>CALNVZ010000174.1:50309170-50436139 GCA_940671915.1 Paracentrotus lividus
GAAAGCTGATGGGCTGCCCAAATCTAACTAAACTTCTATCAGGGCGCCACAATCGGACAAGTATACAACTAAGGGCTCCATGGTGCCCAAATAAATCCGAGTCAATTTAGACTTCCAGGGCCGCCAATGGCGACCAAAAAACTAAGGCTGCTCTCCGCACAACACTTACCTTAGAAACTGTTATGGCGGCCAAATCTACAGAAAACTAAGGTGCGCCAAATTAACCTTAAACTGGTAGGTAGCCCAATGCGGCGCCAAATCCGACCTTATAGGGGCGGAGCACGCCAAATCACAGACGTATGTCTAAACTGTAAGCGCGCCTGGACTGCCAAATGACTAACTTAGGGGCCGCCAAAACCTCGCATCCTAAATAGATGGGCCCAAACTGCGACAAAAAACATAAAGCACGGCGCGCCAAAGCGACCTTACTAGTAGTGGCGCCCCAAAATCGACCTGCTAACATCTTAGGGGGTGCGCCGAAAAGCGTCGACCAGGTTTGAAATTAGAGGTCGCCAATATCGCATTAAACTACGGGGGAGACCAAATTGAGCTTAAACGGGTAGCCACAAACATCGCCCGAAACTTAGATGGGGGCGCCAAATTGACCTGCAGCTAGAGAAGGTCGCCTACAGTTGATATTAAACATTAGCGCGGCCCAAAACGAACCTAAATTTGAGGGCCCAATACATATCATACTAAGGGGCGCCCAAAATCGACCTTAGATTTAGCGGGCGCCAAATCGACAGTAACTACAGGGACGTCCATAACCTGGTAAACTATATAGGGGCGCCAACAATCGACCTTATTTAGGGGAGCGCCAAATCGACAGTAAACATCAAGGGTGCCAAATGACCTAAACTTAGGGCGCCAAATCGACCTTAAAATAGGGGCCCAAATCGACAGTAAACTATAAGGGACGCCAAATTGACCTGTAAACTTATAGGGGCGCCAAATCGACCTAAAACTTAAGGGCGCCAATCGACAGTAAATGTTAGAGGCGGCCAAATCGACATTAAACTACGGGACAGCCAAATTGAGCTTAAACGTAGGGCGCCCAAATTGAACCGAAACTAGAGTGGGGGCGCCAAACTGACCTGAAGCTGAAAGGCGCCTAATGCATATATAAACTTAGGCGCGGCAAATCGACCTTAAATTTAGGGCGCCAAACGCAAGTAAACCAAGGGCGCCAAATCGACCTTAGATATTAGGGGCGCCCAAATCGAACATGTCAAAACTAAAGGGCGGCCAAATAACCTTCAAACTTAAGTATAGGGGCGCCAAATCGGTACCCTTTAATTATACGGGCGGAGGCGCCAACATCGACAGTAAACTATAAAGGGGTGCCAAATTTAGACCTTCGTAAACGTCAGGAGGGTGCCAAAATCGAACCTTCAAAATTTTACGGCGGCGTCCAAATCGACGTAATTAAAGGGCGTGCGCAAATTAAACCTTCAACCTTTTCATGGACTCTCAAGATCGACCTAACAATCTTAGGGGGCGCAAATCGACACAGAAATTTAGGTCCCAAATCGAACAACTTTAAACCTACGGGGAGGCCAAATGAGCTAAACGGTAGGGCGCTAAAATTGCTAAATTGACCCGAAACTTAGATGGGGGCGCCAAATTGACCTGAAGCTGAGAAGGCGCCTAATTGATATTAAACTTAGGCGCGCCGAATCGACCTTAAACTAATTAAGGGCGCCAATTGAAAAAGGGGAGGGGGCGCCCTTAAAAAAATTCAGGGGGCGCCAAATCGACAGTAAACTAAGCAACGCCAATAAACTTAGGGGTGCCGAATGGACCTTAAACTAAGGGGCGCCAAATTGAGCTTAAACATAGGGGCGCCAAATTGACCTTCAACACAGGTGGGACGCCAAATCGACCTTAAACTTATCGGCTCTAAATCGACCTTAAATTTAGGGGGGCGCCAAATCAAACTTAAAATTAGGGGCGCAAAATCGACCTTAAATTTAGGGGGCGCCAAATCGAACTTAAACCTAGAGGGGCGCCAAAATGATCTTAAACGTAAGGGAGCCAAATTTAGATCAAATGTAGGGGCTCGAAAATTATCTGAAACTTAAGGGGCGCTGAATTGACCAGAGACTTAAGAGCGCTGATTTAATTTGAAGTTAAGGGGGTGCCAAATCGATCTTGAATTAAAGGACACCAGATTGAGCTCAAATGTAGGGTTCCGAATTGACCTGAGACTTAGGGGTGCCAAATTTATCTTAAACTTAGTGGCTCCAACTATATCCTATTTACCTGAAACTAAGGGGCCCCAAAAAACACACACACAGAAAAAACAGAAGGGTCTTTAAAATGGTCTCTATCTAGAAATAGAAAAATTTTAAAATTCCATGCCTCCTGGTTTGTATATACATAGCAAAATTTTCGCTCGCGCTTCGCGCTCGCATCATTTTTTCCCATTGATTTATTACATTGTGTCGAGGAACGCGTAAAATGACCTGTTTTCTAATCATTCGAATGCATCAAAATTTTCGTTCCCTATTCGCACGCGCCTATGTTTTTCCTCTTTTACCAGAATTTACGTTATGGGATTCTAATCGTCAAAACATTTTAATTTAGGCCTACTTGTTTTCACGTTACATTTTTTATTTATTTTTTTTTTTTTTTTTTTTTTTTTTTTTTATAGTATATATATTTTTTTTTTTGCATTTCAAATTTATGTTCAACATATTAGCGGCGTCAACTTGAGCTTACCCGTACGGGCGCCAAGATGACCTGAAACTTATGGGGGCACTGAATTGAAGTTAAGGGGATGTCAAATCGATTTTAAAATTAGGGGCGCCAAATTGAGCTTACACGGCGCCCAAATGATCTGAAACTAAGGGGGCAACAAATAGGTTTTTAAAATATGGTCTCTGTATAAACCCCTCCCAAAAAGTTTCGCAAGTAGACTTTGGGCCATGATAACTTTTCAGGTACGCTTTAGTTATTCCTGATATTCATACCTTTGGAAAGATAATTTCTTCCCCTTTTTATTTATATCCTATTTGTAATGGTTTTGTCATGCTCCAATGCACATAATATCAAAATATGGAGAAAAGTAAAAAGTCAAATGTTGTAAAATGCACTTTTATTGATCACATTGAAGTTCCGCAACTTGACTTTAGGTCCTGATAACTTTGGGGATATTTTCTAATTTTTATTGAATTCTATACCATTGTCAAGTTAATTTATTCCTCTTTTGATTGATACCTTATTTGTCATGGTTATGTCATACTTGGGTCCACAGGAACCCTGAATACCACCTGAATACATGGCAAAGCGAAAGATAATTTTCAGTTTTGATTTCTGTAAGACTACTTTGAAGCTTGATACATTTTAATGTGGGTTTTCAAGCATTATCAATTTTCATAGCATTAAAAAGTTCATTTATTCTTCTTTTTATTGATGCCCTAATTGCAATAGTAACATCATGTTTCAATGCACATGACTCATGCAAATAATGCAAAGTAAGAAGTGAAAAATAGCGAAGTGCTTTGTTATTGCTGGCAACAGACAGTAATACTGACAATAGGCATTCAATTTGGAACATTTAACTTCTGACTTGTCCTAACATTCAGGTGTTCTGTGCATGCAAGAACAATACTCTCGTTACAATTAGAGTGTCGTTAAAAAGAGGAATAAATTTACTTGACAATGGTATAAAATTCAATAAAAATTATAACATACCCCAAAAAGTTATCAGGGCCTAAAGTCGAGTGGCGGAACTTCACTTTGATGAATGCATTTTGCAACGTTTGACTTTTTACATTTCTCCATATTCTGATATTCTGTGCATTGAAGCATGACAAAATCATTACAAATAGGATATCAATAAAAAGGGGAATAAATTATCTTTCAAATGGTATGAATATCAGGAATAACTAAAGCGTACCTGAAAAGTTATCATGGCCCAAAGTTCACTTGCGAAACTTTTTGGGAGGGGTTTAGATAGAGCAAAATTTCAAAATTCATGCATCCTGGTCTGTATATACACAACAAAATTTTCGCTCGTGCTTCGCGCTCGCATCATTTTTTCCCCCAATGAATTATTACATTTTGTTCCTGAGGAACGCATGAAATGTCCTGTTTTCTAATCATTTGAATACATCAAAACTCCCGTTCAGCTTCGCGCTCGCCCCTGTGTTCCCTCTAACCAAATTACTACACTATGGGATCTAACCATCAAACATCATTAATTTGATTCACGTTACATTCATTGACTTTCCAAATTTGACCTAAATCTTAGGGGCGCCAAATTGAACACACACACGCTAGGGGGCGTCAAATTGACCTGAGGACTAGGGATGCCAAGACTTACTAAACTAGGGCTCCAACTTAATTTTGAAACTTACGCGAGGTTGCCGAATGTTTACCTGAAACTAAGGGGACAACCTTATGATTTGAAAATTGTCTCTAAACATTTTATTCTCTCCCTGGTCTGTAATATACATATAGCAAATTTTGCTTCGCGCTACGCGCGTCGCATCAATGCTTCCCATGAGATTACATGTGGTGTCCTGAGAACGCATCAATGCCATTTTTGTCACACAAGACATCAAAATCCGCCCTCGCCTGTGTTTTTCCTCTGACAATAATTTGCAATTATTGATACTATCATCAGAGAACAGATTCAATGTATTTTGAATACACGTTACATTATTTGCATTTGCCTAGGGTGCATCAAATCACCAAATCGTACATGTAGTGGCGCCAACATCACTCACAAGAACTAAACATATAGGGGCGCCAATGCATTAAGCGCCAGAATTGAGCTTAAACTTAGGGGCGCCCAAATTGCTTTAAACTTGGGATGGAAGCAGAAGGATAATAACACAGATAGATAGTGATAGATATTATCTCTCTGTCATACATGTAAAAACTGGGCAACATACGTTCTTTAAATTAAGGAGGCAAAATGATCCTAAACTTCAGTCTCTATTACATAGAGCAAAATCGATCGCGCTTCGCGCTCGGCTTCATTTTCCAAAAGATTATTACATGTGTTCCTGGGAAATGCATAAAATGTCACGTTTTCAAGATCATTCTGATACATCAAATCTCTGCCGCGATTGCACGTCGCCTCTATTCTCTTTGTAACCAGATTATGAGGATCAGGGGTATCAGATTTCCCAAAGGGGGCGCAAGAGAATTTTATCGCGTCAGGGGAAGGGAGGGGGTTTTCTTCTAATTCATATTGTACTGAAATTCGTCACATTTTTTTTCAATATGCAAAAGTTCACTACATTATAACGTTCTAGTTGTAAACTTAAGAGGAGAGGGCGCTATACTCTTTATCTGACCTAGCAAACGCGCAAGACATTTTAGATATTTTGCTTACAGTTTTCACTTTGTTTCTTGTTATGGGAGCAACTACCTTTCAAAGAAATATCAACTGATAAACTAGGTACCTAAGATGTTTTCATAAATAGGAATACTATTGCAAGGGGAAAAAAAGTCCTTACCTTGTATCAATTCGAAATTCCAGTCAGATCAAATCCTGTAAAAATATCGGCCATTTTGCTCTCAAAATAGTCATACGCCAACATAATATCTCCCGGAAACTCATAATTAATTTACACTTGAATGAACAAGCAGTTTTTAAAAGCTTGAATTCTCACCTTTCCAAAGATGGTACATTCATTTCGATTGGTTAAGAAAAAGTCCTGTCTACTTGAACATTGTCACAATAGAATACTTTGACATCGAGGTATATTTCCGCATATCACATCCATTCGCATAGTGGACGGCGTCTTTGCAAGAGGTGAAAGATCATCTACTTATATCAATATAGTTTGCGACACCATTCAAATCTATTGAATAAGATTCGGATTAGTACACATCACAAGTGTAAAGCTTGCCCAAAGATCCTCACCTGGAGAATCTATTGACTAACAACATGATAAAGTTCTCATCCAATTTCCATCTCCACTACGAGTAGAATGCTGTACCGAACGGATAATACAATTCCAGCTGCAGGAAGTCTTCTTAAGCGAGTTTTTGTGAGCTAATTATATTAGCAGCCAGCTGTATAGATTTCGCGCTGTCAGCCGTATTTCCAATGCACTTCCGTGCTCTGGCCTCTTAGATATGGACGCGCCTTGTTAATTACGAAAATTGTCCGCAAATTGTATACGTTAACTTTACATTTACATAAGTGAATTGATATGCTTCATCAACAAGATGTTTGCGTAGAAACCTATTTATGTGTGCATTATATACCCTTCTGAATTGGAATCTGCGAGCGCGAAACGAGAGTCGAAAATGTTGAGTTTTTAAAGTATATTGAATAAATAAAGGGGCATTTCTAGTACTAGAAATGGTAGATTTATGTGTATAATAGACCCAATTTAGTATCCGCGAGCGCGAAGCGCGAGCTGAAAAATTTAAAGGTAAAATTGGAGTTATTATGTGCATTATGATTTGGTATCAGCGAGCGCGAAGCGGAGCCGAAAATTTGGGGTTAAAATTTTTTAAGGTAAAATTCGAACTATTAATGTCATTTGATTTGGTGTCAGCGAGCGCGAAGCGCGAGCCCGAAAGGGGGTTTAGAATTTTTTTAAGGTAAAATTTTAGAGTTATTATTGCATTTGATTTGGCATCAGCGAGCGCGAAGCGCGAGCCAAAAATGTGGGTTTCAAAAAGTATTTTGAATTAATAAAGGGGTACTTTCTAATAACCCATGAGGCCAACTATGTTTTCCCAGGAGGCCGAGGCCAGGAGGCAGAGGGTCCAAGAGGCCTCTTTCTTTGTGAAATTTTGAAACTTTAGTTTAAATATTTTTACTTTTCGTCACTAATGTATTCTTTTTCTTAAAAAAAGGGCGTTTGAGCAATTATGCAAAATACAATATGAGAAAAGTCGGCTCGTGGCCCTCCCACATTAAAGGCTTAGTTATGGTCGTTTAGAACAAATTCCCTTCTCTTTCTTTCTTTTTATTCTTTTCTTTCCCTTTTTCCTTCTTTCTCCTTTTTCTCCTCCTTTTTTTTTTTTTTTAGTCGGCAATAGGGGGGCGCGCGCGCTGTTGCGCCCCCCCCTGGATACGCCCCTGAGGATTCTGAACAACAAAACATCAAATACATTTGTTTGATTTCACATTACTTGATGGACAAATTTCACATTATAATGGCTGCTTTCAAATCGTTTTTGATGGACAAATTACAGCTCCCGTTCATATGATATTCTGATGAAGAGCTAAAACAAAATTGATACCCCTAATTGCTTAAAATCTTTGCTTTCTGATCGTAAGTAGAGGGGGGGGAAAATCTGATCGCGCTTCGCGCTCGTATTTAGAAATATTCGTATTTTCATCTATAGCGGTAATTACCTCATATACCTAGAAATTCTTTCCATGATCTCACCATTGGCAAGTATTAAAAAAAAAAAATTGATAATAAAAAAAAAAAAAATAAAAAAATCTAATAAATTATTTTCAAAATCCTTCAACATACATTTAAGCCGTAGGCCTATATTTTGCCTGGCGGGGGGGGGGGGGGGGCGCCGCCATATTTTGAAAAGTACACAGGGGCGCCAAATTCACGTCGGGCCCCCCGGGCGAAATCCTGGATACGCGCCTGATGACAGCCGCAAGCTCGTCCACATATGTGTCCAGAAGGAAAAACAATGGGTAATGTGAAATATTACTTTCATGCCTCAAAAAACGATTTTCCTGCTGTAAAAGTTCACGGACCGTTAAATCTGCTAACACTCAAACAGCATGTGGAGCGATGAAATCCGCATGCTCTGTACAAATTTTAAGTTGTAGCGTGTTACTGCTAGGGAATGGGAGCCTCTGTTACAATTGCCCCGTGTAACAATTGTCCCCGTCTCCCTACATAACGATTTTTGTTCGATCGCTCGCATTATTTTTTTTTAGGGGTTGTCATATCATGTCCCTGAGCTAACCTCAAAACGCATCGAATGTCCATTTTTCGGATTTTTTTTTTTTTCGGCTTGGGAAGAACAATATTACCATATTGTGCTTTTCAGCTGAATTTTAGATTAAAATTCCGGGGCATATTTTCTTCCCATACTGAGTGGGACAAAGGACGCGGCACAAAATGTATCATTGTGTTGAAACCCTCCCCCCCCCTCCCCCCTCCCCCACCACCACCAAAGTGTCAACCATACACGTATGCTCGTTCCGGTGTAAAAATTACCGCGCTATTAGTATTACAGGCTTTTGGATGAGAAGTTGCATCAAAATTAATCTCCTATTACAAGCTTTTGCAGGGGGACCCTAATCTGCAAGCACCGACTCAATTTGACACTTAAACAAATTTCAGTCTAGAGTGGAGACTAGTCTCCTTACTCACTGTCTGTGTCAAATAAGTTGTTGGGAGAAGCTATAGTGCACGAGTGTATCTAGTTCTTAACTTCAGACCCTAGTAAGCGAACAACATGGGTTTGTGCCTGCAAACTAGGGGGACCCAGCAAAATTAGCCACTTTTCACAGGTTTATAGACCATATTTGGGACCATATTTCACCATTTTTCCTCAAAAATTAAATACTGCCCCTAATTGAATAGATTGATGGAAAAAGGCAAAAAGACCCCTATTTCAATGATTTTCGGGATATTTCCCCCTACCCGAGCCCCTAAAATATACCCCCTTTTCTAAAGAAATCGGGAATGGTTGACCGCCCGAGCGAGGGGAGGGGTTAGTCTGCAAGCACAGACTCAATTTGACACTTAAACAAATTTCAGTCTAGAGTGGAGACTAGTCTCCATACCTTGTTGGGAGAAGCTATAGTACACGAGTGTATCTAGTTCTTAACTTCAGACCCTAGTAAGCGAACAACATGGGTTTGTGCCTGCAAACTAGGGAGGGGTCGGGTGTTGAACTAATAGTGCACCAAATTTGTGCTCTTCGCATAGTGCATAATGCAGAGTGTAAATGGTAGGAGACTATTATATATTTCGAGGAAAATAACTCTCCTCCACGGTTCGACTCATGCACAATGGTGGAGTGCGCTTTGGGTCTTGTCTCCCCTCGATTTGGAATAATTATTTGTTAAAGTGTCAGATTGGAGACTAAGCTTGCAGACAAGTATACCTGTGGTATTGGCGATATTGTTGACGTCCTTCATTTTTTGTTTTCTGACAGAATTGTGTTCTTTTTTCCTTAATGCGTAATCACCTTGATTGTAGATGCCAAATGCAACGTAGGCATGCTCTTTTAAAAATCATTGTAATTACAGCCAGGGTAAATATGTATTACACAAATAACAGATATGTTAAACAAGTTTGATAGAAACATTTGAATTTTAATGAAGAAATTGAAAATTGTTTCAGTTCGACAAAAAAAAGTTCAGGAAAACTAAAATAAATAACAATGAGTTTGCAAGAATAATGTACATTTCTAACTTTTTAAAAGTTATCGTACACACAATTGTGCATTATTGTATAATATACTAGTACACGACATAGATTAATTGGCAAGAAAGCATTATACCATTGTAGAAGTAATTTTCATAGACCAAATAGAGGTTACTTAGGTTGTGATAATTCAAACCTACACTTCAAAAAGAACGGTCGTGTTGAATTTAACATTACAGGTGCTGTATCTAACACCAGCCAGCTTCGATAGAGAACCGCAAAATCTTGTGTTGATGTTACCTGAAGACGATGACACCGCTGAAGGATTATTTGAACGTTGTACAATGGTGTTAATTTAACACTTTACTTCTTTTTCTTTTTCTTTTTTTAATGCGACACCAGTGGTTGTTAGATGTGTTTCTATCTGATGCATTGGGTGTTGATTTGATTTTGTCTGTGTAAATTTAACACGAGAGGGTGTGGTCCTCTTTTGCAGCTGGGCTGGTGTTAATTAACACCTGTCTAAACATTAACTAAAACAGCATTTTTTTTTTTTAATGTCTGTAATTGAAATACATGTATAACAAATGACAAATTACTTCGACCTGCAAAAACTTTTAGAAAAGTAGTGTTTCAGATTTTATATTGGCACCAAGTGGTGTTTAAGATTTTGTATTGAAATTAATCTCACACCGAAAATTAACACAACTTTAAAGCCAGTTCGGTATTGCATATTTAGCACAAGTGTTTTTGCAGTGTATACATTAGCCTAAATACAATATTGATGTCAGGCGAAAGTCAATATGACATATGATATTATGATAGATTTATCACATTGTCTGATTGAGTTTCAAATATTGGCATTCAGAAATATTGTATGTTAGACTCAAAGGACTAAATCAACCGAGTGTAATAAATATGGAATGATTAATAAATTAATAAATAACTTGTAGTATAACTCTGCCTTTAAATACAAGTTCAACATTACGCTTTACACATATCACAGCATTTCATGTGATTTATCATGGTTTGATAACTGCCGTGGAAATAATGCAACTTTGAATGAATAATGATGATAATGAAGGTTTTCTCGGTTAACTTCACACTCCTGTGAATAAAATTCGTAAAATGGTCATTCAATCTTAACGATATCTCGCGAAACTTGTCTATCTGTCATTCAAATGAACACAAACAGCAAGCGATTTCATTATTCAGCAATCAATTTTTGTTACTGAGAACTCAAGTTTGTTTAGAGCAATCAAAACTTTTCGGCAGATAATTTCGTCTATGTGCACAGGAATCAAAACTAGTGAAACCATTAAGAAATCGCAGTCGGTAAATCCTTACATTTACGAATTTGAATGACGATTAGAGGAATTTTGCTCAGACTCTTGATTGAGCAAATTGATTGAGGTAATTTGATTGTTGAGTTTTTTATTTGAGCCCTCAAAACGAATATGAATGCTGATTTCTTATCGCGATCGCATTTCGAACGAATTTGATTTCTGGAAATGTCAAAGCGATTGGAGATTGATCGGTAAAACCTTTATCATGATAAATGATCATACTATTTTATCAAGCACCCAACACATTTGCATGACTCTTTGAAAATGAAAAGGAAGCAAGAAGGAAGAAAGGGAAGTTGTACCAAAAAGATAAGACGCAAGAAATTTAATTATTGAGCGAGTGCTCAGAGGAATTGAGGAGGAAATAATTGATAAGAATCTTGAAGATATTCAATAAGGTCCCAACAACAATAATATCAGTGGTTGATTCATATTCCTTTTCGAAAACCACCCATCAACTGTACATGCTATAAAAAAAAAAAATAAACAAAACACAAACAAAACAACAACAAAAGAAAAAAATCTGCAGCGCCCACATCCCCCAACATAATTTTCAAATCTTGAATAAACTGGTCTAAAAAAGGTGGCTTACATGTACATGTAAGCCTGCAAATTCCAATGAATGCACGAAGAGATCATAACAATTACAATTAAATGAAAGAGGTATTTAATATTTGAAAAGCTATATCTATAGTAGTAGTAACACAACATATTACTCGATTTCATTTCCTGTACAGAATGATATACAATGAGATCCTCTAGCTCCTTAAATAATCTTACAAAACACAAATCGAAATATTTGCAAATGATTCTTGATTAAATATGATTGAAAGAAAATCGTTTAAAGATCGATCATAGATCTGTACATTCAAAAGACGGTGAAAACAACACAACACAACACAAACAAAACAACAACAAAAGAAAAAAATCTGCAGCGCCCACATCCCCCAACATAATTTTCAAATCTTGAATAAACTGGTCTAAAAAAGGGTGGCTTACATGTTCATGTAAGCCTGCAAATTCCAATGAATGCACGAAGAGATCATAACAATTACAATTAAATGAAAGAGGTATTTAATATTTGAAAAGCTATATCTATAGTAGTAGTAACACAACATATTACTCGATTTCATTTCCTGTACAGAATGATATACAATGAGATCCTCTAGCTCCTTAAATAATCTTACAAAACACAAATCGAAATATTTGCAAATGATTCTTGATTAAATATGATTGAAAGAAAATCGTTTAAAGAACGATCATAGATCTGTACATTCAAAAGACGGTGAAAACAACACAAAACAATATATACCTGAATAAAATAATCCTGGGATTTGAAATTCATAAATATTAAAACGATTTGTTAAATATAATTTAATTTCTCTATATACATACATTTGGATTTGAATGATGAATTGAATGTAGGCCTACTGCGTAACTGAATCAACATGTTTTCGATCATCACTCTTGCATGTCTAATAACGAATTATTTCTACAACCAGGTTATGTATATACAATAAACATACAAATTGAAAAAGGAGTAGTTATTTCATGACATTCCAATACAATTATTATTTGAAGAAAAAAAAAACAATATTATTTCAACCAATAAACCTTATGCAACAACAATATAAGTAAAACTTATACAGACATGTAATTAAGATGGACTTTGGTCTCTTCCCCATCTCAATTTTCAAACGCTAGAACCAATCAATTTATCGAATTAATTGAAATGACTAATACTACATTTGCTCCTTCGACAATTGCTCCACGCTTTATTTTTTTTAGATGTATAGGGTTGCAATAAGATTTTGTGTTATTTAAAGGGTTATGTTAAGTGTAGGGAATATTGTTAAGTCTATCGTTGAAGTTGGTCATTTGATTAGTGTATGGGAATTGCAGCGGAGCAATTGTTGCCGGAGAGAATGTCATGGAATCACTCACACCACATCCGAGTCTGATCGAGGTAGAGGAAGCAAAAACTTAACAGGCTCGATATCCGTAGCACCTCCATTACCCGTATCATCAGCCGCTGCCGACTTGGCCAGCCATAGACCATCTTGACCCTTCATACTCTCTCCTGTCGTATCTGCCCAGGAATCCCAGCTCTGCTGAGCCCATTTCAGCTCCATCAGGTTGCCTGTCTTCTCGCTCTCCTTCAAGCACTTGGTGAGAAGCTTCTTGGCTTGCTCCCTGCTGCCCATCAACATGGCGTAGTAAGCCTTCATGTGCAGCATCCGTGGAATGAACACTGGGAAGAGCTTTGTCTCAGGTTTCAGGTGATCCAGAATCTACATGAGTTGGATGTATAAGTAATGTAAGCAATAAAATATTAGAATATGAGCTGTTCTTTTTTTTATATTTGATTTTTCTACCTCTAACTTGTAGACATACAGATATGAAATATTCCAGTCAATGCACCTCCAACATTGTCCAACCTGGTTGTGGATCCAACAACGATTTATTCGTTTATGGTAAAGCTGTTTTGTGTTCAATTAATTATCGATTTGAATTGTGTCTGTTGCGAATGTTACTTTAGTGCCCTGTTATACCTTAGTCAAACCGCTAAACCGACCTTATAGCGTTGTCACACCGGTTAAACCGACTCCAGCCCGACACCAAACCGACCAAGAAATTACATTACCATGAATGGCAAGCTCATGGTCGGTTTGGAGTCGGTCTCAATGGTGTGACTACAGTATGAGACCGACATCAGACCGACCCTTAACTATGGTAATGTATTAATTTGTTCGGCTGGGTATCGGTTTGAAGTCCGCTCGCCGGCGTGACTAAGGCGTAACAAAGAGAGTTACGATCAATTGCAAATCGATAGTAACAAAATCAAGATTCTCCTTGCACAGACTTCTTGCATAACAGTCTCACTGTGAAACAATTATTTTAATTTGTGATTGATTATAACTCTTTCTCTTTATGTTACATGGCACTGATATGATAATATGCCCTGTAACATTGTAAAGTGACAATCAACCATTAGATTGATCGTATTTCTTTTATGTCACACGGCACTGGTATGATACACACCTCCTTTGCCCTAGCACGAGATCTTTCACGAGTGTTCTGAAAGGCATTCTCGAGACAGTTATAGTAGTTGATAAGATGGCACTCGGCTAGTTTGAGCAGACCATCAATGGATAGGAAGCATGTGCGATGAGTAGGCATCACAACTTCCATCGAAACCAACCATTCATTTGACATCTCATAGCGACCTTGACGGGCGTACCTGAAATCATGTGCAATACAGAAAACCCCAATAAGGACGGTCAGTATTTGTTTCTAAAAATTTCCCCATACAAATTGACTTGAGGTGGCTTCATAAAGAGTGAACCAAGAAGACAGAACGCTAGTAAAGAATAGGGAATGTTAGCCCAAACGGTTATCAATTACATAAATTTGAAGGATCTTAAAACTAATTTAATTTAACAATATGCGAAATTGATCTGGGGAAATCTGTTTCTTATAACAACTTTCCCATACAAACTATTTGGAGGTGGATCAGTTGTAAACGAAGACGGGAGATGGAGAGGGCGATACAGATATTGATGAAGGGAAATGTTAGTCAAAACGATTACAACTGTCGTGAATTTGAATGATTTTAAAATCAAGTTGAATGACCTATGTGCAAAATTGAATGGGAAAACCTAAATTTGTTTGTAATAACTTTCCCATACAAATTATATGGTATTTCAATTTGGATCGATTGATAGTAAACAAAGAGAGAAAGGGGAGGGGTCAAGAGAGAAAGTTTGAGCAACTTACCATAGTGCAAGGCATGCCATGAGATGAAATCTGGGTACTGTGTTGATAGAGAATGCTGAATCACTGGCTGCATGTCGAGAGAACTGAGTCAGAGCATCATGACTCTCCAGAGACACACCTATAACCAAACGAAGTAACAAAAACTTTACAAACTATTTGGGAGAAATGCGATTGAAGTTTGTTTTCTCCGTCGCAGTCGTAATCTGATAGTTTCAATGAGAATGGTTTGAATTTTATCCAAAGGAGTAAGTGAAAAAAAAAATTGTGTCCTACATTGACAAAAGGAAGCAAGTAACGAAAGTGACATTATCTGTAAGGCGCCTTCTCCAAACAAAGTGCGTCAGCTTCTCGTGTCTTTTGTACCAAAAGACGATTTATCGGCTTTTGAATAGAATCCCGAAATCTTAATACGGCTTAAACACGTTAAAAGCAGAAAGCCGATCGTTCTCGCGTTGGATCTGGAAGCTGCGGGAAACTGACGCACTTTGTTTGGAGAAGGCGGCTAAAAGAGTTAAACGTATCACCCTGCCTTTTTCATTGATGTCAATATAATCTCATGACAACACTCTTTCTCTTCCATACCCTTCTCTCCATTAAGGCAAGCATCTCATACTAAGATTGTTAATGCGGCGGTCACAACTCGTCGTAGGCTACGGGGCACGTGCCATCAACGTAGCCTGCGTTGCATGTACAATGCACGCACAGATCCTGGGTCAACTTCTGCGATTCCTGCGTTTCTGTAGTAAGGGTATTGTAAAAACTTCCTGCACGTCGTACATGCATTGTACCTGCAAGGTACCTCTGCTGCACGAATTTTCTACGAAATCCATCGTAGGGAGTTGCACGTCGAAGGTACGGCGAGTTGTGACCGCCGCATACGATGATAGCACTCAAATAGTCTTCATCAAATATCCTTAAGTTGTATAAACGTTTTTATACAACACACACAAAGATTGTTGACAGCTGATTGGATGAATGTGGGTCACATGACATTCAGCGGAATGAACTATTGAACAGATGACGTAGCCCGTGCAATATCCAAAAATCTATTCAACGGCTTGCAAAAGATCCATGTCACGGAGATCTACACACACTGAAATTACATACTAGTAATGCGCGAATACGGCTGCCTTTCGTACACGCAACTAGCGCCGTCTAAAAATCTACGTACGTTCGTTGCTAGGTTACGACCCCGAAGTTTGTAAACGCGAATCGACTGTACATTCCGTACGTACGCAATTGATTTAACGTTGAATCTAAACTGTGGATATTTAAATCTAACAAGTTAGATCCAGGGCTAGAATCTAGGCCTTTTATTCTCATCATGGCTGCACATCCTAGTTTTGTTCTGGTTACTGATGATGAGCTCAATGAGCTGCTTTTTGAGTGACCACCACAGCCGGGAATACGAAGAGAGTTATCAAAAATTTTGCTCTTGGTCGCTTGGAGCAATTTTGCCCAGTTAACATCGACCTCAGTTGTCTGAGCTTGTTGGAGATAAAGAACTAGACCAATTTCTAAGCCGATTTTATGCTGGTTTGAGACGCGGTGATGGGAGTTTTGTACACCAGCGAGAGTATTGATTTCGATCAAATATGGTCTTCAACGACACTTTCAACGGAGGAGAGGAATGTGGATATCATGAATGCAGAGCAGTTTCCCCGGAAAGTCAAAAGATCTTCAAGGCAATGATGGTCAAACTTAAGAAAGGAGAAAAGGCATCGTCAACATAAGACGGGCCGTGAGCAAGGAGGACATGAACAAATTTTGTGGAGTCTGATGCGGTAGATGTGAATACGCCACTGGGGCTCCAAAATAAAGTTGTTTTTTGGATGTAATGACTTATTTTCGGGCAGAGAGGAAGGGAATCTCTCCGCGGATATGACACCAGATGATTTATCCACTCTGCATTGACGAGAAATGGACTTCGTTACTATCAGAACGTCGTGACACCCTTAACCAAGTCTAGGGCGAAGAATGTCGAAGAAGGTTTTGGCGGCCGCAGTACGAGCTTAAAAAACTCTCCTAGATGCCCAGTAACATCACTGGTTGCATACAAGTCTCACCTTAATCCGCTGTCGACATCCTTTTGGCAAAGACCAAAATCTAAAGCCCCAGAGAAGGACCATGGTACGATAATGTTGCAGTCGGGATCAATACGATGGAAACAAAATGAAGATTATCGCCGAGGCTGCTGGATGTACCCAAAGTACTCGAATCACAGCTTCGAGCTACAACAGTGGTCCGTTTTAGGATGATGCTGGGTTTGACAGTCGGGACATAATGACAGTGACAGTCACAAGTCGGAATCTTCACTGAAACACTACACAAAAACGAGTGCAGAGAAGAAGAAGAAGATGATGTCCGGACTAGCCTTTGGAATGCAAGAGGACGAAAATAGGCCTAACTCTAGTGGGGTTCTATCTTTTTGAGAGGTCTTAATCTACCCGGAGGCCTAGCCCTGGATCTAGTGCCTGCTACTTCTGCAGCCCAGCCTCAAGGTTCTTCTGAAGTCATCGCAGATGGTGCATCAGTTTCTAACCTATCGTTGTCTCAGAGCAAGTGAACCTCAACATTCAAAAGCTCCCACATCGTCAAACAACACAGTGCAGCACTTCCCATTTCCATGGACGCGTGACATTTTATTAATAAAGCCTAGAAAGTGTTGGCCAAAATATGTAAATATGTTCAGCTGTTATTTTGGAGTTTAACCAATACTTTGATTGTTTGACTGTTATTGTTGACTTAGACCCTAGAAGTCTATACTTATAGGCCTACTATTAACTTTGGAACATGCATATTGGAACAATTTCTGATGAGTGATCTTTACATACGACAGTGCATATCAACCGGATTTTACAATATGGAACACCCTTGTTTTGGATTTTAAAAATGATCATTCAATGGCGGACTGTACGCTGTAATCTTCTCACTTGACACACAACAAAACAAAAGGTAATAGCAAAAATAAATAAACAAAAAGGACTCTAGACTAGTCTAGATCTATATGATAAGAATTATATTGGGCCTAATGATAGACTCCTATATTTAGATCTAACTGTAGACCCTAGACCTGAGTCTAGATCTAACGTTAGATGGAAATAATTTTAAAAAAACAACAACAAAAAACAAAAAAAACACACACACAAACACACACACACAAAAAGACCTAGCCTAGAGTAGAAACAGGCCTTAGTAAAAACAAATCTAAATCTAAAATCTAGATCTATAGATTTTAGCTTTCTAGATTATTTTGTTATCTAAATTCTAACGTTAGCATCGAGTGTTGTATAAAAGCAATATTCAATGTTTTTTTTCGTGCGAGGGTTCGAATATTACATTCGGTGAAAGTTGAACCTTGATCTATTCAACTCCGCTGTCGCGTCGTTGAATAGATCAAGGTTCAACTTGCACGCTCATGTAATATTCGGAACCCTCGCACTCAAAAACATTGAATATTGCTATAATATATCTGGAATTTGACCAGGAGTAAGGTGGGGTTAATATCATAATCATCAAAAACTAAAAACTTATTGGTATGTCACTTGCTTCCTTTTGCCAAAGCAGGGATGTATTTATTCCTCTCTTATTCGTAAGCTGGCCTACATTGAACATTATTACATACCCGTCTCTAAAACCAGATTGATGCAGCCATTGTTGTAGTAGCCCTTTCCCAGGACATCCTCCTCCTCTGTGGCTGCATAGTCCAAGTTCTTGAGTTTCTCGATAGCAGATGACGTCCTGAAAAAATGAATATTGATTATGATTTGGTTAAAGTTTCGGCATACTTTTCTTTCACTTTGATTTTTAAAATACTTTTTGGGCACTATTTCAAATCAATCTATGACCTTCAATGTCACGAAGAAGTATATTCATGAAATTTGTTAAGCAGATTAATTATCTTTAGCAAAACTGATTGCGATGAAAGGAGACATTATTTGCTATATTGAGAAAGATTTAAGACTTGCCTGTCAGCGATCATCAATGCTCTGACAAGGATTGGTAGTACTTGTATTGACATCTCATTATCATGAAGTTTCTCAGCCACCTTCAGCGCACTGTAGCCTATCATATATGGAAAACAAAGATAAGCTCTCTTCATTACGTTCTCTAAACACTTTAATAATGAACAAAGATATTTTATAATTTATGTTTGTAGTATTCTCTTGAAATTAATTTGATCAATACGAGGATGTTGTGTCGGTTATATAGCTACGTCCTTTGCTAATGAAATCAAACCGTTCTTTTTTTTTGTTTGAACTATTAATTAGACGCATCTTCCAAAGGACGTAAAGGGCCTGTACTGCAGGAGGCGATCGTTGTGGCGACAACCTAAAACCAGGCGCAGATCCTATCGCATGTTAGTCCGTGAACTGTCGCGTCGATCGCCAAAAGAAGCGTAGCAAAATTCATTTCACCGCTGGATTTTCAGCGAGTTAAACAATAGTCGGCGTCAGTTAAGTTAACGCCAATGGCCGTAGCCTGTCTTCTCACAATTGTCGAATTATATTTAGCGGCGCGGCGGCACGTTGTGGTTTGTCGCGCGCCTGGTGTACGTTGTCGCAACACGATCGCCTCCTTTGGGACAGTGCCACTCGAGGGAGCAATTTTTGTTTTGGTTTTTAATTCTTATCGTTTATTTCATTCTTCATTTAGATGGCGGTGATATCATTCTGGATCATGTTATAGCCGTAAAATCTCCATAACTGAAATATCCACAAAAAGAAACCCGTAACACAATGTCAAGAAAATAAACACGTCTGGTGTATACCTGTGTCGATGGCGCCCTGAATGTTAGCATCAGCGAGTCGTATTTTCATACTAACACAGTAGAGATGACTGATGACTGCTAACTCTTCTGCTCCAACTTCTCTTGGTGAGGCAACACATCTAGTAATAGATCACAGGCAGGAATTAATTACTTAAAAGGATACCAAATGATACAAATTCATATATTATTGTTATCCTTATTTAAAAAAATAAAAATGATAGGTTGGAATACACATATATGCAAGAAACAAAAGTTCCTGAACCGTTAAGTTTTAATAATGAAATGAAATTAGCCTCGCGCAATGTTTGAAACATCTCAATCATTCAAGAAAAATATGTACATCATCATCATCATCATCAAGAGTGATCCGTCCGCAAACAGGTTTATTGTAAAAAAAAAAATCTCTAATCTCTATAGATGGAAGTTTATACCCATTTGATTAGGATTGGGAATAATTATGGATAAATATACCTCTGCATAGCGATCTTTTCATATCGACGTCCAAGTTTTCTCCATTGATAAGAATGACATGTCTCCATCATGTTGCTGTATGATCGGATCACCTACGGTCAAATAGACAAAGAATTAGAGCAGGTTGCTAACCACATCTACAAAGTCACTGTTATTACAATAAAAGATAAAACTCTCAGGCCCGTAACTAGGATTTTTGCGGGGGAGTTCGAAATCTGAAAAAGCGGACCTTTTTAAGGGAATTTTGTTTGAGCGCGAAGCGCGAGCCGAAAATTTTGACTAATAATGACCCGAGGTGCTATATTTTAACTTTTGTTTTGTTAATGTTCTTTTACAACGGTGATGATCATATCCCTGAGCACAAAGAAAAAAATGTTTTGCGAGCGCGAAGCGCGAGCGGAAAAAATTATATTACATTACCTAAATTTCGGACGTTAAAAATCAGTCAAATAGGCGTTCCTAAGATAACGTTGTGAGCGCGAAGCGCGAGCCGAAAATTTCGCTAATAATGCGAATGGAAAAGAAAATACCAACAATATACCAGAAATCACTTCGTATATCTGAGCATCAAGAATCATTGTATTGGTATCTAGGGAAACCTTGCGAGCGAGAAGCGCGAGCAGAAATTTTTGGATCATAATTACCTGAAGGTTTTGGACACATTTCTGTATATCATATTCGTTTTTATTCCTCTAGAAGCTGATGTGAGCGCGAAAGTCGAGCGAGTGGAAAAAATACAAAAGATATTAAAATAATGACTTCGTATATATCTGGACATCATGAATCAGTGAATGGGTCGTAATCTGGGGTGAACCTTGCGAGCGGGAAGCGCGAGCCAGAATTTTCTGTGTAATGACATGAAAGTAGTGTTTATTCACACATCTTGGCCAATATTTCTTTGTTTAATTTTTCACAGGCTGATCGACGATCACCTCCCTTTAAAAATAATGCAAACACGCGCAGCAAAGCTCGAGTGAAAATTGTTCTGCATACGGACCTTCGACGGACCTTCTTTATTTTTTGTTTATTTTTAGGTGTTGAAAATTGTTCGGCCTTCGGCCGTTCACAAATTCCAAACATACTACATAGGGGTAAGGGTTTGGTCAGCGTTCCGTTCGCGAACAACTGACAAGTAAAAAAAAAAAAAAAAAAAAAAAGGTTATTACAAATTTTACGGGGGCGTTGAAAAGATCTATGTACAATATGTATGCTGATTTCCTAATCGTGCGGGGTGCGCTAGCACTTAGGCCCCCCCCCTGGATCCTTGCCTGGCGAAGCGCGCGCAATTTTTTCCCCCATGTAGGCCTAGTGGGGATGATTTTTTCTTGCGATTTTTGTTGAAGTATAGCATCATTTTTTTTTTTTTTTTTGTTGTCAAGCGGACCCTGCTCGCCAGCGGGGGGGGGGGGGTTCGTGTCGACCAAACCCCCCGAAGCGCCCCGCCCGCCCCTAGTCACGGGCCTGGCTCTTAGATTTATTCATCTTTCCACCATAGATTTATTACTATATAGATACATGTATGTTGAAATCTATTTATGTTGATTCTCGGGTCAAACGAAAACAATAAACACAATTATTTATAAAAAAAAAAGAAAAGAAAAAAGACATGACTAAGATTTACGTTCATATAAGATATAGTTGCGTTCAAAATATGAAATGTTATGATGTTACACTTACCTCACTGAGTTCATTGTTGGCTGCTTCCGACTTGTTCATCTGCTGCAAGGCAGCTAGAAGTGCCTTCATGAAGTCACGGTTATTGTGATGGAATCCCCATAAGTGGGACAGACATCGAGACTGCTCGTTGAACCGATTCCAGAACCTACAACTAAATATCACGGTAAAAAAAAATGAAAACAGGGTTAATGTGAGAGCATGATAAACATAATTCCTTTAAAATATATCAAATGGAAAAAAATCATAACTGGCTGACTGAAGCTTTTCGGTCTTGCACTAATCGGAGCCAACGTCAGAATGAAATGGGAAACAAACAATCGATGTAACTAAGGCAAAGAATTCCTTTTCATTGACAACTCAATGCCCAAGCTTAGAGACGGCTATTTGGTATTCACGTGAGTTTTGGGGAGAGATAAAAACATAAAATCACATTAATTGAAATTTATTCTATATGATATTGCAGGAAGAGGGAGGGAGGCCGTTTTTGAGTGAGACTGAGAAATACATACCTTGCTCTGCCATGGAGTCTTCTTGGGAATGAGAGATGTAAGAGTTGCATGAAACCTTCACCAATGAGCTTAGACCATGAACCAGTCGTATTGCTTGGCTGTCCATTCTCCAGTATAGACAGGGCTCGGTGAAAGTGAGGCACTGATTCCTCTATTCGGCCCATCCGGAACATCGTCTGTTTGAGATCAAGAGGGAATGTACTGTATGTGTATCGAAAAGCGTGATAATCAGTTCGGTATTTGACATTGTATAAACAGGCAATGGCCGTTCTGTTTTTTTTTTTTTTTTTTAAGGGGGTGTTTTTCCCCAATATGAAAAAATTCACATTCAATAGGTTTGGGTTGATATTCCATCGGCTATCCGCTACTTTGGTTCTATTTGCCAAAGTATCGACACTTACATAATGAAGCGGTAATAATTGTATGACCCAGTTAAAATGCTTACTCTATTCCTATAAACAAGAAATAAATACTCGTCTACATTAGATGTAGACATAGTGCCGTGTAACGTTAAAAGTGTGGGTGCATATTTATCATGAAAGAGTGCCGTTACAAAGGAGATGTTATCGGTGGTTGTGGGCTTACCTTTATACCTTGAAATCAATGTCGAAAACGACAATGTCCAAAATATGGGCGTTGGCAAACCAAAAATGCTTACTTGCAGTTAGAACAAATACAAACTGGTGGCAATGAAAATTACCGAACCGTTGGCAAATGTATCGTAAGATAGTACCATGAAATGTCACCGATGATGCACTACATGTGTTTATCTTTGAATCAGTGCCTGGTATTCCTCAAATATCGGCGTCGATATCATGAGATGACAGCGGAACGATGGGATTGTTAAAATTGTTAATTGTAGGATTATAAAACGGAACGATATTATGCGCTGATATTGTGTAAGAAGCCAATCAACGCCGATATCAAAGGCATTTTTTTTTCCTTTTACCCAAGCATATCCCATGGGAAAATCACAACTGCTCTGGAGAAAAATTGGCGTTATACCTGGCCAATCATTCTCTCGATAATGGCTCTCTCCTGTTTCTTGATGATAATCTCATGAGGCTCTTTAGGATCTTCAGCTAAGGGTTTCTCGTTCCCATCAAGTACCTCGATGAAATGCATTGCTTCGTGAAGATATGACATCGCCTGCATCAAAGATGAAATCACAAAGTAAGTGAGAATCAAAGGGTGGCAAAATAAATAATAAAAAGGTACTAGTACTCGATATAGTGTAAAATGATATTGTATCAATCAATCACAGAATACAAGAGAATACAAGAGTTTCTTGTTCTCATCTTTCTCTAAGGGTTTCTCGTTATCACCAAGTACTTCGATGAAATGCATTGCTTCGTGCAGTATGACATCGCCTGCATCAAAGATGAAATCACGAAATAAATATGGATGGGTGGAAAATGACAAAAAGGCGCCCATTGTATAGTAAGATATCAGTGTATCAATTTAGAACGGAATAAAATTACACAGAGAGAAATCGTTTCAAAAGTCTGGTACTTTGCAAAAACAGGAACCAATGTAAATTTTATTCAGATACATCCACACAATCTAAAGTTTACGTCGGTCCTATTTTGAAAAAAAAATTAAATAGTAAAGATCTCTCAATGAGTAATTGGAATTAAGCGCATTAAAGGTTTCCCATTTGTGTATTGATAAAAAGTAGCGACATGAAGGCGAAAAGAATGAAGGAGACAAGATATGTGATGGAGGCAAATTAGAAAATGCAGCAGCAAATACAAAGGGGAGGGGAAAAGAAAGACTTACTATATGAATATGTTTCGGGTGCTGGATGTATCATGTCATTCTTGTACCTACCTGCATGTTGTTGCCTGTAGCTACTGCAGCGGCCCCAGCTTCCAGCAAATAATAGATCGTCTTAGCCGTATTCCCAGCAGCTCTCCAATGTCTCACTATCTGTGAGAGGATTGAATTCAGTACAATAGCACAGGTGCATTCTCGCAGATCGAGGCTATCGAACTCCGCATCAATCTTACTGCCTCTCTTTCTCTGATGGGTACTCTTGTCCTTGTGTTCTTCGCTAGGTTCAATGCTGAAAGACAATTGGATATTTATCATTCACATAAATATAAGATGTGAGAATATAATGAAAGTATGATCTAATTCGTTGAATGTATAAGATTTAGTTTTGGTTCGATTGACCAAATCCCAGGTCCGGATGTGCTTTTACAGTGTCATATGTGTTAACTATACCATGATTAAATTGAACGACGCCAACGCCAAACAGGGACAAACTTTGTTGTTGTTTTCTTAATATCTTTCAACTATTTCTGAGTGAAATTTGCTTTAAAAAACGGTGAACACAATTCAGAATTAGTAATCTGAGATCGGTATTTATACACTCAATTTTATTGCAGCTGACAAAGTAGTTAAATAAAATATCAAAAGCACCATCTTTTCCAAGACGAATTCATCCATTTGATACAAAAATATACTGTTACTACATGTATGTATAACTATCCAATACCTTATGATGCTAATGGTACTGTCAACCGAACCCATACGGAGGCTGACGGTGTTACGACGTCCTGTCCCGTGTTCTAATGGTCCCAGTTCGTCGTCATCCGAAGATTCATCATCGTCCTCTTCGACGACATGATGTGTCATCTTCTCATCGTCTTTGTCAGCCGTCTCTTCGCTCTCTAACAGAGGCTGAACCATGGACTTGTTTCGACCCCCGTGACCTCGGAATCCTTCGATGACGTTCGAAGCCATGCTTTCATGTTTCTTCGTTGTGTCATTTTCTGTGAAAGTTGCAGATTTATATTTTTGAAATACCAACTAGCAGAATTTCAATTTTAACGTATAAATGGATAGGTTTGGACGTCATAGAGTTGTTACTTCTACTTCTATGTTGAGTCTCATCAAAGCTTGTTCAACAACTGGATGAGGGTTTTATTGTGTGTTGCTTCTGAAAGTAGACGATTATCGCGCTTCCTTTCTTTCTTTCTTTTTTCTTTTTTTAAATTCTGCGTCGACTAATTGTTAATCATAGTAATAATAATTGTTTTTTATATAACGCGTGATCTAAAATATTTCTATTTCTACATGTTCTAAGTGCTTTACAATATCTTTACCCCGGTCATCGTTAGTTAGTTTGCTGACACCCGTTCAATCCCAAAGAGATCACTCTAGCATCATGACAGCCAGTAAGGTGCACTCACTATTTCTCTAATCGTTTGAAAACTTACCGATATCCACAATCTATAGAACATACTTAAATGCATTCATTACCAGTACTGGTCTTTGAAGTAGTCCCTCCTTTGTCACTACTGGCGGGTTCGTCTTTCGTTGCGCCGCTAGCGGACTGTTCCGTGCCGCTCTTATTATCGTCGTCAGCTTTACCCTCTTCGTCCTCCTGTTCTTCGTCTTCTTCGATCTCCTGATCGAGATGTCCAGCCAGGAATTCACCACCTCCGCACGAGTCACAACGATGTGCAAAGGATTCCAAGAAGAGAGCAGATAGACGATGGAGATTTTTGCGTTGATCCAGGAGCATCATCTCGTACAGGGTCTCTTGAAGGAGCGCACTCACGAAACGCAAATTCCTGTTTAAAAAATAGAAAAAAATAAAAAATAAAAAAAGGATACCAAAAGTTGTAGATATTAAAAGACGACAGATTGTAAATTAGTTTTATGGTGGAACAAATCATTTAAATATGACTGTTGTGCGATAAAAATGATACAACACCAAATCGCATTCAAACTGTAAACGACCACATTGATTTTGCATTGCATATGATATGATGATGATGATGATAATGATGATGATGATGGCTTCTTGTATAGCGCCGGTATGCACCAGCTAAAATTTGGCGTCGAATACAACTGAAAAGCTAATCTAGTCATTTCTAAATATACTGCAAGCGAAACATACATCATTATAGGGCAGTATGTTGACATCTTCCTGAGACAACTATTTTTTTTTTTTCTCGTTTTTTCATTCGTTCATAAATTTGAAAATGAATCTTTAATCTATTCAAAAAATCTAACATATACTGCAAACGAAACATTGTTCTACAGCAGTATGCTTACATCTACCGAAGACGAGTATTTAGTTCCTATTTACTGTCGTTCATGAATCTAAATATATATCTTGAATCTAATTTAAAAATCTAAGATATATTGCAAAAGAAATATACAACGTTCTACGGCAGTGTGTTTACATCTACCGTATACAAGTATTTTTAGTTCTTTATTTACTTTCGTTCATAAATTTGAAAACGTATCTTGAATTTGTTCAAAAATCTAAGGTATACTGCAAACGAAACATACAACGTTCTACGGAACTGTGTCTACATCTACTGTAGACGAATATTTAGTTCTTTATTTACTTTCGTTCATTAATTTGAAAATGTATCTTGAACATATTCAAATATCTGAGAAAGACATAGACAACGAGGTTTAAAGAAACATGTTCTACGTGAATGGTGACCAACTGATTGAATCATTTCGACACATACTGCAAGCGAACCTTACAACGTTATACTGCAATGTTTTTACATATATACCTTAGACGAGTATGTAGTTATCATTTATTTCGTCATAAATTTGAAGATGTATCTTGAATTTATTCAAAAATCAAAGATATATTGCACAAAAAAAAAACAAAAAACAAAAAACAAAAACGTACAACATTCTACGGCAGTATGTTTACATCTACCGGAGACGAATATTTAGTTGTTATTTACTTTCGTTCATAAATTTGAAAATTTGTATCTTAATGTTATTCAAAAATCGGTGATGGAAATAGACAAGTACACTGGGGAAAAACAGACAGTCTACACGGTGATAGACAAAATGCGATAAAAAAGAATGAGTCGATGAGAACTGATATCTGTTGAAATAGAACGTACCTGCAATTGACGATTTCTTGATGAGCTCCTTCTGGACCAATGCCGTCACAGTGACATTCCACTCTGGTGTTGAATCGATGACCGTGGCCGTGGCTATGTCTGTACAGATACAAAATAATATAATATATTGTAAAGATTATAACAATCATAATGATTTTGTCGGTTAAAGACGGGCCTTGGCTACTTTAGCCTTCTTGTAACGAGATTACAAGAGTTTTATGGCTCATACATCCTGGATCTCCTCATACATGTATAACTGACCGATAAATTAATTGAGACATCCGTTCACTATCATTCGTCACAAAACTTTTTGAGAACGTGAGCAAATGTTTGCAATTGTGTGCATCAATAAGTTCACAAAGAAATTTTCAAAATTTCTTTTCACCACTATATTATGTTTGCAAACTTTTTTTGTAACTACTGACAAAACCCAATTTGCCACGTTCGCCTAAAAAACGAAATCGAGTTTTTCGGGTGATTTTGTTTGAAAAACATTATTTGGCAGGAGCATTCCCAATGATTTACTTACGAAGCAACGGCACAGATCGTACTGCGCATCTTTGAGGTATGGTGAGTATCCTGAAAGTACATGGCACACTCAAAGATTCCCGCTACCATGAGTGCGTGTATGGATCGACGTAGAATAGCTTTACGCCAAGTAGTGTTGTGAGGTAAGATAGCTTCTAGCATCCGTCGAGTGAACGTCATGCCCAGGACAGATGCGCATTTCACGATGAGTTGTTGTGTGGGCTTCATGCGGTCGATACGAGAGATGATGATACCTGCTCATACAAGGTTTGGAAAAGTTTTTTGAGATATTCTTAAATTTAATTTAAAATTTAATTAGTTATAATTTTTTCCAATTTTTTTTTAGAGATTTTGAAGGGATATAAATTGCTAATATGAGCAATAAGTCCATGATGAATATTGATGTTGCTGACTATTCTTTTATTTTTTAAAATAGAAAGGAGAAAAGATAAAGATTCAAATGTTTAAGCAGTAGGCCTAGTCAACATTGGTAATCATTTTGTTAAATTTTATTCTTGGTGTCTAAACGCACATATCATGTATATACACAATTCGTAAACAAAATGAAGTTTCTCCAGAAACAAATACCTTAACCATTATTTTTAACAAACTACATTTCCAACAAACGAACTTATCAAATATTCATGAAAGTCACCTTTTGTATTCGGAATCCCAACTCAGATATCTCACCTTTCATTGAATTTGGTATTTCGAGGTCTTGTAGATTGACACCAGGTGCGACGATACACACCACGCTAGTGTCTGTTTCACCTTCGTCGATACCCTGTTCCAAAGTCTGCTGAAACGTCGGTCCAGGCTAGCAGACGGCATGAAATAAAAACAATTTGAAAGTGAAATTAAAATGCAGGATGATGCAATACTGGTGTGATGAAATTGTATCCGACTTTATTTGGTTGTGTATTTCTTAACCTCGTTTGAAAACTTAGCATTGTCTTTCTACAAGTTGTTTATCCCCTTAAAATATCTGTAAGAATAACACAAATTAAACAAAAAATTTCGTCGATAAAAGGATGGAAGAACGGAAATTTGCTCCTGGACAATTGCTCCGGGCTTAGTCATCTCAGATGTAATTGTTAGGTGGCAATAGGGTTTTACGTTAGGTTTGGTGTTGTGGTAAGGTTTAGGCGTTGTTTTAAGTTCAAGGCCGAGGTTAGTTTTTCGATAAGCGTAAGGGATTAACTACGAATCAATTGTGACAGAACAAATCTCATCAGACCCTACAGAATGAATTACCTCATCGACGCTGGCCCTTCGGCTTCTAGGTAGTCTGCCCGAGGTGCTACTGCTACTACTCTCCCGACGCTTCTGGAGTGCAGCATGGTCAGGCTTGATCTGACCGACTAGTTTGTTGGCTTCAGGGCTGCGACGAGGCACCAACTGAAGTTTGTCACTTGAGAACATTTCACGAATCAGCTGCTCACACCATGAAGCCATACCATGACTCTTATCTTGAAGAATTCTAACAGTAAAAAGTATGTGAAGTACCAATTTAAAAAGGTTTCATGATGATGTCATAATTTGCTGCATGATTTCATGATTGTGATTTCGACATCAACATGAATGCTCATCATGGCTACGTTTCATACAACAATATGTCACACTTTTATTGTTAACCTTTGCAGTCCGATCTGATAATAAATATTTTAGCTGGGTAAATGTTAAAATTGTTCTTGCAGCAAGGCTGTGTTCCACCAAGTTGTTCGTAAGTTACGAATGACTTTACGAACGACTGGTAATCAGTTCTTGTGATAAATGATTATGCATGTTGATTACCATAGCCATAGAACCAAAAAATATGTTCCGGTCGTTTGTAACTTTACGAACAAGTTGGTGAAACATCCCCCTGGTTATTAGTTTGGAAAACTGCCAGCACTTACTTGACGAGTTCTTCGGGAACCTGAACGACATCCATAAGCTGACAAGCCAATGCAGCCATGACATTCTTGTTCAATGGACCCAACTTGATGTGATAGCACTTTTGGTGTTTGAGGACACCCATGGCTACAGGACAAGGTTGAATATCTGTGAAAGGACGCATGGTGAGTAGGAGTGTTGCCGAGGAGTTGCTGGAGGCAAGATGGGCAAGAAAGTCCCACGATTCGTTGTCGATGTAATGTGCATCATCAATGGCAAATATGACAGCTTGGTCCGAAGTCGACTTTGTCACGTAAAAGAAAGAGGATTGTAGTAAAGTGTATATGATCAACACATGATAGGTATTACATTATACAGCAGTGATGACCGTTCCGTCAAGTATTTTTCCACTCGTAAACTATTAGCATTGGACATTTTGGAAGGTGATGAGAAAGAGAGAGCGAAATACACCTTCAGAAAGTAACAAGATATAATATAGATATATTGACTGCTTTGAGGGACATGGTCGTTTCTAGACTTCTCAAGGGAATCTCCGCATCTGCTATAACCCAAGACCGCAGGTCGCGGGTTATGGCAGATTCGGAGATTCCCGAGAGCAGTCTAGAAACGACCATGTCCCGAAAATAAAAGCAGTCAATATATATTTTATATGCCGAATCTAAAAACAACAAACATGGTCTAATTTTGACCTAGAACTAAGTCTAAGTGAAGTCTACGATCTAGATTCTAAAATAGGCCTAACGTTAGATCTAACGTTAGACTAGCCTAGACTAACGTTAGTAGAGTCATGAAAGTTAAGTCAGTTCGAGCCTCTGGCTCTGCAGGCCACAATGCATGCTCACCACATGCACAGGCAACACATTTGCATTCTACTTATACAACTAACTGCAAAATGCCGAGGAAGCACCCTCCAGATTATACCTCTAAATCGCTTGTTTAGATCAACATCGTCATCGGAATTCAGGCTTAACGCTCAACTAGAAATCTGGGATCCGTTCTAGCGCGACGAAAGAATTTGTCTACGCTGCGCGCACACGCGTTGACGCACAATTAAAAGCAGCGGAGTTGTCTAAAATTATCGACCAAATCGCGCCGCAAATTATGGTATCTGAAGTAAAGTGCATGCGCAGCAGCCTTGCACGTAAACAAATGGGGATCGCACTATGCCCATGGGCAAAAAGTACTGTAAAAATGTTCTATTGACCGGTAAAACCGGGAAAAATGTCTATGGCGGCCATAGGTCAGATTATGACTGCACTTTCAACCAATCAGAAGACAGGATTATTAAAGATTCTTAAAATGAGGTATATAATGGCAATTATGATACCTTATTTAATCAATTTACTGGTATCCTTAGAGACTAAAGATGTTTTAAAAACTTGAGTATGTTTTACCTGGTTGACAATTTGTACCAATAGATTGTGAAGTGCCTTGGTTCGCTGCTCATTCGTCATGTGAATACATCGTGGAGTTGTCGGAAACTGTAGGCAATCATGAAAACAATCATTGATAAAATATATCAAAATACTTGATATACAAGATTCAAGATAAAAGTTCCAACATTTTTTTTTTCGATTTATGAATACAGAAATTTTTCTTCTATTGGAACGAAAGAGAAAATGTGTAAGAATTATGATCTCAATTAAAATATATTAAAAAATATCCATTAATCTCTAAATAATTGTACCACGGTTTCTGGAAAATGACAAATTATGAATAAATGAGTATCATGTGGGGAAAAAAAAATTGTTCAAAGCAGATATTTTTATGTCATGGCCATTGATCGTGCGTCTTTCTGTGTTGCATTTCTAAGAGAACGCAAGGTATTGCAGGTGTCGGCAGCCGAAAGACGCAGGCTGCGGGACACGCACGACAGGTTGTGACCACCGCATCAATTACCAAACATTTATAATTCGTATCAATTTATTCCATGTATCAGTGAGAAAAAAAAGTGCTATAAATTACTAGGACCGATTAAACAGCTTACCTTGAGGACGAGGAGATCATTGAGCAAGCACAGTTCTTCTCGCAGTTTCTCGTCCTTGACGTGTTGAACGAGAGAATGTTCTCTCTCGACATGACTAGCACAATCTTCCATCTCGAGTAGGATGGCGATCAGGAGTTTGACCACGTAGTATGGAGTACCCGAATCGTTGAGGGTCAGGGCTAGTGGTACCACCCTAGTAATAACAGATTTACGATTGGACCACTCATTCATCAATTGAAACTTGAAACTTTATTTACCATTTTCATAAAAACATTTATTAAAAAACATATAAATCAAGAAATATTGAATATAATGTGAGAACATTTATAAAAACATATAATAGACGGATCATCGATAAGTAATTAAAAACTTATATATTGATGATCCTAAAATTATACATTACATTATTTCATTCTCAATATCAAATGCATTTTAGATTAAAAATATATTTACTTGGCGTAATGACCTCGAAATCTAATTTAGCAACAAAAAAACAAAAACAAAAAACAAAGGGAAAAAAAACAGATTAAGGTTGTTTTTAAAATTCCGTTTACATGAAAGCCTATTGGCCCAGAAACTTTATATATTTCAAGATCTAATACATCTCATAAACTTTTCTTCTCAATCTGTGAAGTATATGAGTAGACTGGATCATACTTTTACGAGAACGAGAAATATTCTTTAAAAAAAGTAAGAGACAAATGTTTGTTTTGGATAATTTGTAGAATTATACTAATAATAGTCATCAAGTATCGACTGTACTTACTCATTTTTGGCATTTTATGAAACGTTATACGGTGACAAACATAATTTGTAGAATTATACTAATAATAGTCATCAAGTATCGACAGTACTTACTCATTTTGGGTATTTTATGAAACATTAACCATAGAAAAACAAAAAATTGTCGCTTCGAAAACCATTTACTTCGTGATAATATATCCCAAATAGAGAGGGAAAAAAATTATTACGTGTAATTTTCTTTAAAAGCCGCTGTGATTGCCGCATCCATCATACGACTCTTGCCGATTCCAGGATCTCTTTGGAATACGTTAAGAAACAGCAAATTTTCGCTTCCACAAAACATTGTACTGTTTGAAAATATCTTTCAAATAGAGAGGGAGAAAAAAATATTACGTGTAATTTTCTTTGATAGCCGCTGTGATTGCCGCATCCATCATACGACTCTTGTCGATTCCAGGATCTCTTTGGAATAGGTTAGGAAAACAAAATTGTCGCTTTCACAACACATTGTATTTATGGAAATATCTCCCAAATAGAGAAGAAAAAGAATGATTACGTGTAATTTTCTTTGATAGCTGCTGTAATCGCCGCATCCATCATACGACTCTTGCCGATTCCAGGATCGCCTTGGAATACAATGATCCTTCGATGATCTCCACGTTTTCTATGCTTGTGAAGAAGATCAAGCTCACGCATGAAGATAGCCATCTCTTTGTCTCGTCCTGAAAATACATCAAAAATTGTACATATTTATTTAAAACAACAACAAATGAAAACAAACAAAGTTCAATGGCGCTGACGAACTTTGAAAAGAAAATACACTCAATTAATACTGAAATTAAACTTACTGAAATTGCATCAAATAAGACCCAGAATGCATACTTTTCAACAATCTCTAAAATATGTTGAACAAAGTTAATTAATGATAGAAATCATAATAGAGAAGATTGAAATGTCGTTTCACGAGATTATAGTATACAATAATTCTACGTAATGAAGATGTAACTTTTTGTTTTGTTTGTTTGACAATGGATATGGGTAATGAAACGTCACCAATCACTTACCAAGCAAAGGGTATTCGTATTCGGGTATGGAAACGGCATTGAAACCAGTTGATACCCGGCGACTAAAAATGGAAAAACAATAAGAACAATAAGGGGATGATTAGATTCAAAATCATATAATCACAAATAAAAGTAAAGTGTTTATTTACTTTCGACCTCTTTGATAATATTTAGAATTTTGAATGTTGAAGGGGAAAATTTTTTCTTGATGTACTTTTTTATGAGTGTTGGGTTGAAAGAAGTAGCAGTAAAATGAACTATCCATTCCTAGAAATTCATGAGTAAACTGTATTAAACATCATATAAAGATTTTGATTATTGCTATCATTTCCATGGATTCAGGAGCAATATTTTTGTATACTTATTCACATACTAGTAACTATTTTTCCTTAATCTTTTTGTAGATATTTTAGAAACAATTACGTTTGTACAGTCTCTTTTCAGCGACATTTGTAGCGTTAGACTTCGGACTTGAATATTAAAACTTAATTGCTGCTTAATAATCTAATTAAAAAACGATAATTTCTTACTCATCTCCTTCGATGTATTCATGAATAGGGCCTGCATCACTCACACCTTTCATCTCTCTGAGTGGTAGTTCATGGAAGAATGCTCGAGGTTGCTTGCAATGATGGAATGTTTCTGAATCGCATGAAACCTTGTTCGGGTAGTGCATCATTAGTCGGGCAGCCATGTTCACTTTCCGTCCGATTACTGTATTAACATTAAAAGTTTTGTTTAATTTTGTTTTTTCCTAGTTTCCCATAGATATGAGGAATGATGGTAGAATTATGCCAAAAGGAAAAATATAATTATCAAGACAATTTGATTCAATAAAAGAAAGAATGATTCAATAAAAGAAAGAAATAAATAAAACAATAAATGCAAGAACGGTCTTACTTTAAAATAGAGTAGTATTGAGAGGCCGGCGATTAATGATTATTATCGAGGGTTTTTTAATGAAAAAGATCAATCAACTAAATATAAATCATTTTGCTGCACGTAAAGGCATGTACTCTAATTGAAATATATTTATTTACAAAGTAAATCCAATTGAAGGTATACTATATAAGGGAGAGTAAATTCACTTGAAAACGTTAAAAGTATTATTAGAGGAGAAGAAAAAACTCAGCTTTTAATTATTATTAAATTGCAATCACTCGCTGTTATATACCTGTGTATTCATGCCTGTGGACATGACCAACAACGCCACAGAACGAAGCACCCGTAGTGACACCGATTGAGGCTTGGCTAGAATGAGACAAAGAAAGATATAAAAACTCTTGTTGATATTTTATATAGAGGAAACCATTTTTGTATTCCTTAATCTAAATAATTGAGGTGTTGATCTCTTATATGAAATATCAAAGTTTATCTACGATGTACATAGAGGCATGCCATATAAAGATTTTGTTTTTCTAAATGTCTATTCTGCATTTTTTATCTTTTATTTTTCATTTCCCCGTTATTTTATCGGCATGTTTTCTATTCATAACACCATGACATTTCTTTATGTTAATTTCACAACGTCTTTGTTTTTGAAATGGGGTTTAATTATGTAGTAAGAAGTTTGTATGAATATGTGCGCCATCTACCATGATTAGAGATCCTATACTCTCATAACTGAAATGTTAAGACAAAAATAGTCGACAATTTGCGTGTTACGATAATGACGGAGAATGACTTCTAGCTTTCCAGTCATCGCTTCCTACATCTTCAACTTTAATGTACTAGCGCTATATTTGGATGCATCTTTATATAAAGAGACTCAGCAGTTCAAATTTAATTTCATAACGGTGATGATAGCACCAAAATAGACTGGACCGAACTAAAAATAGTTGAAGTGAGCAACAGACTTGTGACGACATCCTAACTGAGCAAGTGACTCGCAAAGTGTCAAATCAGACGATATGACAGGTGACACATAGTCTGACAACCACTGTATCTCAGCACGCAATTTGTGTTTTCATGACAGGGAAGGGTAAAATTGAACAATAAGATCGAGCAGAATATGTCAACTTAACCAAAAAAAAAATAGCAATGAAAAGAATTGTGACTAATTATTCTGATCATTAAAAAACAGTAAGGTTATTATGATGGACATTTTGGGGGATTACAACAACAAGTAGCAAGTAACAATTGTCATTAAGCGTCACTAAACTGGCAGGTGTGGGACAAACTTTTAAGACAAACTGATAACTTTAGAACATTCCTAATGTTTCGGATATGGCTATTCATTATTCCACTTAAATTACTTCCTTCTAACATAAAATGTATCAAATGTTACAAGGTGTCTAGACATCCTGTGCCTATTCATCCTAACTACTCCTTGCCAAAACTCGTCAAATTCGTCTCGCATTCAAAAGAATGACCATACCTAATCTAATATGAATCATCTAGCCTTCAATTAACCATTGTACTCATTTAATGTCTTTCATTATCTTGTACTTTCAGAATGAATGCATTGTTTCATAACACTTGTCTGCTATGATCATGCACATAAGGCATGAGAATGAGTAATCTTTCCTAAAATAGTTCACATTGTGATTGCTCTGAATATACTTCAATAGGGGGTTTTCCCCATCATTGCCTTTTGAAGAAAGCATTTATTGCCGTAAACAAATTGGAACATTACTTCATTATGTAAAAGCAATATGAGGTTACTAGACCTCCTTTGTAGACAAACTACTTCTAATTATAGATTAAAATATTATTTGAGCAGTTCCAATCTATTTATTGATTTGTATCTAAATATATTTTTTCTTCCGATTTTTGAACTTAAGTCAAGCTTCTACAGGGGCCGCGGAGCGTTTTTTGAAAGTGGAGGGGCTGAGCCGAAAGTGGGGGGGGGCTGAACAGGCTAAAAATCACAAATGTTGATGGTCATTTTTGCATTTTTGTACACGTTGGCTGGAAAAAAGTGGGGGAGGGGGGGGGCTGCAGCCCCCCCCCCCCCCAGCCCCCGCCCCCCCGGCTCCGCGGGCCCTGTTCTATGAACATATCATAAAAGCAGTACATGTACATGTAAACAAATATATACCGCATTATCACAGACAAAAATCGAAACATTGAAATTATATATAATATTACATATAATATATATGTTATATATAATATAATATATATATACTATTCTATGATGAAACGATAAAGAGTTAAATATAGCTTCAAATATTTTCACAGGCTTATGTTTACTTTTATTGAATTCTTTTAACTTACATGATGTTGATAGTGCCTTTGAGGAGTTCATTCATACGATACGAGCATCTGAGAGCTCGGGCACAATCATCTTCATGTTTGAATCCTGGTAGACCAAATATGGCCAGGAATGTGCAGCCCTGCAAGTTAGACCAAGAAATTATTAGTTGTTGTACTCGGTTGTTATATTATAAATCGTTGTCCTTTGATAGCATTCACATACTCACACATCACATAGTTTCTTTTTAAAGTAATTTTCACAGATCATTTATAACTTGAAACCTGCAGAAATTTTTGTATTAGCTAGAAATATTCCGTGGAAAGAACAAAAGAGCGTGACTGCGATGGGATACTTAAAAATAAACGTGTGATTTTCCCCAAGTAAGGGACACGACTTGTTTGTTATTTTCTTTACCTAACCTTGTTTAACAATTAGGTTTGAACATTTGACTTAACACCTCCAAAGTCACGACTAAATAAATTGTTAAGACAGTTTTCTGTTTAACCCTAAAAGGGTCAGGGGGACTAATCAGCCCAGCCTCTCGACATTTCGCGCGGTTATGTCGCTGAAAATTGTTTCGCGCTCCACGCATTTATGACTTTTTTCTGTAACATCTTACGCAACTTTTAAAACTATTTTGAAAAAAAAAAATGAGCTTACGGTTGGTTCGGAAGTTGCCCAACATTATGTAATGCAGCGCAGACTAAAAAACCAGAGATTTTCGGTATTTGTGTACAAAATATATGGGAAATGGCTTTTCATGCTAAAATCACATTTCTGTATTTATAATATGGTTATTAGCCATTATTTTAGTTAATATTGCTGTAATCATTAGAGATAATGAATGACCGAAGTATTCCAAACAACAAAAAAAAACTAGATGAATCTTCGACCGCGCACGGTCGGAAGGCATGCCTCCGTATTGCCACATCGAAAAAAAAAGGCATGCGGATGTTGAGTATTTTACATCCATTTATACCATGACATCTTTGAGATATTGACCCCAAATCTATTAAAGTTGTATCATCAGAATTATTTCCAACTCAGGAAGGATGGCTACTGATGTAATAAAAAGGATAAACATGTTTAAGTTGATCTGTCAAAGGTCCTTCAGAAATTGCATAAACAAGTCATTTACATAAATAACCAGTGACCTTTGATGTCCTGGGGGGCATTTCATCAAAGGACTTGTCAGACATTTTATCCGACAAATTTGCTCTCAGCCAATCAGATGCAAGTATTTCAGAAGTTAAACAGTTTGTCGGATAAAAACGTCCGACAAGTCCTTTGATGAAATGCTCCCCTACCTCAAAATCTAATCAGAAGTTTCATTCTTTCCTCCCACATGACCCAAAGTTTGAAGTTGATCCATAAAACGTTCAGAAGTTACGCAAGAACGTTGCTCATTTTCATGTATACAATGACGTCATGTGACCTTGACCTTTGACTTCATGACCTCAAAATATAGTAAATACATTGTCCTACCATATGCACACATGACCCAATTTGATTGTTCATCCATCAAACTGTTCTTAAGTTATCGCAAGAACAAGCATTTTCACGTACACAATGTTCCTCTGTGGCCTTTGAACTTTGAACCTCATGACTCTAAATTCTAATCAGGTTTATTGCCGTCCATATGCACTATGACCCAAGTTTGAAATTGATCCGTTCAAAACGGTTCTTAAGTTTTATTGCGAGAACAAGCCATTTTCATGTACACAATGCCTCTGTGATTGATCCTCATGACCCCAAAATCTGATTAAGTTCATTGCACATATGACCCAAGTTTAAGTTTTATCCCTCAAAACGGTTTTCTTAAGTTATGTCTAAGAACGAGCCATTTTCATGTACACAATGACCTCTGTGACCTTTGACCTTCATGACCCAAATTCTAATCAGGTTCATTGTCCCTACCATATGCATCATGATCAAGTTTGAGGTTTGGACCGTCAAACCGTTCTTAAGTTATCGCGAAAACAAACTATTTTTATGTAACAATGACCCTGTGACCTTTGACCTTTGACCCCAAATCTAATCAGTTCATTGCCCCTCCCATATGCACACATTACTCAAGTTTGAAGTTGACCCGTCACACAGTTCTTAAGTTATTGCGAGAACGAACCATTTTCATATATACAATGACATCTGTGACCTTTGACCTCATGACCCTAAACTCTAATCAGTTCATTGCCCCACCCATAGGCACACATTACCCAAGTTTGAAGTTGACCCGTCAAACGGTTTTTAAGTTATGGCGAGAACGAGCCATTTTCATGCATACAATGACCTCTGTGACCTTTGAGCTTTGACCTAATGACCCCAAAGTCTAATCAGATCATTGTCCCTACCATATGCATACATGATCCAAGTTTGAAAGTGATCCGTCAAACGGTTCTTAAGTTATCGCGAGAACGAAAACGGGACGGACGTACGGACGGACGGACGGACAGACGGACGGACGTACGGACGGACGGACGGACGGACAACCCGAAAACATAATGCCTCCGGCACCACCTTCGGTGGCGGAGGCATAAAAATAAATTATAATAAAATACATAAGTCGAAAAACAAAAAAAATACATAAGAAATTCCAAAAACAATAAAATATATGAGAAATTGAATTAGATACTGGAATTTTTTTCACGTATAATCGGTAGGAATGCTACAAAGAGTATTTACACCAAGAATTAGCATTCTAGGAGCGTTATTTAATGATTTAGATTAAAAAGAATGATTTCATGCATAAATTAGCATAATTAATTAATATAAAGTGAAAAGACCGTATTTTGGAAAAACGAACTATACAGTCTTGTAGATTACATCGCACACTACTATTGCGCAAATCAGCCCCCCCCCCCTCCCCGGCTGTGAGATGGTAAAAATAACCCGGCCTTTTTAGGGTTAAGTATTGTTAATAGAAAATGTTCCAATTTTGAATCCATGTACATACGACATTCTCGTCTCTCCAAAGATGATTCATAATATAACTTACCTTGTCAAACATGAACACTTTGTTCAGACAGCCTAGAAAAAAGTAGAAATAGAGGGAGAAATAGAAATGATAAACATAAATCTTGTAACCTCTTATTAAACATTAATTACGCCGTCCAATCAGTAAAGCAATTATTATGTGCATTCATTCCTGAAAAAAAAAATCAAGTGAGCAGATTAGTGCCATGTAACATAAAAATATAAAATCAATCTTACGGCCGATTGTAGCTTCTCAGTATATATTTTAAAATAAGCATATACAAACGATATCAATCGTAAGATTGATTGTATCTTTTTATGTTATAGGACATAACTTTATAATTATCAATGAAGTTAGTTACGGATGATGTGATAATTCTCTACAAAAGGCAAACGCAACAAAACTATAACAAATCAGTACCTTCAAATGCAAGCATGCTATCGTAGATGATATTAAAAGCTTCCTGAAGACTGTCGCTTTCATCAATGTCGGCACCACTTGCGAAGATGAGATTGATAAACACGACAGAAACTTGACGCATCTCAGACAGGTATTCAAGGGGCATATCATCGTCGATCTAGAATGAAGGAAACCAACACAAATCAACAAAAATATAACCCGCCAAATTAATAATAAATAATAACATAACAATTCTTAAATAGTGCATTATACCTTTGATAAAGGTCTCAATGCGCTTTCAGGAGAAAGAGGAAGAGACAAAGAGAGAAGAAGCAGAAAGGATCGAAACCATGTCTAACAGTCTTACGTCTGAAATGTCGCAAACTCTGAAAACGCTTTAAATTTACTACTGTTGCTTTGTTCACAACATTACAACCAACTGTTTCATATAGAACGTCATCATTGAATACCATATTATTTTTAATGATTGTAAGCATATTATTTTTTTTACGGTAAGCGTTCATCACCTTTTGAAGAACAGGCTTGATGATGTACTTTCGTAAACGAGATTTCTCGTCATCAGTGGGTGAAACAAATACGGCTGGTCTCTCTGTGGCAAAAACACAAATTAAAACAGATGATATCAAAACTATTTTGATATAAAGAAGGTTAAAACTTAAGGGGACAGAGCTTATCTGCAGTTGCTCCACGTTTTTGGAACCCTCTTCCTATCCAACTTAGACATTTGAACAATATCCACACCTTCAAATCTGAACTCAATACCGAACTTTTTCGGCAAATTTATGAATAATGTATACCCAGTTGTTGTATGTCCGGACGGGTTGTTTGTCCGGACAAGAAGGCAATTTTCGGAGCTTTGTGATCACTATTTCTTTAATCGATTGAAAGTAATATCAGACAATATAACAAAGCATAAATATTCACAAATATTTTTGCTAATTACTGCACAAATTTTGAGAAAATCCAGAGCAAAAGATGATGTTTTTATCTGCTTAAGTGTCCGGACAACGGACCCCCATCCTACATGATATGAGGAGCAAGGCGCCGTTGAATGTTTTGGCAGAAAAATGGCTCTTTACAAATGCTGTTCATCATCGTCATCATCATCATCATCATCATAATCATGTCTTATCCCTCTATAAACAAGAAAAGAGCGTGAAACTTACTTCGACCACGAGCGTCCTGTTCGACTGCCGAGTCGGTGATCTCAGGGTCACCATACATGGCGTCGATGAGCGCAGGCTTCTGACCTCCCATAAGTGGTGTGGTAGCGGAAGGGTTCTGGAGGTAGGCTCCAGTTGAAAGTCGTCTCCATCCAGTGAATCTCTCATCTAATTCACATGAAACCATGGTAACATAATAATTACAATTATTCGTCTAAAGCAAACTTTCAAATTTTATTGTCCGAAACACAGGTGAAACGGAAATTATTTTTGCCCAATTGATCGTAGCGACTGAGCAGCGCTAGATCGACGTTGCTTATAATCCTTTTCTGGTTGAACGCCAAATAGGGTAGCAGCAACTCTTGAAGGTCTTTTAACGTCTTTTGGTCTGACGCGGCCGGGGATCGAATCCAAGAACCCACAACCTCCCGATTATGAGGCTCCATCCACTGAGCCAACACATCGGGACACATTGTTAATGAGACATTATGTTTAAAGAATAATAGTTTAATTGATTGAGTGTGTGTTGATCTCACCTCTATTGCCGACTTTGTTACCATTGGCTCCACGCTGACGTTGGTTCGCAGGAAGGCTAGCCGAGGCTTTCATGCCTTTAACAGGTTCCTTGGGCTTGCGACGGTGATATGCCGTAACCTAATTTATTATAAACGTATACACTTTGAAATACATAACTCCATTGAAACGGGTGCAAAAAGTCCTTTAAAGCGAATTATATTGATACTGTATATGTTTTTTTTTTTTTTTTTTTGTGCTATATAATATATTGGTAATAAATAAATACAATACAATACAATACAATAAAACGAGAACTGAACTATTATACGAAGTCTTATTGAAACATTGAGTTCGTGGAGTAAGAGATCGGACTCAAAAGAAAACTCATTTGAAGCAATTCATCTCTGTCTGAAGTTCTGAACCTTAACTCTAGAAACTATCCATTAGGTAATTAGGTCAACGTTCAGTTGCAATTGTTGATGCCCAATGACATAACGTTATTTGCAACATGGGGACAATATATTTTCTTAATCATGTTCAATCAAACGAAATTTCATATTTTACCACTATAAAAAAAAAAATCATATTTACATACACATGTGTATCATATTTACACATAAAAATGTCTTTTAAATGTTTGCTTACAGCAATGTGCTTATCGTCGGCTTTGAAAGTGTGATCAATAAGATCATGATCCGGGCAGTAGGCCCACACTTTAGGAGAAAGGATGACGTCACCAGACAGAGCAAACTTTTCGGCAATGTTCGCTTCGAGTACAGCTGGACCGCTCAGGACGAAATGTAAGCAGCCGTCATTGCCTATTGTTGTTACTCGGACAGGTCCGATGGACACAGCTATTACATATCAATGGAGAAATAAAATCATCGTTATTAATGGAGGTGTCACATTTACCGGGTAAATTGAACGGGTTTTCGCCGTTCACCGAAAAACAACAAATTCCAACACGGCAATAAAAAGGCACCGGCCACATTACATTTTTCTTAATTTTCACCGGGTCGGTGTCGTTCTATACCGGGTCTGTATCGTTCTATACCGGGTCTATACCAGGTCCTAGCCAGCCTGGTACCGGGCTGACCGTCCTCATATATAGTCCACGCTTTCCTTTTGTCCGTGTGATTACCGCTTGCCCGCCGGCCTCAACGCTCTCTGACAAGAAAAACAAAATTGTTTTCTTCACCGGGTGACTCACCGTTTCTCACCGTTCGCGACCGTGCGAAACAAGTTGATACGAACGACGGGACACGGAGGATACCCGGAGATAATACAAGGTGGGTCGGTAATGACCCGTCTTCTGATTTTGCCTTCGGTTCATGCCCGGCGAATAGTTTGAACATGACTGAGCATGCTCAAAATTTTCGCCGGGCATGAACCGCAGGCCTCGGTCGATGGAGACCTGGTGTAAGGGCGGTATAATGGCATTGTAAAGACGGTTTATGAATGGTGTAAGGACGGAACAAGCGCTCCTCACCCGTCCACAAAGCGGTCGTGCTCTCTAGACTGAACTGGCAGATCTTCCCTTATGGTGTCTTAAAATCACTTATATGGTGTCTTCAAACCGCCCTTTGTTTTCGAAGCTCTCGATCTCGTCGCTCTCTTTACAGGTCTAGAGAGGAATGATATTTAAGCTTTTCAAACATACATTATAATCTGAATTATTTTTATTGTCGTTGTCGGGGAGAAGAATTTAAAATTGGGTCCTTTTATGGACATTTAATCTAAAGTAATGTCAATTCTTTTTTTAATGTTTGCTTTGTTTTGTTTGACATTAGTTTCTAAAGTTTTATTATAACAACTTTGGAAATAAACATGATACTACTTTCCCAATAAGCTTCAGTATAGTTTGGTCTCATACGTTTTTGCCCAAATTACATGTTTACTTTATACCCGCGTTTCATTAAACAGAAATTGTGTTAGTTTTATCGAATATTATTTTAATTTCTCCGCGAAAATGTCCCCGTGCTTTTGAAATGATTAAATCCTGTTATATCAAATGAAATATTGTTATCATGATACAAGTACCTTATCTTCTTTTTTTTTTAATCATTATATTATGAATTGTCTAATACTTTAATACTATAATCATTTCATTGCAATATTCTTTTAGCCAAATTATAACCCCCATAGAATCACATCAAGAAAAATGTCTACAATCATTCATTAATTCTGCAGTTTGGATGTTTTTGTATGATCCATGGATTAGTTTCTTGTTTATTTTTATTTCATTTTACACACGACCACTTTAAGTGTTTTACTGTGATTAAATAGATTAATCAGAACTATACAAGACAATACCTTAATATGATATTTGTATTAATAAGAATACATGCATAATGCCATTGTATTCTATATCTGAGAAACCGTCTTTAAGAATGCCAAAAATACGAATTTTTTACCCATAGATTTTATATAGTTCATGTAATTAATTCAATATCATAGGGTATTGGTTATGTTTGTGAGATAGCAATAGGCCTATGAACCATTTTTCAAGGAAGCCTACACAGAATCGGAAATACAAAAAGAAACTTACCCAGGCATTTCCCGACCGAAAATTTAGGGGAAAGGTGCCTAAAATGGGAATTAGTTGCCTTTGCCCCCCCCCCCCTTTATCGAACGCCCCGACCTCACCGCGGTCCATCTCCGTCCTGTAAACGGGCATGAAACGGGCCCGGCGTCCTCATTCAGTCCTTTTTACCGCCCTTTTAACGACTGGTCCGGTTTAGGACCGTTCTGAAATACCCGGTCATCACCCGGAAAAAACCGGCAAGAGTTCGGCCGTTCTTTAAAAATCCTTTCGGGAACGGGTGCCCAGCGAGCTCCTATGAACGTGTTGGACGGGCTTCAACCGCCTTCACCGTGTGCCTCACCGTTTGCCGCCGTGTGCACAAATTTGGCCAGAACGGTGGCGAACGGTGCGCCAACACGGCTAATGTGACACCTGCATAAGGCAGAATTAAATACAGAAAGTAGCATACTGGAGTGATGACAAGCATGACATGATTAGGATGGGATAAGGATCCAATTTATTGAGTTCGGCATCCTTCCGCGTCGGGATACGGAAAATTGTGTGAACGGGAAATTGCTAAATTTGCAATCCGCGTCTTGTCCTACCCTCATGTCTTATAATTCTTATAAGGAAAGAGTAAAATAAAGGGGAATAGTTTACGTTCAATTCAACCGGGTTAAGTCGGATAAAGTCCGATAAGACAACTAATTAAGAAAAGAATGTGAAATTATATAATCACAGTTATTCTCCACTACTATTACTTAATCAGGATATTAATCATCATAACAAGTAATGTATACAGGCACGGATCCAGCACTGGTTGTTACAAAGCAGTTCAACAGCAAAATCGTATGAGGTCAATGGCAACTCTATTATACTTGCATATAGGCCGATATAATTATTTGTCAGAGTTGATGCTAAATCCGCTACTGGAATATGTATGTATAGATCTACGATCGTGTGCAGTACCTATCTTAACTCTGAGTTTGACTCCGACCTCTGTATCCCAGTTATCACATCTCTCCTGTATACGGAGACCACACTTGATGACCCGAGTTAGAATATGATCCATGTTGGCTCTCGTCACCTTCCACAAGGCGAGGAAAGCGTCACCTGATACCAACCATACAAATCGTTATTCATATTAATAAACATACAACGATGACAAATGATAAAAGAGTTATTTCCATTGCACAAACTGGTGCAGGTACTTCAAAGTTGTATTGAAAATCTGCGTACAATTTCATACAAAGTTGAGATCCGTCGAACTATATATTATCATAATTATGTACATGTATAAAATGATTTAAACATCGGTCAAAATCAGCTTTAAATGTGTTTGGGCTGTCAGTAATGTCATATTTATATGCTTGTTTGATTTTTAAAATAGTTATCGGCTAGTAAATATATTGGGTCCGACATCCTCATTCAATTTGGTCTATACAAGGCGTCCCAGAAAAAAAAAATTGTGCCCAATTTTTAACAAATTAAAAACTTAGGCTCTTAAAGTTGAGTATACATACTTTTTGCTAGGAGACACTGTAAAATGACACCTCTTATATTATAGTGCATCATCGCCTTGACCCCAATTAAAACATCACAACTTTGCAACAAAATTATAATGCGAATTTACCTATTGAGTCATAAGGGGTACCTAATACGATCTGAGCACGATTTTGTTCTTTGTGGTGCCTTGTCTTTTACGTACATATATTGTATATATTAATTTGCATAATTATATTCTAATCATTTAATAAAATGTATTGTAGACTCGTTGAAGAGTGTTGTCGATTAAATTGGTAGATACCTGATACATAAATTATATTGCTAATCCACCGTTGATTACAGAAAGCATTAAATCTAGTCGCCATTAAGGAAAGGGAATTCATTAAACAGAACTCCTCAATGACCGCATTCTCTCATTCTATGGCTACAATCCAAGAAATAGCATTGTATTCATGACTATAGACAGTAATCCCAAACAGACATATCATATAAAAGCTTAATACAAGCGATTGCTCAATAATAGGGAAAAATGACTATTTATAGATTCATGATTTAGTTCCATTGCCAATATTAATTTGATACTTGTCGGGATGAGGACAAGTCTATTTATTATACAATATATCTTTGCCATTTCGAGCTTCATTTCTTTAGCAACCCCAATTCCATCTATTTAGATATACCTTGCTAAAAAGCTCTAGAAATAAAGAAATCTAACTTGTAACGTATCCAGAATTTGGTGAGGGCGGGCAGGGTAATACAGGTGTATACTTGATTCTATTTCACCGAACCGATTATCATACCATGTCTCAAAACTTTCGGAGAGATCGAGATGTAATTTTGATTTTTATTTTCTTCTATTCGGAGTATTGACCTATATTATATTTCGATCTTGATCTTTAAAAAAAACAATAACAAACAAACTTTTTCTCCAACATACATTTAAGCCAGATTGCATGTTTTTCTGTGTGAATTTGCCAGGCAAAATATCAACAAAAAAATGGGGAGCCACCCTCGACTTATTATTTTTTACCCTTGGTTATAATTTATAATGTTTTGTCTTAAAAAAAATAAAAAATAAAATAAAAAATAGAAGTATCACTCTATATGTAAATTAATTTCTAATTTATAAAAATGAAATGTACCCCTTCAATTAAAAGGATAGGCCAATATAATCACCAATAAAATCAAATTCTAAATCTATTATACACGTCATATTTCATTATGGTTTACAAATTTCACGAGAGGCCTTTTGGATGGTAATATGAACTGAGTCCAAGCCAAATGAAAGCTACATATTAAGATTTTTTTAAAACATCGATTAAAGTGACTTATTATAGTCTGCTGTACCAGCTTAATGAGGCCAACTATAAGAAACGAACGAATATATATTTTTAGCTAATTTCCTTTTTTTTTTATAAAAAAAAAACCTCAGTTGTAAAGAGGTGCAGACTCGCTATAATTAAGACAATGGTGAGTATCAACTTCATGACAAAAATAGTCTCATTAAGTACTTAAATCATTAAGATACTACCGGTGAATATACTATACCTGCAAATTTTAGCACGTCTCCCTCCGTGCCCAGAATGTTCTCTACGATTTCTCCGAGGTAGTCGTTGAGAGTTCGAGAAAGACGGTCGGTGCCACTGCCCGACCGTGAACTCATGCTGTATCGCTCGCATAATGCAGTAAAACCTAAGTAGAGTTTTTAAAATTATAGTCATTTTTTTTAATATAATATAACTTTTAACATGGTACTTTAACACCAAATAAAAACAAAAAGGATTGAAAGCAGTATAATATTTTGCGCTAATTCATCCATAGACCTAAAATACAAGTAAACCAACAATTATTATTTATATTGGATACAAAACTAAAATTAAACAAACACAACATAATTTATAGTCATATAAGTCATAAATCATAAAGCGTAAATAAAACGCAAAATGATCAGTTACTCCCTAAGTGCTGATGGAAAACGAATCCTTCTACATTGTAACAGTGACCAAAAAAAATCATAGCAATACACTCTCTGCGAAATGTACATAATTATAGCCCCAATATTCAATTAAGATTATCCATGTAAGCAGTATTCCAGCTCTACATTAGGGTGAGCTTAATCCATATGTGGACTTAATACTTGTCAGACATGGTATTAAAGAAAGAAAGAAAAGAAAGATGAAAAAAAAAAAAATGGCATTCAAATTAAATCAGTCAGCGAGGCTATGCGGTGAGTCTAAAATTAATTTTCTGATGCCATATTTAGCCCGTATACTCGCAAGGAAAAAATGAATACTACATGTTGCCACGCCTATACATGTAGAACCGTTGGTTGATGCACTGCCTAAAATTTCTTCCCCACTACATTGTATTTACATTTAATTTGAACATGTCTGACTTCCCACTATTTGGGCGTTTGTACATGTATATTGTGGCCGATTCATTTCAATACATTATAAGGTAGAATTGAAGGCCTTGTAGTACAAAATTGAACTTGGGGAGGGGGGTACTCATTAAAAGATGTTAATTGAATAACGGACACATTCACATTAAAAAGCATGCAACACAAATTAAATTGGAATAATAGGCCAACGGCCTATAATTGAATAACCTAATATGTAGGGAAGGGAGAGCGAGCTTGAAAATTGGGGGGGGGGGGGGCAGGGGTAATGGGAATATTTTCAAAACCAAAATAGAGCAAATTGAGCATTATTACAATTTTTTGATGATATATTTTAAATGTTTTAGTAAATAATTTTGGGATAGGTGCGAGAGAAAAAAAAAGCACGAAATCATATTGTTTTAATTATATTATAAATTATATTATATTATAAATTATATTATATTATAAATTATATTATATTGTTTGAATTATATTATAAATTATATTATATTGTTAAAGGGATGTGGCCCCTGAGGCCCTCACCCTGTACTTCCGACAAAAATTTTACACTAAATTTCATGAGAGAGACTCATGTGTGAAACCTACAGTTTTTTAAAGTAACGTACTTCTTTATCACACATTGTCAACAACAACAAAAAAAACATAAAAAAATAATGTCATACAATTAACATGTTTAGTATCATTTGGAACAGGTAAAATTCAACTTGGACAATCCCTTTTCTAATTTTGAATCCCTTTTCTAACAATAATTCTGGTTTCCCCTATACATATTGAAGTGACAGGCCTAAACATTGCAGCTGTCTAATGTCGGAGGGTATATATCCCGACCGCTGAACCTTCATAAAACCCTTGATGACAAGGGGTCTGATAATGTCTAATGATGAGCAATTAACCTAGTTAGGATTATTCGAACAGACATGAAATGCTCTACATAAAAGTTAACCTAATTGCACCATTGCGAACAAAACATTTGTTTTATAGTAATAAATGTGATATTATTTGCTCTTGTAAAATATGCCCTTTCAGGAATCTCCAATGGTATTTTAGTGGTATCCAATGATATTTCATTGGTATACCATTGAAATACCGTTTACCATTGAGACATTTTTGTAAGGGTGTATTTGTTTCTCAGTAATACATTGATTACGTTTACCGTGGTCATGTAGTGAACAACATTATATTGAAGGGGAAAAAAATATGTGCCAATGTATAGTTGGTTTATTTAAATCATAGTTCTCATTTTGCAAACTGCATTAATTTTACAAAAAGTGTTCCCATATCATATAATGACTTGTCTGACTAGATTTGATTCAATTTATTCATTTACCAACCAGCTGAAATACAATACATATATTTCATATAACAACAAGTGGATTAGTAAATTACGCGATGCGTAATATATGTCCCCGCCGATAATGTAAAATTCCCATTATATCACAATCAGTGCTATCACATAAGGCAAAAAGAATCGAAATCGGGTAAAAAATGGCGAAGAAGTAGCATTTTGTAGCCAATGTGCAATATAGGTCAAAGTCAAGGTCAAAGGTCAAAGGGGTCAAAAGTCAAAATTCTGTGAAGATGTTTTGTAGTCCTCACCTAGTGCTATCACATAAAGCAAACGGAATTGAAATCGGATGAAAAATGGCGAAGGAGTAACATTTTGTAGCCAATTAACAATATAGGTCAAAAATCAAGGTCAAAGGTCAAAGGTCAAAATTCTGTGAAGAAGTATTGTAGCCATCACCTAGTGCTAATTACATAAGGCAAGCGGAATTGAAAATGAGATGAAATGGCGGAAGGAGTAGCATTTTGTAGCCATTAACAATAAGGTCAAATGCAAGGTCAAAGGTCAAGGGGTCAAAAGTCAAATTCTGTGAAGAAGTTTTGTAGTCCTCACCTAGTGCTATCACATAAAGCAAACAGAATCGAAATCGGATGAAAAATGGCGAAGGAGTAGCAATTTTGTAGCCAATTAACAATATAGGTTCAAAGGTCAAAGGTCAAATTCTGTAAGAAGTTTGTAGCCTATACCTAGTGCTATCACATAAAGCAAGCGGAATTGAAAATCGGATGAAAAATTGGTGAAGGAGTAGCAATTTTGTAGCCAATGTACAATATAAGTATAAATCAAGGTCAAAAGTCAAAGGGGTCAAAAGTCAAAATTCCGTGAAGAAGTATTGTAGCCCTCACCTAGTGCTATCATATAAAGCTAACGGATTCGAAATCGGATGAAAAATGGCGAAGGAGTAGCATTTTGTAGCCAATTAACAATATAGGTCAAAAATGAAGGTCAAAGGTCAAAGGGGTCAAAAGTCAAAATTCCGTGAAGAAGTTTTGTAGCCCTCATCTAGTGCTATCATATAAAGCAAACAGAATCGAAATCGGATGAAAAATGGCGAAGGAGTAGCATTTTGTAGCCAATTAACAATATAGGTCAAAAATCAGGGTCAAAGGTCAAAATTCTGTGAAGAAGTTTGGTAGCCATCACCTAGTGCTATCATATAATGCAAACGGAATCGAAATCGGACGAAAAATGGCGAAGGAGTAGCAAATTGAAGATTTTGATCACATACGGACGCACGGACGGACGGATGGACGGACGGACGGATGGACGGACACACACACATACACACGTACGGAGCCATAGTACCCTGCTCGAACTCGTTCGGCGGGGACAATAACAAAATTGGCTGGTCAGATGGTAGCACAAGTGATATAGTCTATAGCCTGACCCCTTTAAACAAAATTATACATCTTACATTACTAAAAACATACTAAAATGATCAATTGTACATGTACAAACTAATTAATCCCGATAACATCTAATTGGCCAAAAAAAGTTAACGATTGAGAAGCTTTTTATTAATTCTTCCAAGAAAAGATTGGATATCCAAAGTTAAAAAGCAAAACAAACAACAACAAAAACAACAAAACAAAACAAAACAAAAAATAAGCCATTGAAGTGTATTAACTACAACTTATACTTCTAAACATTGTTGTTCAGTCATGTGTGATCCTTGAAGCGTTTACCAAGCTATCATCGGATAAAGACCTCTACTTTCACAATATGATATAAATTTTATTTCTGATAACTTAACAATTACCATTCCAACATCAGGGGGAGCCCCCCCCCCTTTTTTTTTCTCCTTCTTCATGTTACCCCCCTTTTTATTCCTTCTAAATGTCTATAGAATCAAAGGACACGTACAGGTGCGATGCAGTTATTTTGCTAAAAAGTCCATTGTTGGGATGATCACATGAAACACTTACCATGATATAATTCAGAAAATGTAATTTCTTGCAGATTGGAGTCGAATGGATAATTCCAGAGAAAACGTGATTTAGCAATAATTTTGTTCATAGTACACAAAGTGAGATCATTACATATATATATTATAACTCTCGTCCAATGGACATGACGAATACCGGTCGAAATTCTACATCATGAATCAAAACATGAATTAAATTAAATTGGGGAAAAAAGTGTAAAGCGATAAGGGAAATGGGCGGACATCATGCATGTACAAATTTTCATTTGAAAAACTAAACAATACCAAGAAAGTGTTTAAAGTGCATAAAATAAAAGGCAAAACAAAAAGAAAGAAACAAAACAAAACAAAAAGAAGAAGAAAACGGATTGAGGTACGGTCGGGAAATGATAAGAAGGTACTTCAAGGGAGGTACAGAGAAGCATGCAGCCGGGCCATTTCCGAGTTTCCTAAACCACATTCAGGAAATGCCGAGAAAAGGGGAAGAAAATGTTAGCAGGATTCTGTTTTTCATTATTTTTATCTTTGAAATCATCTCTGAAATAGAAATGTTCAGAGCCAGGGTAGACTGCTCAGATGTAAACATAATAGTGAAAGGGATTCAGACGCGGGCGCAGTAGACGCCCCCCCCCTCCCCCCCCCCCCTCCCCGTCCTGTAATTTGAAACAGCACATTAACTATAAAATCGGAAAATTTCGACAGTGCCCCTCTATCGGTCCTGACGCCCTTCTATTTTCAAATTCTGTCCCGCGCTCTCGATAATATCTGCATAATAATTTCAATGATTTTGGATCATGATTTCGTTTATATTTTTCGTTCTGTTTCGTCATGCTTGATTCTCCTTACCTGAGATGTCGGCGAACATGAGCACACCTTCAAACTTCTGGCTGCATGGTAGTCGCGTTGTTTGTGATCGGGCTAGTACCAGATCTGGCACATGGGTGGCTAGTTTGTTGATAACCATGGCCTTCTGGGACAACCTTTGAGACTTTGGTTGCTCATCTTTGGGCCTCAGCACCTGAGGTTTCACTGTAGAATGACAGGAAGGGTATGTTTACATGTACATGTATACTATGTAAAAAATATTATGTCAGCCATAAATGTATACTGTTATACAATGCATGCCCGATAAAAATGTTATATCGTGTTGTTGTTATGATCATTTTCAAATATTAATGCTCGTTTGTCAATTGTCTTTATACCTCTCAACACTTTTAAAGTTAATTCTATCAACTTGAACGTATCACAAGACGTACGATTTGGATTTAATATAAAAGGGTTTCTTATACTCCACACACCGTGCGAAACAATTTTATTGAAAATATACACTGTATTTCTAATTATGATCATGCAAACGCATTAATTTTCCCATGATATATCAAGAAACCATTAGTAAATGTACGATAGACGTGAAACTAAGAAATTATTCTCTTCCATTGTTAATTGTACATGAATATGACCTTCGCTTGATTTACAGTTAGCTTTGATTGGAGGTAACTTGCAAAATCCTGCCAATTAAATAATAATTACCGGCGGCGAGGCAACCCTCCCCAATAATTCCGAAAGTGTCGATATTCCGACATCTGTCACATGAAGCATGTTACTGTTCAATGACGAAATTGTATTGAAAGGGAATGAGTGCACGTGAAAGGAACACTCTAAGAGAAAACATATTTCTTTGGGAACGATGTATCCACGCAGTGGACATAATTAAGTTCTGTATTTCAAAGAAGATTTACTGTAACTTTTTTTTGTTTTTTTGTTTTTTTTTGCACCTGCTATGCCAAATTAGTGAGTTTTTAGTGGTATTTACAATTCTTTACATATTTGCTGGATAATCACGACCTCTGATTATTGTGGCTTGTATTACTCCCCCTGGCAATGTCTTACCAATGACACAATGAAATATATTTTCTCTGGTTGTTGTTTTCCGTGGCCCTTGTCTTGCATGGTACATGTATATTAGTTTGGGCGTTATTTATCCCGAAATTATTGTACGAAACCTTTTTCAAATTCAAATTCAATTTACGTTTTTATAGGATTAAAAAAAGACTGTAGTCCGAAGACTAACAAGTGGATTAGTAAATTACGCGATGCGTAATATATGTCCCCGCCGATAATGTAAAATTCCCATTATATCACGATCAGTGCTTTCACATAAGGCAAACAGAATCGAAATCGGGTAAAAAATGGCGAAGAAGTAGCATTTTGTAGCCAATGTACAATACAGGTCAAAGTCAAGGTCAAAGGTCAAAGGGGTCAAAAGTCAAAATTCTGTGAAGAAGTTTTGTAGTCCTCACCTAGTGTTATCACATAAAGCAACGGATTTGAAATCGGATGAAAAATGGCGAAGGAGTAGCATTTTGTAGCCAATTAACAATATAGGTAAAAATGAAGGTCAAAGGTCAAAGGGGTCAAAAGTCAAAATTCCATGAAGAAGTTTTGTAGCCCTCACCTAGTGCTATCATATAAAGCAAACAGAATCGAAATCGGATGAAAAATGGCGAAGGAGTAGCATTTTGTAGCCAATTAACAATATAGGTCAAAAATCAGGGTCAAAGGTCAAAGTTCAAAATTCTGTGAAGAAGTTTGGTAGCCATCACCTAGTGCTATCATATAAAGCAAACGGAATCGAAATCGGATGAAAAATGGCGAAGGAGTAGCAAATTGAACTCACATACGGACGCACGGACGGACGGACGGACGGACGGACGGATGGACGGACACACCATAGACATACCTACAACTGATAGACGACAAGGTGGCACCCGCGGATTTTCTCATTTGCATATTAGCTACAGCAGGCGCATTCATCTTACGTCATCAAAACTTGATTAGGCCTCGCCCCTTTTGTGACATTTCAATTTTCTATAAGCCCCCATTGATATTCATTATTCATTTTCCCTTGTGCGTACTCAAAAATACCAAACTTTGATTGGACCATGCCTTATGAATATTTAGTTTTCTCCGACTTATCTATTTGACCCTTTTCGTCACTTCCGGCTAATTGATTATTAAAATGACGTCACCCGCACAAAATGAGATTATTTTGCTGGAAAGTTAGAGGGTGAGTACCGCTGTAATTATGATTAAATTTCGAATATGAAATTAGTTATAAATATAATGCTCCCATTTGTATATGATCTGCAATAATTTCTTCATATTTTGGATGGGTTCAGAAAAGTAATGTATGAACTTAAATTTAAAAATCTACGTTAGAACCAAGATTACATTTTCCATCGTCGAGCGCTATATTTACGTGAAGACTCTGCACGTACCGGTACACTGCCCTTTTATTAATTTTGCATGCTATCTTGGGAAGATAAGTTCTAGACCGACCTGCCCCAGTCGGCGCTGCTGCTCGTGCATGAACTTTTGCTGGGTAGATCTAGTCCCTTTCAATTTTTCACGGAGAATTAAACCCTACCCTACTCTTCTTTAGTAAGCCCTTCTTCTTTTAGGCCTATTCATATTGTCTAATTGTGTCAAAGCTGAAGTCTGATTCTAATCCGTCCAAAGTCCAAAGTCGTCGAGTAATCGACCGACCAGAGTCCCAACTCGCTATAAAGTCTAACTTAGATCGAGATCGAGTTTAATAATAATAGACTAACGTTAGATAGAAGTCTAGAATTTATCTCTAGATCTATCTCTAGACTCTAGGCCCTAGATCTAGATCTAACTAAATTAGATCTAGATGTAGAGATCTAATAAATAATTTTTGAAACAGATAAATCATGGAATGATTTGAGAATAGATCTAACTTGTTATAGCTTGACAAACGGGGCTGACTACTTGCATAAACTTAGGGCCTACCCATCATTTTTTTTTCTTCATCATGGAGCTAGATCTACGTCTATTTACGTCTGGGAAGGTCTGACACTCTTTATTATTTTTGCTTGATGTTAGGACCACAATCGACAGAGCAGAGCTTGTAGATCTAATTCTAGGTGTTGTTGTTGTTGTTGTTGTTTTAAATGCCTTGGCCTAGGGCTTTCTGCGAGGCACGGGTTGAAGTAAGGGGGCTCAATGGAATTCGAACCCCCCTTTAATACCAGCAATGTTTGGCGGACATGCGATCATGTGCGTCACACACTTAATCGAGAGTGACCCCCCCCCCCCCATCCAAGTTTGAACATAATATATTCTTCTAGATTCTATAGTAGGGCCTAAAAAGCCCTTTTTGTTTAGTGAACTAGTCTGTAGTCTATATGACATTTTTTTCTTTCTTTTCCTTTTAAATTATTTCAGGTAGCTGCATGGTGCCCGAGTCTAAATGTTCCATTTCATAACAACTATCAGCATGATCAGATTGACAAGTATATCTAGGAGTAGGACTAGTCTGTTTGGAATTGAAGACTGAAGTTGAAAGTCCTACGGAATGTTTTCAAAATGATAGGTAGGCCCTACATCAGTCTTTTGTATGGAGGTAAAAAAAAAACAAGCAAACAAACACACAACAAAACAGTTCAACACACAAAGTTCAAGAGAAAACAGAGAAATGAAAAATTGTTAAAGAAATGAACAAATAAATACTAAGAAGGCCATCATCACTCTACATGGGTAAAATTGTTTCATTTAATAGTTATTTGATAACGCTTGGGGAAAGCCCTCTTCAATGATGAATTAGTTTTTCTTTTTTTTGGTGTGTGTTCTTGTCCATTTTGTCATATTGAGATTCAATTAAATATATGTTTTTTCAATTTTTCTTTTTTTTTTCATTGGCCATAATGTAAACAATATAGTCTAATTGGAATTTGAAGTCATTAACAATTTAAACTAACATTAATCAAGAAAAAAAATCAAAATGTTTATTTCCACTTTTCTTCTTTTTTTTTTTTTTTACTTGTGTATTTTGATTAAATAAATGGCTTCATAACAAATTGGTATTAAACAAAAATACATTTTAAACAAAAAAGTGCATAATTTCTGCAACATTTCAACAATTAATACTAGAACTGTTAATAAACTCTTTTCATATATTTTCTTATCTCCAAAAACAGACTTGATGTCAACTCCATGGAGCTGAAACCAAGCTATGATGGTGACTGCTGAATTCTTGATGCGATTGCTTGGAAACCTTGAACAAACATCTCAGCTGACAATCTGCAGGATATAATTTAGAGGACCAATTTTTATCTAGCGTTTATTTTCTGGACCATCTGCCATCTATAGACATGATAGATAACTAGAAAAAAAAATAGAAATACTTCAATAAGATTTTTGAACATTCACTTTAACATGTTAGATTTGCTGTGACCATAAAATTGCAAATTAGAAATGGACAAGAAAATATTAATTTCATATATGAAAAAATATATGTATAGTTTGTGAAATGTCCACTTTGATTTGTATCATTATGCACAAAAAAAGGCGGGTCAATTGAAAGGCATCCCACAAAATGTGCAGTTTAATCATGTGACTAAACAACAGGAATGGGAATGGAAATGTGATAATTTGATAATAAATTCATACATTACAATGAACTTGAAGTTGCTTTACTTTTTATGTGATAAGATAAGACTTAAAGAGGGAGGAAGAGAGAGAGAGAGAGAGAGGATAAGGGAACATGAAATAAACAAGGGAAAGAAATAAGAGAGAAAAATAGAGAGGGGTAGCAATTTCATTTTAGTGACGTCATTAAATTTAATGAATGAAGAGAATAAATAAAAAAAAAGGTCTAGGCCCCTACACATAATCGTGATAATGGAAAGGGGAAAAATGTAAAGAAATGCCTGAGATAATGTGATAATAATGGGAGAGAGAGATTTTTGAAATATAACTAAACATGTGGTATTCTTCTTACAATATTTCACAATGTAAAAGAGAGAGTAAGAGAGAAATCGCCATGCCACGGTGGATAGAATTAGAGATGGGCGAGTTTTGATAAGATCATAAAAATATTGAAAAAGGGGACAGCCCCGATAAATTGTTTTCTTATTGTGACGTCATTGTTTATGTTTGCCAGCTGGCTTTTTCTAAATAACCATTAAACTTTAAAGAACGCTGATTGGTCAATATCGATGCGCCGCCTAATGAATATATTAACATAAATGCATAATTTGTCCCGATTTGACCTCTCTTAATGCGCATGCTCGACACTGCTCCGTGTTTTGCTTTTTTGTTGCGTGTATTGCTTATGCGAAGTATGGAAGCATCTTACAAAATGAATATGTATGGGGGCTTATAGAACCGTTCAAATGTCACAGCAAAGATGGCGGACCTTCAGGGGCCTGGGACACACACACATACACACATACACACGTACGGAGCCCGTTTCATAGTCCCCTGCTCGAACTCGTTCGGCGGGGACAAAAATGTCAAGTTTACAAAGAGTGAAAATACAATTCATCAATAAAATAAAAGAAAGTAAGAGAGGTAGTTATAATACGCAAATTACATAGATATAAAGTAATCCCATTCTTACACTATAACTTTTAATTTGAGTATTGTAAACTTAATTTATCAAAGAATTCTGAAAATAATAGAACAGGAGCATGATATGAATATAAATGTGAAGAATACAAAGGAAGTGTAAAGGTATCTGTATCGATAAGCAGAAAGCATTAATTTACATAAGATATATAGCAACGGTTTTTAATTAATTGTAAATAAAAACATAGAAAAATAAGAAAAAACCTAAGTAAAGTCATATTACATGTATGTACAAGTATAGTCATAAAATCATTTAAATGTATTGAAGGCAGTTATATGATTAGGGGATTACACAAAAATTACAGATACACAAAAATCTAAATACAAAATTTATTGAGAATGTTAAATTTTGATAACAAAATTTATGTTTTAAAACAACGAAGGAATAGATATTGTATGAGAGATTTATTGTAAAAGTGGGTATATATATGAGACATACGAGGACGTGTCTTTAAACCTGTAAACATTTCTGGGGAAATCTGAAACTACATTCCTTTACGTTTAATATACGGACTTCGTTCACAGATAACCCCAACCCCCACTTTTTATTTCTTTTTATTTGATTTTACATGAAATAATGTAAACTTGACTTCAAGTAATGGCTTATTAAACGTGTCTCTTAATGGTCCATGGCCTTTGTCTTGCATGGTATTTATCCCGAAAATATCATACAAAACCTGTGAACATTTGGGGGAAAAATCTGAAACAATATCAATATTTCGTTCCCATTTTTTATTTCTTTTTATTTGATTTTACATGAAATAAAGTAACTTGACTTCGAGTAATATCTTCTATCTTTGTTAACCGTGCCACTTATTCAACGGAGAGGATGATAATTATGAAAAACTGAAATTATTTATATAAAATCGCACTATTAAAGACAATTATTATTGTTATCAGGCATATTAAAAAAAAAAAAAAAATTCCAAGGGGTAAGCATTTGCAAAATATTTGAACTACTGTTTTCAAGTGCCTTTTTCTTGTTTACTGTAGAATGGATATATAGGACATTTCGATCCAGATCTTCCTTTGTGAAAAACGTGTTCGGGACACGATTAGTAATGAATATTTTCCGCTTGGAACTCAGCATCGAACTTACCGTAGTAACATGATGAGTCAGTGCTATCAGGCCTGAGCCTATACAAACAACAACCAAACATAAATGTACAATATTCCAAAATAAAAAATCCAGAATTATTTTTCCAGGAATACAAAGTCAAATAGGTGATCGTTCCTCAAATGTTCAAAATCACTGAAGAACAACATAGTGATGATTCTCATACAGTTTTTAAAGAATCCAGTGTATGTGTCCACATGGCATGCGTTTCTCATGTTCAGTGATAGATTGTTCAGACGTACTCGGTCATGGTGTGTAAGATCTCGACGTTGCTGATCAGGCTCGCTTTTTCCCAAATGATCACTTCCGATACAGAGGTTCCTTGCCTGTCTGTGTGACTAATAATTATCATCAAAGCGTTGAAAATTGAATAAATTGATGATGAAATACATGTACACGTGCTATAATTCGCTTTTCTTAAATGGTTCATCCGAGATGACCACACCCCATTTTCTGTTTTACCACGAAGGGGAGGAAAGAGACGATGATAAATACATCTTAAGTATAACTAAGGGGCAAGGTTTCTGGTTTGTTGCTTTAAAATGTGTTATCCACGTTTTCTGCACGTGTCTAAGATGGAGATTGCGTAATCTGTAACTCCGGAGGCAGATTGATGCTACCGGTCATCTCACTTCTGCACGAATTTCGTACAGAATTTTTTACGTTATACACCCCCCCCCCTTTTTTTTTTTTCAAACACGCACGCAGCAGGTACGGCACGCATAATTTTTCTTTCCTCTTCTTCTTTTGCGTTACCTTTCCTTTGCAACTATATCAAAGGTGTAGGAACCTCAGAAATTGGCCTATATGATATGTTGTGACCACCACAATTGAGGTAGAGTCTACTCGAAGTTTATAGACCCTTCAAAATTTATTTTGATTTACTCTCATTCGATGGAGAAGTTCCCCAAAATGTATTTTATAATCTCAGTCAAACATGATTCACAGTGAAAAACAAACCATAGTACCCATTTAAAACATTGTCATAAAGGCTACGACAGAATTGGGGTGGACATAATAATTTGAGGTTTACGGGAGTTTTTTATTTCTTTTCTTATCAACAGTATAAACCACAGATTAAATATATATATTTTAAACCAATCAAACTCTTTTAGAACTGGAAGACAGACTTCTACGACACCAGCATTCTTCAAGAATCTCAGGTAAAGGTAAAGGCAAAAAGTAACTTAAAGAACTATCACAATTCGACACCTCGGACGGAAATTCGGTGTAGGACTGTGGAACTGTGAGGGCCCGAGTCCCTGGAAAAAAGGGGGACCCCAAAAGGAGAAAAGGGCAAAAGTACACCCCACCCCCTCCAAAAAAAAAAAAAAAAAAAAAAATAATAATAATAATAATAATAATAATAATAATAATAATAATTTAAAAAAAATAAATAATAAAAACAAACATTAAAAAAGAAAAATTAAAAATGGGATCGAAGGGTTGGTCGATTTTTTTTTAAAGACTTAATCTCGAAAAGGATGGGGAAAGTCTAAGGTCGTTAGAACCCCGTAGTTTGAAAATCGGGATAAGTGCATTGACGAAATGAAGGCCAGAGTGAAACAAAATATTCCATCTTTATTATGACAAACATTGTAGGGCCTACATCATTTCTTAGCTATATTAAAGTTTTGGAAAGCAGGTCAAAGATTTTCTATGGATCAAGATTTAATGTAACAATTATGTGTGGTGATATTAATGGATAAATTATAGACCCTTTCGAGGAAAAAAACAAACTCTGTCTCTGACCATCTAACAGGAATTTTCCCTCTAATGATACACCATTTACCATGCATTTTAAGTACTGATTCCCTCTCTCTAATGCTCTCGTTCTCCTTTCACTACTGTAAAGTCAATCAGACACAAATAGAACAAAGAAATGTAATCCCACATGCAGATTTGTTTATTTATTAATTTTTTTTACATATTTATTACAAATGAACCATGATGAATAAATGTACAATTGATGAAATACATTAGTAAAAATTGCCAAGTAAAAGCAAATGGGTATGTCATTTTTATAAAGTATTGTAAAATTGTCATCTTAAAATTTATAGTGGGCGCTATGCCTGGCAACTGAACAACACGACTGCCTAAATATTTCTCTCTAGATTTGATTCTACCTAGGATTTGTATGGCATTTCGCCGAATATTGACCACCATACTTGTTATCAGACTCTGCCAATAAAGCTAAAAACTAATTCGAGATTGGCAAAAGCTTGGTTATTTGTTACAAGTGAGACATTACCCGTCTGCATTTAAGTTTACAGGTCTACTTTTTCTCCAAGATATTTTAGAAATCTGCTTCATTTTCACTGTAGCTGTGTTACACACATTTCCCATTGTTTTGCGCCTATATGATATACCAGACGCACGAAACTGTTCCAGGCCAGGATGACTTTTTCTTAAAGCTGTTGTCTGTTGATGCCTCACTATTACAAAAAGTTATATCTAACGTTAAAGTAGGTATACCCAGTTGTTGTATGTCCGGACGGGCTGTTTGTCCGGACAAAGACGGCAATTCTAGGAGTTTGTGATCAGTATTTCATTAATTGATTGAAAATAATATCAGACAATATAACAAAGCACAAATGTTCACAAATATTTTTGCTATTTACTGCACAAATTTTGAGAAAATCGAGAGCAAAAGATGATGTTTTTATCTGCTTAAGTGTCCGGACAACGGGCCCCCCATCCTACTTCTGCCCTATAAACTTAAGGATAATTTCCTACCAGTACCAATAGTTTAAATACAATCGAGAAGATCATCGGGGCTGACCCGCATGTGAAGTATCAGCTGTCAGTAGTACTAGTAGAAATCTGGAGGCTAGAGTCAGGAACACACTACAAAATACAAAACGCCTTTTCTTGTTCAGATCTCCACCAACACTGTAGGAAAAAGAAGAAGACGGGGAGTTTAGAGTCATGATATGGGAAGTAGATCTACATCTAGTTTCATCGGTTCCATCTGGGTGAATGCCAAGCCTAGATCTAAGTTAGGTGTCAGCATGGAGAGACACTCAGCAAATAATACTTCACTGGCTTTGACAAAAGATTGACATTGATGTTTGAGGTCGACTCTGACACCCTCTACTGCACTGGCTTTAGACGTCTAACTGTTAGACCTAACTTAGACCTTAGTCTTCGACTTAGAAGTTAGATCTAACTTAGCCCCGGGACGCTGCCACGAAGTAGTGTAGGCCTAGGCCTAACTTTAGATCTACGGGCTGCCGCAGTAAGATCTTAGTAAATCTAGTCTAACTCAACTGTTTACTGTTACTTTTGTTAGTGTAGGATAGTTTACCTAACAGTTAGATTTAGTCTCAATATTCTGGTTCCAATTCCATCTCAATATTTTGTCGTCCTTTAATATGGTTTGTTGACTGTACCGGTATCTGTTTTTGGCATGGTAAGCTTCTCTGACTCTGTTTGGTTCTTGGTAGACCCGCTGGCGCTGCCAAGAAATGGAGGCTTGCCCGCACGGGCCGCAAAGTGCCAGTAGGCCTAACGCCGGGTTGGGTGACCAGACAAAAATGAAACCCCTGCCTTGCCCTGGCTTCTTGGGCCTGGCTGTGTTTGTCTGGATTCGCTAACAAGACAAGTTGAGAAATGCTTATCGTCATCATCAATAATTAATATTGTTTTCTAAAATATTTTCGATCATTCTACGTTAACAAACCATTTCAAATGGCAGGTTAAAACAACTGTCCGAACATCCGACATTGCCCATTTGGCCACGTGTAAAATCGTCTTTTACTTAAACTAAAGTTGAGATCTATTGTCACTGCATGCACCACTGCCACACTGACACTGCACTGGCACTGACACTGTCGATTTTAAAACTTACCCTTGTCATCTTTAATTTGCTGAAGGTCAGTCATTGCATGTTTGCACTTGGTTGACAACTTATGCTTCCAATTTTCTTCTGATCCAAAATATGTATTTAGATCAAGAATAGTTGGGAGGAAACCTAAGGTTTGTTTGATCTAACGTTCCATTTTGTAATCAATTTTACGGATCGGAAATAATGATCGTTCAAAAATATCCGTTATGGATAATCGATCAATATTAAAATTACGATCACGGATCAATATCGGTAATTTTAAGGTTAACCAATACAGTAATCAATCAAGCTCAAAGGTATTTTGATCGTTCACATGCCGGAAAGGGGGGGGGGGGGGGGTGGGAGGGGGTCACATTGCAGCGATCGGTCTAAGAGTTTGGGGATTAAGATTTTCCAATAAAATAAAATAAATAAGATTTCGCCCCTCCCCCCCATTGCACAATGCTTGGTCGGCCTCCAGTTTTAAACCTTAAGCATATTTTAAGAAAAATTATGCAAGTAAAAGATTTTAAATTAAAATAAAAAATACTGCAAGCACGAAGCTCATGCGGCATGTTATTGTGTATAATGAAGGCAAAGTTGCACCTGCCTAGTCACTGCAGGATATTTATAGCTTTTATACTACACAACCCATTCTTCAAATATGTAATTTAGAAGAGTTATAGACAAAAAAATAAACATTTTTAAAACATCATCTGGCACTGTAGTAATATGAGGTTGATCTCAAATTAAAAGGCTGCAGTTCTTGCAGACTACCCAAGTTTTCTCTCTCTCTCTCTCTCTCTCTCTCTCTCTATCTCTCTCTCTCTCTATCTCCCTCTCTTCTTCTTCTTCTTCTTCTTCTTCTTCTTCTTCTTCTTCTTCTTCTTCTTCTTCTTCTTTTATTTGTTTATTTTTGGGGTGGGTTACGTAGCGTTAGGCATATTATGATATAGTGAGTTTGACTAGTGATATCCATTTTTGAAACATATTAAGAAGAAAAAAAATAATAGGCCTACAACAATAAATTGCCGCGGATATAAACAACCACAAAAGTGTTTTAAGATGAAAATGTGAAGGCCCAACCTGACACTCCTTTTTCCAGAATAGGAAAAAATGAAGTGCAAGTTTATTGAAAAAAACATTTGCAAGTAATGAAGTGCTATATGTGCCAAAAGATAAGGAAAATGGCATTGAAATGAGATGGAGAATATGAAAGATATAAGTGGTGGAAAGACAATGTAAAAGAGAGAGAGGGTGAGAGAGAGAGAGAGATAGAGAGAGAGAGCTAGGGGAGATATAGATAGAAAAGAGTATTATTGTCAAATTTAAAATGTCTTCCACCTTAGTTTATAAATAAGGAGCATGATAAAAAAATCTTGTTTATCATAATATTCATGAACACATATACAAGCAATAGATGGCGCTATATGTAAAGAGCCTTATAGGGAACATTGAAACGCCTCATGAAAATAAACTCTTTCATGAGAATGAATAAATGGGTTTGCTTATTTTTTATATATATATATATTTTTTAAAGTAAACTTTTCAGGAAATTTGATATAATGATATGTAGTATAATGTTCTAGTAATTGCGATTGGATTATTTCTCCATATTGTGTAGTAAAAGCCAAGTCAATAATATGCATACTAATCCGTCGTTCATTTTTCTCCGGCCTTTATTTCGTCAAGGCGTTTTTTGTTTTTTGTTTTTTTGTTTGTTTGTTTGTTTGTTTTAATTTAGATAGGGCATTTTCATTATCGAGGAATATTATTAATAACACTGATTCATAAAGGTTATGGTTGTTGAGGCTGTTGTTGTTTTGTTAGGTTAGTTTTTGCTTTTGTTGTTTGCTCCAATATCATCATTATGCTCCGGCTTTAATTCATTGAATTTTTTTGGTGTCTCTAATTTCACTTTACTGGATCGACCCGGGCTATCTCTAAAAATAAGACGTTTCCCGGGGATTTTTCCTCCTTTTTTCAAGTTTGTCAACCCTCGTAATTCCCATTTTTTCTCATTTGACCCCTTTTAGTTAACCCTGCCGACAAAGGCACAGTGCTACCCCCAGGAAAAACGACTAAAGCAGAGGCAGCGGAACGAATTTGAAAGTGGGGGTTACAATGGAAAAGGGGCACTTTTCTGAAGAAAGGGGCACTTTCGATCAGTGGCGCTGGCATAACGAGAAAAAATTCTGATGTAGGGAGGGACTGGGTAGAAAATTTGTACTTTGGTTTATGCTGTTCAGAATCTTTGTTGTGAGTTTGTTTGTTTGAGTTTTTAACCGTTATTTTAGTATTGAAAAAAGTCATGCGAGCAGGCACCAAGCCCCACTCTCCCCTCCACCCCTGGCAGCACAATTACACCAATGCATGCTTCTGATTTCAGACAAGACCCCCTTACAATGTTTGTCTCCAACATGGGAATATTGGTTCAAACTTTGTCATACATAAGGAAGGTCGCTAAGCGACCGGGCTGGATTTTTAAAAATATTTTTAGATTAAAAGTACCCCCTTTAAAAAAAATTTTAAAATGTAAATTGTGAAGTTTAAGCAACATTTGAGCTTTTAAACCATCAAAATCCATAAAGAAACAAAATAAAACCGGCTTATACCTATAAAGTGTGTGATGAATGGGCAAAATACACTATTTTGGTTTTTTGAACTTTAGCGACGTCAGACATCATCGTACACAAAAATCATTGTCATTTTTGGATTCTACATCAAATTTGACTATAGAAACAACTTGTTTGAAATAACTTTTCAGAAAAAAGTCATTATTTGCCCAACCCTAGTGTTGCTTGTTAAGGCGCGGTCCCACTGGCTTTTTAGGATGATTTGCGAATGAATTGCGGTTTGTTTGTTTTGTTTTTGTTTTTTGTTGCGGATGAACGAAATTTGTATACGCAACTCATGCGCAATTCATCCTCCCGCCAGTGGGACCGGGCCTTTACATAGTTCGAGGTCGCATAGCGACCGATCGGGAAAAAAATTTGGATTTTGAATAAAACATAGTGGGCACTTTATATGTCAAGAGTGCCCCTCTTGTGACATGTAAATTTTGAAATGTGAATTAAAGTCTTAATTAATTGCCCCTTTGATGTTAATTAAATGTTACATAAAGGGGCCTATAATGCAACAAGCTTAGTTTTTAACGTAGGCTCCTTCATACATACATACATGTTTATTTTTTTTATACTATTGATGTCATTCGTCTTGTAACTTTGTCAACGTATTGTATTTTTTTAATTTTTTTTTTTTTTTTGGGAAATACATTTGATTATTTTATTTGAATTGTTTTGATATGTAAGCGTGTAGAAGGGCCATTAAAAGGGGCTTTAAAAAGAATTGAGTAGATGGGCTGTAGCTTCTGACACACTCTTTTTTATAATATTTGCCCCCATTAGCAAGGGGTTATTGGTTCCATGCATTGCTTATTATTCCTTTTTTAAATGCGAGGTCGCATTTTATTTAGAAAAGACATAATGAAGACAAAAAAAAAAACAAAAAAAACAAAAAAAAAAACACACATTTCCTATATAAGAAACATTAGATGGGAGTCTATAAAGTTTTCATTTCAATACAAAAAGGTCGATTTTAGCCATGATAATAAAAGGGGCACTTTTCAGTATTGAAAAGGGCTCTCCACTCTCCAAGCTAAAAAATTGAGAGAGGGCATTATCATTTTCTATGAATAATATCATATACGTTGCTCATAATTATCTTTAATTTTTATTTATTTATTTATTTTTTTATTTTTTTGCTCCAATATCATTTTGCTCCGGCTTGAATGTGCTTGTCTCCGCTTTCACTTTTCGGGACCCTGGCAATATCTTAGATTTTTCTTTCGTTAACGTTTGACAACCTTGACAATGCTCCTTTTTGCCATTTTTTTCTCATAAATTGACTCCTTTTTGTTTATCCGGCCGACCAAGGACCCCTATAGTGCTATCCCCGGGAAACAAGTCTGAAGCATTTTGTTTATTTTGATTTTGTGGGGGACGACAAAAGAAAAATCCTGGGGAAAAGTGAATAGGGGGAACGTCAAAAATAAGCCAGGGTCCCGAAAAGCGGGGGCAAACATATTCAATAAATTAAAGCCAGCGCAAAATGATATTGCTGGATAAAAAAATATGTATATATATCCCACCTTAAACAGCAAAGCATGTCATTTACTGCAGTTACATTTATTATAGTTTGCTGGGATATCACCACTTCTGATTTTCTTTGTGTGTGTGTATGCAGATTCACCTTAGTAATAAACAGCAAAAACAAATTCATCTTCTCGGGGCGCCGCCGTCCCCCTTTTTTCGGGGGGGGGTGATTTTGTACATATTATCATGTACGAAATAGTACCCCCACTATCGACACCCATGGCCTATCCAAATTGTTAAATTTATTCAAATTGACAGTAAATTTTGGCCTTATCATAACCGTATACGCATGCGCACTTCAATTATTTACTTCAGGTACAGGTGCGCAAAGGGGGACCTCGGACTGATCACGGATATACACCCATCTCACGATCATATTTAGCTGTGATGTCCCTCATAGTAGAGGCCACTATGTAATCTCGTGAGATTTTCGTGCCAAAAGCGATTTTATGAGCTAACTTTGTCAATTTGGGGGTGCTGAATCCAAAAAACTTTGGTACCAATTTTTTTCGACCACGTCTTAGGCCGCCATTTTGAATTTCAAAATGGCCGCCATAGAAAATTGTATTTTGACCTATATCTTGTGAGATATTTAAGCCAAATTGGTTTTATTGACCTAATTTTGTTGATTTGGGGGTGCTGAATTAAAAAAACTTTGGTACCAATATTTCCGATCACGTCTTAGGCCGCCATTTTGAATTTCAAAATGGCCGTAGTAGAAAATGGAATTTGGGCTACATAGTACATGTATATTGTGATTCATTTTTTGAATTTGATTTTATAATCTGACTTTGTCAAATTTGGGGTGCTGAATCCAAAGAATGAGGTTCCATTTCTTTGTAATCACGTCTTCAGCTTTGAAATTCAAAATGGCCGCCATAGAAAATTACATTTTGACTTAAATTTGGTATGGTCTTGTACGTAGGGGCCTACTTTGATAGGCTACCATTTTGAAGTTCAAAAGGGCTGACATGTGCACGTAGCTTAACCTATTTTCATTCCTATATTTGGAAAGAAGTACCATATAATGCTAACATTTTAAGAATATTTTTAAAAAGATATTGTTTTCAAGTCCACCCCTGGCTGATGTCTGAAGCCTGCATTATTTTACGTGCTCCTCTCCCGTTTCATAGACGCGGATTCAATTGAGGAAAAAACATTCCTTCCCTCTAATGAGTCGTTAAATGGAGGTCCTGTGTTGAGGAGAGTCACTACCTTTGCACGTTTAAGAACTCACTGCACTATTCGTATAGGGGAACCCATGGTGTAGTGGTCCCTGCACACCCCCTGCTTCCAATGTTATATCTAGAGGATACACCTATGGGCCACATTGATGCAGTTCGCTCTTCGCCGCCTAGGCACAGGTGATGCCAAAGAAACAATAATAATAATCACTGACAGCGAAAAGGCTAAACTGCTTTTTTAAATAGATAAATAAAAAAAAAAAAAAAAAAAAAAAAAAAAAAAAAAAAAAAAAAAAAAAAAGCAAATTGTTGATTTGCAGTTTTCTTTATCTGGATTTAAGATTAGGAGGTGTAACAAGCACAGCTAGAGGAACGAAGCATTCATATAATCTAATAGGGAGGCTATGGAGAAGAATGGAAGAATTTAGTTGGATTGGGAGCAGATACTAAACAGAGTGGATGAAGAAAGAATTTAAACCGGACATCTTGGCACAATCAGTAAAGCATCTGCCTTATGAACGGGAGACCATGGGTTCGATCCCCGGTTGAGTTTATATACCAAAGATTTTAAAAACGGGACCATTGCCTTCTGGCCAGGTGCTCAGTATTTGGAAATGGAGAGGGGTAATAATAGCGTTACAACCATGTATATTCTGCAGGGCCCACTGGGAGAACAATTGAAGTGGCTACCCTGGGTAAATCAGTTAATATTATTTATTATATCAATTTTCAGAGGACAAATCTGGATCTTAAAAGTAGAAAATCTAGATGCACACATCACAAGGAAAGCAATTATGCTGAGAACATGGGAAAATTAAGCCCAATGGGAAAGGAATAAGTGTAAGCCAAGGATTTTCATTTGGTGTCTGACTTTGACAGGTGAAAAAAAAGCATAAGAAATTGATATAAGAAGGTCCATGACAAAGTTTGAGAAACAAAGAATGGCTCTTTTGAAATTTGTACATGTTGTAGATTTTGAGCTACAAAGTTTGCTCTTTAGATGTTTGGAACTACAGACAAAGGGTAGGAGGGAACCTTCTGCCCAAATATTTCACTTTTTCCTAAATAACTTTGTTTATTCATTTTGGTGGCTTTGCTTTGTTTGTCATAAACATTGTACTATAATATCATGGGTTGTTGCCAAAAATATCCTGGTTCAAGTATTCCTTTCAACCAACTGCTGAGTGTACGATACATGTACATGTATCTTTGAGCACTTTCGATTGTTTGGCAAATCATTTTTTAGTGCATGAAGCAAAGATAACCTGTGATACTTTATGTAGATGAAGGATCCATTGAATATTTCATTGTTAGTGTCTGAGAAACAAACACCCATATCTCTGATGTTCCATGTTGCTCTAGAGGTACAAGAAGCATAAGGGTGGGCCTATTTGTTTCCTTATGTATGACGGAGATGGGCCACTTTTGGATGAAACACATTTGACAAGTATATGAGTATTATGTTGAATTCCACAAAGTTTGTCTTCAAACTTTTGAGGAGCAGCAAAGTCTGAAGGGTCAATCATGGATGGGAATTACTAAGGCATTAATGTTGCACACTTCAGGCTATTTCCGGTATCATCTCTATCAGATAGAAATGATAATGTAGTTTATTAATTGGGATCCTGGAAACTTTGAATGAGGTTGACCAAATCATAAACAAATAAGAAACCAACAGTTCCTCATTATGCGTTATATTGAGTAAAACATTACAATATAAAGTTCCCTGATAACTGTTGTTCCAGTGTTTATTCCATAACAAGTTCGTTGAGGGGATGCAAGTTTGGAGACCAGACGGTTCCCTGTCTTTAGTACATTTAAACAGTTGATGAAGGCAATGTACTAGTATGGGTCTGGCGTACCTTGCACTGTCTTCATGGTGGTCTATACTTTATTAGAAACTTTGCTCTCTCGTCAAATGCTTTATATAATTAAATTTACATTTATCAAATGCAATATGCTCATAACTAGCACTGTACTGCTATCAAGTGGATTTAATTATATATTATTCATGCTCGTCTATCTGCATTACCTGTCTAAAGAGCACATTGTTAACATCTTTGGTGCTATAGATATTCTCCAAATTTACATTTATAACATTGCAACTGAATTAGCATTTCATGTTTTTCTAGGTGGGCCATTTTGAATTCCAATGTGGTGGCCATCCTTACAGGTGCCAACCATTACAGGTCATTCGACCCCAAGGCTGAATGATTTAGATATGGTGGTCATTATGAATGTCAAGATGAAATAGATCATAATGACCGAAGAACATGTATCATAATGTGAACATCAAAATTATGTTTCTTTGTCCCACATTCAAACCTTCATAAATGCCCTTATGAAAAAAATATAAGTTAAAATACAAATTTCTTGTATGGCGGCCATTTTAAAATTCAAAATGGCGGCCTAAGACGTGGTCGAAAAAAATGGAACCAAAGTTTTTTCGATCCAGCACCCCCACATTGACAAAATTAGGAGAAGAAAACCACTTTGGCTTGAATATCTCACGAGATATAGGTAGTACAATTTTCTATGGCGGCCATTTTGAAATTCAAAATGGCGGCCTAAGACGTGGTCGGAAATATTGGTACCAAAATTTTTTTAATTCAGCAACCCCAAATTGACAAAATTAGGTCAAGAAAACTTCTTTGGCTTGAATATCTCACAAGATATAGGTAATAAAGTTTTCTAAGGCGGCCATTTTGAAATTCAAAATGGCGGCCTAAGACATGGTCGGAAACATTGGTACCAAAGTTTTTTGGATTCAGCACCCCTAAATTAACAAAATTAGGGAACGAAAACCAATTTGGCTTGAATATCTCACAAGATATAGGTAATACAATTTTCTATGGCGGCCATTTTGAAATTCAAGTCGGAAAAATTGGTACCAAAGTTTTTGGATTCAGCACCCCTAATTGACAAAATTAGGGAACGAAAACCAATTTGGCTGAATATCTCACAAGATATAGGTAATACAATTTTCTATGGCGGCCATTTTTGAAATTCAAAATGGCGGCCTAAGACATGGTCGGAAAAATTGGTACCAAAGTTTTTTGGATTCAGCACCCCTAAATTAACAAAATTAGGGAACGAAAACCAATTTGGCTTAAATATCTCACAAGATATAGGTCAAAATACAATTTTCTATGGCGGCCATTTTGAAATTCAAAATGGCGGCCTAAGACGTGGTCGAAAAAATTGGTACAAAAATTTTTTGGATTCAGCACCCCCAAATTGACAAAGTTAGCTCATAAAATCGCTTTTGGCACGAAAATCTCACGGGACTCAATTTTTGGACATAACAGACTCTACTATCATCTTCGGTGACTTCAGTGATCAAACACCGACATCTTAGTCGATTTCTTCGCATCCACGCCGTCTTGAACTATCTAAAGGAGACAAATTGGGCTTTGTGAAGAGAGGTAATTATATATCTTCTGCTTGACGGTAATAATTTATTCAAAATCATCATATATTTCAAAAGACGGCATAATTTAACCACTCCGGTGTTCTGTCAAAGTAAGTGTCCAGCTCACCCAGAGCTGCGGCACCGTGTATCATGAACGTACCGCTGACTCGTTGTTCGGCTCTTGGCTAGGTAGACGTTAAAAATGAATAGAGTCTAAAGAAATTTGTGGAGTCAGGAGATAATGTTGTGTTGTTAAATTTGTGAGTGAGGATTCGATTTTCTTTCATGGTTATTTATATTTAGGTTTGGATAATGATGGATTTGTTGACTTGACAGCAGTTTTCTTGTGTATTAGACTCTGCCTGAGTTCTCAACTTTTCCATGGTATGGCCTTTAAATTTTGTTTATTGGTCTGAGTTGTCAATGACAATGTCATGATCGTCGTCAGTTATTCATATATCTCTTACCTGCTGTTGTATAAGCCAGTATTTTTTATCACAGGTATATGGGAACGGATCCTGGCTAACTCGGCCCACTGGCTAACTCGGCCCGGTCCGAAAAAGTGGGCCGAGTTAGCTAGATGGTATTGAATCGATCGTAAATACTTACTTGTGTTGAGCATGGATTTATTTCACAGTTTTTATCATCAATTTGATATGGAATGTTAAAATATGTGAACTAGCAAGCTTCTAGCGAACATTTTTAAAAGTAAAACCGCTCAAAAAGTGAAATTTCAGGTCTGTAAATACGCACGCAATTCTGCCCGTGTTTTTACCGTCTCGTCTCATTTTGTTTGGGATCACCGCCGCCGTGCGGGCTGGCGGCAGTGAACAGCGGGTGAGACGCCTATCTGTTTAACTTAGCTTCGGCTGTCTGCACTCGCAGAAGTTGAGAACATTTAACACTTCTTCTTTTTCTCTTCTTCATTTTGGCAAGCAGTCAGATTATGATTATTTTTGCCACTGCTTTTTTTTTCTCTTCTTGTTCTTTTGTTATTATATTCTTTTCTACTCTTTTCTTTCCTCTAGCTTTTTTTCCCCTTCTTTTGTTATCTTTATCTCTAACAGATAGGCCTAGGTCTACTTGTCTTTTTTTTCTTCTTCTTCTCTTTTTTTTCTGTCTCTCTCTCTCTCTCTCTTTCCTCCCTTCGATTGAGACGTGTATAGGCTACATACAAGAAAAGAGATTTAATATATGGCAAGAGGAAAATCCCTGAAGTAGGGTTTTTTAATCTTAATCATATTGTAGACTTTGTGTTTGTACATTTGCAATAAAATTATATAACTATATCTCTCACTTTCTCTCAATTGCTAATATATCTCTCTTCAGCTCCCTCAATGACCAAGGGCAGTGGTAATGGAGAACACTGATACTGATAATAAATAATAATGATAACTATTATTACTATTATTATTTTATTTTTTATGATGATTAGTTGAAAATATAAGTTATTTGCAAATATACAAATTACAAAGTCTATACAATAAGAATTAGGATTAAAAACCCTTCAGGGATTTTCTCCTTGCCATATCAAATCTCTTTTCTTGTATACACGTCTCAATCAGAGGGAAAAAAGAGAGAGAGACAGAAAAAGAGAAGAAGAAGAAGAAGAAGAAGGGTAAAAATTATGGAGGAAAAAAGAGGGGGAAAAAAGAAAAAAAAGAAGACAATTATCTGTTAGAGATAAAGATAACAAAAGAAGAAAAAAAAGCTAGAGGAAAGAAAAGATCAGAAAAGAATATAATAACAAAAGAACAAGAAGAGAAAAAAAGCAGTGGCAAAAATAGTCATAATCTGACTGCTTGCCAAAATAATAACAACGGAAGAAGAAGAGGAAGTGTTAAATGTTCTCCACTTCTGCGAGTGCAGACAGCCGAAGCTAAGTTACACAGATAGGCGTCTCACCCGCTGTTCACTGCCGCCAGCCCGCACGGCGGCGGTGATCCCAAACAAAATCGGACGAGACGGTAAAAACACGGGCAGAATTGCGTGCGTATTTACGGACCTAAAATTTCACTTTTTGGGCGGTTTTACTTCAAAAAATGTTCGCTAGCAGCTTGCTACTTCATATATCTCAACATTCCATATCAAATTGATGATAAAAACTGTGAAATAGATCCATGCTCAACACAAGTAAGTATTTACGATCGATTCAATACCTCCTGGCTAACTCTGCCCACTTTTTCGGACCGGGCCGAGTTAGCCAGTGGGCCGAGATATCCGGCACCCATGGGAACATAGATTTTTGGGTGTTGTTCTATTCATAATCGATTAGAACTTTGGCAAATGAATAAAGCAAATATATGTGTAGGGGTCTATGTTGCTGAATTGGTTTGCAATATTTCCAACTACCATAAAAGCTAGAATTACCAGGGTGGAGGAAGGGGGGGGGGGGTTGAGTTGAAGGAGAGGTATAGAACTTTTTTAGATTCTAAATTTTAAATTTGACAAGGTTTCCAAGGTTTTTTTTTTACTAGATACTTAGACCTCGGTGGTCAATGAAATTCTGAATTTGAACAAGGGCTGAAGTTTATAAGTTTTTTATAGAAAAACATATAATAGCTTTAGCAATTGGGTGTTAACAAATTATAATTTAAAGAAGTATTTAATGAAAAAGAAATTTGCATGTATTGTGCTTTTCGAGTATTATATTTAAAATGTATTCAGAAGGGCACACTATCAAAATGTCTCCCTCTACAATTGGGGGTACATTATAATTATGTGTATGAGTATTATAATTTATAGTCACTTTATATGTACTCTAAGCATCTATATGGAATGAGAAGGTATTTACCTGTCTGGTTATTTATATCGCATTCATCTTAATAAAATACTCTTCTAAGTTTTTGACTTGAACTACTCCTTTTTTTCTAATTTTTACACCAATCTTTAAAATAATGAACAAAGCTTATGCTACAGTCCCCCAATTTTTTTTCTGTGATTCCCCACGGATGACTTCCTGTCATAGTCAGCAGTGGAAATAGTGATAATTTTTTTCATCCAATAAAACAAAAAAAATACATAAGAAATTATAGAATAGAAGATGAAATAAGGAAAAAAAATTAAAAACGTAAGTGTATGTGTGACTGTAGCATAAGTTGTATTCCTATCTTTCAAACCCTGAACATATCTGCACACCTGAAAAATAAATGAAACCATGGAACCATGGTTAACTCTTTACACGCTGAATATATTCTGAAGGAATGATAATGACAATTGTTGTTGAGATATTTTCTCTGAATTCTGCTTTTCAAATGAAAATATTGATACTGTTTGCTTTACTACAGACATTACGTATGATCAGCAGCTATTTTTTAGTTTCTCTTGGAGAAAAATAGCTGAGAAAAACAATTATTACGATTGTTCAGTTTAATTCTATGATTGTGCACAGATGCCTCTTCAGCGTGGCAAGGGTTAAATTCATTACGCTCACATGCTTTTATCAAGGCCTTATCAATGACGTTTCACAGTCCAATGTCCAATGTACAGCATTGACCTCAAAATAAGTTTGACAGTAAGATATTGATATACACTGATAATGCATCATCAAATCATTGAGTGCTGTTAAGATCTCTGAGGGTATTTACTGCAACTTTAAATTGTCAAAGATTGTAGTTGTTAAATTCATTTAGTTGTCTCTTCCCAAAATAATTACCATTTGTTTGCTGAATGTCATAGATCTTTCATTGAAAATGAAAAGAATCAAATAAACTAGGTCATGTTTATCCTTTTGCCAAGTTCAATAAAAATTCCATTTCATAGGAGGCCCTAATGAAGGAAAAGAAAAAAAAAATCAGTCAATGCTTGAAATTGTTTAAATTCAATCATTGCATGCTGTCATTGATAAATACTTTGCTATCCTAATTAGTTTTCTGACTCATGTAACACATGTCTAATGCCTTTTTGGCATGAGGCTTCCTTCAGATATTGCGGCTTGACCTTTCTCCTTTTCCGGCAATGAAGTCACTATTCAGAAACAGACTACTTTCTCTGTATCTGCAATCTTTAATTTGAATTGTGTAAATCTTGCAAGAATATATTTTACTTTCAAATATTTCTTTTTGTTTGAATGTTTCCCTCTCAGTCAAACTCTGGAACATTTTTTGTCCCCGCCGACGAGTTCGAGCAGGGGACTATGAAACGGGCTCCGTACGTATGTGTGTGTGTGTGTCCGTTCCGTGCCGTCCGTCGTTCCTCCGTATGTGAGTTCATTTTGCTACTCCTTCGCCATTTTTCATCCGATTTCGATTCCGTTTGCTTTATATGATAGCACTAGGTGATGGCTACCAAACTTCTTCCAGAATTTTGACCTTTGACCTTTGACCCTGATTTTTGACCTATATTGTTAATTGGCTACAAAATGCACTCCTTCGCCTTTTTCATCGATTCGATTCTGTTTGCTTTATATGATAGCACTAGGTGAGGGCTACAAAACTTCTTCACGGAATTTTGACTTTTGACCCCTTTGACCTTTGACTTCATTTTTGACCTATATTGTTAATTGGCTACAAATGCTACTCCTTCGCCATTTTTCATCCGATTTCGAATACCGTTTGCCTTATATGATAGCACTAGGTGAGGGCTACAAAACTTCTTCACGGAATTTTGACTTTTGACCCCTTTGACCTTTGACCTTGATTTATACTTATATTATACATTGGCTACAAAATGCTATCCTTCACGCATTTTTCTTCCGGATTTCGATTCCGTTTGCTTTATGTGATAGCACTAGGTGATGGCTACAAAATTTCTTCACCGAATTTTGACCTTTGACCTTTGACCTTTATTTTTTACCTATATTTCTTAATTGGCTACAAAATGCTAACTCCTTCGCCATTTTCATCCGATTTCGATTCCGTTTGCTTTATGTGATAGCACTAGGTGAGGACTACCAAACGTTGTCACGGAATTTTTGAATTTGACCCCCTTTGACCTTTGACCTTCAATTTTACTTATATTGTACATTGGCTACAAAATGCTACTCCTTCACCAATTTTCATCTGATTTCAATTCTGCTTGCTTTATGTGATAGCACTAGGTAATAGATACAAAACTTCTTCACAGAATTTTGACCTTTGACCTTTGACCTATATTGTTAATTGGCTACAAAATGCTACTCCTTCACCATTTTTCATCCGATTTCGATTCTGTTTGCTTTATGTGATAGCACTAGGTGAGGACTACAAAACTTCTTCACAGAATTTTGACTTTTGACCCCTTTGACCTTTGACCTTGACTTTGACCTATATTGTACATTGGCTACAAAATGCTACTTCTTCGCCATTTTTTACCCGATTTCGATTCTGTTTGCCTTATGTGATAGCACTGATCGTGATATAATGGGATTTTACATTATCGGCGGGGACATATATTACGCATCGCGTAATTTACTAATCCACTTGTTGATTTTGGTTCTCACTGGAATAGTTTGGCTTGTCAGTGATCTATGCTTCTCTTGTCATATTCTCATAACATCCCGATATACTATATCTGTTGTTTTGTAAAGATATCTTATTTTTTATTTGATGATAAACCAGCTTCTTATAGATGCTTGTGGTATGTACATTTGAAACTTGAACCCACAATAAGTGTTTGATATGTGTTCAACATTTATTACAAGTTCATGTTTCAAATGTAGTTTTTCCAAATTAGGTACATGATGTACCTTGTACCTTGTAGAAATACCTTGTAAAAATAATCCCAAAAGCAGCTCGCTGGGGAAGCTAAACTGGGATGTCAAAGTTTGGTGGTGTTGATGGTTGGTGGTGCATCAAGATAATATGCATGTGTAGTCCTCTATATACATTTAAAACTGACTACACATGATGTGCGAGTAAAAACTTTGATGAGGTTTACATCATCCTGGAACCAACAGGGGGGCGTAACCCTCTGATGGTAGGCAGGGCCGCAACCTGGAAGGCAGCTGGCGAGGAGGCCACAACTGCCAGGTGGGGTAGTTGGTTCCAAATCTGGATAGTTCGTGGAAAGAAAGAAAACTTGAAGGAGTCGATGGTGGCTTTTGGAATGCTGTACTTGAGAGTATGATCATTTTGTCCGATGTATGTGGCAGGCAAAATGGTTGGCGGAAAGGAGATGTCGACAAGTTTATGCTGAATTTTAAAGAAGAGGATGCACTGCTCAAGAAGTCGTCTTCTGTGCAAGGTGTCCCAAGGTGTAATGGTGATATAAGATCCAGCAATGTTAATTTTCTTTTTTTTTTTTTCTTTTTCTTCTTTCCACTGTAATGGTCCTGATTGATCTATAAAATTAACAGCAAAATTCCAGCCTGACTTAGATAACATTGTCAAGTAATTTCCCATAGATTCCTATAACTCAAGTTGCTAGATGTTAATGAATCTTTACATTTTTATTGTCAATTTTGTCTGGCACTAAATTTCAAACAAATCGTGAGTAGTCCAAATGATTCATATTCATGTAAAGATTCATTATATCTATAAGAAGCTGGTTTATCATCAAATAAAAAAGAAGATGTTTTTTACAAAACAACAGATATAGTATATCAGGATGTTATGAGAATATGAGAGGAGAAGCACAGATCATTGACAAGCCAAACTATTCCAGTGATAACCAGAATTGACAAATTGTTCCAGAGTTTATCTGGAGGGAAAACATTCAAACAAAAGAAAATTATTTTAAAGTTATTCTTGCGAGATTTACTCGATTCAAATTAATGATTGCAGGTACAGAGAAAGCCAAAACCATTATGTGCTTTTTCTAAGCTTGTTAATGTAGATATTTTCTTTGTCATTTCACATTGTATTACACACATGTACATGTATACCACTAGATAGGTTAACCGTAATTATTATTTAAATGATATTGAAATCCAGGCTTACATGTACATGAGTGTAATAATTTAAAGCACCTAACAATATGTAGCCATAAAATACATTATGATGCAACATTCCTTTTAAGAATTTTTGTGTGCACAAATATACCTCATTTGATCAATACCCCCCAAATCATATTTGATAATTGCAATTATTAGAAAGATCCGGTAAACAGAGAGGGAGGGCAAAAGAAATAGGCTTTCAAGCTCAGCCGAAATGTCAAGGGGAAATAACGATTGCTTTGGACGTTTGCATTAGTTCTATCGATAGGCCAATTAAAAATCAAGGGTATAGATGCTGTAGGAGGCTGGCAACTGAATCTGTAAGCAAACACTTAATTAAAAAACTGCACAGAAATCACTGACTACTCAGAAGTAACCATTGCCTCTTGACATCAACCATGTTTGATTTATGTGTAGGTGGATTTTAATTTAATCTGGAAATGGCTGCCAATGCTGCAATATTTTTGGAAAAGCAAATCGATTTTGGTACAAAGCAAATAACTTTCTCTTGGTCATTTTTTAACGATACTTGTATTTTTTGGTAACAATAATGGTACAAATTAATGATAAAGATGAATCTATGTAGGTAGTTCTTCATTGAAATATTCAAATATATATGGTGAAACAACATTTGTTGTGGTTAGAAATGAAATTGTTTCATATTAGGCACTATATAAATCACAAAAATTATTATTATTATTATTATTATTATTATGAATCATTATTTATAAATTTTTTGTTTTTGTATGCAAAATTTGTACATTACACATGAACAAAATCTTTCTTATAAAGTGAAATGATGTAGCTCTATGTACACTCAACTATATAAAGTACCTTGTTACTTGTAGTATTTATAACCTAATATCTTACGCTTAAAGGTAGTGTCAGCCTTTTGCAGGCAAAAATATTAAATTTCTAGTTTTTTTTGAGAGGATATAGTAGTATATCAATGACTATATCATCCCTCAACATGATTAAGCTCAAATGTGTATGTTTGTCATTATATTGCGATTATCAAAATTCTTTCCTATTTTTTCGAACCTCGAAAAATATACCGTACGGTGCGAACCGCTGACCGTTAGCGCAGAGAATAATGCACGCTGATGCGCTGTGTGTATATTGCTGTGTGCGGTCCGTGCCGCACGCGCTGTAATATCAACGAGGTTGATGGAGAGCAGGTCAAGATTGGTAGTCAGATTTTCGTTTCGTATTACTGATCTAGGCAACCTATGACAGTAAGATTGAATAGACAGTATAGGTCGATCATATTCTACTGTTATGCCAAGTTGCATTAGTTTTCGCAATTTGTGAAAAAGGCTGATACTACCTTTAAAGTGCAAGGTATTTTGATAGTGGCTGTAAACATGAAGATTATACCTCCATGTTTTAAATCACATCTTCTGCTTACCACCCACCAGCCTAGAGAACATTACTCATTGCATCAATATGACATAGATGGCTCATGTACCAGCTATCCCTAAAGACATCAAAGCTGTTAGTCTCATGAAAAAGAAAAGAGAAAATCCTTCGTCACAGACATAAAAACCTAGGTTGGCCCTGAGAATAGATGTAGATGGATGGAGCGCATCTTCTCGCATTGCCTGGTGGTGGATGCAGGGATGAGAGAGATACCAGTAGGGATGAGGGAGATAGTTATACCAGATGTTCTTCTGCCTATCCGTAGCCAGAATCCCAAAGGTTAATTTCATCATCGCCACACGCTTGCCCCACAGAGTCACCGCATTAATGCTAAGAAACCCATTTAACCATCATCCCTGTGACTAATTGAGGGTCACTGGGCAGGGAAAGAGGAGGGAGGGATGTTGTCTTTCATCTTCCTTCAGTGTTCCTTCTCGATAATCCTTCCTTTCCTCCCATTTCTGACTTTGATTTTCATTGTGTGAAGTGTGTGTTGATATCATACCACATTTTCAATTCAAATTTCAATGGAATTCTCTATTCTTGTGTTATGCTCTTCCTTTGAACATAATTTTATCATTCCTATAAAAAAATTCCTTTTAAGAAAATGGAATATATATAATTATTTCAAGGACAGAAATTTTAATATCAAAACACATTGAAAGTACATTTACAAGAGGTACACGAGGTACATGTATCAGACATTCACATAGATACTGGCTTGTAGTGTCAGATATTAGTCTGAAATACAGTACCTTTGAAAGAAAGTGGTATAGACCTACACACTCTAGGGATCACCTCGGGATGATACTTTGACATCTATAAAAAGGGATGTGTCTACAAAAAAATATTACCTTAATGTACTTTGACATCTGAAGAAAGTGGTGTATGTACATGCATCTACATGCACTGATGTGTTGGCTCAGTGGATAGAGCGTCTGCCTCATAATCGGGAGGTCGTGGGTTCGATCACCGGCCGCGTCATTACCAAAATACGTTAAAAAATGGTAGTTGCTGCTTCCCTGTTTGGCGTTCAACTAGAGGGGGATAGAGCAACGTCCTTCTGGCGCTGCTCAGCGGCTGCCGGGCCCACGAGAAAAGGGGCAAAACAAATATCCGGCCATCTTTGTTTCGGACAATAAAATTTGGAGCATTTGGAGCATCTACTCATTCTTAGGGATGACATAAAAAATGGCATTTTTACATCTTCTGTAGGAAGGGGTGCATCTACACACTTAAGGGATCACATTAAAATGATATTTTGAAATCTTCTGTAGAAAGGAGTGCAGCTACAAATTTAAGAATCACCTCTGAATGGCACTTTGAAACCTTTTGTAAAAAGTCAGGCGCGGATCCAAGAAAATCGAATTGAATGCATTTCGGGGGCCCAATTGTCTGGGGACAAAAGCGGCTCTAATATGTTTACGCATGGGCCCGGTAAGTTCATTGTGTGACTCTGGTCTGCGTCCGCTACTGAAAGTGGTACAGACCTACACACTCTCGGGATCACTTTAGAATGGTACTTCGACATCTTTTTGTGTATGTATCTGCACACTCCTGGAATGACCTTAGAATGGTATATTGACATTTTTTTTTGAAAGGGGTATGAGTATTTATGCACTATAGGGATGACCTCTTTATAGTACTTTGACATCTTCTGTAAAATGGGGTGTGGGGTGAACCTCAAAATGGTACCTTTACATCTTAGGGTGCTATCTCACTTCGCGGAAACAAAATTGAGACTGATTTGCCAGCATGACATTGCACTACATCTGTTTCCTCAGTCTCCGCGACAACTTTTACTGTGCCACAGGAGACAGATCTAGTACAATGCCATGCTGGCTAATCCGTCTTTTGTACAACGTAACCTTTTGTATGTAGGACAAAAGATTTTGTCGTGGAAAAAGAGGAGACAATGCCATGCTAGCAAATCTGTCTCAATTTTGTTTCCGCGAAGTGAGATACCACCCTTAGGTAGAAAGCAGTCTCTACTTGTGTATAAACTTCTGTAGAAACAGGTGTGTCTACACATTTGATTGAAATGACTTTGGAATGAAAGCAGATTTAAATTGTAATTCATCCCAGTTTTGTATGTGTAGGCACATTTCCACTATATGCCAGATGGATGAATATAATTGCAGGAATGTTGGGTGTATCTAACCAGGAAATGAGCTGAAAGTGTTTTACCAGGATCCTAGCTCCCTTCTCTAGGTTTTTGATATCGTCTGTTGAGGAGATGAGCACGGTAACTTAACCCTGTCTTGGCTCTCAACAGATGATATTGTGAAGAATGACCTGACACAGTAGGCAGTGCTGCACTAGCTTGGTCTTGAGAAATAACACGCTACTTATGATCAAATGAATTAGCCCGATAAGTGAGTATCAGGCCTTTACTCTCAAATAGCATGCTAAATTGGGCAAAATCTCAGCCCAACTCATCATAGGCTTATTTCCAACTGAAGCTAGTTTTTGTTTCAAAATAGTACGCTAATTGAGCGGTGCTGCATTAACCTAAAACCAGACCTCATACCATCATGCACGTATTGGGGCCCAAGTTCAAATCGTAAACTTTTCAGCTGTTGCTAGCGCACCATCAACTTCACGCTTGACTGATATTTGGGTTTTTCCTTGATCCACCTCATAGCGTGCTATTCATCTAACTTGAGCTAGTGCAGGACCGCCTAATAATGGAGTGCAGTGACAGTGTGATGCAAGGTCAACACATGGGTCACATTAGTCTCAATTTGTTTGACAACTGTCATGTGAGAAGAGGTAAATTGAAACCATCTCATTCGTCACTACCGAGAGGCTGTGAGATAGGGGCTCATCATGGTGGGAGCGCCCAACTCTGCGTATTGCTTATTTCTGCGCATCACCTACATGAATGCATGATTAGGATAGCACAAAACACGCAAACAACAAGACACTCAATCTTAACCTTAGCAATCCATTTTGATTAAAAAAAATTGTAAAAATAGAAAAAGATGGATAAGCAGTAATTCTCAATAAGTTTTATTTGCTACCCCGAAAATCTCAAACATCTTGTCTGCAAAAGCGAAAATCTAAAATTGCATGCGAAATGACTTAGTGTGGAGACATGAGCACTCTCCAGTTTTGCATTAGAGAATGAATAACACCCTGTCTTAAAATTGTAAGAAAAAAAGAAAAAAAACCATTGTTCTTGTAAATAATTTAAAGCTTTTTTTTGTTCCACTGATCATAAGAATATAGTTTCAATATGTTTCAACTATCCTTTTCAGTTGTAATGTCACATCTACAAATTTACAATTCCTGTTCTGCAGATATATAAAAGGATGTATTATCCCTATAATCTAATATCTTACTACTGTTTAAACTGAAATTACTAAAAATGTGTCTTTATATAGAAATCAAATGGAGATTTACACCCACTTACTCAGAAATTGTTGCCTCTTTCTAACCAAGCTATTACTTGAGAACTGATAAAGGATGATACTTGAATTTCTTCAAATTATTTGCTCTATAAACACTCTTGTATTCTCAGAAATATATTGAACCCTTTTTTTTTGCCAATGGAAGAGGTAGATTTAACTTGACCAAGATGAGACTCCTCCTTAAATATTAGCCTACTGCCCACTTATCTCGCATGTTGAAAGTGATATGCTTGCTCTGTCTCCTACAACCAGGGTCTACCTGTAATACGAGTATGCTAACTACCTTCACAGTGCACTTTGTGCGGAGGCCATCCCTAGTGGTCCCTGTACACACAGGACACAAAGAGAACAGGGTGCTCAAAAATCAATATGATGAAAGCAATGAAAAGGATCGTCTTGGATGTCTCTCTGGCTATTTACGTGCCATTTGCTTCATTTCTGTCTTTGTTCCGGGGCATGTTGGTTTGTGCTTCTTTGATGGAATTTCACATCCTAATAGCTTGCCTCTTGAGAATTGTAATATTAGAAAAAGTGCCCCTATGATTCCTCAAACAGTTGATGTTTGTTGATGTATGGTGTTGCTGATAAACAAATCAAAATTTATTATCTGTGTAGTCAAATGTTAATTTCATTCATCCCTTTTGTCTAAGGAAAACAAAAACAGTTGTATCACTGAAAAGTGATGGTACCGGTATTTAAAAATATTTCTAAACTGTTAATATACATTATAAAATGGCTCTGTGATTTTATGCGTCGTGGTTGGTCAAAACGCGTCACGTGTGATGCTGTATTTTCGATGCAAAGCACCAGCGTGCATTTCGCGGTGCAAAAAAAGTGATAACACACTCCATCCGGGTCTTTTTTACTTTCTTGGATGACGATCGTGATGTAGATCTTGGGCTACTTAACAAAAATTCCAAGGGATAATACTAGATCTAGCAAAATATCTCAATTTTATAAAAGTGTTAACACACTTCCCTGTATTGTGCGATTAAACGTAAATGCAGTGATCGCTCGCTGCAGCCTCGCCTGCGGCTCGTTGCAGCGCGACCACTATCCAAAGCTATCTCGCGGTGCACTGCATTTACCGCTAACGCACGCTCGTGTGTGTGTTAATGCTATAATGAGATATACAGTATATTGGTGATTATTGAAAGATGAATTAGGCACTTTACATGTATAAAGTATAGGAACTGTAAAGTCCAGCTGATTATCATTAATTCATATCCAAATTTATACACCAGGAATTTCAGCTCATAACAAGCGAGTACAAGATGTCATTAGTGGCTACTTCCCTTAATCAATTCTTTGTTCTATTGATTATTGGTTGACCTTTGTATCCTGTCATTCACCATGGACTCACACAGTGATTTGACCCCATGGAGGACCCTAACGTGTTTATTAGAACCAAGTTACTAGCTCATTCAAATATTGACACAAGAGTATTTAGCAGTCCTGATAATGATGACAGTTCTTGTGTTGATGTGTACCGGGTAGTTAAAAACTGGTTCTTCTTTTACCGTTTTAGGACAAACAAGCTGTGACCAGCAAGGCTAACCAGTTATTGGAACCCATACTGGAGTAAGAACTCTGCTTTTAACAGGTAAGGCGAAGTGCTGTAGTAAAAAAAAGTTTAGAAAGACAGCACAAGAGAGACTAGAAAAGCGGCCTCTACAGGCAAGTGGTCTTTATGTACAGGCTACTTAAAGTGGAATCCAATCCAAGGAGAGAATCAATTTGTACACAAATTTTCAGGTTTTCCCCAATATCTATAAAAGTGCGTTTACCCCCTAATTCTCAGTTGGGAAAATATATTCCTCACCCCATATGCCAAGGCAGGAGACAATCAGAAATATGAGAAATAAAGGGGAAAATATTAGAATCTGTGTACAAAACAAATTGAGAGTTGTCCATTAATATTGTTCAAAAGAAACAAAGTGTTATAGTCTAGTGGTTGTATCCTATGGTCACAGGCTCTGGCACTTTCGTCCTTAGGCATGTAAGGCATTTAATCTAAATGTTTCACCACACCCAGGTGTTAAATAGGTACTTGGTAGGTTGATTTCTTCTGTGCCCCTGTAAAATGGCTGCCTGAAAAAGATTTTAATGACTTCACGGGGGTAATAATACAGTGTAGCTTATATCACTGTGATCAGTTACTTTACTGGAAAGGTGCTCTATGAAGTACACTTCTAAAGCCTTTGTTAGACCTGTGATCTTTCAATACATGAAGTAGTTTTCATTGTGTTACCCTGGTTTTCATTTTAAGGAGTGGACATTGACAGTGATAATCTTGTCAGAGTGGACAGGTACGTCACAATCAAATGTCACTGTAGGTTATTAGTAAGATAACAATTAGAATCCACAGTGCATCTTCAACCTGATAGAATGTCACAAAGGTCTAAAGGTTTTCTGATAAGAAGTTTAGATATATTTAACAGTTACTTCATGGCATTCACAATATTTGTCCATTCATAGAAGACAGATCAAAGTGTGAAAAGGACTATGGAATACTGTAACAGTTGTACATGACATTTGTGCTTTTAATATGCATGGGAAATGCATTTTTTTTTTTAAATTGAAGTGATATATTACAAAATTCTATTCTGTGAAGGAAACCTATTTCATGGTAGTGTTACCATCTGTATTTGATAATACAATTACATTCTCCTTTACAAAGCTATAATGTTAAAAAGTATATTATGAAGCTCATATTTCATAAATTCTTTTCCCCACACTTATGAGGTATAATCTAGCTAAAATGCCTACGGGATCTCCATGCGTACAAATTTCATAGATTTGGCGCACCTTACAAATTACTTGACACATCCATCCCTGGGTCTATAATTGATTATCTTCTAATGAAGCTGTCCTATTTTAAGGTCATCTATAGAATATCAACCAGATCATCCCCCTGATGGTGGGGCTCTAAATACTCTTCAGCTAAAAGGATCTATTGTATCGGTCTCTTATACTAACTATATTCCCACAAATTGAGTTTACACAAGACATAACAATGCCTTTTATGTCAGACACAATACAAGCCCTTAGAGTGCTGTTCAATGATCAATTGTAGCTACCTAGTAGGGGTGTATTGAAGCAAGTCTTCTTTCATTGTACCGAATACTTCTAAAACCAACAATTTTTACCTGCATGACTAATATTTTGACAGGAAAAGAAATTGGTTCATATTTCATTTGATGTCTACCCCAGTTTGTGTACTGTTTCAACAGTACAAGACTAATTTGCATGTGAGTAGACATAGTATCAACAGCTGTTTTAGAAGGTAAATATGTATTAAATTTTAAATAGCATAAACATTTTGGAGGATTCTCTTAGATTTTCTACTGTGTGTACAAAACTTAGATGAATGATGCAAAATTAATATTAGCTCCATATGATGCCATATTTTCAATAAAACTAAAAATGCAAAATGAACAGGCTCGTTATGCAGTTCTAATAATGACAGATGCTTTTTCAGTCAGCTTTTAAAACATTTCAATGGCAAACACAAAGTTATGGCTGTCATTTATGATATGATATGTGGGAACATGGTAACTGTAGCGTGAATGATCTATTGATAACATATTCTTAGCAATTTTTGAGCTGAAGTACTTCCTCTCCCAGTGCGGCCCATTGCCTCTGAATTACGGATATATATTTTGAAATGTTTATTGAAGTCAAATATTGACTATGGAAACATCTGTCTGTGCTCCAACCATGCATACATTCATGCAATTCACACCCGCGGGATAAATCATACCAGGTACCTATCCAAATTACCGTGTTTACACTGTGACTCAGCTAGGGGGGGGGTGGGGTTCGACACAGCAATTTTATGTCATATAAACTGGATCAGTGTGATCCATGACCCGAGTTCGACACACGCTTTCTTTTCTCCCCCAGAATCATAGGTTTAGATCCGGCAGGCGGGTTCGATTCGGCAATTTTTCTGTGGATAAACAGAATATCGTGTTGAACTCGGTGACCTTGAGGTCACTGGTGGAATTTGGCTATACATCACAACACACATTAACGATGTCCCACTAGTTCCGTTTGTGATTTGGGGGCCATGTTGAACTCACCTTTTTTGTTCCGTATAAACACTATTACAGGTTCACTCTTTGCAGTGTTAGACCCTTTTTGTGGATTTGACACGAGGGCGGTGTCACTGTGTAAACGCAGTAAATGTTCTCACCTCGGGTTGAACCTGAATATAATGAGTAGTGCCCCTTGAGTGTATATTATGCTAATAGACTTGAACTCCACTCGGGCTACTTTAAATCAGACTCAATCTTGAAAACTACTCCTGGATGTCAAATGGATCAAATATATATGACAAGGGATTCGTGATCTCTTGGTGAAGTAACTGAAGCAGTTGGATAAGATAGAATAAAAAATATTAGTTTAAGTAAACCTCGAAATAGCCCTGGGGGAGAAGCAATATTTGTGTGGTATTCATAGAGGAATGAGACATTTTGATCAATGAAAAATTAAAATTTAATTGGTCACATGTACATGTTTATGCGTAGTTTGTGATTATAGGTTAGAAATAGCATTCTTCATCTAATGGAAAAGTAAAATAAAGGTCAAGAGGTCACAAGTATGTGCAGTTTTTGATTAGGTTAAACATAACATTCTTCATCTAAATAAAAAGTAAATTTCACTTTAAAAAGCTAATATTCCTGAAGGTATTGATGGAATCAGAAGTGGAAGATTCAGCATGGCATGATTAATTTGACAAGAAATAGAGCTTTGGTAAATGAGTCTGATGATTCATATCCACAACTTTTCATAATCACAACTACTATTTTTGCTTTTATCAATAGTCTTAAAATGAAAAAGCTAGGATGCGGTACCTTATGCGGTCCTTGGGTTAGCGTGATTGATCAGTCATGTTAATGTATGATGCAGACAGTATAGCAACATGCAAATCAATATAACATTAATCTGGAATAAGCTGCAGACTTTTTGACTGGGGTTTAAATAAGATTATTTAAAGATGATCGTTAGGGTGGAGGAATTTCACAATTGCTATTATATGTATTGACTGGGGTTTAAATAAATTTATTTTAAAACTGAGCATTAGGTTGGAGGAATTTCGCAGCCTTGCTTGCAGTGTATAATAATCATAAACTTTATTTTATACGGGGAATCTTATCATTTTAATATTAAGATCTGTAGCCCACTTTGCTTTCAAATATTAAAGTTCCAAACAGAGGCTTAAGACAGGTGTTTTGAGCAGATTCAGCGGGCAACCCCTCCCCCCCCAAAAAAAAAAAGCAACAAACAAACAAAAGAAAACAAGCTCTTCAGGAAACTGTTGGTTGATAGATAGGAGTATTTATTACAGAGGTAGAAATATTAGTGTAACTTTTGGTAATTAAATGCATTATACATAAGAGCTAATCAAATATTACTATTATTATTATTATTATTAAGATTTGTTTAAATCAGAGTGACACCAGTTCAGTTTAAATGGGTCTAACTTGACAGGAAATGCACCTGTACGGAAGAATGTCACTATCCATGGGCCATATTGTTTCCTCATTAACCTTGCGAATCGTGATCAACTACCATCTCAAAAATTGGGTCGTCCCATCACGGCCAATCAAAGGTGCCCTTGCTTGAGGGACGTTCTATTCTTACAAACAAAACAATACAGTTCGTGTATAATACAAAGGTTCTCAACATTGACCTTTTTTAGGGGAAAAACACTTAAAGTGGAATATTAAAGAAGAGGCTAATTTTGTTGAATTCAATTGCATTATCAAGTTTAGTGAGAAACAGAACACCGTTTAGTTGATCCCTTTAGCATATTGCGTTCACGAGAAATGCTGCTTTGAACATTGTATATGCAATCGGGTTCAATTGGAAGATCCGTGGATATTTTAAGGGCAATTTGATGACGTCACAACTGTGAGGAGCAAACCCGGAAGTAATGCATGAAGCATATCTATTACTATCTATAATGCATTATAGAAAGATAAAACAATCGAGACAGAACAATAAATACAATAAGGAATAAAGAGAAATCAATGAATAAGAAAATAGAAACAACAAATAACTTTGTTTAAGAAATAGAGAAACAATAATTAACATAAGGAAAAACAAAGAATAACATAAGGAAAGAGAGAAAAACAATGAATTACATAAGAAGGTGAGAAAAACAGTGAATAACATAAGGAAAGAGAGAAAAACAATGAATAACATTAAGAAAGTGAGAAAAACAATGAATAAAATAAGGAAAGTGAGAAAAACAATTAATAACATAAGGAAAGAGAGAAAAGCAATGAATAACATAAGGAAAGAGAGAAAAACAATGAATAACACAAGGAAAGAGAGAAAACGATGAATAACATAAAGAAAGTGAGAAAAACAATGAATTAAATAAGGAAAGAGAGAAAAACAATGAATAAAATAAGGAAAGTGAGAAAAATAATGAATAAAGATAAGGAAGTAAAAAAAAAAAAACAATGAGTACATAAGGAAAGATAGAAAACAATGAATAACATAAAGAAATTGAGAAAAACAATGAATAACATAGGAAGTGAGATGAAAACATAAGGAAAGTTAGAAAAACAATGAATAACATAAGGAAAGTGAGAAAAACAATGAAATACATCAGGAAGTAAAAAAAAAAAAACCAATGAGTTACATAAGGAAAGTGAGAAAGACAATGAATAACATAAGGAAAGATAGAAAAACAATGATAACATAAGAAATTGAGAAAAACAATGAATAACATAAGGAAAGTGAGAAAAAACAATGAATAACATAAGGAAAGTGAGAAAACAATGAATAACATAAGGAAAGTAAAAAAACAAAAACAATGAGTAACATAAGGAAAGTGAGAAAAACAACGAATAACATAAGGAAAGATAGAAAAACAATGGATAACATAAGGAAATTGAGAAAAACAAGGAATAACATAAGGAAAGAGAGAAATACAATAAATAACATATGGAAAGCAGAAATATCACCACTATGGGTATGGAAGGAGATACAATGGATTACATAAGGAAATAGAGAAACAATAAATAACAGCAGGAAAGTGAGGAAAACAATGAATGAAATAAGGAAAGGGATAAAAAGTAATGCATTACAATACATGTATAAGACTTGTACATACATAGTGCAGCATTCAAGCTGTGCAACTTTCCCTCACACTTATGACATCATCAAGAACCCCTCCAAATTTTACTTGATGTTTAAGATTTCAGGGAGGGGACAGATAACGTCCGCTAACTCCACTTCAGGTTGTCCGTTTTTCACAAAATAAAAAGCAAGTTGTTCTACACACCCAACTGATTCGTTTCGTATAATATAATAAGTCTTTACTATTCCACTTTAAAACATAGATGGGAAAAAAAAGAGAAGAGAATAATAGATGAAAGTTCCAAGGGGAGGTCTTTATCAAATGCAATAGCAATCATGCTGCATAAATTGTAGAGTGCTTTATACTTCTGGTCAGGAGGTGTTAGGCATTCTATAAGCAAGGCTAATTATTATTATTATTATTATCATGACAAGTTACAACATTCTTTACTTCAATGCTGTACGACTTCTTTTCTCTACGCCTACCAATATTTTCTCCATAGTGATTATTATTATAGGCCCGTATTCTGGACGGAAGACTGAGTTTGTGCAAAGCTATTGTGTGATCCTTTTGTTTGATGTTGACCGATGTATCAGACAAAAAGATTGCACACAATAGCTTCGCACGAACTTCAACTCATACAAACTCAGTCTTCGGTTTAGAATATGGGCCATAGGGTTCACCTTAAGGTTTTGTTTTGTCTCTTTTAACCTGTAGTCTTCAGAAACCAGATGGGCAATTCCATGAATTATTGGACATTTTTTCAAAAAAAGAAGTCTCTCTCCTAAGTTGATTATTCAATTTATCACTAATCTAATGCCATGGATGTTCAGGAAGAACAAAGGTCTTTCTTATTTAGTTTTTAAAAAGGTCAATTTCATTAACATCTTCAAGATATCATACCATCATTGAAATTGTACATGTGGGACTGGGGACAATAAATTTTACTAAAATGCAATTTACACAATTTTCGTTTAATACTTCTCCTTACAAATTTCGCTAAAAGGGAAAGGTTGAACACATTTCCATATTTCAGAGGCTATTGTGATATTTGATCGATTACAAGGGGGTGAAATGACCAATAGAAGTTCACTGGACAAAATGTAACTTAACCAACTGTAAGGTAACTAACCATGTTTTTGTTGTTTCCACAGAAAAATATGAAGCTATTCATTAAGTATAGTATATCACATGACTTGCCAACACATCAGCATTAACATGAATATCACAGTTTGTTTTAGTTGAAGGTAGTTTCCAGGAACTTTAGGGTCAAAGTCAGTCCTCAAAATACAATGTCCACTTTTGGTAACGTAACTAACCAAAGTTTAAGTACCTGTTATTACTTATTGAAATATGCCTCATGATTTTGTTTGATGATGTGAAGTAGGGTTGGTCTATAGGTATTGACACAACAAAAATTGAAAAATAATATCAAAGCATCTTCACATAGAAGCCATCCTTACAGAACAATGTACCATGAAGTGTAACGAAACTAATTATGGAATTGCCCAGATGGTCTATGTACATACTAAGTGTATTACTATTGGAAAGAGAGAATTCAGTCATCAACAGGTAAATGGTTGGAAAACAAATTGTGCCTTGTAGGAAGACACTGAAACGTTCTTGTCATCACTTGTTTGATTAAAAAACATTTGCACCCTGAATACAGCCCCTAACTAAATGAATGGACAACAGGTTATACAGTTTTGTTCTTCTATACAGTGCGTCCCAAAAAGAACTATACACTTTTGACAAGGCTACCAAATTAAAAATATATGATTCTTGTGGAACATTTTTAGATCTATATAACGCTCACATCCTCAACTATCATTATGACACCAGAAAAAAAAAAATCCGAAAATAACGCATGCTTCAGTGAGCAAATCCCACTTTTACGAAGGACACAAAAAATAGCCTGCGCAGGAATTCACTATTCATTTATCACCTGGGTATGGCATGCCAAGAAGGATTCAAAGAAATAATGGAATGAATCAGCTAACAGAGTAAAAGATATATCAAAAGTCAGAAATAAACAATCAATATTATGCAAAATGTAACTTTTCATCGTTTTGTTTTCAAATCCTAGATTTAGTGAGTAAGCTGAAGGGCGGTCTCGGGCGGTTTAGGTGCTAAAGGGGTAAAGCTGGTGTATAATTATGGGAGAAGGAAAAATCTAATTTGGATTCACAGTTAGATAATATGAAAGATTGAATCCTATAAGTAAAATAAAGAAAATTATATAACTTGAAATCTCGTTTTAATTTCTTTATTTCACGATATAAGTATAATGCGTTGAAAGTCGGAGACCCGACACTAACTCAGCGCTCACGTGGAAAACCAATGGGATTCTCTTGTGCGGGTGATACACGCAGCTCGTTACGCACCGTTCATGCGGTAAGCTCCAGCAAGCGGACATTGAAGCAAAGGGCTGAAACAACCGTTACATTATGTTTCTGTCAAACATTTTCACTGAAATTCACAAGCAATCATGAAAGGAATATCTCAAGACCTCTCACACATATCTTTTAATGCACTTGGCAACATAAGACTATATTTGATCGGTTGTATACAGAGTCCTTTTTTGTTACCAAAACTATAGGCTACACCAGCTTTAAGGGGAGTTTTCATGGGACACGAACGTGAACATTTTGCAAAGGTTAGAATGTCAAAGTCCAACAGATGTTTTTATGCGGCATAAGCTTTTTTTATGTGGCAAAAGCATAAAAACGGCTGTTGGATTTGACAATCTTTCGCAAAACATTTGCATGTCCTATAAACCCCCCCCCCCTTTCACAGATATTTGATCGGTTTTATACAGATTCCTTTTTTGTTACCAAAACTATAGGCTACACCAGCTTTAAGGGGAGTTTTCATGGGACACGAACGCGAACATTTTGAAAAGGTTAGAATGTCAAAGTCCAACAGATGTTTTTATGCGGCATAAGCTTTTTTATGTGGCAAAAGCATAAAAACGACTGTTGGATCGGACAATCATTCGCAAAACATTCGCATGTCCTATGAACCCCCCCCCCTTTCACCTCTTGCATTTATGTTCCCAATTGACTCTGGCTATGTTTAATGAGATTAGTTAATAGTACATGAATCATTTGTCTTTGCACATCAGTAAATAACCACTGTGTTCAGCTGTAATATCTTGTGAAAAATCTATGAATTGCATACATAATGGCCCGAATTCACAAAGGTGGATTCTGCAAAATCCATGGTTTCAACCCTGTAGGATTTTCAAAATGGTATTCACAAAGGTGGACTCGACTGAATCCACAGATCCACATCGTCATAAAACGTCATAATTTGGGTCAACTGTTGGTGAATCATAAACTGGTGGATCCGTGGAGCCGTTGACTAAAATCAGAATCCTCCTTTGTGAATTCGGGCCAAATAGTTTGGATGGAGACATGTAATTCATCCCAAAACTCATCCAAAATACACTGCCAGAGGGCACTAGTTCAAAAGTAGAGAATATATTGATGATACTATCATGAAATTACTCTTCATGTCGTTGACAAAGTGCCTGGATGAGAGATGGCATGCTGTGATGCAATGCTGTGGATGAAAGTCATCGTTGGCAAGATGGCATTAACAGGCCTTAATTGTTGTACTTGGATCGTGGAGATTGAGACAAATCAATATGTGTGTCGCCACCACGGTTCCGGAATTGCGGGAAACGGCAGAGGGAAAATTTGTGGAAGAGGGAAAATATGAGTGATGGTGTCAGATTACTTATGAATAGAAGGTTGGATTCAGGAGTATCAATTGGAATTGTGGTATGCAAATATGAGTAGTAGGTAATGGGATCAATGCATCATTCACTATTACTTTTCAGCGATATACTGCATTCCTATTCAAAGAAAGCTAGAGGGGGCCTTTAATTTTAACTCCATCTTGATGAAAATGCAATATTATCGATCTCAATCAATAGATAACTTATTGGTATAGAAGTGTTACTTTGACGTAAATTTACATTCACATATTCTTTTTGCCAAATTGCAGAAAGAAGACTTGATAGTGAGAAGATGTCTTGCCAAAGGGTACTATTGCTTCTACATGGCTTTGAACCCTGGACCTTCTAGTTACAAGACCACTGCTAAACCACAGAGCCATTACATCTCCCCTTTTGGAGTTTACTTATTAACCTTTGGACTACTAAATTGCCCTTATTTTGCAGATGGACCACCAGTTCCCGTTTGCAAAATAATAATAATGGTGGCTTCTTACTCAGGTCCGTCATGTTGTAACCCTCAATGCTCTTCAACATCACGTTGTGTGCCTGGTAGAATGACGCAAACACTAATTTTGGGTCAAATTGTTTTCGTTCCCAGCAGAAAGATGCCAGATGTGAAGTGACTCATAACTCAAAAAGCCCCTTTATTTTTTAAATGAAATTACAGGATATCATTATTGAAAGCATAAATCTTGCTTCATTTCAAATGTGATGTTCAAATTATAAACTTAAAACACGTTCTATTTTACCCGAGCGCGCACGTTCGCATCCTTCTGCCAGGCACACGACGATCATTACCCCAGTCCTAGCCTAGCAAAAGCAGGGTTAGCCAGGTAATTGCGGAGTTAACCGGGCAATTGCGGTGCTAAGAGCTATAGTCTGAAACCAAACTAAGACTTCAGCATATCAGGTACCAATTTACACCTGGGTGCAGAGAATAAAATGCAGGTAAAATGCCTTACTCAAGGACACAAGGGCTGTACCTGGGATCAAACCCAAACTTTTACATCCAAGTGATGCCCTCATTTGACTACAACTTTTCTACAAATACTATTGGTCATTCTGTCCATCATTCTTTCATTCTTTCATTCACCATCATAGGAAGGTAAGAGTGATATTGCCATTCAGCCTAAGAGGTTGAGGGTATATCAGTAGCTAAAGAGCCTTAAGTTTCAGGAAAACACTTCAAACTAATATGTCCATGTCCGATAAGATTACAACTTTTTGTGTTTGCCACACTAAATTAACTTTGTAGCACTTCCCAAGAGGGGAAGTTAACAATTTAATGTTATTTTGCCATTATAAAATAATTATGACTTAATATATCACTTAAAAATTATTTCATGTCACTCTATTGATGAAAATATATTTAGATGACGATACAGGTGTATATACATTTTTATCAAAAAATAAAAAATCTCCATTGATCTTCCAGCTTGGCAAACAAATAATGCTACAAAAGTTTGTAGAGAAATAACTTGCAATAGGTTTGTGCATGTGAGTCGAGTAATCAGTAATTTCACTTTCTGCGTGTCTGTCGGCTAACATCAATCCTTGTAGCCGTTCTTACAGCTGTATACTGCCACCACAGTCATTAATCTATGACAACGTGCGCTGCACTGGATCATGGGATGTACGTAGGTGTTGTGTGGAATACTCATTAGAGGCCTGCGAACGCGCTCTCATCTGCTGGAATTGGACTATTGCAATGCTAGAATTACTTTTTGGATGGGTTGGATTTCATTAGGTATTAGTTAATTCTTGTTTAATGAGCAGCACCTGATGTATATGACAGAAGTAAACGTGTACAAATGAATGTACAATACCTAACACAGTACTTTCTAGATGTTTGAAAAAGTAGGTTGTATGTAAGCACTTTTGGCTTGATATTTGACTCGGTTTGATTCATATTACCGTCTAATAATTATAGGCTCATGATATCACATATTTATCGGGATGATGGGGGGAGGTAGACCAATTCAGTTTGGGTGCTGTTTTTATGTTAATTTCTAACTAGGAGGCTTCAAGTATGAATTAGAAAAAGAAAATGTTCACTTCTAGACATAGTAATGCGCAACTGGCTCTTCTTCTTCTTCTGTGATCTTCAATGGGCTCTGCAGCGTATCTTGAAGATGAAAAATTAACTTGCGTGCACGTTATGAGGAGGAGTGCAGGGTACTGTGTAAATAGTTTCGCAGGAGATTCTGGAAACTGTCAAGCGAGACTGCATTGATAACTTGGTTTGGAAGCTTATTCCATTCGGGGATATAGATCGTTGGGAAAAGGCAAACTTGTCTATGTTGCATAGCCCATTGGAAGCCCCCCAGATATGGCTGCTATACATGTAAGTTACAGTGCTCTGAGGTCGGATTGGTGTGATACATGTCCCATTTGTATCATTGTAATGATGCCAGCTTAACCACCAGTATATGGCAGAATGGTATTCTTGAATATCGTATATATCAATTGATGTTGCTTTATAACAGCCTAGATACACAATTAGTAATCCTATAGGCCTATTTCAAATCATGTTCATAAGCAAACAAGCTATGTTTAGCATGATTTACAGGACATGGGTACAGACTTTTATAGCTTGGCCTGTCTGTGCGGTTATTTTCATGATAAATATTTGGAAATTTAAAATATCTATAAAATATGAGCCGACAGGATGTCCTGTGATTTGTTTATTTCATTGCAATAAATCATAATGTTTTATGTGTGGAGTCTCAATCTGGGACGAATATTAAAATTGAATGCTTCAAGAATCATAACTGAATAAATCGTTATGTTAAAAAAATGATGGGAGAGAATTAAGGATGACTTTTGTTAGAAGTAGAAACTCCTGTGGATACATTATAAGAATCAATACAGTACCTGGTATCTACTTGGATTACCTGTGCAGTTTAGCCAAACACATTTCCCCTGGTTTCTCTTTTGTAGAATGTTTTCCAAACAATTTTTTTCAAATGTTTTTCTCAAATCGAAATCACTTCTTTTTGTGTCTTGATCTTGCCTGTAGCTTTGGGTTGTTGCCAATGCCAAACAGGTACAGGTGCTAGGTAATCATCTAAATGAAAAGAACCAAAGATTTCTAACAGATTTAAAGCGATGTCACGCAACTGTAAAGAACAGACTGGTTTTCTTAGTTATTATATTTTATTCATGTTTCTTTCCTGGGGACATAGTAATGAGATATTCAAACAATTATTAAAGAATGAATTGCAATATTTGGAATCCTGTTTGGATAAATTAGTTATTTGCTATGTCAGACAAGCCTCGGGCAAGGAAAAATGGTCTATTTAAAGCAGGTGAGCTTTAGAAGCCTGCATTGTGCTTCAATTCCATCAATGTCATTTATATTATTTAGAGCATTACCGCCTGAGGAAGACCCTTTATTTAGATCCTAAATTAGAAATGGATTTTCTCTCGGGTTCCTAATGTACAAAGTGTCAGAATTCATCTCGTAGGATTCTTTCTCACATGAATATCAATAATATTATTGTCTATGTGTAATTTTAGAAGTTGGCTATCTCGTGGGAACTAACAAAGTTGACTGTTCTCTCACCATTATGTACATCATGCATTTTTGTTTTTAAACAATTAGCTTTACCAAGGGGGGGGGGGAGGTGTGGGGGTGGAGTGGGAACTTAACCAGCATCTAATTATTGTAACCACCAGTAACAGGTTTATGGCATATATAAAATTTTGTTTTTAATGAATGTTTTTTCACTATTCAAATGTTTAAACATGGCTAGCTCATGATCCTATAGTTGCACAAAAAAGAAGACACCATTATAACTGGACCTATTATGTACAAAGTATATGGGAGTTTTTTTTTTTTCTTGTCTTTCAAAGCATCCAGTCAAATAATTATGATTTTCATGAAATATTTGTTTACAGTGATAGCTTGTCTTTTTAATCATTAAGTTTGTAGAAATTTTATGAGAGATTTGTCTGAGCTACTTGATATTTCTTTCTTTTTTTTTTGATCGTCTTTCTTATTCACTATCTCTATTCACTATCTCTTTAGCTATCTTCTGCCCACACCAAGAAGGGTGTGAACTCATAACACAGAGTTAAGATTTCCTCTATTTTGGAAATAACATCTTGACTTTCAAAATAACATTCTTGATCCATTGTGATACTCCTGTAATTCAATGAGGATGTTTAACTAGAAACCAAATATCCCAGGCAAAAACAGTGAGAACCGACGAATAAAATATTCAAAGATGTTCCAGAAAGCAGTGTCTACCTGGAGGTGTTAAACCCTACAGTCATGCTTCATATGATTACAGAAACACTCATCCCTCTGAGACATGCTTTATTTCTCATCGGTTGATAATCAGATCATTTTTCTCTCTCCACTCTTCCCTGCTGGAACCAAAGCGACACATTTTCTTAAATACCTGCTTGTATTGTCTCCTAACTTGGGTAAGTAGATTAGTGCTGAGGTGGTGGTGTGTCTCAGCAGTGCATGTTGTTGTACACAGTGGGGAGGTGTTTTACATCACTGTGCTCTGAGTAGGAAACCTGTCAAGAGGTGCTGCTGCACTAGCTCGAGCTAAAAAATAGCGCGCTAATTGGTAGATCGGGAAAAAAATCTAAAAAAAGAAACCGGTTCTGCGTTAGCTCAAGCTATTTTAAAATTTCGCATTAATGATCTGACCTGACCTTCAACAAACAAGCCCGATGTGTATTGCGCAACTGGTAACTACCGCTACCGTATACACGCACAGGTGCACAATTTCGTATTTATCTCGAGCTAGTGCAGGACAGCGCAAAATAGCGCGCTATTTCGTACCAAAACCGCAAACCAGCTCGAGTTTAAAAAAAAAAAACCTAGGATGACTCGGGCTGGGATTTCAGCCAAATTAGTGAGCTATTTGACCGCAAAGCCAGCTCACCTTTGATCGGGCTAGTTCATCGGATCACAAATAGCGCGCTATTTAAAAAAGCTTGAGCTTGTGCAGCAGTGCCTCAGGAGATGTGTCTTGGAAATGGGATTCAAGTGGTATGCATCTTGTTTCAGGATTATTTCTTCATAGAAAATTCCCTCTTTCTAGGGTGTGGTTTATAATTAAGCTGTTTTAATGATTCAAAAGTCATAAATGGAAGTTGATTTGGGAGTTTTCGTCATCATTTAGGGCTCATATCATGTTGTATTGTTAAAGCCGAATTACTTTAACTCAATATTACTGCTACTTTTTTTGGACATACCTTATGACTTCAAGCAGACTTTGATTTTAAAAGGGTGTGGTTACAATAATTGAAAAAGTAGAATTGAATTTCTTGACTCTGCATGAATTTACTTCGTTCCTTAATGTATAAAGATTACTTTCATTGAATTTTAGTTATACACTGTATTATTCTTCTTTACTTTTAGTGGTGTGGTATTTTCATAGACATATAGACTTACTCGAAGCTAATCCTGGTAAAGTTTGGAAATTAACCATTAGTGCATTTACCCCTAAATCTTTTGTGTTATATTTCTGAGGGCAAAGTAATTTTGGAGTCAATATCTGTGGCTTTCAGATGTGGTTAATGCAAGGATCATAGTAATTGTATGTCCCAGTGTGGTATTAGCTCCATGGTCGATCATTGACGTGTCTGTGGTACGTGCGGATTACCAAACCCTGATGATCGCTGATCTAAGCTAGATCTGAACTTAGAATCGTGATAGGTCAAAGTAACAGAAACGGTCAAAAAGCGGAGGTTATTTATATCATGTTGATAATCGCATTACTAATGTTGCAAATCATTTCATTGTCCCATTGCTGATTGGTTTGCTATTCGTGCGTTTGATTAACGATGATTGACGGTAGAGAGAGGGTATAGTAATCTTGCAGAACCAATCAAAATAGCATCTGGGTATTTGTTCTATTGACGCTCAAACTGGTAGATTTGGTATTTGGCGAAACGGCATTTTTAAATGTCATGGTACATGTACATATACCTGATGTCATCACGTAACTCTGTTCAAAGTTTAACTTTCACATTTTCCATTGCCTCCCCCCCCCCCCCTTCTTTGTCAAGAAGATCATTGTGAGTAAGTACTTGTAGCAGTAATAGATTTTTAAAAAATATTCCCCATGTATATTCATTATGAATCGTAACATAAATTTGAATTAGAATGTACTGTAGCGCAAACAAGGGCATTAAATCAAACTTTTGTTTAAAAAGCCTTTTAAAAGTTTCAGTTAGTTTGAATATGAAACTGACAATAGGTTGTCTCCCTGAATTCTTCATGTGGTCCTAAGGGGAAAATATGAACATAAAGAAAATGGATGTCTATTGGTGACAAACCAAATTGATCAGCCAAAAAGTTTCCATTAAAGACTTTTTATCTTTCTCTTGCATGCAATACTCAACAGGATATTCATAAATTATGCATAGCCAATGCTATTACGTTATGAATGGTGAAAAAAACAAGCAATACACAGGGCATTTCAATAAAGAGATAAAGCAAGTTTAACTTATCAATGTGGGTGAATCATTTATTTGCTCCGAATAAAATTTTGTCATAACTTGAAAAAGCCCTATGAGCAACAATTTGTTTAAAATAATTGTCAACAGAGTTCTTTGTTTTTCTTCTGTTGGATCTTTTATATTGTTTTCCACTTGTACATTGGTTGACTATTTGCAACACCAAATGCAATTGTCTTGACCACTTGACACAATCCCATTTGGTAAACTTGGTTTTTTTTTTTTTTTTTCTGTTCCATTACTTTTTTCTATGGTGACCTACAAGGATATGTCTTTTCTTGCTTTTCACTCCTCACAAATTCTCAGGACATTTATCAGCTCTACATTATGAATTTGTTGAAATTAAAATTGATTTTGACAATTTGCAATACATCCAATTTGGCATTGACTACTAAAATTTGAGTGAATCAACTGTAATTTTACACAAATTGTTCAAGATAATAGTATTCAGTACTCTGGAATCCCATTCAGGATATCATTGTAAAGATACTTGGACTCTTAGATGATATTAATTTTATTTCTAATATGGAAACAAATGTAAGCACAAGAAAAATGGGTACCATCGGGATTGATTCGAACCAGAGACTCCTGGATACTAGTCAGGCGCCTCTACCTACTGAGCTATTAGTAAGCCCCGGTAGGGGTTGTCCCTAATACCCGTTAAATCTTCAATGCTCGAGTGGTCAGAAGCTATAGAAACCTGCATAAACCCGAAGGATAGAAATCAACTTGAGTAAATGCGAGGGATCACGGTGGAAGTGATGCAGCTTTTTTTATAAATTTTGAATAATTTGGAAAACTGACCAGAAAATATTATAATATTGAAAAATGAGCAAAGAAAATGGGGTACCATCGGGATTCGAACCAGAGACCTCCTGGATACTAGTCAGGCGCTCTAACCTACTGAGCTATAGTAAGCCCGGTAGGGGTTGTCCCTAATACCCGCTTAACTCTTCAATGCTCGAGTGGTCAGAAGCTATAGAAACCTGGCATAAACCCGAAGGATAGAAATCAACTTGGAGTAAATGCGAGGGGATCACCGGTGAAGTGATGCAGCTTTTATTATTAAATTTTGAATAATTTGGAAAACTGCCAGAAATATATTAATCTGAAAAATTGAGCAAAAAGAGAGAGAAAGAAAAGACATGAGAAAAATAGGAAGTAAAAATGGTACCATCAGGGAGATTTCGAACCAGAGACCACTCCTGCGTCCTGGATACTAGTCAGATGCGCTCTACCTCATTAAGAGCTATAGTTTTTAAATACGCACCCTAACTGGGGTAGGTTTTTGTCCCTAATACCCGTTAACTCTTCAATGCTCGAGTGGTCAGAAGCTATAGAAACCTGGCATAAACCCGAAGGATAGAAATCAACTTGGAGTAAATGCGAGGGATCACGGTGAAGTTGATGCAGCTTTTTTATTATAAATTTTTGAAATTAATTTGGAAAACTGACCAGAAAAATAATATGAAAAAATGAGCAAAAGGAAATGGGGTACCATCGGGATTCGAACAGAGACCTCCTGGATACTTCAGGCAGCGCTCTAACCTACTGAGCTATAGTAAGCCCTAGGGGTTGTCCCTAATACCCGTTAACTCTTCAATGCTCGAGTGGTCAGAAGCTATAGAACCTGGCATAACCGAAGGATAGAATCAACTTGGAGTAAATGCGAGGATTCACGGTGAAACCTGACAAAGTTGACTGAGCACTCCCGCTTTAATTTTACATAAGTATAATTCTTTAAATAATCTTGGGAGAAGTAGGGGGGCAATACTGACCAATATATAATTATTATAGCAAGAAATGGCAAGCTTGGATAGGTAGAATTACAAGTTCGGGTCACTGTGAGGCGAATACAGATGAATCGTACTGGCAATAATGAGCATGGGCTGCAAAGGTAAAGGGCGATCGAGGTCTCGCGTGACCCATCGGGATTCGAACCAGAGACCTCCTGGATACTCAAAATTATTCAAAATTTATTAAAAAAGCTGCATCACTTCACCGTGATCCCTCGCTTTTACTCCAAGATTGATTTCTATCCTTCGCGTTTTATGCCAGGTTTTCATGCTTGACTCCACTCGAGCATTGGAGAGTGGGTAACGGGTTATTAGGACAACCCCCTACCGGGGGTTACTATTAGCTCAGTAGGGTTAGAAGCGCCGATCTGACTAGTATCCAGAGGAAGTTATCTTCTGAGTTACGAAATTCACCTGTGGAGTACCACCATTTTTCTTGTGTAACTTTTTTCATATCTATAATATTTACTATGGATATTTCGTTTCTGTCCAATATTATATCAAAATTATATTTAATAAAAAAGCTGCATCACTTTTCACCGTGATCCCTCGCATTACTCCAAGATTGATTTCATATCCTTCCGGGTTTATGCCAGGTTTTCTAAAGCTTCTGACCCACTCGAGCATTTGAACGACGTTACACCGTCGGAAAAGCAGGTATATATACATAGAATACATTAGGGACAACCCCATACCGGGGCACTACTAGAACCTCAGAACGGTATAGGCAGCGCACTGACTAGTATCCACGGTCGAGGTCTTCATGTCGTATTCGTAGTAGTCCGATGGTACCCCATTTTCTTTGCTCATTTTTTCATATTATATATTTCTGGTCAGTTTTCCAAATTATTCATAATTTTATTTCTGGTACACATTGTTCATCCATACTTATGATCTAAACTTTAGTTTCATTTTTGTTGAACACACTGTCAAACATATTTGCCCACTTTATTTAGAATCCACTAATTGAATTTTATAATGATTAAAGTAGTGAACATTGAGGGTAAAACCGGACAAAGTGTAGTGCGATTAATATTTCATGTATTTCATTGAAGAAAGACCTCAAATAGCCTTCTCAATTGTTCTCATAACAATGATCCTTTATTTGATATCATTGAGTTGCATTATGGGATTGCCAGGAAGGCAATAAGTGAAGGCGTTCCATAAATAAAAGATATCTTGAGAGCACTTTTCGCGTAAATTAGTGAAGTGTAATTAATTGGTACAAAGGGCCTGATTGCATCATCTAACGCAGAGTCCAAGCCAGTCGGTGGTTGTAATTCACTCTCGTAACTCAGCGTGATGGTGGCGGTATTGGGGGCGTGCACTTCCGTCAGTGAACGTGATTAGGTAGAGGGAGGAGAGAGTAAATGGATAGGCTGTGAATCAGGATGAGATAGTGCTCAAATTAATTATTAGATAGACAATACTGATAGATGGATAGACGGATAGGTTCCAGCAATCATGATTGTGTGAAATCCCTGATTCAATCAACGTAGTATTTGATTTATATTCACCACATTTAGCTCTTTTCATTGCCTTCCATTGATAGGCAATATATCTATAGATACTATTTGGGGGAGAAGTAGGGAAATGTGTAAATTGGCTTTTCAACTTCTTTTAAACATGAGTATTTTGCTAAAAGGTAATAAAACATTTTTTTATAAAGAAATAATATACAGCTGTGTATATAGGGCCTATATATTTCTGATCAGTTTCACCTTTGTTAAAAAAGTTTCACATTTTGTTCAAAAAGAATATTTTAGTAGAAATCTTTTCCTTTTTTCTCTCTGATCAACTGAACATTATTATTATTATTATTTAAACAATTTGTAAATTGTTAGATATTTGTTCTGTTATTCAATTTATGTTTTTCTCTGTCCCATGTTTTTTTATGTGAAAAAGTACACGTCTTAACAAATACCAATTAGCAAAGTTAACAATTCAAATTCCATTTAACCATTTAAATTCTCAAAAGAAAACATACTATTCATACGAACCAACAACTACACCCATTTTTTTAAATGATTGTTGGCGCATGTCCAAGTCAACATAATGTTCGCTTGTGTGTTCCGGTATGAAAATGCTTTAAGGTTAGATCAGATTAATATGACCGCCCTTGGACGTATAACGATGGCCGGCGGCTATTGGCAAATGTCATGACACTGTCCCTGCTAGAAGAAAATCATATTAAATTGGAGGCCCAACTATCATAGCCTGACATTAATGATATGACTCACTGGTGCTGTAGATGATAATGGTGGTAGGTAAAGATATATTCTTCGCGATTCAAAGAAATGTGGAATTACAAGGAGTTGATTGGATGGAGTATAGGAAGCTTTGATCTGACTGGCCGATATCGGAAGTACTTGACAGATGATGTTGGGTTAGGCCTAGAAAGATGCTAAATTGGCTTAAGAATAATGGTATTATATAATGTTTCATGAATTTCACAGAAACCTTCGTTCATATCTTATTACCAAATCTTATTAACCCTTTTTTTTCTTTCTTGTACTTTGTATAATTTCGAAACATAAGAACTTTCTTCAGCAGAAGTATTGAGGAAGATTGGTGTCGTGAAAAAAAAACAACCATAACACAATGTATTATGAATTACATTAGCTTCAATCTCATTTCAATATTACAGTCAGGGGGATATACATTTGATGTTTCATGTTACAAACGATTCATTCAAGAAGTATAACTAAGAACAAACAAAGAAATCGACTATACGTCTAGCTATAACATACACTGTATCTGACATGTCGCTTTAATATCATGATCAGTGTGAGTGTTCATCGTATCAATCAATGAATGCTCAAAATGACGATGAGTTGAGCTTAGGAGAGGGGTGATGTAAGCTTTATCTTACCCCCTATCTCGTCTTGATTAAAATCCACTCTTTTATTGAGTGGGAATGGAAATGGAAGCTTGGAAATTGATATGCGAGAGAACTTGTTTATCTCTCGTCCTGCAAGAGAACGATACGAGGAGGGAAAGGAACGACGCCAAAGATGCTGCGTATACGACTTGGCCTGCGTATAATGTTCATACAGTGGAGGTGGAAGAGTTGACTTTACCACTCTCTCCCTCACATTACAGTAATGAGATATGCAGATATTCTACAATACTAAGTACATTTATGCACACGACTGGGTAGGTACCTTCAATGCATGCATAGCTTTCAAAATGACTTCATGGTCGACTTTCATGAATATAATACAGAGAATTTCAAAGTGTGCATCGGCGTTTCAAGGATTCGAAAGTGATAGGGGATTCCAACAAAATTGTCTCGATTTTATACACGTTTTGATACAAGTCATTTGCTCCCCCACCTGGATCCCCTAATTTCATGTGCTCATTTTCCAAGGTGCATGAGGCACAGGGGTGTACATTGTACCACAAAATAAATCAAATATAGTTTGGAAAAATGGAGTACATTCATGCAAATAGTAGCTATTTATTGGATGATTTGTATCCATTTGGATCTTACTGTCATTGTGTTGTGAGTTTCTGTCCTCACTTGGCATTTTAAATTGAGAGTGCCAGAGAAGAAAAAATTATCCATGATATTATATCGCCTTTCCCCAAAAAGGCTGTACGCGTAATGCCAACAGGTATACGTTAAAAGCCTTTCTGTGGAAGGCGGCTGATTATATGTTGTACAGTTTTTTTATGTTTGAATGCTGGTTATAGAAGCTATCAATTTCAATTCATTTCATTTCAATGATATGAAATCATTAGTGAGAGCATCAGTTTTGGAGGAGTCATCTTGACTTTCAGTATTGAGGTTTGAGGTTCACGTGCAGGTTTGATGCATAAATTGAATGAGGCATTTTTTCAAAATCTGTAATGATGTGTCTCTACCCAGGTGTATATATATGTCTTTCTGTACATTTTGCGTACGTGGATGTCCATAGTAGGCCAGTCTTATCTTTGTTAGATGTGAATATATTCATAAGTTCAGGTGTCAAGTTTCAAGTTTTATTTTCCACACTCATAAATATAATTACAAAATTAATACAAAACATTTCAAATGCAATAAGAGAAAGCAAATAAAAGGATAGATATTCATGTCACTTCAATATTGAAATGGAAAACTGAGCTTGTGTGTTGTAGACCTACTTTAAAAATTTCTGTGGATTAATTGATAGTACTTAATATGGAAACTGACATGAGTGAATATGTGGTAAATTAATAATAAAGTTCTACAATCTGTATGTAAATTAAATTATTTAATTAGCTCAAGTTATAATCCAAAAGGAGGTAAAGATGCATGTACTAGAGAGATGTGAAGAATTTATTGTTATTTTACTCCATGTATTTTGAATGGAAATGCACCATTAGAATGCAAGTGGTGTAGTAGGCGGTCATATTCAAACTAAAGTTGACATGGAGCTAAAAGTTATTGTGGTGCTGTACTTTTGTAAATTTATGCAAAACTAGGATCTGAAATAAACACAAAGGCTTCTTTATAATACTACCAATTATTTAAGTTCAAACACTTTGTGATCCAATTTCAATTGATCAAACAGGAGTTTGCACATATTGGACTATGGTGCTTTAAATGCCTCTTATTCTTATATCTAGTCACTTTTGTCAGATTGTTTTTGCTTATATTATCATGGACTACTCTAACATGACATATGCACACAGGTAATTTGGATCTAGATATTTACTTTAATTGTTACTTTTTTTGCACTGGTCGCGTCACTCACGTTTTGGATGTCGTGTCACGACACATAGAGGTGGACCATTTTTCACAGAGAGGGAATGATTGATAAGGACTATAAATGTCAGAGAGGTACACTATTCATCTGCATAGTTATACCAGCACTCATGGTACCCTTGGAGATCTACTTGGGCACAAATCCAACCATAGCCAATAATAGTCAGAAACCCATGTCCAAAATTTGTCGTGTCACTAACACACCATTTGTTAATCATAATTTCCAGGACCAATTGTAAAAATTAAAATCCCACTAGTAATAACACATGCCAGTATGGTAGTGATGAAACATTCATAACCTACAAGTGCAAAGATATGTGACTCATCATATCGAAATTAGACACAAGTCGCCAGAAAAGAGTAAAAGATTCCAACAAACCAATACATTTTTAAAGGCTTTCCCCTAATCATTTTTACTCATTTTTTTTTTACAGAGCATACAAGAAACATTGAAAATTCAGAAAATCAAAAAAATATTTCCCCTCAAACAAGAATTTTTTTATTATTTTGCTGATCTCCTCGACACTGTGCTGAATTTGCTCGGCGACTTGTGTCTGATTTCGATGTGATGCATTGATACCCTTCTGTCTTTCTAATTGTCGTGTCACTCACGTTTGAATATGACCAGTAGTGTATAATGGGAATACATCACCACTGTCAGTTTGCCAGGGTGAGATCATTTGAAAAGTAATAGCATGCATTGTGTTTTTTTGACAGGATAGAATAATCAGACTCGGTATATCTACCACAATATTCCACTTTGATGTTTCACATTGGAGAGATATATGGAAATAAGCAATTATATTATGCAGCCATTTTACCCAGTCGGCAGAATTTAATGCATATGTTACGGTTGTCCATAAATTTGGTGGAGTTTGTTGCTGGCTTTCGTCATATTTCAGTCATTTTCGTTACATCTCTGATGTGTAGGCATATATATGTTCCTTGTTCCTCTTTGTGTATGAAGACTTTTAGGAATGACAATTATGAGTAATTGATTCATATATTGCTCAAGGAGATTATTATCAATGAACAAAGTAAAGAAGGGAGAAGGATTTCTTCATATGTTAACACTTGGAAATCTGTTATAACTACAAGATCATTACAAATTTGCTTCGAGTAGCAATCAACAACAACAAAAAAGAAGTTTTGTAGCCTGCATTACATATTTTTAAATTTGTCAACTTGTATATTATAGAACAACCATGTGCTATACCATTTGTAAACAGAGAGGCTGTTAATTTACAAATTAAAAACAAAAAACAAACAAATACAATATGCATGTTCAAGAGTGTGATTCAAAGTACTCTATTAGGGATGTCAAACTTGAACTAAAGGGTTGATAAACAACATTATATGAAGCACAAACATTTTATTACTGATGGAAAAGTGTATTAAGTAAAGTAGTTTTGCAAAGCAATCATGCAATTAAATACTGCATTTACATTAAAAAAAAAAAATAGCAACCCACCTTAAATTTATATAAATTGAATACTTATGATGTCTTGTTTCATACAATATGCTCCTATACGTATAAGAGTCTAGACATCTACCTACACTATGACGTAATAGAGGCAGTTTTCCAAGAACATTCCATGAGAAGTGCATCTCTATTACATATCCATCTCTCATATTGTCAGTCTTGTATTACAAATTATCTGTCATATTTCATTGAGTCCATGATCAAATGTAAAGGATTTTTTTATACAAAACATTTTAAGATGGTCACTGGTACCAGTGTTTGTAATTTGAGTCCCCCCCCCCCCCACAAAAAAAGAGGAAAAAAGCTTCTAAAACCAAAGAGGGTAAAATCTTTGAAGTTCTCTTCCACCAACTTTTGAACTAGTTTCATCATACAAATTTTCTTTTTGTTTTGACAACTCTATGCACTCGTGTCATAAATTTGCTTACAATACACACAGTCTGTTTTAATTTGTCTTTTAAAAACTCTGTATCATTCTCATAGCACTTAACCATTATCCTATGAAACATGTAGCTGTGTGATAAGTACAATGGATTAAAAAAAATAGACTACTCTATTCGTTGTTATTTTCGCGCTGAGCAGGCTCAAAGAATGTTCACAGGTTCTTGAATTTGCGCTGCATGTTCGTAAGCACGCCATTGAACCCTCCCAATTCATGCATAAAAAAAAAAAAAATCCATGAAAATTAATGTACCGCAAATATTACCACGAGTACAGTATTTACCCGGCTTTGCTATGGACTGAACTTGATTAATGTTAAATGTTTGTTCCCTTTAAGATGAGCTGATGCATACAGATGAGAAGGGGAGTTCCAATTAGCGGTTCCCTTGTGACAAGCCTGAGAGAGAGAATTTATTGCTGTAACATTAATCAGTGTGATAGATGATCGCATTCTGGCCTTGTGAATAATTTATATCTATTATTCAATTCATTACTCACCCCTTACTACATAGGAATGGATGGAGTGCGGAAGATCTTTTACTGTGAAAGTGAAAGGAATTAACTGGAATGGGTTTATTGCCACTTTTCTGTTAATGAAAGAAGGTGAATTTTAATGGAATCATTCCTTGTTCATGGTCAGACAGTTTCATTCATATGATAGACCCATCCATGCATTTTAAACAGACTTGACTTGTAATACAGACTGATTTATATGGATTTGATAAAATTGGTTATAAACATGTTCTCATTCATTTACAGACTGAGTTATAGAAGGAGTATGTACGGCAGTGAAATTGGTTGTAAACATGTACACATTCATTTACAGACGAGTTATAGACTGATGTATATGTACATGTATGTGATGAAATTGGTTGTAAACATGTGCTCATTCATTTACAGACTGAGTTTGTACGGCAATGAAATTGGTTGTAAACATATACACATTCATTTACAGACGAGTTATAGACTGATTTATACAAAATTAATGTAGACTGACTTACAGGCCGAAAGTTTAGGATTAAAAAAAATGGTTATAATAAACACATTTATTTTAATTTACAGATTAACTTTAACTTACTTACAGATGGATTTACATACATGCAGACAAAGGTGATAAAATAAGAACTGATTGTAAATGTGTCAGATAGCTATAAACAGAGACTCGAGAAATATAATTTTGAAGCCACTCCCTAATTTTTCATATTTCTTTCTATTTCCTTCATGTGCAGGTTTGAAATCTCTCCAAACTGTTAACTGAGCAGGTAAGAAAACAATTTATATTTAATATTTTTATAATAAACTCTGTTTATAGCCAAAAGGCCATTGGATCTGAACAATGTTTGATTGGCTTTAAATCCTATTTCACACAGGGTTTTCTTTTAATAATTTGATTTTCATTGGCTCATAAAACGACCTATTTACTTTCCAAGTACAATGATTTCTTCAGATCTATATTTTCAAATACCCAGACATATACGTGGAAGCTTTGAATTATAGATGCATGGCTACGTAGATTGTAAGCACATTGAGGTTGAGAGCATGGATACGGCTAGGTTGTTTGTAAGGATCGTTCAAGAAGGTGATGCTGCACTAGCTCGAGCTATTTCAAATAGGGCGCTATTTGTGATCCAATGAATTAGCCCGATCAGATGAGATCAGGCTTTTCTATCAAATAGCACGCTATACAAAGAAATCCCAGCCCGAGTCATCTTAGACTTTTTTTTGTAAAACTGGATCTAGCTTGCGGTTTAAGGACGAATTAGTGCACTATTTGTGTGGTGCTGCACAAGCTCAGGATAAGTCCGATTCCATCATGCACCTGTGTGTGTATACGCTAACGGTAGCATGGTTCTACTAGGACTAGTAAAATTCATGGCGGTAGTTACTAGTTGCACAATTATCGAGCTTGCTTGTTCAAGGTAGCACCACTTCCATTTTCTGTTTTTTTTTCTCGATCCACCAAGTAGCGTGCTATATTCTAGCTCAAGCTAATGCAGCACCGCCTATTGAGAGACCGAAGTAGGAGACATGAAGTGTTGATAAGATTACTGGAGTACTCTTCTTGGGAAAGTGACTAAAATGGAGGTCAGGGACGGCTAGTATAGATCTATTTATATCTGAGAAGATTCCATTTATGTTTTCGATTCAAGAGGTTCAATAACCGAATAATGAAATGAAGAAGCAGATAAAAGACTGGATTTATTTGTATTTTGGATTGAAGGTTAATGACATTTTAGACTATTTTGAAGAGAGATAAAAGGTTTTTAATACCACATTAGTTGATGCAAGTAAAAAAAGAAATGGTACAGACTGGATTTATGTACAGTGTGTCCCACAAAAAATGCTAATTGCACTTTAGATGGGTATAATATTGAAATTACAATAATATCATTTATATCTTTACACCCGTAAAAAACAATTCGTTTTCTACAACTGGATGAAATTTTATGTCCAAGAATCACAAAGATATGAGCATTTTGTCATTGCACATTAGGAAACCTCTCCATCCAAGTTTGTATTGACTAGTACCGGATGTATCAAATAAAACAAACTCAACTTTGATCATTAATACTTTGAAAAATGTTTCAGTAGTAATTATGAAATTTATATCACTGTAAAGTGGAACTCATTACCATTTTTATGATACCTTTCTCAGCTCACCAATATCATGTATCACTGAACCCCAATCTTTTTAATATTTCTTGCAATATTGTGAGTGTTTTACTTTCACATTTGAATAACACATCTCAAGGAGCATGAAAGTGAACACTCACAATTTTGCAAGACTTTTTTCAGAACAATGGGGCTCAGCAATGCGTAGGTGAAAGACATATCATTAGAATGGTAATGAGTTGGACTTTACAGTGATATAAATTGCATAATCACTACTAAAATATTTTTCAAATTATTATTGGGTTTCTTTTATTCGATATACCCGGTATTACTTAATGCAAAGCTCGGATGGAGAGGTTTCTTGATGTGTGATGAAAAAATACCCATATCTTTGTGATTATTAGACCATATCACATAAAATTTCATCCTGTCGCAGAAAATGAATTGTAGTTTACCGGTGTAGAGATATAAATAATAATATATTGTAATTTAATATTATACCAATCTAAAGTGCCATTAGCATTTTTTGTGGGACATACTGTATATATCGGGCCAAAGGTAAATGGCATTTTAGAACTAATAAATAAAATAATATTTATGCTTGGACTATGCCTTATTTTGCGGAGAGATAAAATGCTTTTAATACTACATGAGATGATGTGGAAAAAAAGAATAGGCAGAGACTGGATTTTGTGTATAAGTTGGGTTGAAGGTTAATGACATTTTAGAACTAATAAATAAAGGAATATTTATGCTTAGACTCTGCACTATTTAAGACTCTTTTGAATAGAGATTCAATGATTTTAAAATCACATTTGATGATACTGAGAGAGAAAAAAAAAGAGGATACGTGAAGCGTGGAAATGCACCCCAATATTCATTGTTCAGTGTTCAAAGTCTGTTTGTAGTTTTCATAAAAATGTTGTAATTAAAAAAATTCGCTACAAATTGGCTGTACCTTCATAAAGCAAAGTATGATAATAGTGTGCTTATTTTTTTTTCAGAGAGAGAGAGAGAGAGGGGGGGGGGGAGAAAATATGTTTATGATCATTAAGTTATGATCCCGTGATAAAAAAGAGTCCATATTTTATCAAGTCGCAAAGTATTTTAAATTGCTTTCATTCGTTGGGCAGTTGGGGGAGTGGGAAATGTTGAGGAATTATTAATTTTGCATGCTATAATGAAATTACTTTTCATAATAAAGATTATCAAGAAGGTCCTGTATGTCTAGAACCTTAACGCTTGCTTGGTTTTCAGTGTACAATTTTAGAGATGATTTTGACTAGCCTAGCTGTGTGTATAATCATATAAAATCAGTCGGAGGCACCGAAGCAGAATTCCTCATGTTAAAAATACTGCTTTCCTCTCGGAATGAAATTAGCTCACATCGCCCAGGCTAGGTATAGCAATGTTTGCATTATATCACATCTGCTTTGCTCACTGTTTGAATATATTATGAATGGGGGAAAATTAGCTGCTGAGTCATGCATCATGTGGATAAATTCTTGTGTACAAGCTGGAAAATGGAATGATGAAGTCGAAAACTGGAAAGTCAATCATATGTGTTTACTTTGTTCCTATCAACCCATTAAGAATCAATTAGGTCTGCACGTAACATACCCCATTCCCACCTGATAACTTAACTTTTTGATTCTCATTCTGAACATTGGTTAACCACTTGTCTGCGGACCAGGTAATATTACATGCTTGTCGTTTGTACACTGTGTACAGACCACGTAATATTATGTGCTCAAATTATTGTCTAAGCTTTGTCTGTTTTGAGGCACCAGCGCCACGCTAGTCATACCAATAAGCACCATACAGCAGTCACGTGGTTAATATTCAGTCTCTGCCTTCATAATATGTATATTATAATCAATTCAGTAGTGGATCAATGCTTCCCTATGAATATCTCCCTTTCTTTGGAGGCCGTGGTTTACAGTGTGTCTCGATTTTTAATTTTGATTTGGTTTGAATACAGAAAAATATCAATTTTTTGTTTGATATGTCAGATAAATACTTACATTTTTTAAGTATGACTACTTCTACTTTTATACAGAATTACTTCTCTGGTAATGGTATTTTTCAGTAGAAAGTACTCTGTATTACATTGTAATAGACTATTTTGATATCTTCATAAGATAGCACGGTAGTATCATTGAAAATATGAACACTGTTACATTTTTATTTTGTGAAGACAATTAAACAAAAATTCAAGAAAAAATACTACTTTATATCAATATATCAGATATACATGTGTGTACTTGTTTCTTTGATGTCTGAACGTGTAGCATTCATATAAATCTATTTATTTTCATTTCCAAATGATATGTGTCATTTGAACTACAACTGACCCCTGCATATCCATTAATTGAGCATGTTCATATATCGCAAACCACCTGCACTCTCGTTCTTATTAAAGTCATCCCGAAAATCAAGATCAAAATGAATATGAGATAGATAGAGTATTATGTGAACGGGGTAGATTGCAGACGATACTCAACAGTTACCCTTGTTTGTTTCTGTGATGTGAAGGGGACTGAAAGCGCAGCGTGTCTAAAAGAGAAATGACTTTTAGGGGTTCCTAATGGAAGCTTTCAGCCAAGTATAAATTCCGATGCATTCATTGAAATCACTTACTCTCTGCTCTCAAACTGCTCACTACTAAATGACGTGATTCATTACTGTTTCTCATATTTTTTCTGCAGAAAGTACTCTGTACTGCATTGTATTGGACTGTTTTAACATCTTCATAAGATAGCACTATTTTTATAAAATGAACAAAATGAACAAAAATCAAATAAATGTATTTAGTTTGCTTTATCAATGATTAAAAAGACATGTCTTGTAACATTTTATAAGTTTTGCATTGATCGGTACCTCCATATTTTCCTTGAAAATTACAATAAAAATATTAAAAAATATCAGCCATAATGTAGTTTCTAAACATGAATGCAGAGTCTTACATTTTTCAGTTAACGTGTACAAAAAATGACAATCTAATTGTGATTTTTAGCCTAATCAGCCATTCCCCCCCCCCCACTTTTGGCTCAGCCCCTCCACTTTCAACAACACTCTGTGGCGCCTGTGGATAAATCATTTGCATTAAGAGCAAGTGACATGCATAGATAAATTCCATATCCTGTCAACACCCATAGGTAGTTGTTGACATATGAACAAACCCTCTCCTCCCTATAAAGCAATATTTATCTATATCTCATTGATACTTAATGCTACGTCCAAACTCATAGTCCCACATGCACCACTCTGGTGTCTTGTTGTTCCCTCATGTCACTTAATCCACAACCACCCCTGACTCCCTAGTCTAGCAACACTAACTCATGCATAAAAGAACAACCCTTGCTGACCTCATCTGAACATCTAAGACAGGAATGCAAATACGCACGTCGCCCTCTCCTGTTACCGTGACAGGAAGCCCTGTCCGACATGGTCACTAGAAATCTTCACCCTCCAATTACGCAGACGATCGCTTCCCCATATTTTATTTGTCTGAGTGGCAAGATGGAACCCATTTTGATATGATGGTCAAGTTTCAATCAACCCAGTGTGCCTCTTTTAAAGGTAACAGCTTTGTTCAGGTGTTTATGAGAGCAATATAGGTAGGAGTTTCTGTCTACTTGGACAAATCCACCTTTCCTTTCAATACAATTTATTTATTAAGAATGTCAATTTTTTTATAATTCAAATTTGAATCGGTTAAAGGAAATCCACTGCATTATCAGTGATGAATAGATCTGTGAATGAACAGGCCTTCCTGAGGGAAGCTACAAAATATTATTCTACATGTACATGTAATAGTGTGTAGATAAATACACAAATTAGAGAAAATAAAGAATCAAGGAACTTTTATAGTCACTTTACTATCTTTAATGATCATGCCACTACCTCATATCATTGCATGTTTTCATTTTCTTATTTAGACTAAATGTAAATGTAGGTGCAATGTACATGTACATTATGTACACCTGAGTACACATTGGCCTACTACTTTATTTTGTATTAATCCGACAGCTTCAATCAATGCTCCATCTATCAAGACACAGACAGAGAGAGATAAACAGAGAGAGAAATGGAGTCAAAGATTTTGACATAAAGAAAAAATAGTACACTTTGCTGATTTCATTAGAAGTGGATGAAGGTACAGAAAATATCAAAAGAAAGAGATGAGAGGAAGTCCATATATGAGATAAATTAATTGTATAATTTCTAATGTTTCTATAATATTCCTTTAGAAGACTTAATTCTTTTATCATCATTTATTTCTATTAAATATGATGTTAAGGAGAGCCTTAAACAATATGCAATTATGTTGAATGAAAAAAGAATCTTTACGATCACTTTAATCATGCAGGATCTTTTTTGTGTGGGTGTGTGTGTGTGTGTGTGTGTGTGTGTGTGTGTGTGTGTGTGTCTGATGCTATTCCTCCAAGTGAATAGAAATCCTTTTAGTTGATCATAAAAAAATAACCTTTTAAGTTAAACAAAAATCTTGATTATGTACATGGAAAGGCCAGTGGTTGATGTGTGTTCAAGGTAATGGCTATCCAAATATCAATTTCATACCAGCAGTAGACTTATGCAATTAGATGTAATTTGAGTTCACATAGGCGCACTAATCGGATGTGACAACATATAACATGCAAGCGTGGGCTGTCTTTCTTCATGTTTAGGGCACTGCTTTTTTTTCTACAGACCCCGCTGTATCCTGAAATATGCATGAGTGGGGGGAATGTTACTACGCGACAGTGATTTGAGGCACGTAGATTTTGCCTCCTAAGTATGCCGGGCGTGTATGCGGGTGCATACAAAATGAGACGGCCGGTCGGCTCTCGCTAGTGTCATGAATGGGACATTGTTTCATCTTGTGTGTTTGTATGGGAAGCCAGCGTTATGATTGCTGATGGGAATGAGTGAGGGAATGGAGTAAGTGCGGGGAAAAGAGTGAGTGCTGCATGTGACCTCCGATGCATTAACACTGACCTGAATGGGTCTCTGCACTAAGGTCATTCATTTGGCAGTTCAGCTTTTGATGAAACATTTCTCCGTATTTCCTGCTGAGATGGGTGTCTCAGGCGCAGGATGTATTATGTCATAAGGAGAAATCAAATACATATGATTTGCAAAAGTGAACTTAATACTCCCAGTTCCATTGAATATTTGTTGAAAGATAAAACCGACATTCAGGATTTAAAAAAAATTTTAACATTAAAATATGATCATTATTTAAATGACACACTCTATTATTTTCCTGACATGCAAGTGACATGCACAAAATGTTACAGAGATTGAACAACTTCGTGAAGGTTTGCAAAAATCTGGGTTGTTGGGTCCTTCATAATGTGTCAGGAGGAAACCTTGAAAATTTTATTACATTTACATGCTTCACAATAAGTCAAAAGTAATTATTTCCCCTCCAAAGACAGCAATGTTAACTTAAGTGTACTCAGGTATGCTTATAACTATGGTGACATTCATTTATCAATATCTCAACAATCAAACAACCAATTAACTTCAAAATCTCTGGAAATCTCTTTCTGACCCTAAGGTTTGCAATTATTACAGCATTACCTAGAAAAGTATTTTTTAAAGGTCTTCCTTGAAGTTAAACAATCCCTTTAAGTCCATTAAATGTACTACATTGATTATATTAGGTGCTACATTCTCTACTACATAAAGATGTCCTCATGTTGTTCCTCCATCTTCCATCTGCACTGTCTCTTTCAACCGCAGGTGGTGGTACGTGCAATTTATTTCACTTCCTCTACATCATGAAATTTTCATGTCTTGAATGCGAAAACCTCAAAATGCTTTCATTATTCTTAAAAGGTTATGTACATACGAAGCCATTTCTACAGCACCCTTGGGTGACTAGTGAAAAGGAAAATGGATAAGATATACATTGTATTTGAAGAGTCTGGTGCTGAATTAAGTTTTCTAAAAAAAAAAAATTATAATATAATAAAAAAATTATAGAATGTAATCATATTTGCTTAAAAATTTGAGCTTGAAAGTTATTGGTTGTTTTAATATCTTCATAAGATAGCACTATTTATAAAAAAAACAAAAAACAAACAAACATGGACAAAGTAATAATTCAATATCATGTTCTCTTGTTTTAAAATAAAAGTGAGATGTGGAGTTATAGCAAGCATTCAGTGATAAATTGAAATAAAAAATAATATTCTCACTTACTCTTATTTTTTTTTTCTAGATAAACATGCATAGTTTAATGGGATTGATAGAATAAAATATGAAATTGCAAAAATTTAGGTCAGACAGGAATTTTCTTTTTTTTTTAAGTTCATCAATTCCTTTAATAGAAGCAGTATGGTTGGATGAATAATGTATAACTTGTCACATGTGATCAATTTGAAGCTTTCTGATGTAGTTTGATGTAAACATAAATGGATGATGTTTTTCACCACAGGCAAGTAAAACACACAAAAGCACAACTCATCCATATAAATTAACTCATCATTTCGCTGCATATTTTGAGACTTGTCTGTAAAGTCAATGAATGTAATTCCTGTATTCACGGACATGTGAATGTTTTGTGAAGGATAGAATGTCGAAGTCCAAAAGTCTTTTTTATGCGGCAAAAGCATAAAATCAACGATTGGATTCTACATTTGCACCATTCGCAAAATGTTTGCATGTCCTGTGAAAACCTCCCTTTAGTGAGCTCCAATTATACCTTTACCTCGTAGAAGCTCTTCTTTCTAAAAGATTTCTTACTGATTTGATACAAATGTTTGGAATGTACTAGATTAGTACATTAGTACAGAGTAAATTTCATTTTCATCTTAGTTGGTTTTTTTTCCCTTCTCAAGTTCTGAAACCTGTATATGAGCTGGATTTATAGACAAGATATATAATTTTTTTAATATTCCTTTTATAAGATTATTGTGATATTTTTTTTAATGGATTAAAAAAAAAAATTGTTTGGATATGGCCTAAACATTCCATATTTTCTCACCTAATATTAACAATGATATTGTACTAGATTCATAGATTTCGTAATGAGAAGGTGTCTTTATGAATTCTCCCAGTGCACAATTTACTACATGCATGGTGTGTCGTAGTCGTGTATGAATAGTTTGACCTCATTAGGTCATTGTCACGACAACTGGACAGCTGTACAAGGAGGAGAACTGAATTTAGGCTGACCCAAGAAAAGAATATAGCAGGATAAATACAGACTTCACAAAGACTGGTGCCTCTCCAGCTCTTCAGCCCATCATTCCATTGGTATTCGCTCTTGATGTAATGGGTCTCGCTGTAATGTTTGTTTTGTATATGCTCATGCAGAGAAAGTTTTCAGTAAAAAATGCCAGCATTTCTTTGTAGATACCTTCTTTTTTTATGTCTCATATTCATTGAATGTATATATTGATATTAAGTATTATGAAATGGGGAAAAAACACTCATCAGTGATTTAACTGAATTTAGATTTTATTTACTTCTCTAACTTTATGATAGATTTGAAGCAGTGCTGTCTCAAATACAATCATGAGAATAATCTATGACCCTCGCTTTCAGATTCATCACTTATGCCTGAAGTTATTACATTTCTCTTCAATAGGTTACATAATTCATATCGAAAGAGCTTTTTATAACAAAAGATAGATGTAAGAGGAATGTAAAATTCCATTAATGGTTTCACCCAATGAGAATGAATAACAGGGAATTGAAATGTATTTTTGTTTCCAAGTTGTATGAAATTATATATAAACTATTTATTTGTGTCAATGAAAGATATATTGAATTGTTTCATATTGGCGCCGTGACATTTTAGCTTCATATGAAGAGCTATTATTGTTGCATGTCAAATTCCCCAACCACTATACTCCCTGATATGTATGCATCGGAATATGCTCATTTCATACATACTTGTGCAAATGATTTTTGTAGGCAATGCACATTTCCAGCGAGATGGACAACGTTTTCACGGTCACTAGCAAGCGGAATTTGATTAACTTGGAGAAAACTGATTGCTCAGTTGATTTCCCAGCAGGCTTGCACAAAGGAACTTTTGTGAGTCTTGCATTTCAATGTGACCATTTATTAAAATGAGGTTACACAAATAGAAAGTGATTAGTTTGTAGATGTAATGAGCATAATTTTATTTGGAAATAGCTGTAGAGGTGACAACCTTTTGATGGCAAGGATATTCCGCGTCTTGGTTCCAAAATTATTGCTATTCGATGTCTTAACTGTAAGAAAAAAAATGGTGATTCCTTGTATGAATTGTTGTATTTACGTAATTTCTTGTCAATTTTTATTTCAAATGAGAATATTCAGAATGGTACTGTATAAGCGTTTTTGTTTTGTTTTGTTTTGTTTTTTTAAAGTTTCTGTTGTTTTATTTCACAAAGTCCATCCTTGCAAAAAATTTCCACTTCAATAAAAGGCTACTTGAAGTAATGAAAAAATCACAAAAATCATGAAATTATGCACCTTCAAATCCCCCCCCCCCCGGAAAATATCTGTATGCGAAATTATTGGCTTATAATGATCCCATTTTTTGGAGAGAGGGAGAAAAAAAAGAAGATATTCAGGCAGTTGACGTCAAGAAGACTATTGCAATGTTCAATATTCAATGTTTGTGACTATTTGACATCATAAATAATAGGTATGTTTAAAAAAAAAAGTAAACTAGACCGAGTCAGACAGGATCAATAAATATCATGATTGAGAGCAAATAATTCCGGATAAATACACCTGGCCTTTTTATCCGAGCAAAAGAGAGCTTCAAGTGAGTCTAATCTTTAATATTTCTAATTTAAATGTGTATATTGCAATATGTTTGAATTTATCTTCTAGTCATTGCACAGGAACAATTGGATAAACATTAATGTTTCATATGAGTATTTATGATAGAAAAGATCATTACAAACCAGTGGACTTGAAGTAAATATCCTAGTTTATTTAATGTTGAAAAGCAAAATGGAATGATTGGTATTTGGTCCAAATAAAATGAAAAATGTATTAGTTCACCCACAACTGGAATTTAACTTTAAATTAACTATTCACTGATTAACGACAGATGTCTTCCTGCTTTGATCAATCCATATTGATTTGGATTAATGGGAGACATTGCTTAAGTGGCTCATAAAACAGGTGCTTATTCAAAGTAAGATTATGCACATTCCTATGTATTTCTTTTTGCTTTCCTGTTTGTTTAAACAGAAAATGAAATCAAAAGAAAGGCATATCCACTGATTTTTTTTGTAAATTTTTATTTCTTAATGCCCTTGAATTTTTTCCCCCTTAATAATGAAAATGAAAGAGCAATATTTGTTGTAATCTATTGAATTAAAAGTTAGTAATATATGGACAAACTAAGAATTGCCTCTTTTATAATAAGTAGGCCTATATATTTGTATCTAAATCTTAATAATTAATTAATGTTAGGCTGTATCTTATGCACTTTCACATTTTCATCATAGCATCGTTTAATGAATCTGATATTAAACCACATCTCAAAATGTTATCATATCTTCCGGAAAAGATTTTTATTAAAAAGAGGAGTCTTTACTTCCCTCTCCGTGCTGTATTGCCAGTTGCCCATTGCCTTACATGTTCAGGGGTGAGGCAATGGAGTGTGTATCTATGTATTCATTATATGCCTGACCGATTCCCAATGTCCATGGCAAGCGAAGCTAACTGAGGATGACGGCGGTCCTTGATTAAACGAGACCCCCGGCAGAGGCGCATCGCCAATAACCTGTCATCGATTATGCCAGCGTTTTATTGAATGCATATTCTAATTCTACCACCAAAGCAGCAGAAGCGAGGATGCAAAGCAAGTTGTGTTTTAATGTGATGCACTATTTTTCATTCATTAATCATAAAAGAGCTAGGACACGACAGGTTTCAGTCATATTCTTGTAATGAAACGTTCAGAGCTTGAAAAGGGTGGTCCATACAAATGTATAACACAAAGACCTGAGGTTATGAGAAGGGTTTTTTTCCTCGCTTCTTTTGATTTGTCTCTGGATTTTGTTTTGCTTCTGTTGGCAGCTTGGAATGAAAGTTGATACCGGTGAGGTAGAATGTGTCTGTCATTTTCTCTCTCTGTTTATCCGTCAACATTGACATCACTGATGCATAGAGTATCGCATTGACAAGAGAGGATATTAAAACGTGGGGCATTTAACACACCGTAGAATTGGCCTAGGACGACGCAGCTTGAATAAGGATACCTTTGTGTGTGAGGGTGCGTGTGTGTGAGAGGAAGAGAAAAGCGAGAGAAAGAAGAGGGGGAGAAATTGAGAGAGAGATAGAGAGAGGGATACAGAGGGGGAGAAAAGGAGACAGAGAGAGGGAGAGAGAAAGAGAGAGAGAAAGAGAGAGGGGAGAGAAAGAGAGGGAGAGAGAAAGAGGGGGAGAGAGGGAGAATATAGTGCACAGTGCGTAGATGAGGATGCGCCAATTCAGCACCCGATTTTGAGTGGACTCCCTATGTCCCTATGTGTCAAATGTCTCTCTTTGTCTCTCTCTCTCTTTCCACATCTCTCTCTCTTTCCACATCTCTCTCTCTCTTCGCTTCTCTCATCCGGCAAGTGGGATGCAGGCGAGCTGAAATCCCTCTGCTGCTCTCCGCGCTCCACTAATACCTCAACGCATCACACTCGCGGGCTAGATCAGAGGAGGAGCAATACAGGGATATTTAGCCAGCTAGTGGTGTTATTCACGGACATCTCCTTTAGTTTGTTTGCTACCAAGCCCCCACATAGGAGACTCATGTTTAGCATCTCTTGCTATTGGCGGAACGGAAAGCATTTGGAGAGGTTGCCTACTGTATGTTTACAGACGTGGAGTATTTGGTGAATCTGGAATTATCACTTGTGTCTTGATTCGTCAGCGGCTGTGGGCTACTTGGTTTATATTGTGTTGTCAATAACTAATAGGCAAAGATGTTATTTAGTCCTGTTGATAATGGTATGTATCTTCTTTTAATCATTGACTTAAATGATGAGAAATTGATTTTAAGTTAGTAAAGCCTCGAAATCAAACTGTATGTATGTGTAAATCTGAATAATTTGGCTTAAATATACATTATTAATATAGAATTCATCACAGACTATAAATGATACAGTGTATTCAAGATTATCTTTTTGTGTATTATGAAATCTATGTCTCAGACAGAACCAGCATAAGCAAAATCTTTTGATATTTTTATTAATTACTATTTGATGGCTATAAGAATACACTCTATACACTCAAACTGAACCTTAAAACTATATCTCAATGAAGATAAAGTCCATAACCTTTCTTATATGGGAAAGCCGTGAATTGAAATATACTTTCGCTTGTACAGCTGCAAATGAATACATAAGGGGTTTAGCCACCCACTGCCTAATTCACCCACTCAGTTATAAACAAATCAGGACGAGTATAATTTTATCATAGTAGGCCTACGTGCAGTTGGATTATGACTATGATTCAGATGACAGATCAAAATGCGTTGCTATTCAGCTCTATCAATTCATTTAGCATTTGACATACTAAATTTCAAATATTGTTATCAATCAACTGCATGTTACAAAAAAAAAAATAATTAAAAACAGAATAACATTACTGAACACAATTCAAACATTGAAATGTCCACTGCAATTATTATGACTTAGTTCTAAAAGTTAATTTGCTGTTATTCTTATTTTTTCAAATGTATACACTGAAAACTTTTTCTTGGTCACTTGATGCTGGACTAACAAAGTCTTAGTCAGAAAACTAGTCAAACAGCCCTGACTAAGTCAGGCCTATAAAACTTGACACGACTAACTGTTCTGGACTAACAAAAAATTATCATTACTCATATTTCACATAATAATAGTCTTGACTAACCCCATAATGAGTTGCTGACTAATAATGTCTTGACTAAACCCATAATGAGTTGCTGACTAATAATGTTGTACGACTAATTTTTTGGTCATCCATGGTCTGAGTAACATTGGCCCTAATGAACGCCTGCGACCTTAAATGAATTACAAACTTGTAATAAAACCATACCAATGTTGGGTTGGGGGGGGGGACTCTATAGCAACTTTGTTTGGGGAATTCTTGCCAAAGAAAAGCGACCCATATCTTTGTTTTACTTGTTAAAATATTCAGGTGATAGGTCCAATGCCCCCCCCCCCCTCGCCAAATAATTATGGCCAGTCCCACTAGCGGATTTGAGTGTAGACCGTTTCTCTCCTCCCCCCCCCCCGCCCCCCCTCTCTCTCTCTCTCCCTCTTGGTTCTCAAGCTGCCAGTTCAAATCTTAGTTGGCTTGCAGCCAGAATTAACTTTGTACGTGTTTCCCCTTGAAACCAACGCCCCCCCCCCCCCCCCGGCCAATTAATAAATAATGCATCCGTCGTATGTGAACGTGCCAAAGGTCACACCCCCTTTTTTTATCCTTAATTCTTAATAAATTCTTTATTTTTAAATTATTGTCCTTCTTCACCTTTTTTTGTACTTATAATTTCAAATTAATTCAAGTATAGGCCTACTTGTACCTCACTGGTACTGCAGTACTTTTTGTATTAATTCACTGGTTAACGATGGATTTCGCGCACTCGTACTCGCATGCCTAGCCTTCCCCCGCCCCTCTTATCGGCGCCTTTTATATTCCGCTTTTTTTTTTCGCGCCCTATTATTATGAGGAATTGCGTCGTATGTATGCGCGTATAGCATGGCGCATGCAATGCCATGCGCTATATGCAGCTAGCTAGCTAGCTATGCGCTAGCACTATATAATAGCGCTCGCGCGCTGGCTATAAGGCCAGGCTAAATGCTGCTCGGCGCGGCGTGCACACGCGCACGCGCGTCCGCACACGAAAAAAAATGTGGTCGATGTCGAGCAAGCTTGCTTGATGACAAACAACAAGGAAAACAATGCTAAACAGCAACTATATTGAGAGAATTCTCCAGATCAAGTTTCATTTCACGGAAAAAAAACAGACTAGCCTAATTATGGAACGATCACAGGAAAATTATCGGTAAGCTTTTTGCATTCTCGTATCACTTGAAATCTATGCTTGAAATAGTCCAGTCCACTCCAATACCGGAATGAATGATGTGATGAGTGAAAGCAGAATTACACGTAGGATGGAGGGTCCGTTGTCCGGACACTTAAGCAGATAAAATCACCGTCTTTTGCTTTGGATTTTCTCAAAATTCATGCAGTTAACAGCAAAAATATTTGTGAATATTTGTTCTTTGTTATATTGTTTGATATTACGGTCTATCAGTTGAAGAAATATTGATCACAAAACTCCTAAAATTGCCGTTTTGTCCGGACAACCAACCCGTCCGGACATACAACAACCGGGTAGGCCTAGATCTATACCGGTAGATCTAGGCCAACATGGCCAATGCTTTCTGCTGCACGAAGTGTTGGTGGATTATTTCAAGAGTTAATTAATTTGCTCAGCTACATAAATGTCAGGCTAGACTTCCTTTTGTACCAGCCACTAATAGTGAAAAAAAGGCATTATCCTGGAATAAATCTCCAGTTTTCCATTCACTCCCGGCTCCCGTTCATTGGCGAAGACATCGTTCCACGCCATTGACTTTGTACACAGTGGACTCGCACACGTCACACAAAAAAAGAGAGGAGACAAATTGGAGGATATAGGGATTGTTAGGGTATAACAGTTATAGGCCTAGCCGAAAAAAAAAAGTATGGATAGGGCCTACCCCTCTAACTTTATGTTGATTGTTGTAGTCTATAATGATTAATGGATATCTTGCAAAGTATTAAAGGAATTGTGGCCAAATTCAGTATACCGGGTATACACTAATTTGTAGGTATGGTCTCCCGAGAAACAATTTTTTATTCTATTAAGAATGCATTGCCATGGTAACGACAATTTTACCAAAACCGATTTGACTGAATAAATTCCAACATAGGTCTACTTAAGGAATTGGGGCCCAATTTAGTATATACGATTATATATGAGTGTAGTTGAATGCGAGGGAACAAAATTTCTTGTTATTAGAAATGCATTGCCATGGTAACCATATGATTTCTTTTAAAAATTCCTTTGGATCATCAATTTTCTAAATTTCAAAGCGATTTGAATTAGAATTTGACATGTTTATGGTCTTGAGGTGCAAATGTGGAAAATATGTTCTGTTAGTTTATCAGATCAGATAAGCGTTGCTATGGTAACCACAATTTTACCCAAAACCTTGCAGATCAAGTAACTTTGACAGCTTTCAATCAAGTCATATCAAATTAGTATGAACTACTGTATGATCATCTATTAATGTAGCACTACTATTCACTAATATTCCAGTACAACAGATATGTTGCCATGGTAACCACTTTTATCAAAATGAAACATTCTGAGTTTAATACTAATTATTGCTCTACTGGCATCAATCGTGGAGGCGGGGGTATTAATCACCTTCAGTGATATTTCTTTTTGTTTATACATACAGGATAAACATTGTATCACAAAAGCAAGGAGCGGAGGAAATTATTGAACAGCTAAATCTGCAAACTCAGTAAGGCGGAAGATGAAACTAGAGGAGACACTGACAGGAAAGACGCTGTGCAGCCTTCATCTGGGAGATGGCTCATGAATTTTGGCTTCCAAAGCAACCACCCACAATTGAAAAGAAGGCTCTCTTGGGCGGGGCTGCAATGACGGAGAGTGAAAGGGGATATTTCTAGATAACATTTACAGCGCTGTTGTGAAGCTCAACCAAAACGAGTAAGTGGCAATTAAATTTACATTTTTCTACCCGTCTGTGGATGTAAGAAAATCAAAAACCTTTCAAAACAAATTTGTTTTTCAGAACCTACAATTTTACACTTATTTGGCATAATTTTTGTCACCTTTGATATGAATTATAATTTCCAAGATAATGCTGTTACCATGTACATTTAATTGGATTTCATCTAAAAAGAAAAAAAACATAAATCTCTGTCTATCAGAGATTATAATTGGAAAATGCACAATTATTGTGCTTTCGGCATTTTAAAATTCCTGACCACCTCTTTCATTCCAGAATAATGATCATGATGAGACCCGCAGGAGTATATCGCAGGGCTTGAAATTACCTGTAGCCCAGGTGCCATTGGCCACTAAAATCGAATAGACTTCAGCCAAGGCCATTGCTGCTATTTAGTTTTAACGTGTCTGAATATATAGACTAATCCCGCGATATAGAATATTGGGTTGACTCGAGTGCATTTAACGCACAATGCGCTAGTCTCTATTTTGAGACCCTTACATCTTTCACTGCAAACAACCTCGTCTGTCAAGTGCTCGTTTCTCATAGATCGGTTAGCCCATATTTTCAATGTTAATTATCTTGTCATCCTGGCCACACCACCAGCTAGACAACGCCAGACGCCCATTCTGACTTCCATACTGTGATGACATATGCATAAAAATTGTATGAATTCGACTAGATTGAACCCCCTGGGCTCCCGCCTAGTAACCAAAGAATTGTGACTTTAATTGTAACCCAAAACTCTGAGAATTCAAGGAAATTTGTTTGCTATATTTTTTAAAATTTCCCAATCAGTACAGGAGAAAAATGAAAGTTGTGACAGTTGTTTTAAATAGCCATAATTAAGCACTACAACACTGATATTGTGATTATTTGTGGTTGCAATTAAATTTCAGCTACCCATCTCCAACGTTGTACAATAGCTGTGTGACGCCATTCGCTCGGTACCCAAGGATGGCCATGCCACATGAAACATGCCAGTAGGAACTATGAAGGTAAAACTTGTTAAAATTGTGTAAATGTATCTAGCTTCCTGGTTCTTCACGATTCATCTCTCTCTTTT
>CALNVZ010000174.1:50437473-50595508 GCA_940671915.1 Paracentrotus lividus
ACGACGTTGAATGAACTTTGCTTGATTTACATTGATTCAATTGCTCAAAATGCAGTCATAACAGGGTATGAAACACAATTAATTCATAGCTGAATATGTGTACCAACAATTTAGCAGAATATTTCCAACCAATTTAAAGTCATTTTTTTTCCTCAAAATTATTTTGTTGGCTTGTCAGTGATAAAATCAGTTATAAAGTGTTCTTTAGTCTAGTACTTCAATCCTGTTGATGTGGTTCTCTCAAATGTCAGTGGTCACCACTCTTTCAAAATGTCTATAATAGCCTTCTTTTTTCTTTAGTGGTAAATAAATTATCCTTTTTCAAATACATAAAGGAAAATATAAATTTTAATCAACTTTCATCTTTTCATACTGCCTATTAATTTGTATATGAATTTTGTTAATGTTTATGTATTTATACAGTACTTTCTTACCTTGTATGCTGTATGTATTACTTATTTCGTAAAAATTCGTAATTCAGCCAGTGGATAGGATTGAATTTTATCACTAAACCATTTCAAATTCAATTTAAACAATATGCACCACTAATGCTTTCATGCTTTGAGAAGACTTAAATCCTAGAACTGTATCAGCTGCCGAATAATTGTCGGTCATTTATTCTTGAATAAAATTTGAAGCAGATTTGTATATATGAAGGTTGCATTTGTTGAAGCATAAGTTACTGTAATATTGTTCATCTGCAGATTGTTCAATGAAATGAATGTATGTTTGAATGATATATACATGTGTATGTTTATGCTGTGTTTCATTGAAGAGTTGAGTATCGTAGTCCCTGAAAATGATCTCAAAGAGCACTGTATCGCATTGCAGGACTTGTGTATGATTTTTTTAGCTCTGTGATTCATCCCGAGTTATGTGAGGAAGTGCATTGGTCAGAGTGCTTAGTCATGAGAGCAGGACTAACAGTAAATTAGTCCAGGTTGTTAGTCAAGCCACATTGACTAATCAGTTAGTCAAAATGGGCACCATCTAGACTAACCAAAAATATAGTCCAGCTGCTGTAAATGTTAGTCAAGCAGCCTCAAAAGTTTAGTCATGCAATTTTTTGACTAACTTTACATGACTAACATAGAATTAGTCAGACATTGATGACTTAAACCTTTATTTAGTCCGGCAACTCCAAATGTTAGTCAAAATGGGCACCATCTGGACTAACTTTCTGTTAGTCAAATGACCAAGAAAAAGTTTTCAGTGTATTGTGGAAACTATGATTCAACAAGAAAAAAATGATAATAAAATTAATACATTATTTTGTTCTTGTCATATTAAAAAAATAATGATAATTTAATAAATTAGTTTTTAGTATTTCCTTTTGAAATAGTACATTTGTTTTACCTTTAACATTTTAAAAACATTTTGTTATTGGTGTGTTAGTTCTTCCTCCCCCTTTTTTTTTATAGCATTGTTTGATAATCAATTGGGCAAGAGATTTAAAGCAGTTATCAAGGGATAATTTTTTTTATCAATCAAATTCAATATGAATCTAATTTGCCATACAAATAGGTGAAGGCCCTATAAATAGATTGTTGGTTAAAATTTTAGTTCAGAGATCAGTGCAATAATTGAAACAAAAAATATTCTCCAATCAGAATGGAAATACCTCATATAATCATCTTTGTCATATAATGATGTTCGTACATGCTTGTATACCCTGTATGCGCCTTGAGTATCTCTTGAGATGGATATGTTGTGCTTTATAAATATTGTCATATTATTATTATTACAGATACCATCCCTTTAAAATATGACCCATGTAAATCTCACACCATCCAGTGCCTACATTATTTGATTTATTGAAGCATTGCAAAACAGCTCCATATTCTAACACCATCACACCCTGCCCAATTTGTTAATGACATCACTATCCCATGTTTAAATTAGACCATATACCATCAACATCATAACACATAGAACGCTGAATCCAGAGAGTGTTTTACATGTAACCAATCTAATTAGTAGAGGTGTACTTTTTACCTCAACGCTCTTGCTGCTTCATTAAGTGACATTTAGAAACACTCGTCAATATAATAGATTTTTTTTTTCTACTCCGTCTGCTAATTGAAAAGATTTCTGGAGCGTTCTATTTGCAAAGTCCATATTTTCGTTTGGTTTCATTAAAGCAGCAGTTATGACTGGTAGTGTTAGTTAATTGTATTTCATTAGAAATGGGCTAATTGGCGATGGGATTAAAGGGCGAAATTAGCATAGTGCGGTTATCGGGTTTCGCTCTGTACAAGGACAATCCGTATGTATTGTCTTTTTAGAGTATATGATGAGTATAACAAACAAAAACAGAACACCTATTAAAATAAATAGCATCAATCTCAATAGATTTTTCATTCTTTATTCTGATACTGACTCCTTTTTAGGTATAAATTAATACTAAAAATAAACTTGTTATTTATAATTTCTATACTAATATACCAAAATGCACATTACAGTAGGCTATTGCCTGAACATGGGCATGTTATGACCGGTAATGTCACAACAACGCATTATTTCCGTCTGGGACCAACCTTTGACGTCACTATCCGAAAGACATGACTGGGATTCGAACCTCGGTCCAATTCGCATCAGTTTAGAGGCTAATTTTCTCTTTTCATAATGTAATCAATTCAGAGTATTTTAGTTATATAAAAGGGGTCCATTAAATTATTAGCACTGCAAACTTCCCTCTAAATCCACAACACTCCAAAATATTCTTTTAAAGACTCATTGCATACACCCCAAAGATGAATTCATGCATTGTAAACCAACCTCTCAAAAGAGATTGTCCAGTTTCTACTCTTCAATACAATATCAAGTTACTAAAACCTAGAGTTCTCATTCCTAGATTCATATTTTATTCATATTTTAGATTTATGACTTTATTCCCTAATGACTAAAACCAACATGCATGTATGGATTATCCAAGTTTTTTTTAGAGAGTTTTCTTTGGGTTGTTTACAATTTAAAAAAAAAAAAGTTTGTTCACCTTAAAATATATCCATCAATAGACAAATTTCCAGTCATTGAATCAATGAAAAACAGAATTAGGCTTTGTACATATCACAATGGGAAAGGCGTCAATGGAAAGTTTGTTGAACTGGTATTGTAACAATATGTATTTCTCTTCCACTTTGCCACACATGATCTTTTATTTGTTGAAAATGTTGAATGTGAAAGAGTGATAGGTTTGATTGAAAATATATCTTTAGATGTGTCAGCAGAATCTAGTTCACCGGACTGTTATTCCTGGAAGATGTAGGTTGTGTCATTTCATGGAAGCCAGTATGGGTTCTGCAGTTTTATTGAAAGAAAATTGTATGTTCTTGAACCTTGAACCTTGAAGAAGTAATCCCTTTTGCAGCTCATTCTGGAAGCTAAACTGGGATGGGTGTATGTGCAGTCAATGGCCGATGTGACGTTGGAGGTTATTTACAATAAAAAGGGGAGGGTGCAAGTAAAAACATGGCCATTCGAGTTATAGTAGCCGAAGTCCAACAGGTGGCTGCAAACTTCTGATGGTTGTGAAGGCAGCCGTCTGGAAAGTAGTGAGGGAAGGTGTGCTGATAGCTGCATAGGGTAGTCTGTTCCAGATTCTCACAGTACGAGGATAGAAAGAGTACTTAAAGGCATCCACAGAAGCATCAGGTATGGTGAGCTTGAGAGGGTGGTCTCGTCTGCCGATGAAGGGGGCTGGTGTGATGTTTGTCGGAAGTTGAATATCCACGATGTTATAATAGATTTTTCGAAGAACATTGTTGATTGTGCAAAAAGACGACGAGAGTGGAGTAAGTTAAGATTAAGGGCGGAGACAAGTTGTGATGAGGATGTGGTTTTCCTGTAATCTCGATGAATGAAACGTGCGGCAGCCTTCTGGACTCTCTCCAGATCATCAACGCTGGTGGCTGTGTGAGGGTTCCATACCTCAGCCCCGTATTCTAGCTGTGGTCGCACAAGTGCTTGATAGGCTCTGGTCTTGATTTCTTTGGAGCAAGGTGATAAAGTCCTTCTTAGAAAGCCCAGAGTGCGACTTGCTCTATTTCTGATTTGCTGACAATGGGAATTCCAGCGTAGATCTTGCGATATTGTCACCCCCAAGTATTTGTACTAATCAACTCTGGGAATAGATTGCTCGACTAGATGGTACATGCAGATGCTTGGTTTTCTTTTTCTGGTTACCGTGAGTATGGCACATTTCCCGATGTTGAAACCCATGAACCAGGTTTTTGACCACTGGGAGAGGGTGTCAAGATCTTCTTGAAGGATCTTATGGTCCATTTGAGTCTTTATTTCACGGTAAACAATTCCATTGTCTGTGAATAGGCGTGTAGTAGACTTGATGTTTGTGTGAATGTCGTTTACGTAGAGCATGAAAAGAGCAGGACCGAGGACTGAGCACTGGGGAACACCTGGGGGGTGTTTCACAAAGAGTTAAGTAGACTTAAAGTCGCACTTAACTTCTACGCGCATCTTGTTTTATAACGCGCGATTAAATTGATGGATTTCACAATGGCGCGCATCCCTTGAGCATGGTCAATCCAATGAGGTGATGCGTTATATAACGCCCGAAACTAATGATTCAAGTGCGATTTTTAAGTCTACTTAACTCTTTGTGAAACACCCCCTTGATGTTTCATCTTTCCTATGATTATGTAAGTTATATCAGTCATATTAAAGTCTTTGATGTAAATTTGACATGCTTGGTGGAGGATATCTTATTTGTTCCACCTTAAACTCATTACCTCATGTACCTAGGGGAAATTTTGATAATCATGGTAAAAAGGCCTCATGTTGTCTTTTTTCTGCTAGAAGGGAGGTAAGGCGCCTTCTCCAAACAAAGTGTGTCAGCTTCCCACATCTTTTGTACCAAAAGACGATTTATCGGCTTTTGAATAGAATCCTGAAATCTTAATACGGCTTTAACACATCAAAGCAGAAAGCCGATTGTTTCTCACGTTGGATCAGGAAGCTGCGGGAAACTGACGCACTTTGTTTGGAGAAGGCGCCTAAATACCAATATGTGAAAGTATGGGTGTTGAATGCTCATGGTTCTGATAGATAGATAGATAATGATTTATTGATAACAAATAAACATCATTGCATTAATAGGCTACTATCTATGACTGTAACTTTGTTTGATTATGTGTCTGCAGAATGTATAAACATTATGTGGTGAACATGATAACATATAGTATACGCTAGCTACAGTTATATTTTTTGAGTGACATAGAAACATAATCAGTATCCATATTGTGTATATATTTACAAAACACATAACTGCAAATGGCCGAACATTGGAACACTGTTTTCCCTCATTCATTCACACTCGGCTGTGGATGTGTGTTATGATGTGTAAATGATGTGTATTGAGCTGATTTATTGATACTGTATGAAACCGTGCTGGGACCATTATCATATTATGTGGTTTGAGATCTCAACTTGTGATTTGTAAGTGCTTGTTGGAATGAAAAGTAATAGTTAGGGATACAGAGAGATAGAGAGAGAGAGAAAGAGAGAGAGAGAGAGAGAGAGAGAGAGAGAGAGAGAGATGGGAGGGGGGGTGGGGAGTGGGATGGGATGCCAAGTTTTATGATGATCTCCAAAATTTCTTATCTTATTATTTTTTCTTTATTTGTTTTGTTTTGTTTTTCTTTATATCTTCTTTTTTTTCTTTCTTTTTTTTGTTGTTGATGGAGTGGGGTTTTATATCAACATGATGGTATTGTGGACTTCCCAAAGAGAAATATTTGGAAAAGAAGTACAATATAGACCTAAACAATATGTAAAACAAAATTCTCCTAGGATTGGCATGTTGCTATGATATTGTCTTTCTATTTGAACACAACAGGAAAGTGATAATTTTTGTTGTGTAACATGTACATGTAAATCATTGACGTTGTACCATGAATGACGCAAGCGCTTGTTTTCCTCATCATATGACAGATAGTGAGTAAAGCCTGAGGAAACATATAACTATCAGATCCGGAGCTCAGTAAAGAATATAACAGCAAGCAATTATAGCGGGGGTGGGGGGTCCTTTGCTATCGAGACCTCAGTAACATTTGAAAACTATTAACAATCAATATAAGTTAAAAATATGATTCTTTCTTTCTTTTTTGTTTTGTTTTTTTGTTTTTTTGCAAGAAATATTTTAGATCTGTAATGATGTAGTTTTTCTCTTTGTGCAGGAAAGTGAAACTGTATAAGTGATTATTTTCCCATTGGTTTTATTTTCGTGAATTTCGCGAGTCCATCTTCGCGAAAATTTCAACTTCAACGTAAGGCTAATTATAGTAATGAAAACATCACAAAAATTTCAAAATTATCCACTCCCGAATTTCACAAACTCGTCCAAAATCGCAGAAATATCTGTACACGAAAATATTGGCTTTTACAGTTTTGTCTGTGTGTAATGTAACATGTAAAGCATTGACCTTGCACCATGAATGACGCAACTGGTATCATGTTTGTATTCCCCATCAATAAACGAATAGATAGTGAACATACCCTCAGGGAGTGTATCAGCAAGTGAAGAAGACACAGGGAGACAATTAGTTGGGTTGTGTTTTGTCTTTTGTGATTGATTAATGAAGCAAGTAAAGTAGGAGCTACATTGATTAAAGATTCCCTGTGTATTGATTGACATGTCTCTCATGTACTGAAAATAGACACCAATATAGAAGCTTTAGTTAATGAAGGCAAATTAAGCGTTCTTTGTGTCACGACAACTGCTTGACTGAGTAGTATGTGGAGTATTTTCATATTCATTCAAATAAATATGGCTACAATAATGTGTATAGAAAGAGAGAGAAATAGAGAGAAAGGAGCTACTGTGATATCATTGGAATATGCTTATTGATTTGATGCGTAAAGCAAAAGTTGTCTGTTGTGTATTCTTGATAATGAACACATGTCATTGTTCTAGTAATATATTATATTAGATTGACTTCTGCCTTGTATAAACCATTTTAAATAACAATTGAATGCTATATAAATTTAAATATGTTATTATCATTGTTATTATATATATATAATGCTATTTCAATTTTCTTTTCTTTTCTGTTTCCTCTTTTCAGATAATTGGTAAAAACTGATAACAGAGAGAGACTATAGAGAGGAAGGCACTTCTTACTGTATAAGACAGAGACCTTAAAATGTATAGATAACAGTATATTATCTTGTGGAGGAATTAGAATCATACTACTACTGAAGTTCTTTTGACAGGAATAAAGAGGACCTGGTTTATTCTTCTGTAAGGTTGGTGAGCGAGAGAACAGAAATCAAACATGAAGCCGTCAATAGCAATTTGGAAATCAAAACTCTTACTCTTAATAATCTTTGCACTGTCATGGCAGACAGCAATGTCACTGTTTTACCAAGGAACCGAGAACACATTCGTGCGATACGAAGAGTGGAACACGACAGTCAACGGAACTCTCAAATTTGAATTCAAAACACAGAGGAGAGACGCGTTACTACTGTACACGGACGATGGGGGCACGGGATCCAAATTCTTCTTGGAGTTGATCATGGAAGAGGGGAGGTTACGGTTACGTTTCCGCATCAGGAACAAAGCCAGGACAATGTACGTTGGTGAAAACTTGAATCAGAATACGTGGCACAAAGTTACGCTTATGAAGAGTCCACAGGAATGTGTTATTATCTTAAATGGTGAAGCCAAATCGGGAGCCATCCCCGATGGCCAAGCATCTCTTACCGGTAGTTCTGATTTGTTTATTGGTGGTGTTCCATCGAATTTACCCGTCACGTCCATCTCGCATCCTGAAGTCAAGTTCTTGACGCACTTTGAAGGACACGTACGGAACCTTGTCTATCTGGTGAGCGAGAGACCCAAGAGATGGTACCGCCCGGAGACGATGTCAGCTAGTGGATATCTCCAGGATCCATCTGATCTTTGTGGCAGTGATGACTTCTGTAGGAACCAAGGATTATGTGTCAGCTCCGATACGGATGCAGAATGCGATTGCTCAAGTACAGGCTATACCGGTCTCACATGTGAAACTCGTAAGTATTACACATTATTTCTCTATCAGAGAATATAATCCTTCATATCATAACTACAATTTATTAATTTAGATTTGACAATGTATAATAATAATGATAATACTGATAATAATATGGGATTTTTATAGTGCCATTTTCCATTTAAATAAAATGCTCAAGGCGCTTTTACAAAGTAATACAAAGAGTAGTACACAAGGATTAATGGTTGTCTTCAAGAATAAACACAAGTGAACAAATAAGACTTAAGATTCGTCTTGAGCGTTTCCAATGAAGATGAATCTTTCAGCACCTGTGGAAGTGTATTCCACTGGGCTGGACCGGCATGAGCAAAAGCTCGCTCTCCCCATGATTTTTTTTTACAAGGGAATTTGCAAAAGACCAGAGGAAGACGATAACAATTTCTTCTATAGCCGCTCATTCCACAAATACATTAAAAAATTTAATCTTCTATAATCTTTAGCTATCAAACTGCTATTGAGATAACACACCAACCAGAGTTTACCAAACATTTATGTAATTTCAAACAGTTTCAACATTTTAAGGTAATTTCAAGTTTCTTATTACCGTCTTTGATTACCCATTTGGAAAAAGAACCAAACCGTAGATGGTTTCTTCTATTCTTTGAAGGATGATTGTTGGTGAGAAATCTTCTTTATAATTGAAATAACCCAGAATCCTCACACCAACTTAAAGAGTCAAGGTTGCCCTTTATTAAAGGAAGGTGGTTAACACCAAGTAATCAATATCAATTGTTATTAAGTTCAGTTCTAGCATTTTAAGTCAGCAAACACTTGCTGATATGAACTTCAATTGCTAGTATAAACCTTGATGTAATAAAGCCAGTTGGATTTGTAGGAGAATGGAATTCAACAGGTCAGTTGAGGTATCAAGAAGAGGGTCTTTGTCTTTAGAGTCAGGTGTGGTTTTGTTCCGTTGAGAGATGCACCTGCTGATCTGTTGGAAAGAGGGAATTCATCCTAATTCCTTGTAGCTTGCATTAATCAGAGTGGGGGCGTTAGAATGATTGGAAAGATGGAGAGAGAAAGAGAAAGAGAGAGAGAGAGAGAGAGAGCAAGCGAGAGACAGATGGACAGAGAAAAGAGAAAATGGATAGGGACAGCATGATAAAATTCAGTAGCAATGATCAATTAAGATCTGAGTACAAAAGAGAAAAGAGATTGCTAAACAGATAAAAAGATGAAAAATGAAGAGAATGGTGAAAAAAGAGAGAAGAAAATACATGACCTAGAATCTGCAAATATTTTGATTATTGTGGAAAGGTAAATGAACTGGGATTTAAACCGAGGAGAAAAGTGGGAAAGATACCTATAGATCTAAATTTAAAGATGGAGGGAGGTACTGGGGGTAAACTGAGTTCGTATATAACCCGTTCATCGGCTCATACGCTGGACATATTATTGATTTGAATATCCGCCATGAACCGCCTAAGCAGTCGGCAGGTCGGAAGCAGGAATTCTGGCTGATATCCATCATTCGGCCTGGACGGTTAGAGCCGTTCCTTAAAAAGCATCCGCGTCTGTCTACAATCAATATCTATCATCAGTGGCTTTTTACTATGTCTTCTAGTCATTCCCCTCATCAGAAGGTTGGACAAGTAGATTCTAAATTCTAACATGAAGGAAATATAGTGCAGATATAACTTTAAAAGCTTTGATTAAAACACATTTTATATTTTTCAATCATTGTATTTTCCATCTCTCCTTAAAGCTTCTCTGGGAGTATAGTCATTCCAGAAATTATTGCTTGTATGATGGGAAGAGGCTCTGTAGTAGAGCATACAGTTTCTTCACATCATCTTCTTGTTTTAGTGTATGCAAACTTTGTATGTATACACAAAAGTTTTATAAAGGTTGTAGTAATAAGAGGATGTTTGTAGAAAATATAACACATATTACCTCTTTGTAATTGTCTGACAATTATCGCAGATATGTTAATTGAATTATTTCATACTATTTTTTTTCAATGAAGCACTCATACCCCAAACACAATCTGAGGAAGGTAAGCTATATCTGCATGGAAAGCATAGTCAAGTTTGGTGTACAGCTTCACAGAAAATGCATTTTGGTTATGTTTTGTCTTTATGTTATGGATGAAGATAGAAATTTGGTTTGCATAGCTAGATTTTGACTTCATTTGATTGAATAACTTCTATTAGGGTTAATAACTTTTCTTATGAGTGAACGGCCAGACATGATGTGCTGTGTTGTATTCTTAGGAATTAAAAAGATAGGTAAACTCGTACCAAAAAAAACACAAAAAAAACATGGTACCCATCTACATGATGTAAAAAAATTATATAGAAGTGCAGAATCCTTTCATTACTATGATAATTACTCTTGTCACCTGACACACAATTGATTAAAAACAAGTAATATTGAACATATTTGATGAATGTATTTTTAAGATGAAGAAAGTTTTGAGAAACGTATGTGCCATAAATTTATCATAATTTTTGGTTACTTAGCTGAATATTTGCATGTCTGTTTTGTGTTTGTTCACAGTCTGTGTGGTAAGTTTGTGTTTCGTATTAGTTTACATATTTGTGGCTGTTCTATAGGATTAGATTTTCTGATGAACAGTGATATTGACATAGATGATTTCTGTTGATTCAGTTAAAAGTAGTAGCTCTCTGTAGCTGTAGTTTTATTGATGTGTTATTCTTATTCTTTATAAATTATGCTTCAAAAGATTTTTTTTTTCATTGAAAACAAATTGATACATCAATAGAATTTGCCTTACTGTATAAAAGGATTACATTACTAAATATTTTGAAGTGGGTTGTTTTTAAAAGTTCAGTCTTTTTGCGATAATGCTTTTAAAACAGATTATATGCCCATATGCCCAAGTGTTGTCTGCTGAAGAATGATTTTTTTTTATTAGCACAGTGCATGTTCAAGAACCGTCTGATTGTTATCATAGATTTTTAAAAAATAATTTTGATAATGAGACCATTTTTTCAATCATTTAAGTGCTTTAATGAGTTAGAATATCACAAAAAAGTGCAAGTAATAATAGAAGAAATGACAGGTTTGTCCATGAAGTCAGCAAGAAACCTGTGCCATAGAAGAACACACATCTAGTCAGCATCTAATATTGATCGAAGTACATCATCATACTATCCCATCTCAATTAAAGCTTTGTCTGTCCCCCATCTCTCCCCGTCCCGCGCATCTAGGACTATAATTTATTTTATTTTATTTCGTCGTCCACTTAGTTTCATTTCTAGAGTGACAATCTAATTTGATAGTTGAAAATTGCTATTATATTAGGAAGCCTGTTTATCGTGAAAATATAGTCTGTTTTTGAGAGACCCAAATTTCATTATTGCACTTCTCATTAAACGAGTACTATTGATTTGAGATGCCTTGAAATTAGGTGAAAATTCATTCTAAATGCTTGTCACTTTCAAAATTTAGATAAAGTTCAGTATATGGATATTTAGATCTTCAGTGTATATCATTTTATTTTAAGAAAAATATTTGCATGTATATATGTCCTGTCCTATGTATAAATACTATGTAATGATCTTTTCTTGTTCTGTTTATAATGTTTTTTTCATGGCAAACATCACTTTATCTTATATGTAGAATTATGTTAGTTACAATGCAGTTGTTTTCCATTGATTGCAATTTTGGATCTGTCATTGTTTATTAATATAATGTACATTTTCTTTAATTCATAATGATAGCATACAGTTATTGAACAATAACAATTTTGAAATCAATATTCATGGATTAAATATAAGGTGTGCATGAAATTTAAATATTTTTTCTTTAGAATTAAACACAGTTTCAAAGATTTTGTCGGTCAGTATTTAGCAAGTTGGTTGTGTTTGTCTTATTATCCGAAGAATGCAAAATTTTCACATTAAATCCAATATGACAAATCTCTTGTTCTTCTCATTACGTGTATATGCAGCACCTGATGAAAAGGAAGGTGAGTTTTATACAATAAACTAGTCAATATGTTCAGTTTTTCATGGGTAGTTAGCTGTGTAATAAGATAAAGCTACTGTTGAGTTTGTCATGTACTTTTTTGTGTGTTTTTGTTTTATATTGTTTTATGAAGGAACTGTAAAGAGAAGGAGTCACAATTGGAATATCACACAGTGTTTGGTTTATAAAGAATCTAACGGTATCCTAGGCGATGTCGTAGAAAGCTGCTATACAGGTGAAACCTCATGAATGCAGTCAGTCGCATTGTTTTGCTGAGACGGAGTTTATGTGCTTTTGCAAAGGTTCATATGCATTACCACTAGTGAATGAAGCCTGATATAGATGCACTTTTGCAAGAGACCATATACACATGACAAAGTAAAGCAACTTCATGACATTTATTCACCTTTCATCATTTCTAAATGGGATAAATATGTAAAGGAGATCTAAAATAGATTTTTTGAAAGGAATTTGTTTAAAGCTTTCTGTTTTTCCTGCATAATAAGCACTTAGACACATCTGAGCATTTGAATTTATTCTAGACTAGATTTTTGCACCTCAAAGTAGTTACACCTTAGTTCTTAAGAAAAAAGAGAAAAAAAGATTATAATCCCTCAAACTAATGCAAAATGTAATTATGAATTGAATATATTAAAATTGATTTAGGAAAAGAGGAACTGATGTACCATCTGTAAAATCTGACATTAAATGTCACAGAACAAACTTCAAATGTTAAAAAGCAGAAGACATTGCAAATTTGAATTATTTAATGACTTTAATGAAAACATTGGGGATTAAGGGCCCCCCCCAAAAAAAGGGTACAAAGCGGAATCAGCAAGTATCGTGTGTACATCATAGTTTGTTGTGACATCTTCTCTTTAACTTCCTCATGTTTATTTCTTAGATGGAATACCTGGTTAGATTCAGAAGGACTTATCTCACATTGAGTATTAATGTCTTTCTGGCCCTTACCAGACACAGTGTTGATCATGTGCAACTCTGCTCTTTGTTCAATTCTGCATGTGCATTATGACATATCAAGAAACATTCTACTTTGAATTGTGTTAACTCGATGTTGAGTTAAAGCCAATAGGGAGTTTTTGAATTGTGTTGAAGTGCTGTTTGAATGAAGTTGAGAGGTCAAAAGTGGAAGCTATTCACAAATGATTAATATAATGATGGTGGCCTCTTCATGCATGATGCCGACTGATATCATCAGTGGTGACACCACCGTACTGGTAGGCTGAGACGAGACAATTTAAGTTATTGATTCAGTTTCAATACGAGATGTTAAACATGAGCAGAATACAATTCTTAACATGGAAAGACTGGACAATGCATAGCATTAACTGATGAATAATGAATGATTTTTTTTTAAATTGTTGAACAACTAAATTAATATTTGATATTTTGTTAATTCTGTGATTTTCTTTCTGTGTATCTAGCTGTTTAGTTGTTGCTTTACATATTTTATTTGCATAAAGTAATGATTTTTTTGAGTGGTGTGTAAAATGTCAAAACCATTAAGACTGATCACTGAACAGAAATTGCTTTCTTTGGAATGTTCTAATAAGAAATGCAAATCTTGCCAGAGTTCCATTTTCCTTACCTATACCTTAACTCTTACTCAGTGCATGAGATGCCAATGCCCTGATATGTATACTACCTTACTGATTATACTGACAAGGTTCATTAGGCGGAAAACAGCCATAATCCAAAAGATCCGGAGCAGAAAACTACCCTAATTTGATTGTAAATTAACATTTTATTCCATTAAAGATTATGTTTGATAAATCCCATTTCCATTTTGCTTCCAGTGAAATTATCTTTCCCTCTCTGTTTATGACCGCTCGTGAAAGCTAACTGGTTGCAGCATGAAAACAAGCTCATGCAGTGATTTACTGTAGAATAAGGGTAACAAGTTTTAGCTTGTCTCGCTTTTATGCATTCCTTTTGATGCATGATTTATACAGAACAAAATCGTTAAGGTAATCTATTAGATATAGATGATGATTATGAATATTTTGTGCATTTTCTTTATGAGCACATGGATGGTACAACATTCATGTAATAATGCAAAGGCCATGGTACATGTATCTTAATTGCTGGCAAAATTAATAACTAAAAATGATATTTCATGGCATATTTCTATGAAAGATGAGAATGATGAGAATTCAAAAGGGAAAATATGCTTGTAAAATATGTGTGAAGAATGAGAGTCTGTATCGTATGACACTTCCCAGCCACTGAGGCGAATCTTAATCAGTCAAGCTTGATTTTATAAAAGGGTGACGACTCTTCTGTTAAACTAGTTTGGCTCTCGAGTGTTTGTCTAAGAAATAGAGAGCTAGAAGTGAGGTATGGTGCAGTTTCTGACACAAAACGAGAAGCAAAATGTCTTTAACAAAAGGTCAACTGTCAAGTTAGCACTCACTAGAGTTCATTTTACAATCCAATTTGCTTTCATGATGTTCAGCAGGATCCATTGATATTCACCTTGTCTACTTAAATTGGATTTCTTTTATCAGATGATTATCCCATGTGTGCAGAGTACATGGCCAGGTTACATTAATCCATAGTTCACATGTTACGTTGTTTAATTAAACTTGTGAATTGAAGTTAGAGAAGAGGATGCAAGGCTTAATTCACAAACTTTAATTAAAGCATTTGATTGCTGTTTGTGTTGAACCAAATGATAACAGATATCATTCACAGAAATTTCTGTAATTTGATTTCTCATTCAAACCATGTTTTAAATAAAGAATCATTGTACGGCTGTTGTGAAAAGAAAGGTTGATACTCAAAGGAAAGCCTTTGATTATTAGTATGTATAGAGATACATGTATACTTTTTGTATTCATAAGCATGGAGTGTACAGTGTATGTGCCTATTCATAATGTGTACAGTAGTGACAATTCCCTTTATGCCTTGTAAAAAGTGAATACATATTAAATTCCTGGACATCCCTGTCAGGATCAAAATTCAATTCAATGCATGGTCATGAATATATATGCATGTATGAAATGTCAAAGTTATTTCATTTTATATTTAGAATATAATCGATAAAAATAATAAAGAAAGACAGACAGAGAATATGGGATTCCAAAAAGGGCAAAGTGGTGAAATAATTTCTGAGAGAACGAACCGGAAGGGGAAAGCAGAGACACCCTTTTCTAAAAAGCAAGCGAACAGAAAGGAAAGCAGAACATAAACTAGGAAGTGTAGTTTCCTTTGCAGTCATGTCCTCAATACACTTGGTGAGAATATAATGTGGTAGATAATCAATATGAGATATTCAAAGATTCCAATACAAATATGTATTTTTAGATGAGGGGTGCATGCACTGATGGCATTGGGTAACATAGTTTTGGGTTCACGTTCCACATTGGCATAAGGTAAGAGGAAGGAGGACCTAAGTTACATATGTTGAGAGCCAGATGGGGTATTAGTTTTATGTGCTCATGAGTTTTGGCTCTTAACTGACATTATTAAAGACAGAATGGAGAGGCAATGTGACAGGAGTTGGGTAAGTGATGATGTAATACATTTGAAATAAAGGATCAGACACTAAAAGGAACATTTATATATTTGAAAAAAATTAGTGTATCCATAGTAAGAGTTAGCTGCATATAATTATATTGTATGCAAGGCAAGGCTGTTTTATAAAATAGAAACCTTGAAAATGAGACGAGAGGGAGAGAGAGGGAGAGAAAGAGAGAGAGAGAGAGAGCGGTAGAGGGAAAGATAGGCAAAAGCTGAGAAATAATGAGGTAGAAACTTGATACATGCGTTCTGACCTTTTACATCTCTAGTGCTGAGCCCTGAAGATATTTTCATTCCTGGGAGTATTAATGTAGGATCTGAAAATATACTCTACACACTTTATTCAATACATATTGTAGGATGTTGCAAAATTAATATACATTGTGTTCATTATAACAGTTTTGGCTGTATTCTAGTCAATAAAAATGCATGGAGAATACTGCATAAGCCGATATTTTCATGATTTAGTACTGGTTTAGAAAATTCGGGAGTGGATAATTTCACAGTTTTTGTGATGTTTTCATTACTATAAATCGTCGGCTGAGAACCAGAAGGGCGCTATTACCATTGACTTTGTACAGCAATAGCGCCCTTCTGGTTCTCAACGGAACATCTTTAAGATGCAATAACGCCCTTTTGGCTCCGAACAGACGAAATAGCCTTATGTTGAAGTGGAGATTTTCGCAAAGATGAACACATGAAATATCTAAAAATAAAATCGCTGCAAAAATAACCACTTATACAGTTCATCATTTCTTTAGTTAATTCCAAAATATGCCTTTTATAACAAATTCTATCATTTTTTGTTAGAGCTATATCTTAAAAATGAATAATGCATTCCTTTCCAGATATTTATAGAAATCTAGTGAACATTATGATCAGTTATCTCCATAGAATGTGATGAAAAGCATTCATCGCACATGAGAAGTTGTTTAATCGTCTCATAGTAATAAGTGTAGATAAGATCTTCTTGTCGACGATCTGACCTTTTCGTTTTGCCCCAGGAAGTGTTTTCCTACTTCATCGCTTGACAGCCCTGTCCCAAATGGGAAGTTTAGAAAGTAAATAGTGGGAGACAATTCTGCTGCTAAAGAAGTTAGTGTCCTTGCATATATGTTATGTAATTAGGCCAAGGTATGGGTCTCAGTGCATTGATGACTAGATAAGGCAATATTAAGAAAGAAATTTAAGCACCATGTGAGTTATAATATGATTTATAATAAGAATATAACGTGGATGTAGAAAATAGATCTCTGTTGATTTGTACGTTCTTTTCTGCCTCAAAAGGAGTCACCCTGCAAACATTATTTTGAACAAAATTTGTAAATTCTTAATTATAAACCATATTGAATTTGGCTAATTAAGAGTACTAATAGTGACACATCCTGCATGTAAGATATCTAAATATAATAATTAGAGATGAAATGAATTTAATCTGCTCGCTATCTTAGGTAGATGTGAGATTAGTGAAATCAAATATAATCACAAATAAGTAAAATTTCTGTGTTTTGAAAAATTTGAGCCATATTGTAACTGGTCATTTTTAATGTATTTTAACCATTTGTTAAGAAAGGGAGTTGTAATCGAGAGTTACATGTGTTGGTGTTTCAAGAGATGTATGAAAAAACATTTTTTTTTTAAATTTATTTGTTTTATTTTTTCCACGTATAATCCACTGAAAAGCAGCAAAATCTGAAGGAATTAGTTTCAGTTTATCAAATTTATAATATGACTTTTGTATTAATATATTAAGCTTTGTATGAGTGTGCTTTTGAAAGAGAAGTGAAGGGAGGGAGAGAGAGAGAAAAAAGAGAGAGAGAAATAAAGAAAGAGAGAGTTGACCCATTGAGAGCGCAAGTTCAATACCATACACCATGGACTTCAGCTTTTATTGGATTCTAAATGCCAGATGCAAATGTGTAATATGATTGCTTGGCATTTGCTTCTTGCTACCCATTACAGTGTTTAGTCCCAGATTTATTTCCCCTACCCCACTTTCCACTTTAATTATAGAATGAGGGCTAGGAAGATAACATGATATGCCTCTTCTACAAGCTTCATCATGGAGAGTCAACCCATCGCATTCCGAGATGTAATTTACATGAACCTTAGATGCTCTAGTTTACTAATGAGAAGGAGAAATACATGAGGACATGCTCTAAGTAAGGAATGACCTCTCTCGGGAATGAGGTGAAGGGTTTTGTTTGAACCCTTATCAGAATAGGTGATGATGAATCCATTATATAACCTCAATTAATATTTTGCAATTAAAAAAAATAATAATTTAGTCTGGAGACAGTGATGTATGCATTTTCATCTATTTGATTTGTAATAAAATTTAAAGGTTTTTTTTTAGGGTTTAAAAAAAAATATGTAAAGGCTTATTAAAGCCCTTCCTCCATTGTTACACCTATTTCAGTCAATTAAGAACATGTTTCTGTTTAATAATTGAATACAGATAACTGCTTATCAAATACCTATGATTTTCAACTAAATTTTTTTTTTTTAAATCAGCCCAAAAGATGTACGCAACAAGATGTATAAGAATGTACCTCTTTGTTTTTGTGATAATGAAGACGACTAGTTGAGTGTAGTTATATTACCCACCATTGATATAAAGCACCATTACATGTCGAGAAGTAGATGTTAAGTAAGACTAAGTTGTTTGATAATCAAGACTGAGCAGTTATCAGGTGAGTCTACACACCACCTCCGGGGATTGCTTAAACAAATTCTGAGCTGTTTATTCCGGCTTCTTTCCTGCCCATTATTCCCCATCTTAGCCTAGTAGCATTGTTATTGCAGGTCTCGGGCCAGGAGCTATACTTCCAAACAAAGTATTGATTTATCACTGCCATCTTTATCTCATCCTATATCCTCCTCAATTCATTTCTTGGTATACCCAAACAGGGAATGCAGTTGTGTTCTAACTAAATCACCACGTACCTAAGATTCATCTTTTATTCAAGAAAACAAGCAAGATGGATTTAAAACAAGAAAACATGGTGGCTGTCTGTGTGTTGAATGAAGAGAATATTCAGTTACAACAAATTCACTCTCTAACCATTTAAAAGAAGCAACTTTTGTTTTAATATACAGCTACAAATTTTTATAATTGATTTGAAATGATGCTCTTTTGTGTTGTATGAGCAATACAACCCCCCTCAGTAATAAATTTAAAAAAATTATTAAACATTATAAAAATTAGAAAAATCAATGAATAAAATCAATAAAATAGATGAATTAATGAATAATTTGGGGAAAATAAGCAATTGTCAGGGACATCTTTCACTAGTAAGTTGATTGTTTTGACTCTGAAAATATCAATTGAAAATAGAAAACAAAGCAAAAACAAACATTCCAGAACAGGATATTGTGCCAACTAATTTGCAGCAGATTGCACGTACGTGTGATTGACTGGTCTGTTAGCACCCGAATGTTGCACAATCGCACAATCGTTAAAATGATTTAGCTGCTGACGATAATTATGATAGAGTGTGTGTTTAAATAGGCAGGAGACGAGGGGTGCAAACATCATCTTTGATCATTGTCACGACGAACCATCTGTCACAGGATAATTTTTATCCTTCATTTGTCTAAACTCCCACCAGCAGTGGCACTCGGCATTCAATAATCGTTAACGACTGCATAGCGGTAGACTTTTGTGACGCGCTTTGTAGAGTTTATACATTCCATTACCTAGGTGTATGGAAAAGATGATTAAACATCCATCTGGTACTCTCATTCTGTGAGAGGATTCTTTTTTATATCTAATTATAAACAAACAAAAGAAGAGAAAGATTTTGAGAAAATAGTTGTGAACACAAAGATATGTCTCTAGAACTTTGTAGTTTAACATCTAATAGCAGTGGTGGATCCAGGATTTGAAAAATTGGGTGGCGCCAGGCCCGATAAGAGGATGAGCCGTTGAATTTTCTGATTTTAATATGTACAGTCAATGAGAGTTTTTCAAATTATAGAGGGGGCGCGCGACCCCTGCGCCCCCGCCTGGATCTGCCACTGAAAAGTCAACTACAGATGATCTCGCTATATCATAAATCACAAAAATCACAGTTACATTTTTGGTACCGTAGTTAAAACTATTGGTCAAGGAAGATAGCCGTGCAATAAATTTAGTTTTTTGAACCATTAAATTGAAATTAGAAACAATGCAGAAACTTGAATTCATAGAAACGACTTTGTCCCATTTTGAGATGAATTTTTTTCATCTCTCTTTGCAATGCAGGCAGCTATTCCTGCACTTTCAGCCCTGTCATTGAAAAAGCAAGCTGCTACTTAATTCCCCCAGGGAATTTCTTTTCTCTCTCCTTTATTCTACTAGAAATGGATGTTCCTTAAAACCATTTGCCAATTTTACCCTGTATATTATGGGTTCGTTTAGTTATGATATTGTACATAACACATAGCTGGAAGACATGGTCACTATATAAAGACGACTTTAAAGCTGTTAAATGAACGGAGAAGCAAGATGTAGAATAATCTTTGTATCTTGAGAGCCTAGGGCAGATCAAGTACAGTAGTGGACCACTGGCGCCAAGCCCGATACCTACCCGATCTATTGCCTCAACTTCAGACGTCAAAACCTCCCCATTTTCATGAATAATGGAGGAGGCATTGGTGGAGGTTATGAGCGAGAGAGAGAATGGCTAGATTAGGCCTGCAATCTGATGGGAAAGAAGGCTAGATTTCTGCGCTAAAAAGTCAGTTATAGTTTTCAGTTTCTCGTAGGAGGGCATAAAAGGCATTGTCAAGTGTTTGTATATGATAGTCGTAGTAGTAGTATGGTAGTGACGTCTTTTGACGTCTGTCATCAGTGAAGGCTATGGTTTGATCTTTTATACATGGTTATACATGGTTGATATAGCTTGTGTGGACCTTTTATTATGTGCATCTTTTATATCCAAATTTTATAAAAAGTCTGAATATTATATCTATATTGTCCTGTCTTAAATATTTATGTCATGATTCAAATCTTTTATGAATCTTAAGTAGATATTAGGTGTAATGGAAGTTATCTCTGTCTAAAGATTGTTGTTGAAAAATGTCCTTCATGCAATAAATTGTTTATGGTTCTTGACATGTCTATGTCATTGAAATACAATCCACATTTCGTCGGCTTGGAGCCAGAAGGGCGCTATTGCAGATCAAGGATGTTCTGTTTGGAGCCAGAAGGGCGCTATTACCATTGACTTTGCACAGTAATAGCGCCCTTCTGGCTCTCAACGGAACATATATAAGATGCAATGACGCCCTTATGGCTCCCAACAGACGATTTCTACTGTTCTGTTTGGCCTTCAGAGATTTTGTGCTTATTTTTGTGCACCATCAACATGTTTATGATATATGTTTGATAGTAACTTAAAGTGAAACATACCTTTGTGATATTGATACAACAATTTGACCCTACATTGTAGAAGGGTATAGCAAACTCTTAATATACAATGCTTTATTGTGGTAGTTGTCATTGCCCCTTTCTAATTCTTTATCCTCCTGTCAGAACAATTTTCTCAATCATACAGTTACGTGATCAGATGCAAAAAGGCATAACTCCTTTCAAGGATAACATTAAATGTCCTTTTGATCATATTTGGACACGATATGAACAGTGTATTATAGCACATGGCTATAAGCTGTATCATTTCATGCACCTGTGTATGGTGCGACGGTATTGCTGAAATTGCCTGAGGGTAGATTCATACTCGCCGTCAGTAGATTCAAGTTCAAGTGCGCCATTACCAGACCAAATTCACCATCCCTGGATTGAGGGTTGAGAAATGGAGCAAACTCATAGTCAAGAGTGAGTGGAGGAATTTGCATGTTTGGTGCCAGTGAGTAGGATTACTATATATGAAACCATCACATTTGCATTGCAAATCAGCGCTGCGTTCGTACGGTGAATTCGAATTACTCATCCTACTTCCAAACATCATTCAATTGCAATGTGTGTATTGGATTCTACATCAATTACAAAGGGATACTAACTTTTTTAATCAAATTACTTCTTTACACACTAAAATATGGTATTGTCTATTTATTCATTTTAAGAATGAGTTAAAATGATACATTAGAAGAATGAAGTATGTTTTAGAAAAATGAATTCACTTAACATAGTTGCATACATTTTATGATTTATCTATTTTTTTTATTATTACTGAAGATACTCTTCTCCTTCATGCCTTCAAAATCATGCTTTAAAACTCTATTTCTAGCCAAGTAGAAATTGTCTTTTTCAGAGCAGCCTGTGTATGCATTTAAATGATTTCAACAGAAGTATGTTGGTGCATAATGTTGTGAGTCATCATCAGGATTATACAGATTCTTTATACCCCCGTCACACTGAGCTCGTTCCTACTACGTCCTTGCAAATTTTGCCGAACGGGCATAGTCTGTGTGTAAACTGAGTGCGTAGTAAATACTTCTTACGATCTGTTTACGAACTTCATGGACTAGCTCGGTCGGATTTCAAAAAAGTGTTCAAAAAAATCGGGCGCCCATCTCGTCCTAAAATTTAACGGGTGGCAACGTACCTGAAACGAGATGGACGTACTACAAACGAAATTGCCGTACTTAAATCGTTCTAAAGATGTGCTAGGACGTCATACAAACGAGCATTGTATATTAATTATTCAAGTTCTAAAATTAAACGTAGTGACAACGTTCCTTAAACGGGTAGGACTTACTCTGAACGAGAAGGACGTACTACGAACATACGTTTCAATTTTTAAACAGAACGGCATGTCATAATTCCCGTCACACTGAGCTAGTTCTCACTGCGTTCTAGGTAGTTCTTGGTGAATGGGCTCAATCTGTTTACACACGGACTGAACGTAGTGCAGACCTTTTAGAATCTAGTACAGACCGTTTACAATCTGTTTACGAACTGGGCGAACGGGCCGAACGAGAGAACGGAAAGGCATTCCGATTTTTTTGAACATGTTCAAAAAATCGTACTGGCTTCAAGTTCTAAAATTAAACGTAGTGACAACGTTCCTTAACGGGTAGGACTTACTCTGAACGAGAAGGACGTACTACGAACGTGGTACCTAACTTTTATCATGCTGCGCATAGGCACTTTTAGTGACCGTTTGGACGTGCTACGAACGGTATAGAGTGAACGAGCAGTTTACTCGTTCTGAACTGGATAACAACGTATTGCGGACGCGATAAAGACGGAATTGACGTAACGAGAACTATTTATGAACTGCCTAGCATGTTTCGAAATTATTTTTCAAAGTTATAAGTTCCAACCCGACCAAAGCTCGTTCAGCATTTTTTTTTAAAACGGGCAAAAACGGGCAAGAACGTTATAGAACGACCTCAGTGTGACGGCCCCCTTACTGTTTTTATGATGGCACATCTCACCACTTTTCTGATGACATGGATATTTGAAAACTTTAGTTCTACCAGCTCTGCATCTATAGTAGGTGTCGAACACCATCCAAACCATCAATCTCATTTCCCTGCAACCATGTTGCCAACATCTGAATGCAGGTTGGAGGGATATACATTTATGCTAAGTACATACTTGAGACCGTAATTGCCGAGTTGATATATGCACATGGTAAAGTAGACTAGGTGTCTCTTCCTTCAATCCAGATCGCGTTTCAGTTATCCAAACAGCTCCCTACGAGATGAGGGGCTGCTTTTATGTTTCCACATCAACAATTCATGAAGAGTTCCCTGGTAATCAGAGGAGATGATGTTGGTAGATCTAGGGCGTGTTCAAGGTCAATTTTAAAATTTAAACAAGGAACCATGAATCATGATAACAAAACGCAATACAAAACACAGATTTATTGAGAAACAAAGGTTGTGTTCATAGTTTAAATTTCCAGTTGTTGATACACATGTCTTTGAGATCTCCATTCTGAGGAAAATTTAAACACCGAAAAAGGTACATCTTGAAAGATGGTTAGCTTAGATTTTACAACCGTCATGTCCGTGAGCATTGCGAATACAGTAAGCTGTGCTTAGAGCAGGGAATTTATAGACAAATCTATGTATAAGCAGCATTAAATTTTTGACCATAAACGTTGCACCGCTGATTGTGATTGTGTTCTGTGTTTTGTAATTGCATTTTGTATCATGATTCATGTTCCTGTTTAAATTTTGTTTTCGACCATGAACGCACCCCAAGATGAATTCACTGCATCCTGCTTCCAAGATGATGCCTTCCAACACTCAGGAAGATGTTGTCATGGAAATGATGAATCTTGCCTCCTTGTGAAAAAACATTAAAAAATCTGTTTTTACAGTACTTTGAAGAATTTTTCATTGGGGGTTGGGGTTATTTTATAAGATACATGTACATATATGAATTGTGAGTCAACTTTTTTTTTACCTGTATCAGTCTTGTATTAATTAGATAAACTTTGTGAATTTCTTTCTTTTAAAAACGTATCTGTCAATGAAACTAAAATTTAGTCTAGATTTGTTCCTAAATGATGATTATTTTTATTAATGTTTGCATGTTATATAATTTTGTGAATTGATATTTGTGTATGTTATGTCCGTATAGTTGTTTGATGCAAATTTATGGAAAATCATTTTATAAATTTTAGAGAGCAAGAACTCAAAACTCTCTAAATGTTTTGCGAGAAAAAATTTATACATTGCACATTTTCAATATTTCTAAATGAGCGGACCATTTTGAGCCTTTAACCAATTTCTTTGTTGTTGCAAACATGGATTAAAAATTAGGGCTGTCATATTGTCTCTATAGCAATGGCTGGCAATGGCCCAGATATAGGGAATATATCTCCATATTTTACTTCAGAATATGAATATTAATACCTTCCATAACCTTGATGATACCTAGGTAAAACAGCCACCTCAGCTACCTTCACTGGCAACACCTATATCAGTTACAGCCTGGCTAAGAAGAAGATCTCTAACAACCGAGACGAAGTCCTCTTTGAGTTCCGGACACAGTCTCCAACGGGTCTGATCCTCAGCGTGGGAGAAGAGTTTGATTATATCTACGCTGCTATGAACGGTGGAAGGATAGAGATCGCTATCAACCTAGGATCAGGAGAATATAGAGAGTATATCACTTCTAGGAGAGGCCCAAGTGGGTTTATGGATAATGAATGGCATAAAGTCCGTATTACAAGAGAGACGACTTCGGTAAGAATTAGACAACTTTTCAATTTGAATGTATATCTAAAACAAAAAAAAAGAGGTGCACATATTTTTTTCAAAATCTATATTAATTAGGTTTGATAATTAATTCATCAAAATGTGTAAGAATTACAGTCTAGTCATACAGTTTGTATAGGTACCTGGCATATGATTAACTGTAGTAGATTTTCCTTAAACGGCCTGTTACTCTGTTACTTAATAATTTTTTAAACTGTATCCAGTGAAACTAAATGAAAAGCTATAGGTGGATGATAATTTGTTCATCATTTTCATTTATGGATTAATAATCATTTTATTTGACCTTTTGTTAAAAAAATTGTGCAAGGTCACCTAAGAATATTTTCCTCACTTTAATTGAATTGCAATGCTCGTGTTTATTGAAAGAAATGGTTGTGTCACAAAAGTAAGAAAACTTATCAAGGAAGTAAATGGTAATTGTGGAGTATAATATGATTAACACATAAATAGAAAGACTAAAGGATAATATTATCGGTCATTGAGATAATATATTCCAAAGTTAACTTGTCTTGAAAAAGGTTCTTGAAAACAAAACAGAATTGTGTCAGCTTCCAATTTCATAACTAGCATCAAGTTTTGAAAGTTGATATGAAATGGAAAAAAGAAAGATTGATTTAGGTAGTGAGGATTGGATGTATATAATCTTCTTGATGAGTGGTTTAGAGTAATTGAATATTATCGAAGCCTCCATGTTTATATCAAGGGTGAGTGGGGTGGTACATCGGTGCACACGTTGGGAGCAGGTGCACAGCTATGAGGCGACCATCGCTGCATTCTATCATCGACAAGAAACAAATTAAAGGCTCAATCCTGGACAGTCCATTTAGATATTAATTTCATGCCTTAAACAGTGGATCGCAACTGATGTTGTTTGATATATTATACCCTTTAGTCATGTTAGAAATCAAGAAAATGGAAGTTAATATTTTAAAGTGTTTTAATGATAAATATAGCAAGAATATTGCATGAAGTAAATCAAAATAAAGCCAAATGTTTTAGTGACAAGTATCATTTTTATCACTTTTAACTGCCTGGAAGAGAAAATGAAATTAATAATTGACATTGATTAAATAGATTTATGATTGGAATTTAGCATCATACAACAATTAGGTACTCTATCAGTGTTAAGAAGCGTTCTTATTGACAGATTTGTGATGATGTTACACAAAGAAATATAGATGCCAACAGATCTTTTTTTCTGGAATTTTAAAAAATCGCACAATTTCCCAGATCTCATGATTTTTTTTGTATAGGCCCTAAACATAAGATAATAAACACAGAAATCCTATTGAAAAGAAGTCCTTTAAGTTTAGTTCTTAGAGTGGTAAGTTTTCAGGATGTGAATGGGTAGATAGGTGTTTTAAGATGTGGCAGCTGGGATTAATGTGGTTGTATTGACACCAAGGCACTCACCAAATTGAAATTTGTTTCGGGAATTTTAAGAAGTAGTTTTTGGAAGGAAATGTCAGCTTTGCACAAGATTATTCAATTTTCTTCTAATATTTAAGAGCAATAATTAAATTAATTGAGGCAGGCTCTGCCAATGTGTACTGTTTATTTTTAGCTCCAAATGCATATTTATGGAATTGATACTATTGTATTTTTGTTATTTAGCATGGTTCTTGAATTTTTTTGTTCTAATTTATTTCAATAATGTATATACAGGTAGAGGTATTTTTTAAAATACATATTAAGTTAAGGTAATTGGGTCACATAGAATGCTCTTGTTAGTCTTTGTTATTTTTTTATAAATATACTTCATGTATGTAATCATGTGCAGAACACAAATGCTGTGCTGATAAAACCACATTTTTGGGTATAAGAGAGCTGGGATTTGGACAGAACATCACCTGATGGAATTCCAGAGATTAACCAAAAAGGTTATTTTTCAGCAAAATTTGAGGTAAAAGGTTTTATCAGCCCACTGATGATGAGCAATTTTTGGAATAAAGGAATAATGATTATGTTCCTTCTTTACAGATAACAGTACGAGTAGATGAAAGTATCATGGCTTCAGGGAGCACCCAAGGGGACTTCATGCGCCTGGGAGCTACACGAGAGTTTCTGGTAGGGGGTGCAGCCAACCCAGAGATGGTGCCTGGTTACAGGGAGGTCTCACAGAACTTCAGAGGAAACCTCAGAGATGTAAGTCATCTTAAGTATTCAGTTGAGATGGTGTAAGGATATCTACTTTGAGAGAAAGAAAGGGATAGAGACAGGCAGACAGAGAGAGAGAGAGAGAAAGAGAGAGCTTTGTCAGTCATTTTAATCCAGGAGAATTCAGTTAAGACAGTGTTATGGTTGGGATATCCATTCTGAAATTCCAGAGAGAGAAAGAGAAAGAAAGAGATAGAGAGACGGGCAGACAGAGAGTGATGGAGAGAGAGAGAATGAGAGAGAGAGAGAGAGATAGAGAGAAAGAGAGAGAGAGCTGTGTCAGTCATTTTAATTCTGTAGAATTCAGTTAAGACAGGGTTATGGTTGGGCATCCATTCTGAAATCCAAGAGAGAGAAAGAGAAAGAGAAAGAGAAAGAGAGGGGGGGGGGCAGCGAAAGAGAAAAATATAGAGACAGACAGGGATAGGAGAGAGAGAGAGAGAGAGAGAGAGAGAGAAATGTATAAGTAGAAAAAGAGAGGAGAGATAAAGTAAAGATGGGTAAACAGAGGAAGGTAGAGAGGAATAAAGAGCTATGAATTGATAGAAAAAGACGAGTAAAGAAGATGACTACAGTGCAAAAACAGAAATCAAGATACAAGGTCTAAGAGTATGGTGCTATTTGGTGAATAAAAGAGATAATAATAGTGAATCAATTCTGATATTGTGCCATGGAATCGCTATCAGCAGCAATACTGTACACATACTACACATCCAGACTGTGAATCGCAGTAAATTGAATAAGGCACTGCAGGTCGGTATAGCTATGATACCCCTTAGTGTCCCCATCACCCATCAATGTTACCCCTCAGTGCTCCCCATTGCCCCTCGTTGCTCCACATTTTCCACCTGATCTAGTTGGACGATTAGAAGACAGATTTTTTTTTCTATCTTCATGAGATGAGAACTTACCTCAATCACCTCCTCATTCTATAGTAAAGAGTGGATAGGGAATGTTCTAATGTGTACTTGTAATTAAAATTTTTTTTTTTTGCATGATATGTTGCATTGATATTGATGACACTAAAGCAAGATGACTTTTCATTAACAATTAGAAACTGAGTTTATAATTTTTAAAAACCCCATCAGTTATGGTACTGCTTACAGCCAGAAGGGCTTGAAATAACATTATTTTATATAGTATTTAAGGTAATGTGTCTCGATATTATAGCATTACAGAAAAACACACAATAAGATATTCACCAAACACCCACTACTCAAAAAAAAAGAAAAAAAGAAAAGGATTATAGTTTAATCCAAGTGTTATGGGCACAATACTTACATGAACATGGCAAAATTGGAACTACAAATTTTCATTCTTAACCCCCCCCCCCCTCTGTTTTAAAGGGAAGTGTCGTTCTCTAGAATTAACACTTGCTGACATAGTAACTCCTACTGATTCTGATATCAAACTGTTCAATGTATGTTCACCAAATTTAATCAAAGACCAATTACACTAACAATTTATGGCTCATGAGTAACCTTTATAGTCACCTTAATTTAAAGGCTACAGTAATTAAGAGCTTGATGTGTCATTGGGTATTAACCTAGAAGTTTATCATGTCCTGGTAGCCGTAAAAATGATAAGACCATTACAATGTCAGCACAGACTGACATGCTCAATATATGGAAGAAAATGTAAGGTCATCGTTCTTCAAAGTGGATATTTAATAAATTTGTAAAATTGAATCCACACCCCTTCCAACATAAGGGCACAGATATAAAAAAGAATAATTAGTATATTATGTGTTCACATCTACTAAAGACAATAATAAGCAAATAATCACCGTTGATCCAAATGATAGGAAGACTATCACTTCCCAAGCGAGCTGGATAAGCTATCTCCTCCGAAGCAAAGCTGAGGAGATATAGCGTGTACATCCAGCTTGCCGAGGAATTTATAGTTTGCCTCATCACTTGGACCAAGAGGTGATTATTTGATTTATATTCTACATCTGAAGCATTTTAAGGGCTATTGGAAAACCAATATTTTGGTTAAAAATTAAAGGTTTCCTGATCCTAGAGATCCTTAAAAAGAAAAATCCACTCAAGTCATCGATGCCTGCACTTGTAAAATAAACACGTACAATTAAAGTGCACACAATTTATTTAACGCAAGGGTTTCTCGAATGGACTGGAGTGATTGTGAGGTAACAAAGGAATTAAAAAAAGGAATTGTTACGTCACAGAGGAATTTATCTGTCGCTGCATGTGATGGTAAAATGATAGTACAAAAAAAAAAGCGAGTGACAACGCACTTTTTTCGCATCCTAAAAAAAAATTATAACGCGTTATTGCTCTACATGCTCTATGGGGCGCTGAAGTGATCAGCGAAACTCAAAAGTACTATCACTGCGAGTGATGGTTGATGATGGGAAAACTAAAATTTATCCCGTGATTGACTTTTGACCAATCCTGTCGCAATATTCTTAGTATGTGGAATATAATATAGCATAAAGCATTAGTGCCCTTATCCACTTTCAGTATCTGCTCTGGAGGAGATTATAAAAAGACCTATCATTTCTTCCTTGATAATCTTTAGATAGTGACAAAATAATAGTTTGTGTTTCATAATGCGAAATGCTCAAGGCACTAATAAAAGTATCCTAATATTCTTTAACAAGTTACTCGATTCATGAATTATTGCATTCCAGTAATAAGATATTTTGACCTATTTCTAATTTGAAAAAGCCTTTTTGAGTTGATAAGATCTCCCAATTCCCATTAAATGTTTAAACCCTGAATTATCTTAATTACGAATCCATAAAACGTTTATGGCAGGTTTCAGATATGCATGTGTATTTCGATGTTTTCTTTTCCATCTGGAAGAGCAGTGCGCATTTTATCATAGAATACAGTTTGGGGGAGAAAATACAGTTTGGGGGATAAAAAAATACAACTTTCCATTCCCAGAGGTTGGCAGGTCTGGTTATCCCCTCTAAACAAGGCAATCTAATTACTGAGATCAATATGGAATATCAATTAGTGAGATGTGTATACATCATTGATTAGTAAGTGCTCCTATTCTCTCTTTTTATTCTACAGTCTGTGTCAAATAAAATGGTACAGTGGGAAAACTCTTTTTTGAAGTATGAAAATTAATCACATTCTAAAAGTGTTTGATATTTCCAGAAAGTAGGGAAATCAGGATTTCTTCTGCAATTTTTTACATCCCATTTGCTGCAGTAGATCTTGAGATATGACCAGTTTTCTATAATCAAGAAAATATGTACTTTGCGCGTGCTTTTCTATGGGTTTGGCACATATTAATAGCCATGAATTCAGCACACCAAATCAATAGATATGTGTAATTTTTTTACAAAAGCAAATTATACAAAACAAAGTGCATCAGCGAGAAGAATCTTTTGGCTTTAACTTGGTACCACATTCATACAACATTTGAGAAGATTTCATCCCTAAATAATTTTTCCCCCCGACTGTACCATGTTTTTTTTGACACAGACTGTAGTACAGAGAGATTCTCTCATCATTGGATTAAAACTTTATTGTAAAGAATCCATAGATCTAACCTCATTGGTATGATAATGTTGTGGGATCGTAGAAATTGTGGTTTGTTCAAAATTGTGTTTCTCAATTTTTTTAGCTTAAAAACAATTAATCAAACCTGAAAAACATCTGGTACAATTTTGTGTTGTTATTTTACCCCCAAAATTTATAAAAGAAGGAGACAGAACTTTTAGAATTTTTTTAAAAATGTGTAGGAGAGTCTAAATCTGCCTCTTTTTACATTTATACAGTTTAAATACATTTCAAGTTTATGAGTCAACCAGAACAGAATGGAATATAATAAGCTTATCTCAATGGATTGCATTGAAAAGGGTATTAGTATCATCCTTTTAATTCCTCCCAACTATTCTTTTTTGATATTCCCTCATGATTATGATAAATACATAATGCAAGCTCGTCAGGTTTGCTGCAAATAAGATTGAGTGACCTTAATGTAAGGAACAAAAGATGAAAATTAAATTGGTTCCACCATGGCTGGCTCACGACAATAAACTCATAAAAGCTGATCACTCTCTTACATCGCAGAAAGCTCTATAATATATAGGAACTGGGAGGTAATTATGCCTACACCAACAGGCAATCCGATAAATCTTTATACTGGAATCACAATATATATTCACCTATTCCTGTTAGACCCCTACGTGCCTCACTTTGGCTAATCAATGATAATTAACAAGCAAAATCAATATTGCTTTTCCTGTAGTCTATCAAATGACTCTACTATGACTGTGCTCAGGGTTTCAAACTTTCCCCATATTTATGTGGCAGCAGGAAATAGGAAGGTTGCCATTTGATTTCCGTTCATAATTTTCTCTAGTCATGCAGTAATTGTCATGTTTTTGCCCAGCATTTTTTTTCTCATACAAGGATAGTGCATGTATAAGAGTTGTATTTAATCTTTAGATGAAAATGCAAAAAAATGTAATTTCACGATATCAACTTGAAAAGTTTTTATAAATTCTCATATCCTTAGATGTGTGAATAATTATCTATACAATTTATTCAGCCCAAAAATGATTGACTGGATGTAATATTTCATGTTTTAAACATATGAGGCTAAAAATTATGTTTGATAGTAAATATGTTCCTGATTACTTTTAAGTGCTTTGTATTGAGCCAACAATATAACAAAAGAAAAGTTCTAACTAATGCTTTTCAAATAACAGTTTAGATTCACTCACACACACAAAAAAAAGAAACTTTAAAATGGTCTCTATAGGTTTTCTTGGTGAGTGAGTATTCACAATTGAATGCTTTTAACTCCAATAATAATAATAATAATAATACCTGCAACTTATATAGCACAATTATCCATTTAATAGAGACTTGTTTTGTATTGGTGACAATAATTTTGTTTCTACCACCACTGTAAGAACTCTTTAGAAAAGGATTTTTTTTTTTATTGAGGAGAAAATTTGATGTGAAAAATAGAGGACATGTTTGCTAAATTGGAATTGCTGTAGTAGTAATGACCCCCTCCCCCATATTTTTTTCTTTTTAATTCCTTAATATAGAAAAACAAAGCAGATAGTTTGTGAACCAATCTGTCATGAAATTTTCAAATCAGTTTCAATCTTGCAATCTTCAAATTGGTAATTTATATAATTGAATCTCTGCTCTGTAAATTGAAAATCTTATTCCGGCCAGACTAAACAGTCCAGTTCTTACGTAAAATGTTGCAAGCCTGGCTGGAGGAAAAGATGAAAGGTATCGGTAGCACTTACTAGTGTTGCAGTCATGTAGCCAATTAGAATAACTGCGCATTATTATTGACTGCATGTTAGTTGACCCTAATGAGTGTAGGGAGAAGAATGTTAAATTAATTAATTTTAATGAGAGAGATTGTATAATTGATGTTAGACTTACATCACATATTGCAGATTGAGGGGGAAATAGAGTATTAACAGTCTATTATGGATAGAAATGTGCATCGTGCATGCTGTTAACATGATAAAAGAATGGAAATGGTTGTAATTATTCATCAAATAATGTCAGTCATTTCTTTTATATAGTATACTAACTATCTCTGTTAATAGTAACATCATAATGAATTCAAGAAATGTACCAGAAGTAGACTTTAACCCCTTGCTTAAGGTGGCATCTCACGTAAGGAGTATGAGACTCCCACGATGGATAAGTCACATCAATCTTGCCATTGCGGAAACATCTCAGAGACTTTGTAGATATGTCTCTGCGACTGGAAAAATCTCATAAACATGTTTGGCATTTGAGATACCATCTTTAACAGAAAGTTTGTGGATAATGTATTGGCTCTTGATTATTCATTAATTGCAGTATTATTCAAAAGAGGGTGTAGTCTTCTTATTTCGCCAACTGCTATCTTGGTATTTCCTTATAACATCTCTTTAAGCGCACTGAACTGAATATACTCCAGTATTATCTTGTTCCTCAACTTCATAGCTGATTATCACTGCCTATTTTAGGAAATCTTAATCGCATCAGAAGACGGAATCGTGTCACACTCTTACTTGCCAGAATCTAAAACATAAATAGAAAGTGCCTGAGGAGAAAGTAATCCAATCATGCATTAACTATTATCTTCAATATACAATGTAAAATGTATGCAAAGCAAACATTTTTTTATCTTTAGCCATTTTTATAAAAGAGAAATTTGCTTAATGATTATTGGATATTGAGCACTGTATTTGTTTTTTGGTTCAATGAATGCCAACTTTTATCAATTCTGAACATAATATAACAGATTTTCCATTCTAAAAACACAATGACAAATAGGCCTTTTTAATGATTTGTTGAACAAAAGACTCAGAATATAAAGCGACCCGTAAGAAATCTCGGTTCTTATGCAAGACTGTCACTATCAGTTTGACAAGGTACAGGCATTTAAACAAATCCTATTTCTGGAATGTTTATATGGAAATGGTCCATTAAATTGACTGCCCAATTATCGTCTTTCAAACTCCTCAACAAGATACTGCTTCTCCTCCTTCATCACCGATACGAGCACCCTAAATATTTCTTCCCCCTCTTTCCATCTCTTTCTCTGACTATTTCCTTTGTTTTTTCTCTGGAATGCTGATGACTATCTCTTTCTACGTCGTACTTGATGGTATCCTTAAGTGCTCAAAAGTCTTCTGATGCTTATCCTGCCAAGTAGGAGCAAAAATAGATTGAGCTGTTTGCTCGTCTTACCATACTACTCAAAGATCCAGACTTGTTCCCTAGATGCCTAAGATTTCCCTGAGGTGTAAATTGATGTCATTTTAATCGTCAATTTGTCACAAATTATAAGATTATTTTATTCCTTCAACATTTAGGTGAAAAAATATATATTTCATGACAGTTTAGTCATGGATGTTCAAGATGCACTGAAGAAATTGCAAATTTGAGCATGAAGATAGCAATTATTCATTTTTATTTGCGTTGCCAAGCTAGAGATTTCAATGATTATTTTCATTTAAATGGTGTAATTCAAGAACCATGTGATCTACTGCAACAGAAATAAATCTCTACTTGTCAGTGATTTTTGCAATTACTGTTGAATTGCATTTTTAAATTCATGGCATCTGTTTTCAGAGATAATACCTCAGCTTAACAAAAGGAGACGTTTTCCTGTAAGGGTAAAAAGATGAATTGAAAATATAAATGATATATAATTTACCTGCGAAAATAACATGTATGCATGATTTGAGGATATTTTGTTTTCATTGGTAATTATTACAATGGATTTTGAATTTTCGAATGTTTTCAGTCTGTGCTCTCAGCTCCCCATGACTAAAAACTCGCCACTTTGTTTCTTCAAACATTCCCCTTTTCAGCTTAAAAGCAATGTTCTAATATTACAAACAAGACTCTTTTTTCATGACATGTAGATATTTTCGTGAGGTGTTAAGTTTCATTCCTCTGAACAGTATTTGTTTTTTGTTGCCGCTTTCGTCAATCGAGAATGATAAAAAGAAAGTGAATGTGAGACAAGACTTGCTTGGCACATCATGGAGAGGCATCATCAAACAAGTCGGGCGTTTAAACACAGGTGCGGAAATTCTAGGCCATGGACTTTCTCTTTGCAGTGGATCCATAGCCTCAAAAGTCAATACAACATTTGCATTTTCTTTCTCCTTTGCACAAGCTGATATGAGTGGTGTAAGGGGTGTTACGATTGGGTCTAGTCATACTATACATACCGCAGGGCAATAGTAAATAGAGAGATTTGACCGGGTATAGATAGTTCAAAGAAGAATGGCTGATGAGCAAGTTACTCTGGATGTAGTTTGTGAATCCATCCTTGGTTATTTCCCTCAAATTGTATGAATTTCCTTCAGTTGAAATTACCATGATGAAGTAGTTACTCAGTGTGTACTGTATTCGCTGTTATTTTCACGCAATTAATTTTTCGCGCTGAGTGGCCTCAAAACATGTTCACAGGTTCTTAAATTCGCTCTGCATGTTCGCAAGCTCGCAATTGAACCCATTCAATACATGCATAGGAAATCATGCCTATATATTCACGTTTTTTTAATTCGCTCCTGGCGCTCTTTGTGCGAAATCTGTGAAAATCAATGTACCGTGAATATTTCCACGAATACAGTAGTTGATGATTTACTTGTATCCTTGATTAGGTACCTTCCCAAAAGTTAAAGCCGCGGCCCGCTGCGTGAACGCCGCACAGCGGCGCTTTATAATTAAGTCAGTGGAAGAATAATACTAGGGGAACGGTATATCCTGCCTAAAAGCCCGCTCTGCGGCGTTCACGCAGCATGCCACGGCTTTAACTTTTGGGAAGGTACCTTAGTTGTGTTCTCCAGACAGTATGAATTCCCTTTACTTGAGATTACCATATTATACTTTTTTCCTCTTACTAATTGTTCCTTTACATGTGAAATTTATTCTTATCTTGATCAGAAGCAATTTTCTATATTCATAAACTGCTTATTACTTTGTGCCCTAACATGATAAGATACTGTTTTATCACAAATGCAACCTACATACAGATGTTTACTTCTCATATATTATATGCCCTTCTATCTGTCACAATTAAGCCCTTCCAGGCTTCTTTGACAGGCTTTTAAACTACTCAACTACATTAATATAGCATCTATATTTAGATGCTCACTGTCTAATGCAACAACAGGTTTAATGAAAATACTTTGACAATATGTCATTTAATACCCTGTGGCTTTCCTTCTATTTCATCATCATATTCAGAATATGAAATGTCTACAAAACTCCAGTAGCTAGTTTCAAGTCCTGGTAAATTGCTGTATCTCATGTTTTTGAGGACGTAGAGTAGCATTTCATTACAAATGGGTGGAAAACTTTCTTCTTTAAATACGGCATACATCCCATTTCCACTGATATAAATAGCTTTGCTGCAATAAATCATCCCTTGGCTCAACATAGAAAATGTAGGTAATTCCATGCTTTCGTCTCTATAGTATTTAAACACGATGAGGTGTTAATGCATTTTTAGCTGCGGGATATGCATGTTTTTCGCTCCTCTTTAGTCTCAAATGCATTTAGTACCCTGTTTCCATTGCTGAAATATCTGGTTTGCTATCTTTCCTGGTATCCTACTGTATGTGTTGTCTAAAGCACTGAGATGTGTTTATCCATGCCTTTGTATGCACAAACATGCACAATGTGTACAGCATTGCTCATCTGGCGGTAACTTTCACCTTGTCTACGCTATCATGTTTATGATATCATATTTACAGTTACTCAAGAGCATTCGCTGAAATATATAACCAACCATATTGTTTTCTCAAGAGAAGAATGTATAGTGGTAGTCTCAGACTGTGTACTTCCAAGGGGTGTGTTTGTAACCTGCCTTTTTATTGACCTAAGTTGATCACGAACATTTTATTTTGATGAAAACTCTTGAGAATAGACCTTAATTATATATTTATCAATCTAAATTGTTACTACATAATGTGCATGATTACACCATCTAAAACTTATCAAAATTGTTTTTGAAATGATCTTAAACTTCTACCATTTGTTAATAAAAGTAACTACATCCACATCTTCATTAGATTACAAACTAGATACAGTCATCTAACATTGTATCTAATTCAGCTTTTTGGTAAGGCAATAATGGGTGGAGTTGCCATAAACATGATATTCTACTCTGAATTGTGTTCACACTGTATGCAAGCAGTGTCATGCGTCGCCAAGTTGTCTATAAGAGACTCGGCGACACATCTCGCCTGAAAAAACATTGAAGTCCAGTGTGCCCAGCTCGGCTTGCAAGAAGCCAAACGTTTTATGCGTAGCCGCGGCCGCCACCCGAGGGTCTCGCCACGGAAATAATATTCACTCTCGGAGAAAAAAAGCAATTGAGCATTGGTAATCAATACCGCCACCTTTATTTTTCAGGGCGTATTTTAGGGGAATGTGGGTGCACCTCACTGTCCTACTGTGGTGTGCTACGTGTTTTCATTTGAAATGGAATACAGGAGATCAATAAAAGCGAGTTTCAGGGGGATTCGAGACATGGGACAGGGGATGGATTACGTGGGCAATATTAGCTTGTAGTTTGTATTAAGCTTGTCATAGGCCCCTAGCCGTAGTTACACTGTACTCTGCCACCACTAGTAAAGGATTTTGAAAGCTTTAGATGTCCATTGATGATGGTTGGCGTGGTGATTGGGTCATGTGATATGAGCTTTAGAGTCATGTGACTGAGTGACAGGGATCCGGAGTGTAGGTTGCCACTTTGCTTCATTCTAAACTTTAGATACATGGGGACCACTGAGGTAGATCAGTCCTAGTATAGTGGTCCTGGGGCCAGGGTAGGTATTAGAGAAGGCTAAGTGATATAGGATACTTATGTTCCTCGTTGACTATAACCACAAAGTGATGGATGTGTTCAAAAATGTTAAACAGTGACTATCAATAGTTTTATTTCTTGAAAAGTCTTTGAATCTTTTGATTTGAACATAACTTACCCATATCTTGATTGAACAATTCTGTCAGACCTGCTAAAAATGAGAGCATTTTCTGTAACCAAGATTTGTGGCTTTTGTGCCACATACGAAATATAATCTTACATAGTTACTGAAAAACTTCTGTGCTTCTGAACTATTTACTTTCTAAAATACAACCCTCCATTAAAATTTATATAAGCAAGATTCAACCTTCCCTAACATTTAGAAATGAGAATATAATTGTTTTTAAACACAGGTTTTAAGGTTGGAAGTGAGAAATTCATCAACCTTAATTCCAGGGGTGATATTCCTCTGATTTAAATCGGAATTCCAATTTTTTTTTTCTTTTTTTTTTTCTCATTTTTTTAATTTTTAATTTTTCTCCTCCAGATATGCACAAAATTGCACAATTTAAAGTCCCAAAATGCAAAAAGTCCCTACCGTGTGAGTGGGGACACCCCACCCCTCCCACACCCCCTCCCACACCCTTCCCGCCTCGGTCGCTTCGCTCCCTCGCTTAAGTATGTCTATTTTTTTTCAAGAGTGAATATCACCCCTGTAATTCCCTTCTTACTCCTTCCTCCTCCTTATTTTCCTTTTTCTAAGTACAAAACATTGTCTAAGGTATTGTTGTACTGTTGATGTGCAGTGCAGACCCTTAGCAGTGTGAAAAAACTTCCATCACTGGACATAACATGATGTAGATTTAAAGGCCTCCGTAATATGCATATATATTGGCCTTAATTTAAAGCACTTCTCAGGCGTACTGTAATTGGAATAGTCCTATTAAGGGATCTACTCAATGTTCATGCTCAAAGTCCATTACAGTGGCGTATCCAGGATTTAGAAATACGGGGGGGGGGTGCATCCCGAAAATTTGGAAAAACAGGGGACGCAGGCGATAAATTTCCTATTTAACATGTACAGTCAATGAGTGGTTTTCAAATTATAGAAGGGGCAGGCGCCCCCTGCACCCCCACCTGGATCCGCCACTGCATGGTGACGACTCTAAATCCTTGATGACTACGTAGGCTTACTTTGACAAATATCTTGGTCACTAATGATTTTCTTTCTTTTTCTTGTGACATTCTGAAGATTAAGATCAAATATGGATAGGTTTAGATGCCACTAAGAGCTTCCAAAGAAGGATTATTTTAACATGTGAAGTGTTTTTCTTTCTTTAACCTGGTCTTACAGAAGTTACAAGTAAATGCATGTACCAAAGTCCATGGGAATATAAAATCCTAATTGTTAAGTAATGTTGCATTACAGGTAAAGCTTAAATCTAAAATTAATTGCTTCATGAATTCATCCATTTATTACCAGTTCTTATTTTGAATCCTGGAAGATGTACATTACCAAATATGAAGTGGAAGAGAGAAATCCAAGCATTTTCTTAGAAAAATTTATTTAAAATAATTAGTTAAATGAATGAATTATCTAGACAACCTCAATCATATGACAGGTGTTCATAAACACATAGAATTATGAATAAATTGGAGTTTGCACAAAGAAGAAAACTAACCTGAAACATACAATATGAAATGAGCAAATAATATAGGAATCCCAGTTTCTTTGCTCATTTTTATATAAATAAATAAAATTGTATGGCATTGAGAATTTTTTCTTCTCCCTAAACAAGGTATGCAAAGAAGTGTGAAAAGAAGAAAAAGAGGTTTATAAATATCATATTTAGCAGCATACAAGCTGTGAAAAGAGTAATTTAAAAATTCATGAGAATCAAATCTATGGCAATACATTGAATGATGATTGCAGAAGCAGTGGGTAAATGTCTCAAGTGAGTCGTGAGTGTCTTGGGCTGCATTCACCTCATTTGGGCTCCTGTCACGGTGGTAGAAATCCAAACAGTGTCGCAGCTTTCCACTGCAGGCAATATCCAGAGCCGTTTGTTTGCATATAACATGGGGGCATGGGATGAAATATGGAATGAATATTTGATGAAGCGGTTTGGGCAAAACAACTCCCAAATGACCCAGATTTATTTCAAGACCTATGTGAGATGCTATTTTGGTCACTTCAAGGAAAATAACAATAAAGTATGCTTTTTATTGATGAGTAGATTTTGGGGAATAAATGGTGAAAAATTGGGGAGATTTAGCTACTTAGTGCTGTAGTGTGACACTCTGTTATGCCTCCATTATTTTTTTGTTACAGCTAAGAATATTCGATTTTATTTTATTTCATTAATCTCTTGAATCTCTAAGCTTTATTATTATTATTATTGTTATTATTATTATTATTATTTATTCGGCAAATAAAATTACAAATAACAATACATTTCAGTATAAACAATACAAAATAAGAAATATCAGCCATTGGAACGCCAGAGACAGAAAAGGTTAACTTAATTACTGTGGCATAAAAGCCTACTGTCCCAATTCCAATGGTTGATTTACAAAATATTAATAACTAAACAATAATAAAGTCAAAATAAAAACCTGCTAAAACAAAACTCTGTGTACAAATTTGATTTTCAACTTCATTTCCTCTGAATATGAATTTTGTCATACATTTAAATATAGAAAATTAACATTTGCCAGGTAAAGGGTTATGTAATCATTATATAGGCCTATAAATTATAAATTAAATTAATAATTTTTTTTTTCCTGTTTGTTGTCATAGGTTGTATACAATGGAGATGACTTTATGCTGGAGCTGCTGGAGCTAGCTTTTAGTGGTGATGACTTCATTAATATCGTTGGTGAAATAACTTTTACAACAGAAGATGTAGATGCTATTGACCCTATCACCTTCCTCACCGAAGACTCATTCCTTCTTCTACCAAAATGGAGCGCTAAGGTAAGAAGGAGTTTTTGTCTATTATTTGGCGGAGTTCAATTCAGATTCTAAAGTGCATGAAATTTGAAAATTTGTGATTTCTGAAGTGTGCATTTGTATAGAAATGTAATTGATCGTGTAGCAGAAATATTTAGTATCCGCATGTTCTGTTTTTTTCTTTCTAGGTCCAAGTTTACCGAAACTGTCATTGAGGGTAAAATTGGAATTGTTAAGAGCAGAATTTAAAAAAAAAGGGGGGAAACAAATATTTCAGGCATTATAAGTTTGGACGAAAATGTAACAGTGAGGGGATAAATCATAATGTAAAATAATTGTCATGAATTGTTGTAGAGCCCTTGTGAATTTTGGTGGAAATTCTATTTCTCTCAAGTATGGGCAATATTAAAAAAAGTGAAAACATAAAGGCCCGTATTCACAAAGGTGGCCTAAATTTAAGCCTAGCTTAAATCTATGGTTTAATGTATGGTTTAACTATGGCTAGCAAAATGGGACACAATCTGTGGTTCAATGTTGCATGTTCCTTACAGGTTTACTAAATTCTGGAATCGTGTTTTAATTGTAACGAAAGCTTTTTTCCCAGGCAGTTTTAATAGTTTCACTACCAGAAATTCTGATAAATCAAACATCTTCTTTTCAAGATTGTGTCCCATTTTGCTAGCCATAGTTAAACCACAGATTTAAGCTAGACTTAACTTCAGGCAACTTTTGTGAATACAGGCCATTGAGTAGAATGTACGTAATACATACATATCCACTTTTACATCAGATAAAATGGGAGAAGAGAGGGAGAGAGGTGAGAAAAGAAGAACGTTTTACATGTACCTCAGTATCTTGAAGGTTGGTCGAGTATGATCCCTCTTTGTCGCCTCCAGGTTCATGCCATTGAACTATAAACATGTGACTCCTGTGTTTGTATTGGCGGGATAACCTGACTTTAATTTGGTTAACCAATACTGAGATCTGTTATTGTTGCATCAAACAGTGGGCCAGCCAGTAAAACAGCCATCTGAATTACATGTGTACAGACACGCAGACATTGTTGGGTTATAGTCCATGTTAAAACCTACATCTATGGACGTGAGATGCTATGAGTGGAATAAAAAGTAGAGGATGTGAGGGGCTCTTTTGGGTTGAAATAAATTGGTCTGTGGAGCCATGGATAAATGTTTTGAATATTGGCAAATTTTTTAAAGAACTGTACCCCATATTCTTAATGGTGCTGTATAGAAAGTAGGGGCTGTAAAAACTGGTAATGTCGCATGTCGCATAATGTCACATAAAGGCATTTTTTCAGTCTGGGACCAACCTTTGACCTCACCATCCAAAACATGTGACTGGGATTCCAAGCTCAGTCCAATCCGCATCAGTTTGGAGGCTTGTTTTTTCTTTTTCCATAATGTAATCAATTTAAATCATTTTAGGTATTTTAAAGGCCTTTTAAAAGGCCGGCAAACTGACAAGAATCAGACCGAGGTTCAAATCCCAGTCACGACTTTCAGATGGTGAGGTCAAAAGTTGGTCCTAGACTGAAAAAAAATGCATTTATGTGACATTATGCGTCATGCGACATTACTGGTCATTAAAGGGTGTATTTATGTAGGTGATTGTTTAGAGAAATTCCTTACATGATGCAATTATTTAATGATATGTATTAGAAACTCAAGAGGGCATCAACTCCTACGTGCTTTCGCTTGAGCAAATGCTTGTCTGTCTCCTAGCAAAGTACCATCTGAAAGTATGTACATGTTATGTACACTCTACTTAAAATCTGACTGGTTTTCTCTTTTTTAATTAAATTTAGGTTCGATGATTATGGGATGCTATCATGTCACATGAAAATTGGGCTAGAACAGGTGCGGGGCACTGATAGTCTTGAAATTTATCAAACCAAAAGGCATATTTGCAAATGGGGAAACACGAATGTTTATTTGTGGGACTGATGAAGCCTACTTGAGATGAGGATGGGGTGAGTTATGCCTAGCATTTGGTCTGTGGATGAAGAAGTATCTTGTTACTAAGTGTTTATGTGCAGCAAGGACCAATCTATTACGATCCTATTGCAGCCATGATAAGTCAAGCTTTCAACAGATTTACAGGTGCTACGAATGGAATGGCTGCCAAGATTGGGGGAGGGAGGGATAGAGGAGCAAAGAAAGAAAAAGAAAAGATTGAATTGGGAGCTATGAAGAAAAAAAAAATCTGGACTATTATTGTTGACATGAGAAATGAAAATTAAAAATCATTGTACAGAAAAAGATATTTTAATATCTGCTTTGTTGGAAGTTGGTGACAGGAGGCTAATTAAAGGCACTGTAAAAGATGATCTAGATAAATAATATATAAAAGATTCTTCAATGTAGAATGTTTCTTAGCAGACATGGCATTTCAACATGATAGAATTACCCTAACCTAAATACAAGCATTTCATCTGGAAAATCTAAGTGATAGCATTAAGAGAAGCCTCCCAGCACATATCAGTGCAATTAGATTAATGAGACAAGATCAAAGCACCTTTTGTGAAACTTTTGATGGTGAAAGTTAAGGTCCTGAAGAAGAATAAGTGAGACAGTATCATTGACTGTGACAGATTAGGTTTATCAAGGAATCTACGATGCCGACAGATAGAAGCGTGTCGGGAGGGCATTTCAAGAAGCGCAAATTCGACGGGTATTACGAGGTCCATTTGCTTGATTTCCGTCAATCGGCGGCAGCAGCATCTCTCGCCTCTGTTGCCACGGTGACGGCATGGTCGAAAGGCCTCCAGTTAGGCTACTTTGCTTTATTTGGAGGGCGTGGGTTGCATGCGCAACAGGATGAATCGTCTAAAGAATAACATCTTTGAAGATGACTTACTCAAGAAAGGAACGTGCGTGAGTGACAGTCACTTTAGGTGGGATCAAGTTATGAGATGTGTTCCATGTGTTTGTTTAAGCTGCCTCTACGTGAGGTGTGTGTTTGGAAGAAGCCGGAATGAATGAAATTAACAATAATGGAAGTAGATATCAATGTATGAATCAAGTATGTCTGTCAAACTGTCCTTGTGATTGACATATGTTTATACTTCAAAAGAGAAGATGATTTATGTAGGATATGATTATGATTGAAGAAATGATTTAGGAATGAACGATAGAGGACAAGTACAAGTGAATGAAGAACACACCTTAATTCAATTTTAATTGTTTGGGTTTAATTATAGTAGGCCTACTGTAATAGTGCTGGATTATTATTTTTATTCATTTTATTTGATATCAGTGGGATAATGTGATGGGTTTTTTTTTTCTTGTAATTTTGTATGTAAAACTTCTTATGGGACAGTGTATTATGAGAAAATAAATATGAATACAAATTGTATCTTCCTTTGTGTCATTAGTTAGCTTGGTTGTTGTTAAGTGTATGTCAATGTCTTGTGTTGTTTCACCTGAATATTTTGTTGGAATGCATGCTAAAATATTATAAAGCTTCATATTTTTATTATCCTGTACAAACTTTTCAATTTACGAAAGCCGTTCATATGCCTGCATATTTTGATAACCAATAATTGATTTAATTTATATAAAACACTACTCACAGCTACTTTGCTGTTTTGTTTCGTATTGTTTTGTTTTTATGAAGAGATCTCTCATACTTCTTAATCTTTTCATGAATCTTTTGTTGAAAGCCTGAAGGTTGTTAAGACAGACTGAAGTTCCTTCTTGCTCTCACAAAAAGAGATCTTATATGCCTTCAATCTATTCTAAACTGTTCTTCATCTCTGTTTTCAGCAGCTTTACCAATTTATCATTGATTATAGATACTCTTTTGAGAGTAAATTGTTGGAAAAATATAATTTTTAAACGTTTCTGTTTCATCAAACTTTTTTTGTTTGATTTATACCTCATCTGACTATTAATGATAATTTGGACAACTGTAAGTGTTCTGTTATGATAAGAGAACTGTATTTTGAAGTTGCATGTAGTGACAATTTTATTCTGCATTCTTTCTAATATTAAAAAAATGTAACAAAACAGTTTTTGCATAATTGCAGTACTAATTCCATCAGCTGTGAGTGATGACAGCATTGTCATGCAAAGTCATTTTCCACAGGAAATGTATTTTATAACAATATCCATACAAAGGGCCTAATATACAGTTTTACCTTAGAGGCAATAACACTAAACCTGTCATCCAATGTTTTTTATTTGAATGATTACATCCGTCAGATAATATTAATGATAATTGTATTCTTGCTTTAATCATGAGGTAGATACAGATATTTTTTGACAATCATTTGTCACAAACATTTGAGTGTTACGAGATGGATAATTGTTTGATTGTGTTACAGTTAAAAAAATGCAGAAAACGTAGAAAGTGCAAAAGGGTAAGTTTTATAAGCATGAACAATTCAGGTATCTTTCCTTTGAGCGCTTTTGCACTTTGCAATCTTCTTTTGTATTAAGACATGGAGAGAGCGTGCACCCCGTCTTTTAAACAACACACTTTCTGCTTTTTAAAATCATGCCTTATTGGAATAAAATTGGTCTTAACATGAGGAGTTGTTTCTATCTAAAATCGTAAGTTCCTGTCATGATTCAGGGTAGTTTCATTTTTTTAGAAAAGTAATTTAAATCATTTCCAAAGCACATACATAGTCACAAAAGCATTAGATTGCACCTTATGTGACATGATGTAAAAAAAAATCTTGACTCTTTTTTTTATTTAGAATTTGCAATATATCTTACAGTTTAGAAAAAATCAAGCATGTTTGTTGTGCTTATGGATAGAACGTCAAAAGAGAAAATTATCAATATATCTTAGTCATTTTCAGTCACATAGAAATATTCGTTCTCAAATATTAGGTAGATTGATGATATTTATGAACACTTGCTCTCAATAACACTCTGTCTCTAGAGCTAGTGATTGGACAATATCATTCACACGTATTCTTCTCCCAACAGTCGTTCATCTCTCGTCAACTGTAATTGCAAACACCAAGTGCTACTATTTTTTTCTTTGCTACAAGGGGCCTGTTTCTCGAAACCATCATAAGTCTAAGTTCTTAGACAACCCATAGGGAAACATGTGGTAGAATTCACACACGTTTCAATTGGATGTCCACGAACTTAGACTAATGACGGTTTTGAGAAACTGCCGCCAGAATACCAAATATGTATAAGGGCAGTTCCAAGTTAACGGAGTGACATTCAGAAGCAACATTTCAGCATTCAAACAAGTTTATCATCCATACTTCAATCTTTATGTACAAAGAAATGGTTCATGACAAAAGCTGATGGTACCCTCTTTTCAAAATGATAATTTTTTTTATAGTGATCCTCTTAATTAATGAGATATGAATATTCATAATCATGGTTATGGAGTGACGCAAAATGGACATGCATATTTGAGCAAAAAACATTTTGCTAAAACTCTGTGAAATTTAAATGGCTATCACAATTTTGAGTTATGGATTGGATTCTGTATTATTCTAGGTATAATATGCCACCTTGCATAAAAAAATTGGTTGAATATTTTGTTAATTATGACTTAAAACTTGAACCCTTGTCCGGTTACGGAGTGACGGTTACGGAGTGACATCTGGTTTCCCGGTCTTTTTCGTGAGGAGAAATGCATTATAAAGAAATATTAATACCAAAGTTTGTTGGAGTAGACCATGACAATTACATTAAGCCAAAAAAATTGGCAAAAAGTGATGAGATATAAGAATTAGAGGCATTTAAAGCCCCATAGTCCCATACGTGCAAATTTGGGTTTGATCAATTATTCAGCGCAAGAATACTGAATCGCAAATTTTTTTAACTTAAATGATTGGTTGTATTGTAAAGAAGCCTTTGTTGTAATTTCATATCCTAATTTGCATTTTCAAAGGCACAGCGGCACATTAAAATTTCAGCTCCATGTCCTGTTTTGCTTGGAACTGCCCATAATCAGTTATCTTCATGCCTATAGCCCCAGAAGGAGGAGGCATTTACATGCATATTAAAGTTTTTACATACATTAAATGTCACAATTAGAGAAGAATTATTTTGATGAATTGGAAACACCATGCATATATGGAAAGTTATTAATACCTTTTTACTAAGCAAATGAAAAGAAAAATCCCCAATACAAGAAAGTAGGCAGAAATTTGTTTTTAATTCATTTTAAAGGTGTCATTATTCTAATGCTTAAGAAAAGTAGATCAAAAATTAATATATCTTATCATGAGCTGTGGAAGTAGAACTTCTTATATATACAAACTGATTTTGATTGTACAGGTATTTATTATTACTTTTATCAACTATGTTGAACCTCCATTTTTATGTTTGACTATATAACTTGTTTAAACTGCTGAGTACTCATCTTCCATGGACCTTTTAATGATAGAATTCTACTTGAGTAAGTTTAGACTTCCATTGGAGTATATCCTATTTTTTCTTAAATTCTTCAGCTGAAATCTCTTCACGATGTCGCCATAGGTGATGGCCAGGTAAAACAAAACAAATTGGATCTTATTTTCTTAATTTGCCTGGAATTTTCATGAGTTTTGTGATTAACACATCTATTTTGAAATAAAACTCTGGTTTTTATAACTCATTTGTTGAAATTGTTGATCTGTCATCCAATGATATGAGGATGCTGATAAGTCTAACTTTTACTGAATTACTAGCAAGTAAATAATAATGTAAAGAATCTTTTGCTCTGATGTTTTGTTTGATCCTTTTTTTTTCCACAGGCATGCGTCTATGGAACAATATTTCAGACTTTTGCCTATTCTAAGCCTTCTACTTTTTTGTGCTGAGGTTATGATCCTGTTTGTCTCTGCATGGAATTAATTCAACTACATTTTGATTTCCAACATTTTTATAAAAATAATTTTTACTTTGTAAATGAAGAGTGAAACTATGTGACCAAATAACAAATGATGTTGTTGCAGAAAAAGACATTGATGACTTAATTACTTACCTTTCTTTTTTTTTTTTTTTTAATTAAAGCATGCAATTGTTTTATAATTCTCAGGAAGCATGTCAGATCAATTTAACTTCAAGATCTTTTGAATAAATTTTTATATCATTTATAATTTTCTTTAAATTTCTTTGTGCTGTTGAAATTAGTAATTCAACATTTGAGCTTCACTTGAATTGACTTTCATATCAGTTATTTAATTTGATTTTTTAATCAGAGATAATTTTATGTTTTTATTATTTGACGGAAACAGTGAATGACAACATTCTTTTTATATTTCCTTCTATTGTGACTTTTTCATTTGATATTTCATTTGCATTGATTGCTCTATTGCACGACTTCACACTGAGAAACAATCAAGTGTTGCTCAATTGCCTTGATTTCTGCAAAGTCTCATCAACCATATCAACCATCCAAATCAAGAGTGTAATGAAAAGTGGCACTGAGAAACCAAAGTTATAAGCCAATTGTACATTGGACTTAACTAGCTATTCACTCATATTTTTGTACCTTAAGTTATTTCTTCCCTCTTAAGCGTCTTTGAACTACTGTATAAGTGTTTTTTTCACGTACAGATATTTTCGCGGTTGGCGGAAGTCCCAACATTTTCGCACGATGTTAAATTTGCGGTCGGCAAAATCTGGAATTAAAAGTAACTAGAACTATAAGTAATCCATATTTTCCTATCTAAAAAACGACACATTATATTTATAAAAAGACTTTAAAATGGAATAAAGTGCTATGGCTTGACTTGTTTAATTCTACATACCGGTCATCCACGCATCGCGCTGTATCGTTGTATAATAACGCAGCATAGACAACTCTGCTCCGCAAGCGCATGGAGTTCAATACATTTTCTAGCGTGGATAAATTCGCCGTACTGTTCAAGACCTTTTCGCGCGATGTTAAATTCGCAGTCGCATCCCGATTCGCGAATTTCGCGAAAATAAAACCCTCGCGAAATAAACCACTTATACAGTAATTTGTATTACATAGTGGTGAAAATTCACCTTTTAGTCCATTGTAAGGCCTTGTATGGACAGTTTGCATCTAAATATCTAATAGTGTCCTGCAACTTACAAAATTTTAATATGTATTGTTCATTAGTCAAATTTTGTTCGTAAAGTTAATTCATTCAAAGAAGCCTTTTGTAAAATTCATTGTATAAAATCTCTTTACCAGAATATGCTATATAAAGTGCATACTATGATCAATAAGTATATTCCACTCTCATTCCGTGCCCAATGTTGTTTGGCAGACAGCCGCTCTATCCCCCTTACCATGCCACTCCACTAAATATCTCCACAAATCAAATCCATAACATGACGGCATTGTCAGTTCACTGTACTATCACAACCCACATCTCTGCATACCAACAATACAGGCATATCACATCACAGCGGTTCGATTGATGAAACACGAATGGAAACATGACTTCTCATCAAAGATTTCTTTCTATTTTAGGACCCTTACTCTTTCACCATTGTTAATGCCATGTGCCATTTGAAAGTCTACACCCAAATAAGCAAAAAATATATATCAGTTACATCATTCTGGCTGAAATGAAATTTCTCATATTTTTTGACAGTCAACTTCAACTTTGTATATTCTTGTTCTCGTGTGTGGCAATGCATTAACCCTATCATGACCAACGTCTGACTGGTGGGCCTATACATATAGTCTAGCATCAATATTCCTTTCTAACATGACTGTTTATTGTAGTTTTTTTTTTTTTTTTTTTAATCTGTTAATTCAAATGACATGTTATGAATAATTGTGTCAGCGTTTTTTTTTTTTTTTTCACAAATTACCAAGTCAGTTCCAGTTATGCTATTTACCATGTATTATAGCAATTTAAACTCAATTAAAATCTCAAAATTGGGCTCTCACAAATTTCCCAACTTAAGTACAAAATTTCAAAACTATTGTTAATCAAAATTTGGGCTTGCCCAACATCATTCTTTGATTTTCACTATATTATACTCATTGAAAGAATAAACTTTAATCTATTTTCCTTTCAAAGAGAGGTAAGAAATTTGATATGACATTTCATTTGACATTTCATTTGATATGACATTTTTTTATCTGCTTCATATGAAACCTTTTTATAAATTTACAACCTGTATTCAAACTGTAAGTAACCCTTTTTTACCAAAATATAAGGTAATAGAATCCAATTTGACACAAACAAAACAGAAATAAATTTGGATTTAATCTTTGTGATCTTCTTCAAATTATTGAAAGCATTTTACAAATTTATTCAAACTCCAAGCGGCCTTTGATATCAGAACATAAGGAAATAGAGTCCCATGTGAAACAACCAAGAGAGAAACTTGTTTCTAAACCATATATGAACCATATATAGTACTCTATCTCAACTATAATACTTTCACCATATACAGTCTGTGTCAAAAAAATGGTACAGTAGGGAAAAATTATTTAGGTATGAAATCTTCTCAAATGATGTGTGAATGTGGTACCAACTTAAAGCCAAAAAATTCTTCTCACTGATGCACTTTGTTTTGTATAATTTGCTTTTGTAAAACAAAAGTTATGCTAAATTTTGTGCGGCAATGAGCTAATCGAAATTACACACATCTATTGTCTCGGTGTGCTGAATTCATGGCTATTATGTGCGAAACCAATAGAAAAGCATGCGCAAAGTACATATCTCAAGATCTACAGCACCAAATGGGATGACAAAAATTGCAGAAGAAAGCCTGATTTTCCTTCTTCTTGAAAACATCAAACACTTTTAGAATGTGATTAATTTTTATACTTTGAAAACTGTTTTCTAACTGTACCATTTTATTTGACACAGACTGTAGTACTCTATCTCAACCATACTACTATCACCATATATAACCAGAGGCAGATATTAATCCCATTATACATCCGTGGCACGAAGAGCAAGAATCGTGCATCCTCATCCTCTTAAACTAATTTGTGAATAATTGATGTGGATGATACATAATTTATGGGTCACACATGCTTTTGCAGTTCTCCCATGTGAATGAATAATTGAAGGGACTTGGGTGTTTGGATATTGTCTGATGTATGGTTGAATGCCTTAAATCTAGACGCATGAAATCCGTCTTATGGTTGGAACGTTGAAATATCATTATTCACAGTTGATAGTATTTCAATATGGGTCATAAAAAACACTGATTTTGTTTTATTTGAGCTAATGTTGTATAGACATATATGACTCACATTTTACCATGACCTTACAATCAGCATACTATATTCGTATTTATATTATTGTAGTTTAATTTATGATTATATGAAATTACACAGTTTTTTGTATTATAATTACGGTCATTCAAATATTAAATGTGAATGAACAATCTTACGATAATGGAATATTTGCGGCATAGTATTTCTTGTTTATTTGAAGTACCTTGCATAACAAATCTTAATTATCAAATTGATAAATGATTTAGGCAATAACAATGATTTCAAAAATAAACATTAATAATTGAATTAGTGAAAATGAGTTGATTCTCATACTTTTGATGAGTAAATAGATGATATAGCTTCAACAATGTTGACTGCTACTATGAATATTAATGACATTTTGATCAATCATACCTTGTCCATTCTTTTTTTGTTTAAGAAATTATGAATTCATTAAATGGTACCAGCTTCTGAAGTCCCCTACTTCAATGATATGGTATAATCATGAAGCTAATATCTCCATATTAGTATTCAGGTCTTTGATTTATTTTCTTGGCCACAGTCAATGGAATCTCATCCTTTATGAAGCTAACTAGGTCATATATTTGCTGGGAGAAACTGGGTGTGAATTATTCAGAATTTGGTGCCCTATATTGGGAAGTATTTTGTAACTGTCTGGACTGGAATATAACATAATCAGTTTTCAGTCAAATGAAAAGAAAAACAATAATGATTTGACCCATTTTAACAAACCAATTTCTTAATGACCAAATCTACAATCAGTGTGGTAAAGAATGTTTTCATTATGTGATGTAGCATTCATTATCTTTTTTACTTTTTATTCACCTCATTAGAAAATGAAATTTGAAAAGTATGTTCACTTATGAATGCTGAGAGTTAAAGGGAATCCCAACCATCTGTTTGTAGCAATTTTCTATGTAGGAATATTTGATTCCACTGAAGTGCTCACAACCTAGAAATACACAAACAATGCTAATAATTTCATTTCGTGAATGGTCGTACAGAGAAACAAAATACAAGTAAACAGCTTGTAATAATATTAGATGCATTCTTAATGGGGTTTAAATGCAAGACAAATTAACTGGCCGAACAGAACACTTCATCTAAGAAAATCTAAGATTCGTTCTTTGGTTTTACCACAATGAAACAGAATCTCGTAACAAGCGATGCATAAAAAGGGTGATTTATATTTGATGAGGGGCTGACCATAAAAATTGCCCACATCATTAAACATTCAGTTGATATCCTAACATTGATCCCGATGGGAGAGATCGGTTAGAATGGATAGCTCACTGAGATATGGGCAAGAAGAAGAGTGGTCAGAATCTGAAACCATTTGGGGTTTCTGCTTGAGAAGAAGAGGAGAGAAGAAAGATTGAATAAAGTGAAGTATTATTGAAACGAGATGGGATGTCTACTTGAGAAAGTCAGACAATTATTGGAAGATGGGGGGAAACTGACCAAGAAAGAAATGATAGGTTAATATCTACTACAGATCTCAAGCAAATTAACAATTTTTCTTAGCCTTGGGCTATACTTGTTAAGCATAAGGCTTTCTTCTTGGTAAATATATCGGTGCAAGGATATCATGAAGAAAGCAAATACACTTTGTCCTTGCCCCAAACCTTCCCTCCCTCGATCAGTAAGAGGAGATTAAAGATGACATTGTTCCCACCACAGTTGCTATCAGTGTGTCGGTAGTCCAAGTGATTATGAAAGGTCACATTTATTTCATTACACTTTAGTTTACAATATATACACCTTTTTCTATCATCTGATATATGAAGTTGGGTATGAAGATCTATGTAGGTAGTAATAGAAAGTGAAGTTAGTACCTCCCCTCTTATTATCGCAAGTCTTGGGTACACTATGTCACTAGGATAGATAAGGGTAAAATATCTGTTAGACTGTGAGACTGAAACCGACTCCGAATTGACAGTATACTTGGTCATTCTTGGCTCTGTATTACAAAGGCTTGCAAAATCTCAAAAAGGCATTGGACAAACGTGAACATTGTTGCATGTGCTTTTTTGCATGTGCTTTTTGTTCAAAAGAATCAAGAAAAAAACAATTAGAATACTTCAATCTTCAATCAAATTTGCAATCAATCCTAAACCTTTATGTCGTTGGGCCCAGGTAATGTCAATTGGGTTGTTGTCGGTTTGGTGTCAACCTGGTTGGTTTGACAGGTCAATAAATAGTAATAATAATCAATTTATAGAGCGCAGAAACTATTCAACAAAAAGTATTATTCTACTGCGCTGTTCAGGAGCTTCTGATATGCTTGTAATTAATTAAAAAGATGAGTTTTAAGGTTTGATTTGAAGCTACTAATTGATGTTGCTTTCCTGACTTCAAGAGGTAACCCATTCCATAGTTTGGGTCCAGCACAAGCAAAAGCTTTATCACCCAATGTCACCTTTGTTTTAACAGATGGTGTCCAATGTGTAATCTCTGTACGTCCAGAAGTCTTTGTTCTTATCAAAGGAAAAGGTATTATATAAACTGGTAACTCTACCAAACCTTCTCCAAGATGCCCAATTGATAATAAACAAAACCTTAACTATTCTGGATAGATACCAGTGATGTAAGTTTCAAGGTAAGGTACATGTACAATACCTCTTCATTGACCATCACAGACCTTACAAGGTTCTCAGTTAGTCTGCAAGCACAGACTCAATTTGACACTTAAACAAATTTCAGTCTAGAGTGGAGACTAGTCTCCATACTCACTGTCTGTGTCTGTTGAGAGGAGCTATAGTATATGAGTGAATCTAGTTCGTAACTTCAGACCCTAGTAAGCGAACAACATGGGTTTGTGCCTGCAAACTAGTGCTCAGTAGAGGAATGATTCATTAGAGTATCAAACCACCATAACAATCCTTCAGAATCTTTCCAAGAGATTGGTTGCTGATTTCTTGCAGTCAGTGATGTTACAGAGACCCTCTATTTATTTGAATTCTGAATGAATCTAACCTTTTAACATTTTGTAAAATAGATTCCAGTACTTCATGGTTAGACAATGTTTCTAGTCAGCTATAAAATATAATCATACAGGGTGTATGAAAAAAAAATCAATTTCATATTAGTAAAACATGACTTTAGCTAAATTTATACAGGGTGTATAACAAAAAGTCACATTCGTAGAAGAAGAACATGACTTGAGCTAAATTTATACAGGGTGTGTAGAAAAAAAACAACATCATCATGTGTTAGAAGGACAACTCTCCGGTGTAGGTGCATACAGGGTGTATAAGAAAATTGGAGTTTTCATGTTTAGAATCATGTGCTGCCAGAAATTGTATTCCAATATCTTGTGAGGTATGTAAGTATATTATGGCAATTGTTGTTATATCATTATTATGCAATCAAATGAAGCCAATAGGCAGTGACAACTGAAGTGAAACTCTTCAGAAAAGTGTTCATTATTAATACCATCTTCACTCAGTGCATGTTATCACTTTCTACTTCTTATTCTATAGGAATGATTAACTACACACTTTTACCTCCATTTCTCTCACATTTCAGGCCGTTTGTTTCACTTCATATTTCTGCATTTTTTGGCAGAATCTTGTGTTTTAGATGTTTGTAAAATAGCATGGATATTATTACTCTACAGTGGTATTTGAAGATTTTAACTATCTCACATGTTTGTGATTTATCACATGGCATGATGGTAGCATGTAGCCATTTTGTCTATTTTGGTAAAAAAAATTGATGAAGTTTTGATGAAGTGCTGCTCATCAAATACAGTTTGCAAAGATTGTGCACACTCTTCCTAGATGATTGCATCCCTCATCTTTGGCGGACACAGCAGGAGCAGATTTGGATCTTCATCTACTTCATCTTGACTAGTTATTTGAGGCTAAGTGAACAGCTGGCGGATCCCAGATATGAAATTAGTAGGGGACACAGACAAAAAAAAAATAGAAATGGGAGGGGGGGGGGGGGGGGGGGGGGCTACGTAAAATTTTTCTGATCCTGACTTAGACCTTCAAATATTGGTTTTAAAAAATGAAATACGGGTGCATAATCTGCATAATCTGCCACTAGTTTAAGGATAACTGGTAAATATAATAATACCTTGGTTGTTGTTAAAGGCAATGTTGATGCAGACAGTTAACCCATTTTGATTATTGAAAGCATCTTCTATGTTCATTTATAATGAATGTGTAGGTACTCCAAATTAAATTTGTCAGATTATTGCATTGATCTCACATTTTCACACCAGTCATATATATAATTCCACTCTGTATCTTTCACCATACAGACAGAGGGAACGTTATCACTGAGCTTCAGAACCAATGAACCTTCCGGTGTGATCATGTACAACCGAGGCGCGGATCATATCACTGACTTCTTTGCTTTGGAGTTAATGGATGGTCATCTGTTCATGATCCTGGACCTTGGGTCTGGGTCTATCCGCTACAGGGCTGATTCTCTACCTCTCAATGATGGTCTATGGCATTCAGTGCTGCTCTATAGACATCATAATAGAGGAACAATACAGGTACTGCTTCTCACCTGACCTATTTTTCTAAAATATTAGGGGGAAAATTTCTTTAGAGTCTTTTTCAGAGTTTTAAAGTAAAGGGAAAGAGATATAAGAAGATATTGTCTGTTGAGAACCAGAAGGGCGGTATTGCATCTTAAAGACGTTCCGTCGAGAATCTAAAGGGTGCTATTGCTGTACAAAGACAGTGGTTCTCAACGGAACATCTTTGATCTGCAATAGCGCTCCTCTGGCTCTCAGCCGACGATATCAGGGTGGTGTTTCACCAAGTTTTTTATAAGTTATGAACAACTTTTTGACGACTGGTGATAAGATCTTGTGCTTAATGATTGAGAATGTGATTGCTATCTAGCACCCAAGAACATGCTCCAGTCTTTCATAAAGTCATTCAGAACTTCACAAACGACATGGTAGAACACCATCCTGGACCGATGTATCAAAGATTGTGATCAGGGAATTTGAAAGTACAGTGTAGATCAATGAAGGATCAAGTTTCCATGAATCGGTATTGGTGATTTCATTACGTCCACATGAATATTGTTGGTAGTTTATTGGTTTCAAGTATTTAAAAGATAAATTATTATTTATTTTTATTTTTATTTTTTTTTAATTATTAAAAGAAATCATACTTGTATTCAATAGTACAATGTCAAATTTGAAAAAATTTTAAGAATAGAAACTTCCGGAAATCTCATAACTATGTATCCATTTCTGCTGATAGATTGATAGCCAAGATCCGGGCAAGTTCAACGTTGGTGGGACAAGTAAGCATCTGAATCTTGTTGATCATCTGGTGCTTGGAGGCATTGATTTTGAGAACGATGCTAACTTTCTACCGATGGACCTGTACAGTGGAGCACTCCGGAGAGGCTACGTAGGGTGTCTCAAGAACCTTGTCCTGCAAGGGACTACGATTGATCTTCCAAGCTATGCTGTCAGGCAACATACTGGCAATGATATTGGAGTTTACTGCAGGTAGGTCTCAACATTGATCCCCAAAGCAGAGTGGATGAAAGATCATTACTCATTATGTTGACAATGAGTTATTATGGAGATTGAGCTTGATACATTGAATGATTCGAATATGCATGTCATAAATAATGAACAACTTTGTGAGAATTTTCAGGGATTTTTTTCTGTCCTTAGTTTTGAAAGTGTTTTGGAGGTATAAAGAGAAAGTCCCTTTTATTGTTTAACTACATGTATCTCAAATTGTTTTGCTGCTGAGAGCTAAAGGGACATATCCTTTTGAAACCTTCTGACTCTCAGTAATTTTATGTATATCTCCTCCGTATGCAGAATTATTTAAAAAACAATCTCTTCATCCCGTTGACACAAAACAGCACTTTAGAAGTTATCAGAGATTGTAGTTGTTGGAAAGCCTTGGTCACCAATATCTGGGGCAGGAAGGTATTTACATATTTACTGTCTAGACTTCTCAATTCTTTGATAATGCAGGGATGAAGAGGGTCAATGTTCCAGCACACCCTGTAATCATGAAGGAACATGCACGGAAGGATGGAACCGGTTCATCTGTGATTGTCGTATAACTGGCTATACTGGAAAGACATGTGACGAAGGTAGGTTACCATGGAAACTCGACCATCTAAAATCACTCGCACATAAACGCTTGCATGTTTTGCTCACGTAGTTATTTTGTAGTGCCTTTAGATTTGTTTAGAGAGGGAATTGCGGTGAATTCTTTATCTGAAAGTGCGGTAGCTGTCTAGACTTTGGATAGGCATATTGGCAAGTGAGATCACACATGCTGATACATCGCTGAAGCTTTATTCAAAAGCAATGAAAGATGTTCATCTAGATCTGCCACACCTAGCTTAGACTCTTCCTGTGTCAGTTAGGCCATCCAAATTGCGATAGCAATCCTGCTTTGAGCTTGATTGTCAAAATATAACTTACTATTCTTCCTTCAAACATAGTACTGTTTATTTAAATGCTAATCATTTAAAGGAAATTCTTAACAAGCTCTGGATGCATTTGTGATGTCACTTGCAATATCTGATTTATAATGCCAACTTGAAAGCAGTGTATTAAAACCAGGCAGCTGCAAAACTCACAAACTTATTGCCTGTACTTAAAATAAAAATGCCACTGTTTTTCTTTTCATATATAATTTATAAAATTTATAAAATACATGAAAAAGAAGAAATGTTCATCATGTTTACAGGCATTGTATTCTCCCAAATTCATCCCTGTCAAATTTATTTTATTTTGAAAAAAAAAAAAATGGATTTGCATCTGACCTGAAAGTTTGTGACTGCAGATAGATTCAGGGGAAAATAGTAATATACTGTCAGTCAATTCTTTCTGTGTTAGAGCTTCATTGTATTGTCTTTGTCTTAAGCCCTAAAGGTTTAGCACTTGCATGATTAAGTGATGGATATTACATTAAAAGCTCAAGTGGAAATGGATACATTGCCTAGGGGATATGATAACTGCATTACCTGATGTTCAACAAATATTATGAACCCTTAAGATGGATCTATTCTTATCAGAAACTTGTCTGATCATTCATAGATGATTTCAAACTGAAAGCTTTAGTTTGCAAGAGCTTTTCAAAATGGAAAGGAATGGGTATAAATTACATCTTTTCGAATTATTCATCTTAAATGATGAAGAAAAGACCAAAAAATTATTGCAAGACTTCTGGAATTGTGTTCATCAATCCTCATGCAAGATTGACAATCATTGTAATCAGAAAATTGCACCAAATCTCATAAAGGTGTGATCTTAGATGATGAAATACCTTCTTTTTTTAAAGCTGTATTAAGATCATGCTTTCAGATGCTGCTTTAAATTCCAGAAATATTCTACTAACATTCTTATTTTCCAACTGACTTTAGAAACATTTCATCTCTTTCTCATCAAATGCTTTTTTGCACTTCATCCACAATATGTCACCTTCATTTAAATTGCAAGAGATGTTTTCAAAATGAATATATCCTCTTAATCCAACTAATATTTCATTTTTTAAAAGAGGAAGAAAATGGCTTAGATGATTAATAACTTGCTTTAAATATCATTGCTTTGCGGAAAGTACTGGCAAATCATTAGCTTAATCTCTTCCGTTTTGTAATACCCCATGAGGAAAAAAAGAACACGTTCATGAATGTTGAACGAGGATCTAGAGCTGAAATTAAATGTTAAATAAAGTCAGTTGGAATGGCATTGCTATGTGTTTTGTGACTAATACTGTGTGTTTTCAACTGCTCGTTATGTACATTTAGAATCAATGTAGTCTTCTTAGTTTATGCATCTTGACTAACAACATCTTCTTGCAAGATCTAACCTTTCTTGATTCTATCTCCCACAGCATAGTTCTCTCTCACTTTCTTATAGATATTTTACAGGAAGATCTCTTTACCACCCCCCCCAAAAAAAAAAAAATATATATATATATATATTCCCCACGGAGCCTACCCGTCATAGTCCACGGTGGAAATATTGATAATTTCGTTCAACCAGTAAAACAAAGAAATACATAAGAAATGTTATATTATAATAATATATATATTATATATATATATTATATATATATATATATATATATATATATAATATACAGTGTGTTCCTAAAAAAAGAGGACCGAAGTTCAAAGGTCAGTCATTCCAAAAGTATATGGTTATTCTTGTGATTTGTTACTAGAATAATAAGTAACTCATCAGCTTAATTTGAGACATTGCTGACGTCTAATGGGTCACAGAGTTAGGTCCTTTGAAGGTAATAGGTACAAAACCCGTTTTTTCCAAGTTTTTGGATTTTGGGTACGAAACAAAATTTTGTTAGTTTTGGTTTCATCGTTTTGGGTATTTTTCACACAAGGTTTCAATGAAATTCATTCTCATTTTCCAAAGGACCACTGGCAATGAGATGGGTTCACTATTATGGGCTCTGGGGTCGTGGTGACATCGTGGTGACGTCTCCTGGACTTCAGGGCGTCGTGGGTAAATCGAACAAAAGTCTGAAAAAATTGTCAATCCTGTTCGATTTCTTTAATCGCTAGCAAGTTCCGACAAAGTTTCTGAGAAGTCGTGGATACTTTCGTGCATTTATGGGACGTCGCGGCAACCACCGAGACGTCACAGAGACTTGCTTGCGTCTGAAAGAAGTCTACTAAAATATTGAACATGTTTGACATTGTTTGGTTTCTTGCGACTTCCTGGAGACTCAGGATCCGTCGCAGTGACCTCTCCGATACTCCAGAGACTCATAATTAAGAACGCATCTCATTACCAGTGAGAAATCCACTTAGCAAAGAAGATGACATTTCATTGAAACTTGCTGAAGAGATCCAATGACACCAATTACTTAAGAAAGGTTTTTTCATACCGAAAAACCACAACTTGGAAAAAACGGGTTTTGTACCTATCGCCTCAAAAGACCCTAACTCTGTGACCCATTACACTTTGGACGTCAGCAATGTCTCAAATTAAAGCTGATGAGTTACTTAATATTTTAGTAAACGAATCACAAGAATAAACCATTTACTTTTGGAATGACTGACCTTTGAACTTCGGTCCTTTTTTTTAGGAACACACTGTATATAGTCCTAATTAAAATGATATCATTTTATTTCTAATCTTATACCTTAATCCAAATCTAATTTTTTACCAAGTCTCACCTTAAAATACTATTGAACTTGTCAGTAATATTCTTGTCAGCCATGAGATCTTCCAGTAAAATATTAGAAATAGTAACTTCTTTCAGTCCATCCCACTTTTGCTGCCATGACAACTACTAACAATTCTCTGCTTGCTCCTCTTCCCAACTAAACTCCTCCTCCTCTTAACAATCAATCCCTCAATGCTGCATCACTTTCTAATGAAAAATCCCAAACTGCTCTGTCTGCTTTACACCAGTGTTCACCGAAGAGGGAGGTGAGTGATACTAACATAAATAAGAGCATGTAGGGTTAAGACAAGGTTTCCTGTGATACTTACGTAAATAAGAGCATGTGGGATTAAGGCAACATGTTTTTTATAAGACAAGATTGTAGTGGATACTTGTGCAGTTGATTATGCTATGTGCATTCATTACAGATATGAATTACTCATCAATGAATAGCATATGTGCTGTGATGCATATCTTCGCCATGCATTTAGCTTTAAAAAGGAAAGCAAAAGAATATTCATGTCATTATAAAAATGGTTATATTCTTGATATTTTTCAATTCTCTTTTAAAACTCTTTTTACTTCAATGAAGAAATATGAGGAATATGTAAGAAATGTATACTTTCCCTGTCTTTCACTCCCTCTCCTTTCTCTCTATCTCTCTAGCTACTTTTTCTCTTTCCCCTCTCTCTCTCTCTCTCTCTCTCTGCCTTCCCTCTTTTCTTTTTTTTCCCCCTCTCTCTCTCTCTTTTTATAAAAGATTATAATGTGTAAAAACTGCAATGTTTTTATAGAAATAGGACAAGGTCAAGGAGTGATAACATAACATCATCTTTTCAATTCCTGTATTGTTCAGCTGTTTTAGGGTTGAAAGAGCATAACCATAATCATAACAGATACATGATTGAAGACTCATTGTGCAATGAAGCGGTTGATTGCTCCATTGCATTATTAATGAGAAGTGAACAGTGATCAGACAGTGCTATTATATTTCCAGCTAATCAAAACGGCCTTCATATATTCTACCAAATTGATATGAAATTGTTTTTCACTTCAGTAAACAAGTGCTCCTCCTGTTTTACACATTGTGGAGATGACAATATTTTATCGTCTTTTAATCTCATTGATTCACATTAAGCACTGGGTGTCAGAAGAATAAAGCAATGTTAACGTAAGATGTAATATCTAGGAATGTTTCACGAAGAGTTAAGTAGACTTAAATACGCACTTACAATGTAAATTCCTAGATGCGTGCAGCTTATTACACATCACCTCATTGGCCAGATCATGCTTAGAGGATGCGTGCCATTGAGATGTCTATCAATGAGATTGCGTTTTAAATATAGGATGCAAGACTAAGTGTACTTAGGCTCTTTGAGAAACACGCTCAGGTCTTAATCAGTTTTTTATAAAGGCAATCTTTTTTAAGAATAAAAAGTTTCCTGGTTATGAGCAAGTTTTATTCTACATAGATTTCTGAAACACATACAATATAATTTTAAAGAACATGGATTCAAGGAGTCTTGAATTTGTAAAAACCGTAAAAGAACAATGGTCCTTATCCTCTTGGACTCTGTGGCCCGAATTCACAAAGGAGGATTCTGCAAAACCCACGGATCCATGGATATGTGGGTTTTTTAATCGACAGCTCCACGGATCCACCGTTTTATGACGATGTGGATTTAGTTGAGTCCACCTTTGTGAATACCATATTGAAAATCCTAGGTCCAACCCTAGGTTAAACCCAGGGTTGAAACCATGGATTTTGCAGAATCCACCTTTGTGAATTCGGGCCTGTGATTCTATTACCATGACAACCCTTCTTTCACTGGATGATCTTCCCTTCTCACTCACAGAGGTAGCACGACTGTCGTTCAATGGTAACCAGTACATGCGTATCACAGTATCAGCCAACTCACGCAGCAAGGTAGAAGACATCTTCCTCAGGTTCCGCACCCGCTTCCCCAATGGCCTCTTGGTGGCGACATCCTCCGACAACGTGATTGATATGCTGATGGTGGAATTGAAGGAAGGTTTGATACGAGTGGTCACCAACTATGGTATTGGTCAGACGATAATCACTGCAGGACACAGTCTGGATGACAATAGATGGCATGCGGTCCATGTTCAGCGGCGAGATGACCAACTTATGGTCACCGTGGATAATACCGATAGAGCAGAAGGTAAAAAAACATAGCTTACAAACCATTTATGTTTATGTAAATATATCTCTCTATTCATTTTGTGTACTGTTTAAACTCTTCTTCTCCAAAAGTACTCTCTGGTTTTTATAAATTTAGTTTATTTTTGAATGATCTTTCATTTTGTGGACCTGATATAACTCTTTTGCTCATCTGTCTCTAGTTTTATCATTATTAAAGAGTGTGATATTTAATTGACAACATATATATTCTGGAGAAATCAAACTTTATATATATATATATATATATATATATATATATATATATATATATTATATGGATATGATAAACCCCTGTGTATCATCACCAAATATCATACTCAGTTTTCACAATTATCCTTTACTCTTTCATCAATTGTTTAATTTGTAAAAACCTATTCTAGTAAAAGATTATTTGAATAATTATGATTATGCTAGGTCTATAATTAATTTTCCAAGATGATAAAACAAAATAAATGGCAAAATATTATTTATATAATTATGTCCGAGTATTTCAGTTACAAAGCCACATATGAGGAAGTGAAATATCCTTTAAATATTTTTTTTAAAGATTCTGGCAAGAAAATGACTCCTGTGTATCCATAATAAATAGAATCCTAACTGGACAGCTGTAAAATAATTTATGCTTGCATATTTTTAAAATCTACAATAAGAAATTAGCTATAAAATTTGTGGTACATAATCTTAGACTTCTTTTCACATTTTTGCTTACATCTTCATCTATTATCTCATTCATGATATGTCAGTTTTCCTTTATCCATGAGTATAACTTATTTACTTCATGTACTATTGATTTATTTTCTCAGACAAGGGCTCCTTTTCCCATGTCTTTATTAAATATTCAATTGGACTATTGTGTTATATCTTATTATATATCACTTCATGTGTGTTTCTTATCTGTTCTGTGATTGGAATATTCTACAGTTCTCAGATATTTTATCCCAATGGTCCCATATGCATCTTGTCATGTTAGTCATAGTAGATTCCCAGTACATGTAGCCACCCCATATTGCATTATACAAATCAATTTTCAGTGTTCGCTCAGCATTATTTATTCTCATTCATCCATGAACATTTTGAAATTACCCCCTAATGGGATAATTTTTTGTTCTATTGCTGTCAGCCAATCATTTCAAAGAGAATTGATGTTTTATCTGTATTTTGTACAACATGCATTTTCAGGTATCACTCCATGTTCAAACTTTGTTTTTACTATATTTCAAAGGGTATTTTATTATTTAAAGATATTAAGATTATTTTTCTATTCCTTTAAAAAGATCCTTTTGTCCAAGGTTTTTGCAGTACTATATATCAAAGTTCATTGGATTTAACAGAGCTATCATATATTGTAAAATATTTTTGTTTTCAATGGTCCAAAATACTTTATTTGAAAGCTTATATTTGTGTATATTCATGTCTATGTACTAACATTTTTGTGTAAATCAATCGTAATACTAACAATCTAGTTTATTCATTTTTACTCCACTTTGAAGCTAAACAAAATGAAAAAACACAGGACGACAAATTTCACAGGGTTTTATTTCATTCTCAACACAACTTTTATAAGATTTTGAAACAGATGTACTGGAAATTCTCAAAAAGAAATCAACTATAAACATCTTGAAGTTGTTTCCAGCTTTTACATAGAAATGTTGAGTTTTAATGATTTTTGGGGGGTGACATTTTCTTCGAACATAAGGATAAAATATTGGCAATTTGAAATATTTATTCTAATCAATGATATTGAATTCCTTTTCTTGCTTCAAAGTGTGATTTAGTAAAGATGAATATTAGTCTTCATTTTTTATCAAGGTATATCATATCATGTTTATTTATTTTTTCTCCCATCGCTAAAACAACAATAAATCTTAAAACAACAGATAAAGTGCCTCTTCATGTTAATGGTGAGATAAGACAAGAAAAATCTGGAAGACCTTTCCGATCTGCTTGGAATATTTGGAATGAAGTTTCTTCTTTGTTGAATTAATTTACTGATGATCGAGGCATGATATTCTGACTATTTGACCTTTGATCTTTCTTTTATTTCTTCTGAGTAAGGAATGTCAGATGAATCATGATCAATGATTTCTATTTTTTGTTTTTAATCAAACAACGAGTCTGAGTTGTATTTCAGACCATTTTTATTTCCGTTTAGAGAATGAATAACACAAACCAACACAGATGCACCGTTACCACAGTTCTCACATTACTTAATTATTAACAACACAGCACACATTTTTGCATGATGTTCTTTGCATGATTCCAGCATCACTTTTGAAATGCTTATCATTTTGCACTTAGTGGCTATATCATAACTTGTATTGCATTTCTCTTCTTTCTCTATGTGTGACTTATTAATCTTTGTAATGACATATTTTGACGGATATAACCAAATAACAGGGCATGAAGCATGCTATTTTAAACTCACTTTTATTCTACTAACACAACTAACACAATCGTCTAATATTGTGCTCATATATCCAATCTTGTTGATATAGTACTAGCATGCTAACTTTGAAATTTTGATGACTATTTTGTGTAACTTTGTTCTGGAAAGCTTATCGATTAGTATTGTATATGATACATTTTTATTGATGGGAAAACCCAAACTATTTAATGTTATTTTAAAGTCAACAGGCGTTATTCAATTCTTGGTAAACAAAACCATGCATTTATTCCAGCTACAAATTTGCTGAGATAGATTTTATTGGTTCTAAGAAGAACAAAAAAGAGATAAAGAAAAGTTTGAAGTAAAAAAAAATAAGAAAAAAAAAAAAAAAAAAAAAAAAAAAAAAAAAAAAAACATTGTGTTTTGTACCTAGCTATATTAAAAGAATCAACAAGAAAACCTCATGAGAGAGATTTAAAAGAAATCAAATACTTTGTAGGTCTATTTGTTAGGTGTTTCTTCTTTTCTTCAATTCTACCAGAATGAATGCTGCCTACCAAAACAATGATAAGCTGCTCTTTTCTTAAACACTTCAAAGAATGATTGAGAACCAATCTTCAAGCCTCTTGCCTGAATTTCTTACTACATTTCTTTCTGACTATAAAAAGAGATAGCTGAAAATGCTAGATATCATTTATTCCCCCTGATATACATTATGCTATGGTTCCTTCTGTCAGGCCTACGATGTTCCCAATAAAAAGTTACTTCAAGTGACTCAGCTAGTATAAGTGATATTTCAAGAAACATCTCTGATATACTGAGGGTATTATACAAAGTATCTCTGAGTATTTTTGAAAGATGGATAATATGCCATTGCAAGGATTTTTGGACTGTCTGTCTTGTAGCCAAGGACTCAAGTTCAAAATTAATACATTTAGAATGTAAGGATAAGCAATGTCTGACACTTTGCCATTTAGGATCTTTGATTTGCCTTTCTTATCATCCCCTCTGAAACTAAATTCAAAATAAAACTGCCTAAAAAGTCTACTTGAATCATTGGACATGCACAGTCAGTTTCCTCTCCAGCAATAAAGAAATATATTTCAATAAATATAAATCCAAGAATAAGCAAAAATTGCAAATGCACAGATTAAAAGGGTGTTAAAAATAAAAAATTCCCAAATGTGAAATAAGATGTCATTGACAAACAGATTTTAAGAACATAATTTGCCAATGTATTCAAAAGCATAAGACAACTTACCAAAAGGTGGACCACATTGCAAGGTTATATTCTGGATATACCAATCCCCTCCCACTGACTTAAAAGAAGGGGAACAGAAAACCCGGTATGTAATTCTACATTGCATTCGGCTATGGACTTTGCTACCTTTTGGTTTACCATTTTTTGTATGATTCAAGTCCATCTATTTATAATAACCTAAGTCTGACAGAGGGAACCTTAATTTTCACACCAACTATTTCTCTCTCATTTTTGCACTCATGTTTTCTCTTCCACCATGCATTCCTGCCTGTTACTTCATCATGACCTTACTTGACCTTTGACCTATATCTTCAAACTCTCACTCTCACCTTCACACATCCTTTCTGACCTATGAACTTTGAACCTCCTTGGCACGTTCTAAATCTCTTCCGTGTTGTGTTCACGGCATACTTCTCTTCTCCCAGCATTTAACATAACGTTCGGAGGTGAGTATTGGGTCTCTGCTGGATCTCTATATGCCTTTATCTTCATCTTAAAGCGACCGGAAACTGCCAACACTGGTTAACACCATCTACATCTTCTTCCATTCACCCACACACAATCCATGCTGCGCGTTTGTTCGACACACCGCGTGGGGGATGGGACTGAGATCACGTGTAAATGGGAGAAATGTTGTTGGCGTCAACCAGTAATCGACAGTTTCTGGGCCCTTTAATCTTAAGCTTGCCTTCATTTTCCTGACCTTCAAGGGCGCAAGTATGTTCCTTCCTTTTTCTGGAATGACTTACATCTTCTCTTCCACATATATGCCTTCTTGTACTTTTCCTTTTCATATTAAAGTTCTATTTATTGTTCAAATCACTTTTTAACTATTTCTCTCTTTATTTTCTGCCTCTTTCTCTTTGTCTCTTAATGCTTTGACTCATCTTTCTCCTATTTTATTCTCTTTAAACTTTCACTAGTATCTCTACTACTTTTTGTGTGTTCTCTTTGCCTCTCTTGCCGTTTGTTTCTGTGGGGATGAAAACCCTTTTGCCATTTGGCATTCTTCTTGCATTTTTGAAAGCCGATATTTCATTGGCCATTCAAAAGCATTATGTTATGTAGCTTTGTCCTTGAAAGAGAAGACAATTTATTTTCTGCTTAAAACATTAAAATCACATCGCATTTTAACACAAACTACAATATTATGTTAACACTTGTCAAACATGACATCAGTCTTCTTTGCACTTGCTAGATTTTCTCAATCATCATCACACATTATGCTAGCTAAGCATTTTGCATGCATAAAAGCCAGAACTCTCAACACCATTTATGTAAATTCATGTTACACAAATCAGTAGTTTCACATGCTTAAGGCTCTCATGATAAATTTAATCATTTTCATTGTTGTTCTCATCAGCACCTGGGAAATTAGAATTACTTATTAAAAATATGTATATATACCATTGCACAAGGTGAATTAACCATAATATGACAATAGTAGCACAGAAGCACACACTGACAAACGTAACCTATCGATAGGCCTATTTCATGGTGCTAAAACTGTATTCAGTTGATGATAGAATCCCTTCCGTTTTCAACCATACAGTGAGTGAAAACTTTCAGAGTGGAATCCTGGATTATCATTACATTGAGGTCGGTGGTGCGGTGAATCGTGACAGCATGCTGGATTCGCCATCCAACTTCGTAGGCCATATGGAGCAGTTCCTCTACAACAACCAACCTTACTTTGACATGGCCAAGGCGCGAGAGCTGGATTACATCAGACTCAATGCTACCTTTGGTGAGAAGATGAGCCAGAGACCTAAGGTTAACCCATTCACCTTCAGAACAAAAGAAGTCTTTGTGCAGCTCGAGACTCCAGACTCTTACCCGGCCCTGACGCTGTTCTTCCATTTCAAGACGACGGAACCCAATGGTCTTCTCCTGTACAGCAGCGGTGGACGAACGGACTTCATCTCCGTAGGTCTGGTGGAAGGTCAGATCCAGTACGCATTCAACATGGGAGCAGGACCAGTCAAGATCCATGCTAACACCGCCCACAAGCTCAACGACAACAAGTGGCACGAGGTCTCCATCTCCAAGAACAGCGGAGGTCGACATGTCCTGCAAGTGGATAACTCAATGAGTATTGCTCAACCGTCACCCAAGGCAAGACATCTAGACCTGACTGAGAATCTCTATGTAGGAGGCCTAGCTACAGATATGTACGAGGATCTGCAGAATGGAGTAGAGGCCAGGGTAGGCTTCCAGGGATGCTTTGCATCTCTAGAAGTCAACGGGAGAAAGCAGGATCTTGAGGATTCGGCCATCAGCATCGAGATGGATAAATCCAACCTCAGACGAGGATGTGAAGGTAGGTAGAGTGAAGATCACTATTTTTGGGGGTTTTTTTTAAAGACAATATGAAACAACCAAATAGCATTAAACTCTGTCCAAATTTATAGACGTTATGCTGATTTCCCTATACTATGTAGATGCCATGGCAAATAATTTTACTTGGGAAAAGTTATGACGAAAACAGTTTCTTTTCAAATAAGTGAAAATTTATGATAAAACCATATGGAAAATATACATGGCAAGTAGTGCTTCTATGGCATCAAAGCTTTGTGACAATTTGGTATATTGATCAGATTTTTTGTTTGCATTGCAAAGATATTCATAATTTTCCTATTATTATGATTATTCTGATTTTTTTCAAACTTTTTGGATCAATTCTCCAATTGTTTTGCTTTTGATAAAAGCAACTTATTTTAGGTCATGAGCTCCCTTTTAAAGTATCTCACTGCCATCAAAGAAAAGGGAATTATATATCCATATTGTAGAAAGAAAAGCCTTTGGTTGACTCTGTATTTGTAGCATCTTATTTCAGCCTTTTGCCACAGTCATCTTTATATTAAGATCAATTCAATTGTTTTTCAAGTAAAGATTCAGCAAATGTAAATTTTAGATATGTCAGGAGTATATTCAGATTCAGATTCAGATTCATTTTATTGGTCCTTTTAGGAAATTGATTTTGTCGGCATAACATAGAAAACATTCAGATATAATACAAAATTGAAAACTACGAAAATACAAAATGGAACTAAAACAAACACAAGAAAGATACATAAAAATGTAGCAACAAGTTTGCAAGAATAGAGAACATATAACGTGAAAGTGAAAGTCATATGAGGATGCATATAAATAACTTAAAGTGTCAGTAAATATAAATTATAAATTCATGATGTTGACTAAAGTACTTGTCAAGATAGATCAATGTTTCAAATTTGAATTATTATGTGATGGTGATATAAAATACAAACTAATCTAAATTAAATTAAACGGTTTAACATATAGTTATATATCGAAATCATTTCAGCAATTATGAAAATATAGATAATATAGGGTGTTAAGTTTTTAAGTGTCATGTTTATTATCAGTTCAATGAATTGACTAGGATTGTTTGGGAAAGTTATCAGTTCCATCTCCTTAAATCATAACAACAGTTTTAATCAGAACATTGAATTATTTCCTCACAATGATGACTAAGAAGGCCTGAAATGATTTATGAACTGATCCAGTTGTGAGATCTTATCTCGTGAAGAATCAATAGTCCGTCTGACATGGTATCGATGGTTGTCTGTCTCCCTCGCTTGTCCTTGTTGAATCCTGAATAAACATTCACTAATCATGATATCTCTATATTCACATTGATTCAGCGTGGAATCATATAACAGTCTTATTGATTCTTAAAATGAATTCCAATTACATCCATGAAAACTTGTCACCCCAATGACTGATTTCTTGCAAGATTCTACTGAAATCACACTTGTTACAATGATTGGGGGGGGGGGGGTCAATTGAGCTACATATAGTTTGATGATTTAATATACCGTAGTTGTTCTGAAGAGAAGGATTATATAAACATTTGTAAAAACACACCTAATTTTTTTTTTATCACAGGCAATTAGTTCATAGTGACCAGAGTAGAATAGTCTTCAAAATTTACATAGACATACAAATTTATTGCCTTTTTATTTGAATGTTTTTTTTATTGATTTTGATATTTTTTATATTGATTTTTTAGAATAACTTATTGTATGTCTAGTGTGTATAAGAAATTATTTTGATATACATCTTGATCATTCCTATGAATAAGTCCCATGTTCTTCTTTTTTTTAATATATACTAGATAATGGTGACCTGTGTTTAGCTGATGTATGTGCTAATGGTGGATTATGTATACCTGGCTGGAATGGGTATAGCTGTGATTGCAGGATGACAAGCTTTTCTGGAGTTAATTGCTCTGAAGGTAAATATCATTCCCTCTCAGAATAACAAATAATAGTGTTTTATTTATTGGGATATCAAGCTATACTTGCTTAATGCGCTTTACAATGTATTATTACACGGTTAATTGGATTCAATTCCTTGGTCATGACAGCAGGCATTTTATGAAATTATGAAATTATTCTCCTATCTTAACAGCTGGGTGCCATGAAGCATGTAGATAAAATGCGTTGCCCAAGGACATAAATGTCTGTGCCAGGGATCAAACCCAGACCCTTTAAATCCACAGTCAAGTGATACCATTACTGGGTTGCGACACTTCTCCTGAAGATATTAGCTTCTTGTACAGCCCTTGTACCCACCTCACAAGGTGTTTGAAAAAAAAATATTCATCTCACCAAGTCAAGTCTGGCAAAGAAACTTCTCAGGTGTTTATTACTCTGAGAGTAAATAAGGTTAAAGTTGTAACCTTATTTAAAACGTAGATAACTTGATTTTGAATACATTAAGAGAGACCACAAATTCAGATGCTGAATTACATATTTACAAATATATGACAGATAGCTATGCACAATGAGAGAACCATTATATGAAATTGAGTGAATATTGGAAATAAACCTTGAAAGCTCATCTTTCATATCAAAGACTTAGCTCTGTATGCAAACCAAAGCAGATTCCTGCCATCAAAAAAATTTGGGGGGTCAAACAAAAGAATCATTCAAAATCCTCCATTCCTCTAAGCCTCTAAGTAACGTATCTTTGGTTTTGGAAATGGCGGTATACTGCAAATTTTCTCAGTGCAACACAGGTATACAATAGCAAAATTATCTAGTGAATATTGAACCAATCATTATTTTCCTCCTCTCTATCTCTCTCTCTCTCTCTCTCTCTCTCTCTCTCTCTATCCCTCCCCTTCTTCCTCCTCTTCTTCTCTCTCTGATCCTCTCTCCCATCCTCGTCTCTCCTGCAGTGAGTACATCCTTTGGTTTTGGTACCGGTGGTGGTCTCATCTCATTGGAGATCCCAGAACGTCAATGGTTACGAACTGATCATGATGATCTAAGTATGGGCATGGCTACCAGATCAGCTAACGCTATCATAGCTCGCATTGACAGTGCTACGTCCGATGACTACATTGAAATGGAACTGGTAAGAAACATAAATTTGTATTATTTTACAAAAATGTATGATGAATGAAGCATGATGTAATATTTTTAGCAAAGCACTATGGTATTGAAAACAGTAAAGGAATCATCTACAAAAAGTAATGTCTGAAAATTTTTCCAAGACAGATACCATGGTGGAGAAAATTAGTGTTAATATACAGTGCGTCCCAGAAAAAACGAAAGGGGGATTGATCTATGTTTTATCATAACTTTATCTTAATTAAAATTCATATATGTCTCTTCTTTCATTTGACAAAGTCTATATGACCCAAATGTCACACATGAGTGAGTAACAACAATTTGAAGAGAGGAAACCAAAAAGCCGTCTGGCGGGTGGTATCTGAAATTTTCTTTGAAATCTACATTTTTAAAAAGTTCATTTCCTGCCCTTTCATATGTCACCACAACCAATTAAAATGCCTTAGAAATAAGGAAGATATGTTCATTTGAAAGTGTGCCTGCATTTCAATGATATCATTCAAGACAGTCATTTTCAGCTCGTTAAATTAACATTGCCTACCAGTTCTTTTCATTGGCAATCATCCGTGCATGAATACTTTTGTTACCTCTGCCTAGTGCTAGGACGGACAACAGTCAAACAACTCTGTTGAATGAAATTATTGAAATGCAAGCACTATTTCAAATTATCAATATCATAACTTTCATTGTTCTAAAGCATTTTTATTGGCTGTGGTATCATTTGAAAGGGCAGGAAATGAACTTTTCGGTTTCCTCTCTTCAAATTGTTCTTACTCACTCATGCAGGACATATGGGTCATAAAGATTATATTAAATGAAAGACGAGACTCTAAGCATTAAATTGATTGGTCATTTATGATTTTTTTATTAAGATTAAGTTATGATAAAACATTGATGAATGTTAGTTTCGTTTTTTCTGGGACGCACAGTATAACACTTCTTTTGTAGATTGTGAATAAAAAATTATTCATTATTAATGTTTTAGTCATTGCAAATATCTAGTGAACCTCAAAAAATTTAAATTTATTACTCAAATTTGAAATTCCATTTTCAATCTTTTTGCATTTTAGAGACATTTTTTTCTTGCATTACTATTAATGATGTTGTTAACTTTTCTCAGGTTAATGGCTATTTATGGACGATGTACAACTTTGGTTCTGCTGATCATATGATCAGTGATGATACCAATCGCATTAACGACGGCTCCTACCATGTAATTCACTTCACAAGAACGGGGGCAAATGCTTCCCTGCAGATTGATCAGTATGCTCGCGTTTACAAGACACCAAAAGGTAGGAATTCAAGATATCACTTAAACCTCTTAAATGAGAATTGTTAAAATCACAATGCATTCTTATAATGAGCAATAACTTAGAGCATTCTTGTGTTCAAAAGTAAACCAGACTTAAGTAGAATTCACGGGCCTGAAACAGGGGCATAAATAAATAACAGAAATTGAGTAATACAGTTAATATTCATTAGGTTTCTATATATTAGATTAGGGCAATACCATAAAGTATGTATTTCTCACCTACCCCCGACCCCCTATATGCGGGGCCTTCCTGAAATAATTTACCTTAGCCTTCCAGTTTATAAGGTGTAATGTTCTCATACCATCATGCCATCATAAAGTGAAGTAAAGTCTGTGAAAAAAGGGGGTCGGATGTACAGAAAGGTTGATTATTTTATGGAATTTGAGGGTAACTTCTTGAAACTAATGAAAACACCTTTATCACTAAATGATCATTTCACAGGTAAACAGTCAACATTCTTTGATGATCAGGCAGTAATCAACCTCGGTGGACGTGGAGACATCAATGATGGTAGACGTAAAAGAAGAAGAAGAGCGCCAGCACAGTCTCAGTTTGAAGGCATGATGTCCGGTCTCTCTTACAACGACATGCGAGTGCTCGACATCGCAGCATCGGACGACCCTCGTATCATACTCAGCGGGAACGTAGGTGAACTTCAGGATCCTGAGAGCTATATCTACGGGACACCGATACCAACAACGTCGGATCAGACTATATATCGTATCACGACAACCAGGAAGACTCCAGTGTTACCACCCATTCTCAATATATCCAGTACGGCTAATTCTGATCTCACGTCTCCCACGAAGGTAATGCTTCAGAAATTTATTCTTGTTCACAGACATTTTATAGGTTTTATACTGTTTTGAATGTTTTATATGTTTGTGCGGAGTTGGATAGAAATTATATGGTATTTAATGAGTTGAGAGGGAATATGAAGACTTTTGATCACAGTGAATGGGGATTATTTTTACAGCACTTTCACTAATATAGCTCCCAATCTTTGAAAATATGTTTGCAGAACATGATACAACAGAATCGTCAACTTGTTACGATGCATGGAATCATCAAACAGTGTAGTCATAAAAGTCCACTTGAACTGAAACTATTTAAAAAGAATTATCTAACTTCTGTACTTTGCACATTTGTGTTCTTTTTGATACTATTCATTAACCCATGGTATACTGAAAACTTTTTACAAAGCCGAATGAATCGTGGTTGTCAAGCGGGCTTGCAAGAAAATCTTTTCATGTAAAGGTGAAACAAAGACAGCTTTAAATAGATCAATATCAGATCATTTGAATTACATAAGGTCTTTATATTTTTTATGCAATCATGAGTGAAGATGGAGTGAAGATGGATGTTCTATATTTCTTTTAACCAGTATACAACTGGTTGAGGTGACTTACAAAATATAAAGCGGCGGCCCCCTGCATGAAAACCGGATGTACTAATCCCCTCATATTCAATGGAAGGGTAATAGGGGATTGGTATATTCATATATAGTTTTACTTTGCGGTTTTCACGTAGCATGCTGCGGCTTTATCTTTTGTCTTTTGGTAAGTGGCCTAAGTATACTTTTAGATTTCAGAATAGTCTTCCACTGAAGGCTTAAATATATGTATTAATTCGATGATATAAACTCTTATCTCAAACAAAACTAGGAGCTCTTATTTCTTGCAAATTTTGTTCTTTTTTTTCTTCTAGATTACAATGTCAATAGCGCCCACATCTGATGGTGAATACACACCGGACGATCAAGACATCATTTTTGTGACTGGGTCTGGATGTATGTCAGATGTACCTGAGGACTGCACTCCACAAGCAGCTGGTAAGCATTGGATGATAAAATTATCTGATCTTGGTCTTTCTAGAAAGATTCATATGCACAGTCAAACATGATAGCTTCAAATGACTTTATCTTGTGAGTAAGTCTCAGGTTTTTTCCATCTTTGTTCAATGTATTATTGACGAATAGTTTAACATAATCAATTATGAACTTATCAATCACAGATATTCTTCATGTTTTGGGTAAAGGGTCTGAACCTCTATCCAAATCATGAAAAATATTTGAAATTAATCTTTTCATAATTGATATATGGTAAATTACTCGTAGGTAACACATTGGACAAAGTTAAAAAATAGCTTGGACTTACCCGTGTCTATGATAATTCCTTTTTATTGATTTCCATTCCATATCACCCTCATTTGTTAGGTTAAGAAAAAGTAGATCTGGGGGTGATTCACTAACTGCTAAAATCAATCCCAACTGGGATAAAATCAATTTTAGGATCAATAGCCCTGTTATAGTTCCATAGGTCCATAGTTGGGATTGATTTTAAATGTTAGTGAATCACCCCCAGATCTTTTGAGAGTATATTTAGAGTTTACATAACCAAATGAGCATTTAATCTTTATAAAAGAATTTGAATCAACATTGTTCATTTACAAGGATTGTCCTCTTACATTGTACATTCCCTCTAAAATAGGATTAATGGCGATTGACCCTTTTCTTCTGTTAACCCTCTCATTACCATGGTCGCCTTTTGGCATCATAGAACACTGGTGACAAGGAAAACTGATTTTACTGCCATTTTGCATGAAAGCGCCCTCTCTTGTTATGTACCGTTGGAAAGCTAGGAACGATAGTTTTCCCGTGGATTCAAACACTAGGGGTATTAATCGAGTTATCTTTTCGAAAATTTGAAATGAATTGAGGGAATTCAGTTTCTTGGAAAAAGTGCCTGGTAACGAGAGGGTTAAAGATTTTGATTAGGGTTGGTGGTCGCTAAAAATATGGAAATACACAAGTGAATTTTTGCTAAAGAGGACAAGATAATCTTGAATGTTTGTATAATAGTTGTATACTTTAGACTTGTCCCATTCAAGTAGCTATGTGAATTGTGAATATATCATTCATATGCCTAGAATGTAAGGCATATATTATTTTTCCGTCGTGCTCTGATTTGTAAATCTTATCATTTTTGCATCAGTTAGCTACAATCATATTATAGAACCATGCCTTGGTCCGAACCATTCATATTTTTTCAGAATCATTCATATATATTTTTGTTGCATCATCTATTTTCTTACTTGCAGTAACACCAAGAGGTAAACATCATTATTTTATTATTTTAGCCTATATATTAATAGCTGTTTCTTCTTCTCATACTAACAGTTCATTATCATCATAATCATCTATCTCATTTTTCTTTCATTTGAATTTTGATTTACCCTTTATTGTTTCAGAGCATGCTTTTGTTTCTTTTATTTGATTTAGTAAAGAACTTATTATTCTGTGAATCTCATTTCTCAGTCTTGAACTTAAAATGAAAATCAAGAGAGACACCTTCATCAACAACAATTTATTTAATTTTTTCATTGATCTTGTAGGAAATTAACTGAATTAATAAGTGTTTAAAGACCGTATGTCATCATGTGCACTAATCATTAATCACCATATATTCCTTGTCCATGTAGCTAATCCACTACATATTATGTGATTCATATATCAAAATGAGACACAAGCTGCCAGCAAAGAGTCAAGGATATTGTCAAAATAATAAATTTATATACCCTTATCGTTTTCACTCATTTTATTTTATATATAGAGCACAGTTTCAGAAAATAAAAAAATATTTTTGTATTATTTTGCCAATTTTCCGAACTCTTAGCTCGGAAACCTCAGCAACTTTTGTCTTATTTCGATATGATGTATCACTTGTATCTAGTAATAGTTTCTTTTTGTTTTAAATAATGGGTTTGTTAGAGAAATTAGCAGTTTATGACTTATTTGAAATAATGAGTGCATGCTTCCTTAGGAAATGCTATATTATTTATCTTTGATTTTAAGACTAAAGATTTCATCCTACCTGTGAAATTATTACATTGAGGTTATTTTTAAACTTTTTTGGTCAGATTTACTAGTTTCTGACTAGTTACTGATACAAGTCTTTATCAATAAGTCATTTAGTCATTCTATTTTGCTTTATAATATCTTAAATATATATATTTTTTAATATTCCGATGTATAAATGATAATTCATTGTATCATCCCTTCATACGTCATTACAAAGCAATTGAAACATACATTAAATATACTGCTTTGTAATATGGGTCACATTGTAATCAGTGCAATGAACATTACCATTACATCTATGTTAATTACTAGATTGAAGGAAGCTTATTCTAAATATTTAAATTCTACTCCCCAGGTGAGGATATCTTTGTACCCGGTGAGACAATGGCTACACCTCCTCCTGACAAACCTGGTGCAACGTCCACCACCGAGGCTGCTTCACCGATGTCCCCCCAACCGCTTCCCCCATCCAGCACGGAACCAGGATCAGGATGTGACGATGATGACGAGGATTGTATGACCGCATCAGGTGACGGTACGAAGCCCAATCCTACCAAGGATTTTACTTTCACACCAGTGAGTGGAGATAGAGGTACTGATATGCCAGGAATAGGCTCCACACCCAAATTTGATAACTCAAAGGGTAACAATGGCTTTGACTTCCTCGGTGAAGCCGGGCTGGTTGTGGGCGCTGTCTCCGCAGCTGCTGTTATATTCATCCTCGTGATTCTCGCTATCTATAAATTCAAGAACCGCAATGAAGGCTCGTATCAGATCAATGAGAGTCGGAATTACGACTACGAAGCGACGCGCACCTCCCTCTTACCCCAGACTGCGACAAACGGTACCCTACCAGCAAAACCTAAACCGTCATTACCCCCTGAATATGCGACGAAAGAATGGTATGTCTAGCGGTAAATGTAGGTATAGATAGATATATATGTATATGTCATAGCACATTTATTACACTTAGCTTGTCTTCTTTTTGTATATTTGATGAAAGAAAAAAAAAAAATCACATATATTATATAGTATTTCAATCCAAACTATTCTACCAGTGTGTGTATATAAAAACAATGTCCTATGCTCATTTGATATGCAATTATAAAACTATGAAATGTTTTGTTGAGTACTTCATAATTAAAGATGATTTTAAGGACAATTCTAAGGATCTTGCCAGTTTGAAAAGAATATTTATACATGTACACTCGATTATCAATCCTGTTTAGTAAATTTGTTTTATTGTGATTTGAATAAAAGTACTTTTTAGGGAACCATATTTGTCAATCCTAAAGGTTACCTTAACCCGTTGTATACTAAGCCCGCATATATGCGGGGTGAAGAAACGTAGACCATCCCTCTTGTCGACCGTTTATTTCACTCGTGATTGCATAAACATATAAAGACCTTATAAAGACCTTATATAATATAAATTATCGGACATTGATCTATTTAAAGCTGACTTTGTTTCACCTTAAAATGAAAAGAATTTCTTGCAAGCATGCTTAACAATCACGATTCATTCGGCTTTGTAAAATGTTCTCAGTATACAACGGCTTAAGTGATGTGATGGAAATATATGCTTTAATTATTTGAAACTGTGACATCCAATCGTCTATCTTAAATTTTGTGGTTGAAATTTCCCAATAGAATTTCGAAAAGAAAATAATGATTATTTTATGAATTAAAGTTTAAGTATTTGCATTTGTACTTAAGAATCACATTTACTGAAAGGTATGAAATTCACATGACCATCTTAATATATCTTCCATGAATGGTGTTTTAGATATATATTTTTCTGTTTGTACACTAATGTTGTAGACAACCTTCAGCTAATATGCAAATAAACTTTTTAAAGTGACACGTATCCATTAATTTGAGGTTATTTGGACTTTACCCACTGACGCTGTCCTGAAGTAGTGCTAATCAGATAATGGAGTATACCTATCTATTATCTTATTAGACTAGTATCAATACACAAGGTCATAGTACAACATCTGTCTGCTACATTTAATTTAACCCTTAAAGTTTCAGAAAAATATCATAGATGCACAATTTTTGTTATACATTTGTTTTTTATTAGGATTTTCGTTTCCATCATGCATTCTGTAAACATTTCATGATATGTATAACTTTACAAACCGAACTACAATTATTAGATTCTAAATTTAGTTGGTTGCAGTAGTTTAGCACTGAGAGTGTTAAATCTTAAGGATAAGTGTTTCAATATCTCGGACTTGCAATGTGTTATATGACTTCATGGCATATCTCTTGCCGGTATAATCCACACGTAAATGCCATTCATACGTCTAAAAGATATTATTTTGGGTAATCAAATAGTAAATAGAAATACTATATGATTCTTGATTTCAGTTTCCAAGTCCCAGACAAAGAAACTAAAGCAAAGTTTTAATTCAGTTTTAATGTGTAAGTTTAAAATATTGTTTGCGTAATTAGGTGCTATCAATTCAGTGAGTAACTGGTGTTTACTTCTACATGTATATCCCATTTTCATGTGGTGTTTTTGTTCTAAGGAAAGTATATGTAACCACCTCTCATACAACTCATGTAGGTTTATAGATTGTATTAATTTGATCATTCAATGAAATGTATTACAAATTTCATGCAGATGAGCAAGGATATTGTCTGTTAAAAATATCCTATGTAATGTGACATGAATTTACATGAATAAAACTAGATGATAATGAAATAAAGAATGTTAAATATAATTAATTCTCTGTTTAACCCTTTAGTACCTAAACCGCCCGAGACCGCCCCTCAGCTTACTCACTAAACCGCCCCAAACCGCCCGTCTTAAGCATGCTTTAGTCAAGGTTGTATCAAAAGCATGTGATGAAACATGCCCATACTGCTTGTGGATTACCCATTGGATATGTGCTGTCCGATTCTGCTCAAGAAAATATGTTTTAAGAGCTATTCTTATAGGAAAATCGTGATTGAAACACAGCATAACTTTTTTTGTTAGTGAGTAAACTGACACTTTTCACGCAGTCTCTAGGTGCTAAAGGGTTAAGGAGATTCACATTCTACTTACAATTTGTGAACAAGATGCAATGATATGATATGAACTGAAATGGACTACTAATTATGTCTTCTTTAATCCTATGTGCTTGTGAAATCAAGCTGTAAGGCAGTGCCCTGTCTTTTGTTAGTAGATAACTAAATGAGAATTGATGATATTTAGTACTTAAATTTACTAAACTTCAAAATATTAAATAAAACTATATAATTCCTAGATTAGTGTATGAAAATTGTTTATGTAAATTGAATCATTCTTTCTTGGCAAGAATTTGTAGTTATTTGAATGAATTTTTAAAAATATTTCAGTAGAAATGACTGTTTCAATTAATTGTCTTCATAAAAAAATAAAATTACAATATGCGAGCATCTCTTCAAGCCAACTGTTTCACTGTCAGGAGTTGTTTAGGTTACTTTTCACTCATTACGAGTACAAAATCTCTTTATAGAATAGATATATAGAATGAATTTTATCTTAATGTGTGCTAAACTTTATGAAGTGCTGGACTTGATCTAAGTTCAAAACATATCTACTGTGATGACACGATGAACTATTATAGGTTATACAAACAAAAATTATATAATTACCCTTTATGTGTGTCTTGAATTACACTGCAGTGTTGTTATTTTGTTTTTGTAATGATTCTTTTTTTGTTTTATTATTTTATGATGTATAAAGATAAATTGAATCAAGAGATATTATGTGCTATGATGACACAAATTGCCAGGTGCAGTTAATGGACAAAAAGTTTGAGGCAAGATATATTGAAATTACATATAACTGTCAAATTATTATTATGTTGTGTATATATGTCTGCCCCGTACAACTTAAATCCAAAGCATTCCTTTTCACACAAAAATGTTCTGTAGATATAGTGGGTAAAAATTTACAAATGAGATATTGTATTGTTTCACTGAGAATAAATGATGTACATAGAGATTAGTACTGTAACATAAATAACCTATCAGTCTACTTATGGAACCTAGAGCATTTTTTCTTTCTTTTTCTTTTTAGAATTACTGGTAGATTTTTGTGTTTACCATCTTTATCGATTTGTATGAAAATTGTTTCTCATCTTTCCATCCATGCTTTTGTATCGCTTTTAAAAAAAATTGCAGAATTCTGGATATTAGACACACTATTTAAATATATTACTCAATTTATTTACAAAACATAACATGCTATGTTTACATTTCATTATGAACTACCTATTGTATGGTTACAAATCCGCTTATTTTCTTCGTATTTAAGGAGATTTTCTTGCCCTTTGATATTGTGTATCCTGCAGCTATATGAAAAATGATTGGTTATATCTGTACCTCCAAGAAGGTATAGGTCAATTGGATCAGTGATGCATGCAGCATAAGGCAGTGAAAAGTATTTAAATGTCAACTATGTACAAAATTTGCTTCCAAATAAGTTCATAGAAAATTTAATAGAATGAAATCTATTTGAAAAGATGACCATATTACTAGCTATGTGTGGGTATTTTTTGTTAATTTTTTTTTTTAGTAGGTTGTTATTTTGATATCTTTTATTCAAGCCTCCCTGGCATATTTTCATTATGCAAGTGTAGCAATAAATGTGAATTTGAATGACTAAACACTGGGCTCTGCTTTTCATTTTATGCCTCCATAATTTCTTGGGGTTGTCCGTAAATCCATCTGACTGTACCACCTCACCATTATTGCAATATCTCAATAACCACTGGAGGCATCACCATAGGAAGATAATCTGAATAGACTTTGGAATAAGTCAAAAATCAAGGGTCAAAAGAACTAATTTAGGAATGAAATCCTAACTGTATGACAGTGGAAAGACTATCTTATTAGAATTTTGAGTATGTAAGTCAAAGTTCAAGGGTCGCAGAGGTTAACTTGTGAAATTCCAGTTATTGAGTCCCGTTTAATTTTCAAACTTACATACCCTATTTCACTTTTGGGACAAATGAACCGTGGAAAAACGAGCGGTACCTTCATCCTGATAATGGCTTGAATATGAGAATGTTTGAATTGTGAATAGTGAATGTGAAAGTAAGGGTGTTCTTGATGATGATGATGATGACGATGATAACAATGATTGGTGAACATAGTTGTAGGTCAAAAGGGATAAGTTTTAAAATATTGGTTATATTCAAACTGAGCATGATATAGATGATGTGACTAATCATTCAGAATTATGCACCTATCAGTTGTAAGACACACCCCTCGACCCCCAGGAATGAAGAATGGGGTGCGTCAATATCGGTCATATTACCTGGGCGCGTCAAAATGCCTCAGAATGATACAAACGGGTTGTGGATGTTTTGCTATGACAGAGGTGCGTCAGGGAGACAGTCATGGTTAGTCAAAACCTAGAACTGTTGCGTCACATTTTTTTGTATAGGTACAGTCATTGTAAGTAAACGTCTGTCATAGTCGAGACACACAGGTGCGTCATGATATATGAAAATCCGACTCGCGTTTGACAATTGACGCACCATTCCCGGGGGTCGAGGGGTGCGTCTTACAATTGATAGGTGAATTACTTACGAGATTAATATTAATGGAATTACCAATGAAGGATAAAGAGGAAGCGATAGGAACAGAGAGAGAGAGATAATGATTGAAATAATGATTGAGGGAAGGAAGAAAGATGTAAAAAAGATAGCAACCACATAATATACATAATATTCCAGAGATGTCAACACTACGGAATAATTAGAACATTAGAAATTAGAACACAAATGACGCAAATAGTTAAAACAGCCGAAAACAAACGTCTTGTTGACAAGAGAAAGAAATTTATTCATTTGAACTTATTCCCAATATTGAATGACGGATCTAAATGTTCTAATTCATGCTTTTTCTTGTGAGAAGTCATTTGTTTCAGCTGTTTTTAACTATTTGCATTATTTGCGTTACAATTTCTAATGTCAGTAGTGTTGGCATCTCTGTAAAGGGGTATCCCTGCTTTTGAAAAATGCTTCATTACATCTATCGATTACTTTCAAACTTAGTTCACTTTTGCTCTTAAATTCATTTTTGTTGAGGTTAGCAATTTTATCAATCTTAAGTTACGGTTGTATGTAATTATATTAGTCAACCCCCTTGGTAAATTGAGTAAGTGTATTCTTTATAAAAAATTCATTTTGTTTCTTTATAGAATGAAACACACCAACAAAACTGTATTTCAAATCAAAGACAAATATACTTTGCAGTTTGATCAACATAAGGAACCATGTTTATTCATACATGGAAAGTTACAATCAATCAGGCAAATTAATGTCATTTTCATGCCTTTCTGAGACCATTGAAGTATACCTTGTTATGATTTGATGATTATGGCTTTTTCATTCATATATTTGATTGATGACATAATAAGCCTTAATTTACTACACTGCGCTATACTTACCTATATCTCTTCAAATTGCTATTCGTTGCCCAAAGTAGAATAGCCACCGGCAAACAAAACGACTCGAAAAGAGTCTAACTGCCCTGAAAGCAGACGGGGAAACCCGTCACTGCGCAGGGACTATATAACGCCTCTCCACACACGTCTACTTCCTCTTTCGTTGCCGCGCTTCAAAGTAAAAGAATATGAAATCGGCTAAAGAAATTAAAGACAAACCTACACCCCAAAATATCGCCAAAGATATGCCGGGACCAAAAGAGAGTAGTTCGGCGATTCTAATGCAAGATAAATCTACTCCGCCTCCCTCTGAAGAGGCGAGCGCGAGGAATAAACCCTCAAAAAAACGATCAATCGGGCCCACGGATAAGGGTGGTAGGGCAAAAAAGAAACGCCCCAATAATCCCCCTTTGACGAAGCAAACCAGCACGGTGAGGACTGAACCCTCGAAAAATCCGGCTGGGAACCCATCACCGAACCCTTCGGCCTCCATGATGTCGGGTATCGGGTCGGATAAGTCCCCTGAGAGGGGCAGTGTTAACTCCTCAACCTCACAAAAAAGAGGTGTCCACGAGGATGCGAGTGTGACCTCTAACACGTCGAAGACCCACCAATTTACTACGCTCCCTGACCCAGCTCAGGCGGGCGACTGGATTATCAAAGCCCTTTAAGTTCAGGCTATCATGCCTCCTCCCAATACCCAACCCCCATCTACCCACCCCGACCCAGATCCCTTGGATCTCGGTCCCAAACTATCAAGTCAACAAAAGACTAGGGAATATTTATCATCTCGCCATCACCATGGCCAGGGAGGCGGCGGGAACGAGAGTCCGCCTCACCCCCAGAGGACGGGTAGCATTTCAATAGTTGGGGATTCAGACTCCGAGTACGGCTATCACAACCCAGTACGTAACCAAGCCGTAACTTCCCGGGCGAGAAATTGGAGAGACTTCTCTTCATCTTCAGTTTCCAGTGAAACACACTCCTTACCACTTGTTACAGGCCGCACAGAGTGCTAGATCGCCTATGATTGGCCAAGCCAGCGGCTTAACGGACCAATCGCAAAATTACCGCTCACGTGACCAGCCGCGAGATGGCGCACTTGCGGGATTTCCACTGCATCTGACGACCGACATCGCCGGGCAGCGAGAATTCTCTCTAAATATTGCCCACAACTGCGGGCGGACGAAGAAGATGATCACAGACTGTTAAGCAGCAGTCTATTTTTAGACTGAAATCATCACTCGGAGATCGAGAAGATTCTCTGCCGGGAATAAAGATGGACGGACCGTATAAGTCTGCTTCCACAAACTAGATAATCGCCGCTCTGGATTAAAACCGGCGAGTAGAGAGGTGACAAGGGATTACAGGATCGCGTCTCAGGACTTTGATAATTATCTGTGCTCCCCCACGGTCCCAGACGTAGCCTTTCGCGTGGCGATGCAGGGGCGAAGAAATCCAGATACAACACCCTGCGCAGCCGCACTTTTATCAGCACCGACAGGGATTTGTCGGCGATCGACATCTCTGCCCGCAATGGCATGCGTCTCGCAATTTATCAGGGCTGCCTGATTACGGCCCTGACGGAGGCAGAGAGCCTAGGATTGACTTCAACCGATAGAGAATCGGTGCTTGAATCTCTTTCTAAGTGTCTGACCTGCAGTATGAACAGGCAACAAGATCAGCCCTACTTACACGAGGCTAAGAAGGAGCAACGTGTTGACTGCTCTTAACATCGAGCGGGAAGCTGCAAAATGTTGGCGACTACCATGTGAAGGTAAAGATTTATTTAATGGTAAATTTCAGGATGTGCTCGATTAACCATTTCTGAAAGTAACACGGCGGACAAAACTTTCTATAAGCTAAGTTCCGGCAATAGATCTAGCTCTCAGGCTATAAGTATAGATCTAAGTCCACTCAGTCTCAGCACAAACAGAAGTCTTCTTCTTGCCCTCAGGACCAGCCCCAGTCCTTCGGAGATCAGAGGGGCCCCTCTTTCCCTAGCTTCTCGCGTCCCCCTAATGACTCTAACGCTAGGCGTGAGAGGAGGGGACAACCGCAGAAGGTCACAAAGCTATCGCGGCTCCCGTAGTGGGGCTGGGACGTCAGCCCCAGTTCCAGTCCCAAGGCACTGTTTTCAAGGGCCTGGCGACGATCAGCGTATTTGACAATCAATTACAACTAGTTCTAACCCCCTCCCATCATGTCCCAGTCGGGGAGGCTAACTCTTTGGCTTCAAAATGGGAGAAGATATCTCACGACAAGTTTGTTCTCGACATAATAAGTTCAGGGTTCAACCCAATCTTTCCAAGGATCTGTCAAATTTCCCATTTCTGCCGCCAGACGCCCTCTCCCAGGGATCCCATCCGGCTAAGGGCATTAAGAACAAGAAATACAATCTCTCCTATCAAAAGGGGTAATAGTTCAAGTTCAGGACAACAATTCCCTCCTCCTGTCTCCGGGTTTCTGGTAGAAAAACGCTCGGGGGGCTTCCGATGGTTCTCAACCTAAAGAGAGTAAACAAGCTTCTCCCAAACCACACCTTCAAAATGGAATCTCTCTCAACCATCCTGCCCCTAATAAAATCCCACGAATGGCAGTAACAATAGACCTTCAAGATGCATATTATCACATCCCGATGGCCCACGAGCTCGGAGATACTTGGGATCAAGGTAGAAAACATTTGTTACCAATTCAAGGCTCTCCCATTCGGGGCTAAAACCAGCTCCAAGAATTTTCTCTCCGCTTAATTCAAGTAGTTGCGGCAGAATTAAGAAGACGAGGAATTACAATCTTCTGTTACCTAGACGACTGGCTCCTTCTCCGTCCGTCAAAAGCCACCCTCGAGTCCAATATATAGATAGTGATGCAATTAGCCAAGGACTTGGGCTTCATGGTAAACGAAAAGAAATCGAAGCTCACGCCAACGACCACTCCAGAATTTCTGGGGGCCAGGATAAATATTCCATGCCTTGTAGTACGCCCATCCCTCCACAGAGTGGAAAATTCTAGCAGTGGGAGCGAGGCTTTGCTCAACCTGCTTCGCATCTGCCGAGGATTGGCAAGTTTTCCTAGGTCTACTCGCGAGCCTGATAGACCTCATCCCACAATGCAGACGTCACATGAGACCTCTTCAGCTGCATTTCTTGAGACACTTCAAACCAAGCGTCCACTCAAGGACCATCCCATCCCACTATCATCCAAAATAAGTCAATCAGTCCAGCAGTGGTCTTCTCATCTCTCTTTAACCAGGGGAAGAAGACCCAAAAGCCCATTCCAACCCTCACTCTGACAACAGACGCGTCAAAGCTCGGCTGGGGGCTCACATGGGAAACCTCGAAGCCTCGGGCCAATGGGAATCGAGAGAGTCGGCCCAACACATCAACGTTCTCGAGATGAGAGCAGTTCAACTAGCAATGGGCAGCTTCCTACCCCACATTGCAAATCATTGTGTCCTAGTAAAATCGGACAACAACACTGTAGTATCGTACATAAACAGAGAGGGAGGAACAAAATCACGAACTCTGTGCAATCTAACGATGGAGATCCTTTCGTGGTGTCAGGATCATCGCATAACTCTGATAGCTCGTCACATTCCCGGGAAGGACAACTACCTTGCAGACTTCCTGTCGCAGGGAAATACCTCCCATCGGAATGGCAGCTAAATCGCTCAATAACGATGAAAATATTCACTCAATTCGGACAACCTCAGATAGACCTCTTCGCGTCAATTCTGAACAAACAACTTCCAGTCTATTGCACGGAAACACCAGGATCCCCTAGCCTTCGCAACAGACTCTCTATCGATATCGTGGAAAGGATTCTTGCTTACGCCTTCCCGCCCTTTCCCATCATAGCGCAAGTTCTGGAGAAGGTGAGGGAGGACGAGGCTCACCTCCTTCTCATTGCACCATGGTGGCCGAGGAAACCATGGTTCACGAATCTAACAAACCTGTTGGCAGGGACTCCAAGAACACTCCCTCGTTGCTAAATCTTCTGAATCAACCAGGGACAGAAACCTATTATCCGAATCCAGAGAGACTTGTGCCTAACACTCTGGCCCATTTCAGGAAATCGGCAGCGACGCAGGCCTTTGGAGAGAGCAGCAGATAGTATGCCGCCCAATTCCTCCGATCCTCCACCAGGAGTACTTATAATTCGAGACTTCAGAGATACTACGATGGTGCAGCAGTTGCAGGTCGATCCAACCTCTGCCTCTTTAGGTAAGATTGCAGATTCTTACTTGTTCTGTTCGATGAAAGTTACTATTTCATCAATACGAGTTATAGATCAGCCATAGCGGCGTATCATACAGATTTGGAACGGAGAGACTGTCTCTAATTCAATGTTTCTCTCCCGTCTAACTTGATATTTTTCTTACAGAATCCACCTAAGCAGAGACTCATCCCAAGGTGGGACCTTCCAAAGTCCTTCGAGCTCTAGCAAAGTCTCCTTTCGACCTATGCATAAATGTTCCCTTCTTAACCTTCTAATAAAGACAGTCTTTCTTATAGCAGTAGCATCAGGCCAAGCCCGTAGTCTCTACTCATGCTCTGTCAGTTAGGTCAGGTCATATCCGTTGGGAAAAGGATAGGGTTCGTTTGATTCCTAAAGCAGGTTTTCTTGCCAAGAACCAAAGAGAATCTTCAAACCTTGCCAAATTGTTTTACCATCAATTAGCAAATTCTCTACTGTCTCAGAAGATAGGTTATGGTGTCCAGTTAGAGCGTATAGTGGTACATTGACAGAGACTAAGTCCATTCGCTCATCCAACCAACTTTTTATTAGTTCAGTAGAACCCCACGGGCCGGTTAGCCCAGATACTGTTTCCCGATGGATAAGTTCAGGGTATCAAGTCAGGGGGCCCAGAAGCCCTACTTTCAGACTCAGTTAGAGCCCATGACACTGGGGTATTTCAGCTTCTTGGGCTCTTTTCCAGGGTACTTCTATGGAGGAGATCCTCCAGGCAGCCTACTGGGCAAGTCCTAATACCTTTGTGTCTTATTACTTATCTGATGTGATTAGTCAGGATACGAGATTCGCATCTGCGGTTCTGTCGTGTCCTCATCGCTCCTAATTTGTTTTGAATTAATTAGGTATGTTTAGCTAGGTTCTTTTGGTGGACCTTTAGGAAGGGCTTCCTTTTTCCCACCTCCAGATTTTCTGTGTAATCTAGCAATTTGAAGAGATATAGGTAAGTATAGCGCAGTGTAGTAAATCAGAATGTTCAATTGTGAACATATTATTACTAACAAGCTATACTTAACTATAGCTTCCCTCCCTTCCTCCCCTGTGTTTCGTCGCCCTTCCTTTTTTTCACGTGAACGAAAGAGGAAGTAGACGTTGTGTGAGAAGGCGTTATATAGTCCTGCGCAGTGACGGGTTTCCCGTCTGCTTTCAGGCAGTTAGACTCTTTTCGAGTCGTTTTGTTTGCCGGTGGCTATTCTACTTTTGTGGAACGAATAGCAATTTGAAGAGATATAGGTAAGTATAGCTTGTTAGTAAATAATATGTTCACAATTGAACATTCTGATTTGATACATGTATATGATTTATAGTACTGTATAAGTGGTTATTTTCGCGGTGACTTTATTTTCGCGAATTTCGCGAGTTGATCTTCGCGAAAATTTCCACTACAATACAAGGCCATTTATAGTAATGAAATCATCACCAAAATCGCGAAATTTTGCTCTCGCGAATTTCCCCAACTAGTCCAAAATCGCGAAAATATCTGGACGCGAAAATATTGGCTTATATAGTATCTCAATCGGCATTACCAATTTTAGGATAAGTTTAGATAAATAAAATTCAAGTGAATATTTCCTCCATTGACTTTATACAGGGGTTGTCCATAAGATCCAATAATTACCCACGCCGATGAAATCGGCAGGGTATTGTAAAGGGTTCCGTATGTTTGTTTGTTTGTTTGTTTGTTTGTTTGTTTGTTTGTTTGTTTGTTTGTTTGTTTGTTTGTTTGTTTGTTTGTTTGTTTGTTTGTTTGTGTACAAGATAACTAGAGAACGGGTGAACGGATTTGCACCAAATTTTCAGGGATTGTTTGGATAGTGAAAGGAAAGAATTGATTAGATTTAGGTGATGATTGGTTGATCCCTGCAGATTCTGTGTGACTTTTTTGTTTTTACTCTGGACCGTCTAGTTTTTCCTATCCGCGATGAGGGCCTTAGTGGCGATAGCTCAGTGGCGATAGCGCAAACAAACCCACCAAAAGTCCAAGTGCGCAGTAGCTCTTAAATTGGTCTTTTCCAAAGGTAAAGCGCAGTATACTAGATAACATTGTAGGAGTTCACTTTAATACTGCGGCAGCCATATCCCCAGCCCATATCCAATGCATGCGCACACAAACGTAACACTAACATTATTGAATTTCGAAACAAGGTGTATAAAGCACATCTTCTCGCCAGGTCATAAGGTAGGAGGTTTTGCAGACTATTTTTATGATCAGTACATTAATATTCATCTTCCTTAACTGCTGGGACACGCTACCACAGTGGTGTTGTGCGGCAAGGATCCCAAGCGATTTTTTAGGAAGCTCCAATGCCGGTGACCTGGCCTTGAGCAGGGTTAACGAACGTGCGGTCACACATAGGCCGGGGACAGGTCAGCGTGGAGACGATTGGGTCGTTCGCTAACATTCGCTGACATAGGGGTCATGTTTTTTCAGTACATAAATTTCGAGTTGTGTAAAGCCATGTGTTAAGACAAAATCATCCGGGGTTAGTACACATAATGTAGATTTCAGTTTTGACCCCATAGTATTACAACTACTCTGTAGCGCCACCAAGGCGTGGGTATGCCGCCTTTGACGGCCCCTCTACTTTCATTTCATTTCATGTCAAAATTCCCAGATTCATTTGAAATATTAAGAATTGTGTGTTAATGATATCATTTCATCTATCAAAAATTGAATGATCAAGTCATGATCATTGAAGCATTACAAATTATGCTTAAATGCTCACAAGAAAGTATGATAATGACATAATTTCCTTAATCAACCATATATATGTTCATGCATTAATGAACATGATCCCTAATGTTGATTAAATTAAAGGGATGCAGTAACATTGAATGATATTCAAATCACATTTATTCGATTTAGCTTATTTTGCCAACATAATTATAAACACTTAGGTCAGTCTGGTATCTCTTCAAAATTGCAAGCTAATTGCTTGCTTTACCTTCGAGATATCAATGATTTCATACTCAAAATTTATAAACCAACACCGGATGGTTTATAAAACCATGTGCTTTTCCACACACCCATTTCCTGTTGTAAAGTCCCCCGTCTCTAGCGGCCTGGTGGGCTATCAGCAGAGGGCACTGGTATTCGAATGTATGCTTGGCATTGTTTGTTACACTGTTTTAAGGTAGTAAATGATTTTCATTTGATCTGAAACTTTCAGTAGTTTGTTTTTACTGTTGGAACAATATAATTTTATTAATCTTGATATAATTGCTCTTGTTTTTGAAAGCTACTAAATCCCTTTAAAGGTCTTGAATTTGATATATAATTTTACTTATTTTACCTGTAGTGTATGTTTCACTAAATAAAGAACAAATCTTGAAATTCTACATAATTATGTACTCGTTAAACACAGGGGTTGAATAAATCTGCAAGAAACTGTATGCATTTAACAGTCTTTCATAGTCTCTACTGATTTCCTGTCACAATATGATTACATCCAGCCACCTTTTTTCTTCCTAAAAAAAAAAAAAAAAAAAAAAAAAAAAAAAAAAAAAAAAAATCAAATATTTCATTAGTATCTTCTCTTCACTCATCCTCAAACACATTTTGCTATTATTATTTATATATTTATAGTTGAATTTATATCCTCTCTTTATGTTTGCTACTTCTATTCCACCGTCTTATCTACATGTCAGTGGCAGATCCAGACTGGGCAGATGAGTGCCCCCCCCTAACTTTGAAAACCACACATTGACCGTACATATTAAAATCAGAAAATTTGGCACCCCCTCCCCCCCCCCCACATCGAGCCTGGCGCCCCCCTATTTTCAGATCCTGAATACGCCACTGCATGTAGGGGAGACTCAGGTTAGTTGAGCCACTTTTTACTCAAGGTCACCTGGTGCCCATGGGTGAAGTTTTTTTAGGCTGTTGAGGATTGGGATTGAAAGAGTAGTATGTTAGGCAAATTATAAAAGGTATATCCCGATATTAGCACTTTCGGTTTTGGAGCCCCAGGCAATTATAAAAAAAGTGTCAAGTGGCTCAACTAACACCAACACGCAGGTAAGTTGAGCCAAGGCGTTGGGTTAGTTGAGCCATGCGGCATACATCAATTTTGGGGGGCTGACTCCCCCATCCCAAAAGACACACATAAACACACACCCACACCCTCACATACACCAACTCACACGCATGCATGCACACATAACGGTTACTTTTTGGTGCATTTAATTTTTTCCCCTATTTTCGCAGGTACGTCCTTCATAAATAGTTTTGGGGCATGACAGATATTTTTTTCCTGTTTAATAATGATAAAAAATAGTTAATTCATGTAACACGCCATACAAAACACCAAAATATTCTTTTCAAAAATTTTAACCCATGTAGGCATAGGCTCAATCAACAAAGGCTCAACTAACCCCACACCTTATATTTTAACTAATTGGGGTGGAAAGTAAAATTCTTACTACACACAAATCTAATTATATGGTTAAATTTATATACAATGATACTACTTTCAACTGTAGTATGATAGTCCGTTAAGTATTTTAGGGTGTCAAAAATATGAGCACACATGTAATTTTTCACAGAAGTCACTTTGACCAGCAAAAATCAAATTTTGTTGATTTTAACAAGCTTGTAGTCTGCACCCATGTATCAAATTTAGCATGTATGGTCCATCTATCATTATGTAACAAGAGATGGAAGCACTATAAATTTAAAAATGGTCTTGACCTATTTAGAGGGGGTGGCTCATAGAGTTACATACCCCAAGTGCGTATTTAACTCTGTGGGGTGGCTCAACTAACCCACTGGCTCAACTAACCTGAGTCTCCCCTACCTCCTACTGTTCAGTGTACTCATTAGAAATACTGTAATCGTGGAAATATTCACGTTATATTAATTTTCGCGGATTTCGCGCGAAGATCGGCAGGCGCGAATTTAAAAACAAGCGAATATATAGACATGCTTTTTTTATGCATGTATTGGGTGCATTCAATTGCGTGTTTACTAAAATGCAGCGCGAATTAAAGAACCTGTGAACATTCTTTGGGGCTGCTCAGTGCCAAAAATTAATCTCACGAAAATAACAGCGAATACTGTATTATTGAAATAATTCACATCCACTTGACTATATTTGTTATTGAAAAATAATCGGTTTATTATTGTATAGGATGTTAGATTTTTTAAAAAACAAATATCACAAATATAATGAGCATACTTTGTTTTAAGGCACTGTGTTTACAATACCATGATTATACACATAGGTCAGTAAAATATGCTTTGAAAAGTTCATTAAAGCAAGGTTGATTTTTTTATGATTCTGATTTTTTTTAAATGGGATTTCCTCGTTTAACTTGCAAAAGCATCTTAACATAATTCAAATTTAAATCATGACATCTATATTTGATATAGATGATAAACCTTGTTTACAAAGACTGAATGATATTATAATATAATTATGTAGTGACTTTATAATTATCTTTTAATTAGACACATACTGTAGCACTTCATAGAAAACAATGATGATTATAAAACATAGATAACAGATGTAAACATTATACTGTAGCTGTATATGAATGCAAAAAGGTAAATCTAAATGATTATATCAACACATACAATGACTACAGGTCGATATACACATTTTTAGATGCTCATGTACTATCCACCTCGACTTACGCACTTATAACATTTAAAATTTTCAACCAGACTGGAACATAATAAATAATATGTCTTTGATTAATTATGACATTATTTGTTCCTTATGAAAAATATTCAACAAAAAATCATTTTACATGGATATGACTTCCAGCTGTTCATTATAGAACCTTTAACACAATTCAACTCTTGGAACAATTCACCCACAAACAAAATTACCACTGATTCATGAAACATCACAATTAGGATTTCATTGCTGAGGGAAATAAGCAAATGTAATAATCAAACAAAATCCAGATCAATCAGAGGTAGTGGTGTCACACACTTCATTTTCACATGGAATAATGAATACACATTTTCTTTGAATGAATTGTGATGATTGTCAAATTAGCAATGGTGTAGTGTGTTAAAAATATTTGTCATAAGATAAGCTGAGAATCTTAGTAAATATATTTAAAAAAAAAAATATTTTGACATCTGATTTGTCAAGTTCCATTTCCATCTCAAGATTTAGTCCACTACTCTCTTTTATCTTTAACCTACAGTATCGAACATGGCTGGGAAACCCCTAAAAAGTGAATTAAAAATTTCATATTATAAAATTGTAAATGCAAAACTATTAGTGCAAATCTAAGACATTCCCAATGAAATCAATACAATGCATATCAACCCAATGAGTACATCATAAATGAATGAATATTAGACAAATCAAAGTTTCACAAATTATTGTGAAATATTCCAGTATCAGAATCAATCATACAGATATCACATTTTGTCCATCATAATGTATTTTGTTTTAAAAGGGTGAATTTCTTATCAATCATATTGCAAAATATAATTGAAAAATGTGATTTTTTTTTTAAATCAGACTTTGGGGTGAAGTCAGTTCAGTTAAAAATTATGATTGTATGATGCAAATTAAGAAAAAAAAAATCCAAAATCTTCAATTAATCAATTAATCTTTGAAACATAGAGAATAACAGTCATTACAATCAGAGAATACTTGTTAGTTCTTTTCATAATTATGCTGATCTCCATTGATCCAATCCCAATTAGTTCGCTGCATTCAATCATTCCATTCATCTCCTCAGCATGTGTCACGTCCAAAAAGCTTTAGGGGTGGCAAATTTGGGCAGAAACACTTGATGCACATCATTGGATGCATTTATACGAAGCATGGAGTATCGAGGCATCCATTCTATCCAGCTTCCTTCAATCATTCCATGATTTCATTTATCTCCAGAAGTGTAAGGGGTGGCATATTTGGGCAGAGACATTTTGGTGCAAATTACAAGCTGGAAGCATTTTATTACAAAGCATCAAGTCTCGAGGCATCCATCCTAAATCCAGCATGTTCTCAATAAAATCAACTGCTCTTAGACTTCATGACGACTCCACCTCCAAGACCCCTTTGATTAATGAGAATATAGACCAAAGCAGCTCCAAACACACAAGCAGGTATGGTCGTTGGTAGTGGGTCTCCTAGCTTGATCAAGGTATAGGCAGCTCCAGTCATAATCCCCAGCAAAGGCACCGCAGCGAACACCCGATAACAGGGCCGTCCGAAAGCGAGCAAAGCACCTAGCAGCACTTCAGCGGCTCCAACAAGGGATATGTACATGGGGACGGTCTTGATGCCGAGAGCGTCCCGTAATGGAAGCACAGTTAAGAATCTCTCAAAGTCTTTGCTCATCTCTGGAAGACCATGTCCCTTCTGTTCTGGGTCGAGGGGTAATAGCTTCACCAATCCTGCAACGATGAAAAGGAGTCCGAAGACCAGGGCGATGTAGTGACTGGCCGCCATCGTAACTTATGAAATTAGTATCCGGTAGTAGGCGCTATGTCAATATTCTCTCTAGCTATATGTACTCCGTACCGCCTGTGCAGGCCTGTAGAGCACACAGTGATAAATGGTCATAACAATAATGAGTTGTAATACGATATGTCGCTGGCGGATGAGTGCACATTCTGAATCATGGATGGATTTGGCGGCAAATCTTATATGACTTCCAGTTGTGTCGATTAGGGGGATTGGGGACGGACGCATCCACCCCTAATAGTTTAGGAAGGGGAGATGGCCTGTACAATCATTTACCAAAATTTTTAGATCAAGAAAAATAAAAAGTAGGGCCTATCATTATGTGCAAGCATGCAAAAATAATATCCCATTATACAAATCCATTAATTATTTCAAAACGCTTTTGTGCTGTTGTAACAGGCGCGGATCCAGGGGGGGCCCGACGTGCCCGGGCCCCCCCCCCCCAAAAAAAAAAAAAAAAAAAAAAAAAAAGAGGAGAAAAAGGGAGAAAGAAGGGAAAAGGGAGAGAAAAGAGGGAAAAGAAAGAAAGGGAAGGGAATAAAGGCCGATGTTTGTACAATATTCGCAAAACTTTATTCAATAAGAATCACGAAATAGGCCTAATTGGGTTGTAAACGACCATAACTAGGGCCTATAATGTGGGGGGAGGGTCACGAGACCGATTTTTCTCCTTTTCTTTTTAAAGAAAAAGAATACATTACTGACGAAAAGTAAAATAAAAGAAAAAATTATTTAAAACTAAAGTTTCAAAATGTGACAAAGAAAAAGAGCCTCGTGGACCCTTGGCCTAGTGGGCCCTCGGCCTCGATGAAAAATAGTCGGCCTCGTGGGAATACTAAAAAGTGCCCCATTTATTTATTCCATATATCTTTTTAAAACCAACATTTTCGCTCGCGGATATTCAATCGTGATGCACAATAACTCTAATTTTAGCTCAAAATTTTCGGCTCGCGCTTCGCACTCGCACATAGGCCTATCAATTTAGTAGGGTATATAATGCACAATTAACCAAAAAAGTTCGGCTCGCGCTTCGCGCTCGCGGATACTAAATAGGGTTTATAATACACATTTATCTACAATTCTTTATGCTAGAAAGTGCCCCTTTATTTATTCTATATATCTTTTAAAACCCGAAATTTTCGGCTCGCGCTTCGCGCTCGCAGATACCAATCTAGTAGGGTATATAATATAATACACAATTAACTCAAAATTTTACCCCAAATTTTCAGCTCGCGCTTCGTGCTCGCGGATACTAAATAGGGCTATAATACACAATCATCTACGATTTTTAATACTAGAACGTGCCCTTTATTCCATATATTCTTTTACAACCCCAAATTTTCGGTCGCGCTTCGCGCTCGCTGACATGTCTGATACTAAATCATTTTTTAACACAAAATTTTCAGCTCGCGCTTCGCGCTCGTGGATACTAAATAAGGTCTATAATACTCAATTAATTACGATTTTTAATACGAGAAAGTGCCCCTTTATTTATTCCATATATCTTTTAAAACCCAAGCTTCGCGCTCGCTGACATGTCTGATACTAAATCATAATGCAATATACAATTAACTCTAAACTTTACCTTAAAATTTTCAGCTCGCGCTTCGCGCTCGCGGATACTAAATAGGGTTAATAATACACAATTAATTACGATTTTTAATACGAGAAAGTGCCCCTTTATTTATTCCATATATCTTTTAAAAACCCAAGCTTCGCGCTCGCTGACATGTCTGATACTAAATCATAATGCACAAATAACTCCAATTTTTACCTCAAAATTTTCAGCTCGCGCTTCGCGCTCCCGGATTTTAAATAAGGTCTATAAAACACAATTATCTCCAAAAAAAAATTAATAATAGAAAGTGCCCCTCTATTTATTCCCATTATGTATCTTTAAAATCCAAAAATTTTCGGCTCGCGCTTCGCGCTCGCGGATACTAAATCATAATGAAGAAATAACTCCAATTTTGAGCTCAAAATTTTCGGCTCGCGCTTCGCGCTCGCAGATACCGATTTAGTAGGGTATATAATGCACAACTAACTCAGATTTTTACCTCAAAGTTTCATCTCATGTTGGCAATTTAGAACACATATTCAAACCACTAAAGTTTTGTTAAAAATATTATACCGATTTTTTTTTTTTTTTTTTTTTTTTGCAGCATAATTATTATTTTGTTTTCATAAGAGTAAAATTAAAATTGTTTTAAATTCCTCGTTTGAGGTCAGTATAGGCCTATATATCGGGATATGTTAACTTGCGCTTCGCGCTCGTTTGCTCGCTCCGCTCGCAAGATTTTTTTTTTCAAAAGTTGGGCCCCCCCCCTCTGGAAAAATCCTGGATCAGATATTAATTCGTCGAAAATGCTAATTAAGTGCAAAGTTCTCTTTCTCTATACTTCATTCCTAACCATATAGGGCCTGTGCGTTGTTCATTTGTTATGTTCTGAAAATTAAAAAACTTGTTCCTTTTCATTCTTGAGAGCAGAAGTTAACCAGACCCTGTGAAAAGCAACAAAGCCCCCCCCTCCCGAAAAAAAAAGAAATTGGGGATTTGTTTTAGGAAGAGGGGATTGTCAGCAAAAGAAATCAAGAAGCTGTTTCCCATTTTTCCTCCCAACTGTTTACAGTTCCGTTTATATTTAAAGAGAGAGAGAAAATGAGAGATATGAAAGAAAGAGATATTCATATAGAGAGAGATATGAAAGAGAGATAGAAAGAGAGAGAGAGAGAGAGAGAGAGATGAAAGAGAGAGAGAGATATATATATATATATATATGAAACAGAGAGACAGAGAGAGAGAGAGAGATGAAAAGGAGAGATATGGAAGAGAGAAAGAGAGAGAGAGATATGAAACAGCTTCATTATGTTCTTTTTACTGAAAATACCCACCTCCTAAAATTTCATTCATGGGCTTTTGTTTCTTATCTTTTTTCCCCTTTCTTGAAGAAATCGTGACATGGTCTAGTCATCTTCTGCTCTCATGCTGAAAAGGAAGAAGTTTTCTCTTTCAGAAGATATAGATAAACCAAATACTCTATTTATATAGGCATTTACTTTGTATTATATACATGTCTGTTCTCCTATTCTTCCTTTTTGGAATTGGAATATTAATTAACTTCGTCCTCTCTCTCTCTCTCTCTCTCTCTTTCTCTCTCCCTCCCCCCCCTCTCTCTCTCTCTCTTTCTCTCTCCGACTCTCTGTCTTCCTCTCTATCTTTCTAAAGATAGACATTTTGTTTTCACACAATCCGAAGAGTTCGTCATAAAATTCGTTAAACAAAAAGATTTTATTACAAAAGTTTATAACAACGATGGTATGATAGTAATTTAGTTTACCCTGTAAACTTTATAAAATAAGGAATTGAGATTAAACAGATAAATTGAAATAAACAAGGAAAAGTAAACGGATATATGGGTCTACATCATTTTACAAGGACGTTTTCTGGCTGCAACCACCAAATTATATAACTTTCTAAACCCATTGAATACGCAATAATAGCTCTATAATCATCAAGGCTAGGAATATAGTGTCCTCCTTTTATCTTGTCCATGATCCAGGTCCTTACTTTGGACAAGCGTCTAAAAAGATTGGTTCTGGATATGAAACGTCGATACAGGCCTATACTTTGGTATGGCGATATCGACCAACGCTGAATAGAGTCCAACCCTTTAGAGAGACAGAAAATTTCTTCCCCACAATTTAAACAAGAGAATGTGCACAATATAATTCAACCATCGATGTATTTTAACATTATAGGTTATAGGTTATAGGCATTTGGTTATATGTTATATCTTCAGCTGGATGTCGAAAAGAAGAAATGGAAAAGTTTCATGCTGCTTCCTTTAATAAGTAGCAGATGAACGTTTTGTTGTTTGTTTTTTTTTCTTTGTCTTCTTCCTTCTCTCTTCTTCTTCTCGTTTTAATACCCTGAATATTCTTTTTTTTGTATCCAAGAGGCAACCTTTTACAAAATTTTCTGACTGTATTGTTAGTTATAGATTTTTTAATGATGTTTTTTTCAAAACATTGAAGTAACAAAAGAAACTCAACTCCATTTAAGGTACCGTCCTCAGTTCATAGAATAATTAGCCGTCATGTATAAATTCCATAAGCCATCACATATGGGTAATTGGTTGATTTCTTTTAGCTATTATTATTAAAGTCTCTCGCGATTAGGCTACGTCAGCTGATTGCGTATTACATAAATCAAGATGCATTATTAAAGCTGCATTCCACCCCAAATTAAAAAGTGTATACAAAAAAGTCTCATGAATATCATGAAGTCGAGAAATTAGTTGCTGATTGCTGTAAATGAGCTTGATAAGTTCGTTGGTTCTTTGAAGAATAATTGAAATGCGACAGAGCTTATCAGAAAATGATTTCAGTCACTTTTGGCTTTCGTGGTCCTGTGGTAGTTCGTGTTCAATTCACGTCGATTTACCAGAATGATCAAGAGCACAATACCAAGAAACAGAGGTGGGGAAGCCATTGCAATAGGATCACCAATCTTCTGATGTGTGAGGAAAGCTCCAACCATGATGACTAGAAGATAAAAGGCTCCGATCACTCTCCAGAATGTACGTCCGAAAGCCAGCATGCTCCCAAACACAGTCTCCGCAAACCCTACAGCCGACCTGTAAATGGTAGTCGTAATGGTGACCCCGAATAGATGATGCACGGGGAGGACTGAGAGGTAACGTTTGAACATCGACTTCATCTCTGACTGGCTGAATCCGCCACCGAGTTCGATCGGGGTCAGCTTGAGAAGACCCGCGAAGATGAAGAGAAAACCGACCAGGACAGCGACATAGTGAATCAGACCCATGGCGATTGTAAAATTATGACTCCGTCGTACTGCTATACAATGTGATCCCAAAATAGATGCATCCAGGGTCCAAAGCATGCGGTCTAACCAGATACGGGCGCAGCTCTTTGTGAAAATACAGCACAATCCTTTACTTAAAATATTTGTATAAATGCTGCTTATAAAGACGAAAGAGACAGAGTATGATATATTTCAGTTGATGCATGTACACATCAATGCACCCCCACCACAATCATAACAACATAACGAGCACATAGCATCTACAATAGACGGGTTGCATGTATTATAAATACGGCGGCTTTGTCGCCTTCGATGATATAGGAGGGTTAAAGGTTAACTGGCATTGACTCGGACAAAGAACGCACGCTAGAGCATGGCGTCTGCAGGAGTGCAGTGGGAAACTGTTAGGCGAATATGTTATGAGCAAGAATAGGATGTAATATTGTGATCATTTTGATAAAACGACTTTCCTATTCATCGTGATTAGTTGATCACTGATGGATGACGATAGGGAGAATCATCATTTACTGGTCTACAACATGAAAAATTGAACAAATTAAAGGAACATAATGAGTGTAGTCAGCATGAACGTCTAGGTTATGGAGAGAAAGAATAATATATAACAACATAACAATAACAATATATAAGTTAAAACTATAATGAAATGATAGAGATATATCTGATAAGATGAGAATAGGCATGGATGAAATTTTTTTTTTTAATTAAAAAAAAAAGAGGAAAAAAAAGAAAGAAAATAAAAATGCCATCTTTTTATCAGTGATTATAATAAAAGGATAATGGTTTTGTGTTTTTGCAGATGGGTTTTATGGACATGCCAGAATAATCGATTGTTGAGAAACAGTAAATTCCCCTGATAAAATTTGACAATTCACTCTATACAAAATTACGGAGTTGGGAAACATTTTCTCATAAAGCAGAGAAGCATATGGCCAGAGCAAGTAATTTCACTTAATTTTCCTCAAGCATATTCTTATTATATTGTGATATTTTGCGTTATCATTATTCGATTGTAATTGTTTATTCATCATTAAGATACAAAATAAATGAGTATTGAACTGACTTTAATTGAATTCGAATGTAAATGTAAGAGTAAAATCCGAGTAAAAGCAATTGCTTTTTTATTCCAACTAATTATTTCTATGCTACCCACGATATCTCTCTCTCTTTCTCTCTCTCTCTCTCTCTCTCACCCCCCCCCCTCTCTCTCTCTCTATCTCTCATGTCTCTCCTCTTTCTCTACTCTCTATCTCTCCTCTTTTTCTTTCTTCTTTCTCTCTCATCTCTGTCTATCACAATCCCTTTTTTTCTCTCTCTCTCAATCCCATCAAAAGGGAGTTGTAATAATAAAGTACAGTCTGTATGACATTTGTTTTAAATATCTGATCCAATGTACTACAATTCAGTATTATTGCCTCATAAAGAATAAAAGTAATCAATAATATACATCCCAAGAGAAAACACTCTATAATAGTGTTCATTTCAAATAAATGTTAAATATATTCTTAAAATTGCATTAATAAATGTTTTGATCATTCACATTGAAAAATTGAACATATTGTAAATTGAACATTTTTAGTTTGCAAGCTGCTTGTTTAATGTGTTTTTAAATAAATAAACAGCTCTATGCTATTCTATTCTATCTTGTTTATTATTAAGTCAAATGCATCATCCCTAAAAAAATAAAAGTTGGGTTTGATTATGTTACTTTAATTTTACCTTAAAAACATTACTCCAAATTGCAGTTTGGAAATGTACAAGAGTACAAACTTAAACTAACAACTGTTCAAATTGTTCTTTTTCATTTATTTCATGCTCAATTTCAACATACATAATTTATATATGAAATGTTTCCATCTACTGGCCCCAGAGCCTTCACACACAAATATTCTATTTTGATTTAAAATACGGTATTATAATCTACGTAACTTATAAGACTAGTGATGCGCACATTAACGTCCCAAATAGAATAAGACACATGAAAACCTCCAAGTGTTGAGAGAACAAACATCCAATTAATGTGCAATGATGCTGTATTCTTGCAATCTTCATGGCTTTTGTTGATTTCTGCTATATTTATTTTCAAAAGTAAAGTCATTTTTGTCTATTTTTGTCTATCAGTATAAAAGCCAATAAAAGCCTAATTAGCCTACTTGAGACTCAACCAAAATGCATATCAGAGACAGATAATGGTGGCATATATACATCATCATATTTCACTGAAACATAATGGCCTGTATTCTCAACAGCCGCCTAACTTTAAGCCTAGCTTAAATATGTGGTTTAACTATGGCTTGCTAAGAGGGAATCAATCCCGAAAAGTAGAAGATCAATTCATCATAACTTTTGGTTGTGAAACTATTAAAAACTGCTTGGGACTGATAAGTACAAAAGTTTCCCTTACAATAAATACATGATTCCAGAATTCAGTGAAGGTTACATGAACAAATGATTCCCTTTCAGCAAGCCATAGTTAAACCACAGATATAAGTTAGGCTTAAAGTTAGGCAGCTTTTGAAAATACGGGCCAATGGTAGGCCTACCCTTAAAAAAAAAAATTATTGCAATCAATGGGTCTTCAGGAGGGCGTTTCATAAAAGGACTTGTCGGACGTTTTATCCGACAAACTGTTATAAGCTACTGAAATGCTTGTATCTGATTGGATGAGAGCAACTTTATCGGATAAAATGTCCGACAAGTCCTTTGATAAAATGCCCCCCTGGTATCGACAAGTAATGACTGACAGCAGGGCATGCCAGTAAACACATATGGAGAATGTTCCAAGAAATATTTATTACAAATGTTAATATTAATAGTCAATGTTATAATTGCCAACATTTATATTTCATTATTTTCCTGGCTTAGCTAATTATTATTGCGATAACATGGCGTAAGGAACAGATAAGGTTAAAAAGTCGAAATCAAAATCTGGGGATCTAACCTGAAGCTCACATATCCTCCAATGTCAACAGAGAACCTTCACAACTCAAATCAAGATAAAAGTACACTAAATATTTTAAATTTGAATCATAAATGCATATTATAATGATATTGAAAAGCATAATCATGAACAAAGAAGTTCATTTGTAGATCAGTTCAAGGGATTTGGTAACTTTCAAAAACAAGAGCAATTGGATCAAGATGAATAAAATTATATTGCTTTAACAATAAAAACAAACTACTGAAAGTTTCAGATCAAATGGAAGTCATTTACTACCTTAAAACAGTGTAACAAACCATGCTAAGCGTACAGCCAAACACGAGATAATCTCTGTTGCAAGCTCAGCAGGCCGCTAGGGACGGGGACTACACAACAGGAAATAGGGTGTATGTTGTGCTGTGTTGAAAAGCACATGGTTTTGAATCCCATTCGGGGATGGGTTTAAAAATTTGAGAATGAAATCATTGATATCTCAAAAGTAAAGCAAGCAATTAGCTTGCAATTTTGAAGAGAGACCAGACTGACCTACATGTATATGTTTATTATGTTGACAAAATGAGCTAAATCCAATAAATTACGATTTGAATATCATTCAATGTTACTGCATCCCTTTAATACTTTTAGAACCTTTCTCTTTCTTAGTTTGCTACTGAGATGAAAGTGCAAAATACTTACCAAACTTTTTAAAACAAAAATCAGATAGATGGACATTCCTTGATTTGTTTTCATTGCAACTTTAACAAAGCCATTTTCGCACTGTTAAATTACAAAAACAAAAATTAAATATTATGGGGAGAGAAAAAAACCTTGTTATAAGCTGAAAAACTTACAGAGAAAACAATCAAATGGAACTAAATGTATTCAAAATTACGACTGTATGCTTACAAAATTATTTTCTATGATAGTTCTTCAAACATAAAACACATGGGTAATTCTGTAATTACGGTAGAAGATTTTTTTTTTAATGACCAGATTGTAACTAGAACTCAAAGTTATCTTTAACTAGTTTAAATAAACATAACAGAAATATATTTAATAGCATTTAAAACTTTCAAGACTTCTATGCAGTTTGCAAGTTGATTTCAAATGACCAAAATTAGAACAGAAAAATGACCCCGAAAATCCTACAAATATGAAACAAGGATTTCATTGAGATATCTCAATTAGAAATAACAATGAAAAAAGTAAGATCCGAAGAGAACAATGTATAAGTAGACTAATATCTTTGAATCAAATACTGACATTTGTAGTCTGCAAATTTTAATTCATCATTTCTTTTTCTTTGCAATCCTGTTTCACATTGTCAAGTAAACTTTTTGTGGAAGACTTCAAATGACAGTTAATACCTCAGTTGATATCTTCTATAGTGTGTCCAATTCTCAATACAACATTAGCGATATCAACAGCAACACAAAATGAATTGAACATCACGGCAAATGAGTCCAAGATCAGATCCTTCCTTCCATCATCGTCACAACTAGCAGGATCATGACCAGACGTCCCATCATGCATTGCGGTCTGATAGCTACTAACTGGACGCGAGACGCTCGTAACATGAGTTCCATGTTCGTGGTCACTATCCTTTGAAGTCCTACTTGCCTCTGTGGCAGCTCGATTCTCCATCTTGTACACTCCATACTTCAAATTGCCAACAATACTCCAGGAAGAATCTCTGAGCTGATTGGCTACCTTCATGCCACAGCCACACCTACCCAGGCTCCACAGCCAATCAGGATCAGTCATGGCGTCCCTTGGAATGCACCAGCAGTGATGAGAGGTGGAGTCCGTTACAAGATGGCCGTTGTTATTCTGGATGGTTGCCATGGAGACTGCTTCCAGGGATGAAGCGAAGATCTCACCTAACTGCAGACACTGTGTTTTGGAGCATCCTATGTCTTTCCATACGCTCTCATCAAACGTTGCTATCTGAGAAAGGAATAAACATGAAGTATGAGAAAATATAAGAAAAGCTATTAATTTGTTGTCCTCAAAATAATGATGAATTAATATTCAAATGACAAACAAGAGTGAAATGAGAACCACAGGTACATGTTCATAATATTTAAGCACACTGCAAATCATAAGACAAAATTTGTTTGTCTTTTCATTTTGGATATCATGATTCAACATGAACATAAAACCCAAAGAAATTATTGAGAGCCCCCATCCAACATTTAGTAGTAATTCTCTTTCTTCCTCTAACATTGATAGAAGCCATGGTAAAAGTATTTTTTTTCTACATGGGTGCTCCTTCCAACCCTTTTTGGACAAAGTCGCCCATATGTTCATGTTTTCAATGCAAATAATTCGGTTGACGGGGGCTCTTTTTAGCCTTACAAGGAATTTTTTCCCTCGATAGATGCCCTACTCCAAGCATAACTTGTGTTGTTGGCTTACAGATCTCATGTAATGCATTTGATGTGTAATGGAAAATTTCATAATTTCCCAGTAAATTTTTTTTTCAAAGTACTAGAAGCACACAAGGGTAACCATTCTAACCTGATCTCTGATATGATGGGCAAGAATAAGATTGAGACAGCCTGCTCCAGGGACAGCAGTGGGGTCACTCAAGGTCAAGGCCAGGGTATGATGAGCCACTTGACAAGCATGCTGATCAGATAGGAAAATAAGGGGACATGGTTGAAGTAACATGTTTACTTAAACTAAAAGCAAGCCAAGCAAGGAAAGCTTTGAAAATCTTTAAAAATCAAATCTAAATATGGAACTTATGAACCAAGGATAACCTTTATTTCCACTCTGGCTGAGGCTATGTACTCAAACTGTTGATGTACATGTATATCGTCGTAGCCGTACAAGATTTCACAAAGGTCTAAATGAATCACTTTTTGATCCTCAAATAGGCACCATTTAAATCTAATTTAATTCCTACATCTTTTAAAAATATGAAATTGATATCCATTAACACTTTATTGTTGAAGATAAAAACGCATTGAAAAAATTTCTAATTTAAGCATGAAAGTAGTGATTTAAAAATATATTACAATGATTATTTTCATTCAAAACTGTACTATTTGATGTACTGAACCAGAAATAAATTCATATCCGTTTGTGATTTCTGCTCTTTCTGCCAATGTTTATTATGTGATTCATACCATTCTGGTTACAAAGATAATGCCAAATTGTCGCTAAAATTAAAAGTGTCTATAATGTCATAAACTAAAAAATTAAAGGGATGTAGAAATATTGAATGTTATTCAACTTACAATCTATTTGAGTTAGCTCATTTTACCAACATGATTATAAACACAGAGGACAGTCTGGCATCTCTTCATATATGCAGCGAATTGCTTATTTTACTTTTGAGATATCTATGATTTCATACTCAAATTTTGAAAACCGTTTTTTTCCAGAATGCTTTTCAAACTATGTGCATTTCAACGCAGCATAACACCATATTTCCAGTTGTGAAGTCCCCGTCCCTACCGGGCTGTTAAACTTGCAATAGAACAGTAGTAAATTAATCGTGCGCAGCCATATGCTTAGCCTCGTTCGTTTTCACTGTTTTAAGACAGCAAATGACTTGCATTTGATCTGAAACTTTCAGTAGTTTGTTTTTATAGTCAGAGAAATAGAATTTTTTAAAATTTTGATCTCATTTGCACTTGTTTTTGGAAGTTCCCAAAGTCCTTTATAATATAAGAATAACACCTTTCTAGCTCTCAGCAAAGAATGCAGTAAAAAATTACCTTCATTTCTTCCAAGGCTTGTTCCGTATGATTGCATAATACCAGTGTACATAGTGATGAAGACTTGCTTTGAAGATGGAGATAGCTCTTACTGAACATGATATGGCGCTTGATATCTGTCAAGTAACCAAAGCAGGATGATGGCACAGCAGAGCTGAAAGAACCCAGAACTTCTGCACCTACATATATAAGAAAGGAATGAGATTTATAGCATTAGGTTCATATATTACAATATTTTGACCAGTTTGATATTTATGGTATAACTTTGACCTCCCACTCTGTTATCGTCACCATTTGACAAATATGAACACGTTTGCAACTGAACTGTTGCTTTTCAGTCCCATTCACACAAATAGAAACCATCAAGTTTCTGAGTGATAAAATGCTAGGCTTGAAATGCCAATGAGGTACCACTATTAAAGGAGATCAAAACCTAAACTATTAATATTGTATAAAATACAGATCAATGAATGTTTGAGATATAAAGAATAAAAAGTTATTGGCATTTGAATGTTTGAATGTTTGCTGTGGAGATCATCACACTGGTAATGAAGCTAAGATGTGGGGTGTCACACATGAACATCTCTTCCGTTTGATGAAGAGAAAAATATTCCCACCACATCCTTTTTCTTAATTCTCATAATAATACAGACTCTTTATCTATGCTAATATCTTGTAAAACCAGTATTACAATGTCCTCCAATAAAAATAACACCTGGGGGTGCTTCACTAAGTCGTTCGTACGTTACAAATGACTTTTGATCAGTTCTTGTGCTAAATGATTAAGCTACATGATTAAGCATGTGATTACTATAGCACCCAGGAACATGTTCCAGTTGTTTGTAGAGTAATTTGTAACTGGTTAAAAAAAAAAAAAAAAAAAAAACACCACCCTCCTGATCTACTGATAGAATTGCTAATTTCACAAATTTACACAATTAAAGTCAAATATGTACACAAAAAAATATAAAAGGAGGCAAATATTGCTGACATGACCTACCGGTGATCTCCTGCACAGCTCCAATATGACGAATGGACAGACGATCAATAACCAGAATACCGTTCTTTATTAGGTAGCGCTTGACCGATGGATGAATGACCTTTTGACATGCTACCAAGCCAACTCTCATGTCCACTAACTGATTAACAAGATCTACCATGACTTTCAGATTACTAGCCTCAACTGTTAGTCCAGGAGCCAACTCAAAGCTGAAAATTACAAAATCATCATATCAGAAGATCAATTCCAAAAATGAGTGTACTCTATCATTCATTCCATGAGTGTTCATTTTATTCCTTGTGTTTGGAGCCATAAATTGACTGAAGTATAAATATCAAAATAAAATACATTTTTATGATCAAAATACAACTTTATGATAATTCAATCTGCATGGTCTCATTATTCATCAGTAACCAACACATATTAGAAGAATAATAAATTGTTGAATTACACATTTACCTCTATATAAATAAAGTTAATAAAAGGCTATTGAAATTAAAACTTTAATTACAATTTAAAATTAAAAACTGAATTCCAATTAGAACTTTCCTTACAAGTGCATTCTTTTGAACTTAAATAACATTTATTACAATATATTCTTTTGAAAATATATAATATTGATTTCAATATAAATATATGCCATATTTATCCATTATCAAATAAAAAAGATACAGTATACCGTACATTATTTAAAAAAAAAACTTACCTAATATCAGCATATTCCTCACTATCCCCAGCCAGGGATATGTTGAACAGTACCACTCGAATACATCCTGCATCAGGTCCTGATTCAAGCCTCGGCAGCAGAAGATCTTTAGTATAGAAGGTAGGAATATCTGGTGATTCTATTAGGATACCATCTAAGATGTGAGACTCGGAGGGTATCTCAGCCTCGACTCCAATCACCTGAACCTCAGGAATGGTCACTAGCTGACCATGGTCAACACTGGGCATAGATGATATGAAGGACTGTACAACGAGATTAGCTATAAGGTTAAGATCCTTCTTTATCAGGCCACAACCTGGCTTTGAAGCAATCACAGATCTCACAAGCGACAGGAGTGTCTCCATGGATGCTACATCAATTGGTAATCGACAGTTGCTTGAGGACATCATAGTCTTTTTGCATATACCCTGCATGACTTCATTGACAGCCACACACATCATTGGATGTAGTCCTGTTTTCCAGCATCCTTCAATGAGTGAACAAGCCAGCAGAGCTGCATGAAGACCACCGTCTGAGTAGGCCTTGAGATGTCCTTCCACAGCTGCAGACAGCATCTTCAGGACTGGCTTGGACAGTGACATAGTGGAGAGAAGTCTTTGGCTGGACGATGTCAGGGTAACGTGGCCTCCGCACTGGTTCTGAATCATCTTTAAGTGTCCGTGAGGTCCATAACATGATTTGATGATGGATTTGAAGGCTTGGAGAGCACGGATATTGGCTGGATGTTGCTGGTCATAAGAGCTGATGTGAGACTGATCCTTGGGAGTCTGATAAGCCATACTTACTCCTGGAGACACAGCACTCATCTACAAACAGAAAATAATACCTCTAGTCAGCTTAATTCATTTTACTGATCATAGAAATCTATAAAGGTAAAACTTGCAAGAAATAATTTTTTTATATATATTTTTTTTTCATATATAAAAAGAATCATTCATTGATTGTTCTCACTCCTTCAAAACAGTCAATATATAATGTCAAAAAGCACAAATCATTTCCTTAAGTATTGTGAATTACACAATAAGTTATAGATGTATTGAAAAATAGGGTGCTACACAAAATGCAACACTTATCATTCATTATTTCAACCTAACTGAGTTTGAAGGCTATTATCATTATTACAGTATTCATCGTAGTAATATTTTCCACATTCTGATTTTGTGAAATGGAAATATTTAGCCGAATTTCTTCTTTGACAATAAAATTTTTGTATATGCCATATACTTTGAAGTCAAGCAGTCAAGTAAAAAAAAAACAAAAACAACCTTGTGAAAGCTTTCAGACATACTGTGACTGCCAAAAATTGTTGGTAAATAACTCTACAAAACAACAACACAACTTGGTCATTGCCTTCCAGGACAGATTCATTTAATACCTTACCCTGATATGTATGTTGCTTTGCTGGATTATATTACTGATCATTTGCCTTGATGACCATTATATTCTGTTGATCCTTCTTATCCTCTGTTTTAGCTGATGTCTTGGCTATTTTCTGGATATTGTAGATCACAAGATGAATTGTTCCCAGAGCTAGTGCAACGCTCACAATTTTGTGTTCCATAACAAGCTTTCTGAGACTCATGATGGTAAATCAGCTACTGTAATACTCTCCTTCAGAGAATCATTAAAATCTTTGGTTTGTCCATATATTCAAGTGATTGCACAGGTATTTGATGATGTAACCAACCTGTAAAGAAAAAGCATAATCAAACATGAATGCGTGATTTATACATGTATGTAGTAAATGTTTTCATACAAGTAGAATAAACAGCCTTATAACCTGTGAGTTATAAAAATTGTTTATGAAAATTTCTATAAAAGGAAATTCTTAGTGTCTTTGACAGGTTTATTTTAACAAAACTATGCATTGTGTAAAACATGTCATGCATACAAAATCTATAGAAAAAAAATCTATCTACAGTGCGTCCCAAAAAGAACTATACACTTTTGAAATGGCTACCAAATAAAAAATATATGGTTCTTGGGAACATAGTTTAGTTATATATATAAAGTTCATATCCTCAGCTATCATTATGATACAAAAAATTCCGAAAATAACGCATTCTTCAATGCCCACTTTTGTTAAAGGACTCCTCCGGGCTGGAGATTTGCACTATTAGAAAAATAGAGTAAAATCTAAAAAGCACAACACTGAAAATTTCATCAAAATCGGATCACAAATAGCAAAGTTATGAATTTTCTTAGGTTAAGAATTTTTTCAGGAAACAGTTTTTGCCATCTTCAAATTGGCAAACTGATGATGTCTCAGTCCCCCTACTTTCTTTGTATTTTATTGTATGAAATACCAATTATCAAGATTTTCTCCCCCAAGGACATAATAACAGGGATTAATCCTTGTGGAATATTCAAGGTCACTAGTGCTTTTACCTATTTCAGTATGTGGGATAGATTTTCTGTATACGCAATATATGAAAAAATGAGAAAAATAGGATTTCATATAATACAATACACAAGAAGTAGGGGGACTGTGACATCATCATTTTGCTCATTTGAATATTCAAATATTCAAATGAGACAATGAGGCAATGCCAAGAACTGTTTTACGAAAAAAATTCAATACTTAAAAAAATGCATAACTTTGTTATTTTTCATCCGATTTTGATGAAATTTTCTGTGTTGTGCTTGTTAAATTTGACTTTACTTTACAAATTTTTTTAATTTCAGCCCGGTGTCCTCCTTTAAGGACACAAAAATTAGCCTGCGCAGGAATTCGGTATTCATTTATCATATTTGTATGGAATGCCAGGAGGGATTTAAAGAATAACGGAATAACTCAGCCAACAATGGTAAAAATGAACTGAATTCAAAGCAAAAATTAACGATATAAAAACAAAACGGTGAAAAGATACATTTTTGCATAATATTGATTGTTTATTTCTGACTTTCGGTACATCTTTTACTCTGTTAGCTTAGTTATTCCATTATTCTTTGATTCTCTCTTGGCGTGTCATACAAAGGTGATAAATGAATAGCGAATTCCTGCGCAGGCTAATTTCTGTGTCCTTAACAAAAGTGGGAATTGTTCACTGAATAATGAGTCATTTTCGGAATTTTTTGTGTCATAAAAATAGTTGAGGATATGATCTTTATATATATCTTAACTTTTTCCCAGAAAATCATATATTTTTAATTTGGTAGCCTTGTCAAAAGTGTATAGTTCTTTTTGGGACACACTGTATATTGACCTGAAATTGCAATATTGCAATCTGGATAAAATACAAAATTAATATCTAGAACTTTACCAGTACATAAAGTGCATTATCTTTCCTAAAATACATTACATTTAAAGCTTCACTTACAATTAACTTGACTTCTCAGCTGGAGAAATCAGAGCTTTAAATTTGCTGTAAGATGGGAGAAGGTCTGAAGCTGTCTGCTTTGAATGTGCAGCGTCGCTATTGAAAGCTGGATCATTAGCAATGTGAAACCAGCCAATATGAATGAGTGAAAGACTAAAGAATCCTACAAACAGAACTCGGTTGCGAACAAAAAAGTTCTTCTTTGGTGGGTTCATGATGCAAGCTTCTTCCTTCAGGCTTCTGAAGGGATGATCCTTTTAAGTTGATGAAAGCAGCAACTAACTAAAAAGAAAGGATTAAATAATGCAAGCTTTGTCAAATAAAGAAAAATCACAAATTTTCTGCTCACATTTTGACGCTATAAGTTGGGAAATTATTGCTGCATATAAATTTTCATTGTAAAATTAAATGTAAGATCTAAGTTAACCACTTACACTTATGCATGGTCAATCATAATTGACCTTGCACTGGGAAGTACCTTATTGCAGCAGTTTTCTTCCAATGGAAAGTCAATGCAGAGAAGTGTCTTGAGCAGCTCCCAGCCTGGCAGCCAAGTCAAGGTGGCATATCCAAAAAAGGGTCTAAAAATTCTACTAAACAAAATTAAAAATATCTAATGGAAAAATTATATTGCAATGAGACTATAGATTATCTTAAATTTTTTTGAGGTAGGTTTAAACCTGGTTTTGCTAATTATTATTGAGAAGTTTCCTCAGCAACCAAGAGGGCGACAGACAGCCATTTTTCAGTACTGACTGATGTTGGTTTGCAGCTGTATGTGTAAGTTAACTTATAATTAGATCTAGCCCCGGGACGCCGTCACGAAGTAAACATATACATCTGGCCCAAGCTCACCGTCTTCCCCAATAAAACGATGAAATTCAACCCCCCAAAAAATGTTTATAACAAATGATACACATACATGCAATGCCACTTACCTAAGCATACCAACCGGAATATGGTGAATAAAAACAAACGTGAATAGCTCCAAGAATAAGAAGATTTTTTGGGGGTTTTCGTCAGTATCGTAAATTTGCCCGATTCGCCATATTGATAAAGCTGGAATAAAAGGGGACCCTGGATTAGCCTTAATCAAGACGTTCTTTTTGTATAGTTTGTAAGTTTTGTTACGAAAAATAGGCTGATGAAGGAAAAATGGGCTCAAAAACTAAAATAACAAATGATTCATGACTACTAATGTAAGTAATCTCTTTTGTTTTGGTTAATTACCATGTAATGGAATAAAAATAAAATTATGATTGTAATGACTTGTCTAAAGACTAATCATGGCAATATCCATGACGCATGCGTATTACAAAGACAAACCTACGATCACGAATTGTTCTACTCGAGAAGTTTGGAAATTTTGAACCCCAAATTACATATAAGAAGATTCACCAACAAAGACGATAGTTTTCCGGAACGATTCGTAAGTATATATTGCAATAATATAAAGCTGTTTTTATAACTAGAAGTAAGGTATCGTCCGGAAATTTATGTAAATTCGAAGTCACATCGCCGTCGGATTTCGATAAAGCGTAGCCCGCACACTTTGTGTGCGGGCTAATCGTAGTAAAATTAGATCTAACGTTAAGTTATGTCTATGATTTTTCTTCTTCTGTAATGAAGGAAATTACTGGTTTAAACTAGTAATTATCCACTATGTACTTTTGATAACAATATAACTATATAAACTCCACAAATTTGGAGTTTATAAAGTAATATTGTTATCAAAAGAACTTTTTAAATTTTATTTTATTTATTCTTATCTCCAACTTTGCAGACACAATTTTGAGCATGTCGGACTAACTGTTAAACATCAATTCTGAAATAGGAAACATCTCTAAAATCATTAAAAAAAAACCGTAATATTCATTTCAGTAATCATACCTATGATTTTAAACCTATTCATCAATCAAATAATGCATAAAGAGATAATAATTAAGATAAACTTGCCTATTTAACGATCAAATTACGGTGCAGTCTTGTCTCGACCACTCGCTCGCTGAATGAAAGTTACGCAAGATTCCCTGTACCGGTATGCGATTCCCTGTTGTGTCTCCCTCTTGTGTTTTGTTTTCAGATCATCTTAACAAAATGGCAGCGCTCAGTGGAACGTGCGTGAGGCAATGCCTTCGATATTTGGGGACAAATGTTGTCAGAGCAAGGAGGTCGGATCACAACAGTAACTTGAGAACTTTACCATCATCTAGTCATCATCTGAGGCAATCAGTTCGCCCAATATCAGTGAATCTAGTACTTAGGAATGAGGAAAAACAACCTTCAAATCAGCCGACAGAGAGTGCGATGCCGCTGGTTGCAATGCTTCGGGAGGCCGAGGAGAAGGCGAAGCGAGAGACAGAAGATGACAGGAAGAAAAAAGAGGAGAGAAAAAAGAGGACGGCGCGCATCCAGAAGTGGGCGATGCGTATCACAGGAGGAATGCTCGTTGGTGCATCAATATTAACAATTTATGAATTAGGTAGACTGCAGTTTTTGTTTTGTGTGTTTGCTATTTTTTAAAATGCTAAAATAAAACAATGTTTGTTGTTTGAGATAGCCATCCACTGACCCAGAAAAAGAAGGGGGTTGGGTCACTTGTCTGACTTGGGGAGGGGGCGGGGTGGGACTGGGAGGGCTGGGGTATCGAACTAGGAAAGGCTATCCTTGGACCCTAGGCTGAAGTATTTTACTATTAAAAATCTTGAAGTGAATTTTGTTCTTGTAAAGATTACTATCATCATCATGTTTGTCTATCCCATTTGACTTTGAGGAGTGGCTGATCATGCCGATGTATTATATATATATATATATATATTTTTTTTTTTTAATTTAATTCTTGTTTTTACCTTTCTTTATTCATTGATTGGGTTAAAAATGGCCTGACAGAAATTTTGAGGACCTCAATCTTGGGGTTAGTAGAGGTTTTGTACAGGTTTACCTGGCAAACTTATTTATGTTTGTAAAAATATGTGCATCAGATGAAACACTAGATCTACGAAAAATCACAATGTTCAACAAAGTTGAGAGAGAGAGAGAGAAAAATATGCCTTTAATATGACTTGTATGTGTTTTTTTTTTTTTTTTTTTCTAAATCATTAATACAAATTACAAGAATGTGGAAATGTACAACAGTACTTAGTTAAATCAGGGGATAATTTTTCTGATATGGCATCGCAATCTGCAAGCTATGCAGTTTGTAAGATTGTTAGACTATCTACAATTTCATTTTATTTTCTATTTGTTTTGCAACTTTTTAAACATAGCTTTGTTTGAAGTACTTTCCCATCAACCAAAATTGCTAACCAAATTGAGAAGTAAAATAATTCCTGGGGTATCAACAAGTAAATTGTTGAGAGCTTAGCTTACAAAAAAAACCTCAATAAATGTTGTATATATTCATAGTGTGAATAACAGCACCATAACAACTAAAGATAATGAAAACAAACTGGTTTGTTGCTGCTCAGATAAATTAAAACATGATCTTTGTGCAAAGCTGAATATCTTGAAGGTGTCAATGGAGGGTCTATTGTTAATTCGATATCCAGTACCAAGGCTTTGTTTCATAAATTTTGACTCCATATCAAACTTTCTTCTTTTTTTCTTCTTCTTGACTGATTTTCTTTCTTTCTTTTTTTTTAATATTTTTTTTTAAAGGTCAACCTCAGCTTGATGAACATGGGAAAGTGGTGAGATGTTTTGGTTTTTTTTTCTTGAGTATATGTAAGCAAGTATTCAATAGAATACAGTGATTATAGTGTGATGTAAATCGCAAGTGAAGTAGGATAGTATGCTATATTTATATTAATCATTTTCATGTATGTTCTGTACCTATTATCTAAATAATATTTAAGATAAATTTGGAGAGAAATTTAAACTACTTTCTGTATTGCATTTCCCTTTTAACAAAAATTCTTTTTTTTTACAGCCAGATCTATATTCAAACAGGTTTTGAGTACATGATTTCCAAAGAATTTTTAAAGATAAAAACATTGGAATGTGAATGAAAGGACTGATATAAAATGAGGTTAACAGAATAGAGTAAAATTTAGTTTTTAGCATTTTTTCCCCACCAAATGCACTATTGGCTGAAAAAAAGTCTAACTTAAACAAAATGTTAATTCCCCCCCCCCCTAATCTCTTTTATTAACAATGAATTAATAATAGAGTAGTACATAGTACATGCAAATTTTAGAATACCCAACAACTGTTATGTGTTTAATGTCAACAGATAGTGGACGAGTTTGAAAATGATTTCTTCATTTTGGCCTATCTCAGGAGAGCATACAAAGAGATGAACACGTATCGAACGGTAAGTAAATTTATTCTCAAGGTTTACTATCTGATAGCACTTAGAAATTAAAGATTAAAAAAACAAAAAACATTAAGCCTACCATGTTCCAGACATAGGGGTTCTCTCATAGTGTTCTATAATAGACCTTTGTTGTCATCCAGTTCGTTTTGTAATAAAAAATATGTAATAATTGTAGGTTATTGCATTGCATCAAGTGCAGCATCAATTCCCTATATTCAGTTATAAAACACACTCAGTGTAATGTAAATCGTAGAAAACAGTCTAGTTATTAGTCATTATGCATAGTTAAAGATGTCCAAATTAACTCCAGCATACCTGTTTATAACAAGTTGTTTCAAAGTCATATTCTTGTTTTCTTTCTTTTTTTTTCATTTTGTGACTATAAGCATCAATATTGTCTATTTATTAGTCATTATGCATAGTTAAAGATGTCCAAAATAACTCCAGCATACCTGTTTATAACAAGTTGTTTCAAAGTCATATTCTTACTTTCTTTCTTTTTTTTTCATTTTGTGACTATAAGCATCAATATTGTGTATCTAATCCCAAGTGGCAAATTATGCATTTAATTTATTATGAGAGTGGAAGGTGAATATTTCATATAATATTGTGATCATTGAGTATGTTTGTCTACTTTTGTGCAGTATTTGAATGAGTGTGAATCTGAATTTATGCATATTAACTGTTGAATAACTAGAAAATCTTCTAATATTCCCAGATGATTGCAGAACCGTCAGCTGAGAAACTACTTCCAGATCCTCTAGTTGAGCCCTATTACCAGCCACCCTACACTCTCGTTCTAGAGATGAAAGATGTACTAGTCCATCCGGAATGGACGGTCAGTATAGTCACCGCCACTGCTCTCTCATATTACTCTTGGTTCTAGTTGATTTTCATTCTGCATAATGCTTCTGCAAACCTTGTTATATTCAGCTTTCTGTTATGTTGTGTTTATAAAGGTCCTTCTCGAATTAAATGTTGGAGAAGATGTCTAACTGACCAAACTAACTATCGGTGGAATCAAAGAAATAATTTCTTTGTCTAGAAAGACGTTTTCCAATCATTTTCACCGTTGCTATAGCTTTCACCAATTCACTCTTGATTCTCTTTGATCAACTTTCTGGACACTTGTTTTTATTAATAAATGGCCTTTCATGAGATACAAAACATATTTGTATCACTCTCTTTGTAATATCGTAATCATTTTTTACTGACAAAACTATTAATGGAACAAAATTGCAAACAACTTATTTTGTTTCAGTTCATGACATCCATTACAAATCATAAGTCGTATAATTTGTTATCCTTATAGTTTGTGCAGTGTTGAAATTAATTTGATCAACTTGTGAACTGTTGTGAAAGACTTTGCATTAACATGATTCCTGTGTTTTCTTTTCTTCTTACAATCATAGTATGCTAATGGTTGGAGATTCAAGAAGAGACCCGGAGTAGAATACTTCCTACAGCAGGCTGGCCCACCATACTTTGAAATTGTCATCTATACTTCAGAACAAGGATTTGTAAGTACTTGTTTACCATTTGAGTTCCAATTTTGTGAGCCTTTTTATTTTCTGCCAATTTTGCAAGCCAGAGAACAAACATTTATTAAGAATCACGCATAAATGTGTATGTTTGTTATTAAAGGGAAGTTCTTTGTCTGGGAATGCGAATCCAACATCCCATAAATATGTGGCAGAAGTTATCTTTTGCAACAACAAAATATGTATCCGCACTTAATAAATACAACTGAGAGGGTTTTTGTAAATTTATGTACGTGTGGATATAGAAGTAGGAAGAATTCTATATATCATAAGTTCAACAATAAGCGATGGGGAAAAAAAATGTAAGTTCATTCAAAAGTAATTCTGTGAAATAATGGACTTCCTGAAAAAGAAAAAAAAAGATGAAAAGAAAACAGACATTTCCTGAGGGAATAATCAAGTATTTTACAAGAAAGAAAGACAAGTATGTGGATGTGTGAAACCCTATTTAAAAATTATTTAATTTATCTGTTATTTCTTGAGCTCGGTTTATAATAGAGCCAAGGTCTTGGAATAGAGGTAACTAACATTAAAAATCAAGTCGGTCCTCTAGTACCCTTTGCTTGTGTGAGGTATTTCTTCTGTCTTCCTTCAAAATCTTAGAGAGGAATACAATCTCGTCACATTTAGCTCACACAATAATTCAACGATTTGCTTTTCTAGCATTCTCAAAATTAACAGAACATTTGTATAGAGAATTTAGTCATAATTTTGAGTTATATGTGAGAAAAAAAAAGTTAGTGATTTGGTAGAAGTAATTCATACTCAACTTTTTTCTCTCCTGATGATTTTTTTTCTTCTTCAGACTGCCTTTCCGATCCTGGATTCATTAGATCCTAAGGGATGTATCATGTACAGACTGTTCAGAGATGCAACTAAATACGTCAACGGTCACCATGTCAAGGTTTGTAATCAGTGCAATCCAGTTTAGTCCATTTCATACATCAATTTGGATTAATTATACTATTTGCAAGGATACAAAAATTTGATGTACAGGTTACTCGGCCTAAGTTGAGTCTCTTGGGACCACATAAATCTGTTCGTGAATAAGACATATCTTTTATAATCTGACTCTAATTCGGCTTCGGTGATTACTCGACATACAGAAGGTCAACTTATGCAGAGTTGACTGTATACTGAATCAGTTGAGCTTTTTGTATTGGAGGAATTTAATCATGAAGTTCTTGTAAGATATTTTAGGAAACATTTTATCACCAATGGTATTTATATTGTGTGGGTTTGCACAATCAATTTCAGACATACTATTTCTGTGTTGGCAATAGACCGGTTCACTAATTTTATGCAGACTTTTGAAACAAAGGTTGTTCTTGACAGCTTGAAAGCTTGATTGATGCTTTGCCGACACAGTAACAATTAATGTATGCAATAATGGATTCCAAATATTGTTTTTCATTCTGATAAACTTTGTTACTATGTCCCCAGGAAAGAAACATACTTAAATTATGATTTCTGTTTCTGTTAAAGTAACTCTGGTAGTCAGGAACTCAGAAAACAGCTTTCAAAGCTGATCAACACGAAGCTGATATATAACCAATTACATAGGAACCATTTTATGTCTAAGTTAATCAGTCATAGTGGCTGACCTTATAGATGACAGAAATTACTCTTGGGCCTTTTTTAAATTAAAGTAGAGATAATGGCCGAGCTGGGTTTCGAACTCACAACCTTGCAGTTATGAGTCCAATGCTCTAACCACTAGGCCACACGACCTGCAAACAGTTAACGCAAATGATAACTGTAGGAACCAATCTATTCAGAAGAAATTTACTATACAGCTATATAAATTTGTTGGCTGGAAAGATTTACTACTCCATGGAAATAAAGCTAAAATTACAGTTAACAGTTATATTCTTTATTTGACAATATATTTTTTTTTGGTACCCTAGGATCTATCAAGTCTGAATCGTGATCTATCTAAAGTGATCATCGTTGATGTGAATGCTAAGTCCTACCAGCTACAGCCTAAGAATGCACTGGGACTCAAGAAATGGGAAGGCAATGACGACGACAGAACTCTATTTGAATTAGCTTCATTCCTCAGAAGTAAGTTCTGTCCTGGAATACATCGATAAGATAATTTTGCATTTTACAATATATGGATTTAGAAAGATAGATCGCTCAAATTTTTTGTTTCATTCATGAGAAATGTGACTGCTCAAACAATCAAAGATGTTTAAAACAAATGAATTGAACTTTTGTATTAAATACTGCGTTTTTTAAAACATTGTTGAGCCAAATCTTTGTGACATAATTGTAAGACCCTTACACTTATCACCAAAGTGTTAGTTCATACACTTATCCTAGAACAAGCATTGCTTGGAAACTTGCTGTAATGATTGGCAAGTATGCAAATTGAAAATTATACTGTGTTGTAAAAATATATTTTATTACAAGTTTCTGCTGCTCATAGGCCCGTATTCACAAAGGTGGCCAAAATTAAGCCCAGCTTAAATCTGTGGTTTAACTATGACTAGCAAAATGGGACATAATCTTGAAAAGTAAATGTTCTATTTATCCGAATTGTTGACACTTAAACTCCAAAGTCCAAAGTTTCTTAACCACTAAAGCATGATTCCAGAATCCAGTAAACGTGTACGGAACGTTGAAACTTAGAGTCACATTTGTCTCCCCTTTTGCTAGCCATAGTTAAACCACAGATTTAAGCCAGGCTTAACTTTAGGCCACCTATGTGAATACGGGCCATAACCTTTGTAATTGGCTAGGACACATAATGCTGCATAACAGCCTCTTGACCAGTTATAGGAGGTTGTCTTGACGGAGGAAGATGTGAGGAAGACCCTGAAAGCCTTCCTTGATGATACCATAACGATTTCTGGAGCTGATGGATTTGGACAAATACGCAGTTGGCCAAAGACTCACACACTTAGAGAGACAGTGCATATGAAGGATGGGGTCTTAGGACAGATCACTCTTGGTGTTGAACTTTTATGACTAATTTTGCAAGTATAGTAGCATGAGACCCTCTTACTATGTTTTAATAATCTCCTCTACTCTTTCCCTTGTTCTTCTCTTTCCTTCTTTCCTCTCCTTCTACAGCCATTGCTGCCAGTGGTGTAGAGGATGTCAGGACAGTGCTAGAATTCTACCAACAGTTTGATGACCCAATGGAAGCATTCAGGGTTAACCAGGCAAGATTACAGGTCAGGAAAATATGAATATGCATTGTATAGTTGGGGTCAAAATTATACATACCCCGGGTATGAAAATGTATAACCGAGATTTTTACCACCATGAGAACATCATGCATCATTCATTTTGTTGAAGATGGTTAGGCATGCTATTTACTATGTTTTTAATGAAGTATGTTTTCATAAGAGATTTTTAGCAACATATATATATATATGGTTGATATAACTTCAAGTTGCATAAATTCTGAGTCAAAATTTGACATACCCCAACCAAAGTAATCAGTATTTCACTGCCTATTTTATGTTTTATTTGTTATTGTTTTCTCTTATCTGTCAACAAGCTTTCTGCATACCTCCCCTGAGATTAGATTATTGCCTAAAAAATGGTATTCGCCCAAGAAAGCCCACAAATTGTACTGAATTGTTGCAATCTCAGTAGAGGTATGCAAAAAGCTTGTACACAGCTTTCTCAACATGAATCCAAAAACAGTGTCTATGATTTGTATCTGTCAAGGTTACAGTGTCACCTTGCAGTAATAAACTAATCAGAATCGATGAAATCACCTTGTTATATCAGGACGAGAAAACTAAGATATTAGACTTGCTTCATCAGCCCATTATAATAATTTGTTGTACATCTGCATAAGGGCTTGCCATAGCTCAGTCGATAGAGCATCTCTCTGGCAATCAGGAGGTCTCGGGTTCAAAGCCTTATGGAATCCTATTTTCTTTACTCATTTTTTCAAGTTATATATTTCTGGTCATTTTCACTGTTTGTTCTACAAACAATATTCTTTATAACAAGATTTCACTCTTTTGTGATGACTTAAAAAATGATGGTGGAAGGCATAATATTATGATCCGTGGACCATCAATGAATGATCAAGTCTTAATTTCTTTAATATTACAGAGAGAGCAAGAGGAAGAAGCAAAGAGAATAGCAGAGGCTAAAGAGAAAGGCGGTTCATCGCTCGTTGGAGGCTGGACTAGGGGATTAATAGGAAGAAGATGAAACTAAACAACTTACTAGTGTGAACGCATCCGTCTTTTCATCAGGTTTACTGATGTGAACGCTTCCTACTTGTCACCTTTATACTAAGGGGTGAATCTTTAATATTCAGTGATTTTAATACCAAGGGAAATAAGTTTTATTTCAATGGGCATAGTTTAGACTCCCTTTTTACTCTCTGTTACCGTTTATGAACTTAATACAATAATATAAATATGAAGGCATTTCTGTTAAATCTAATTTCATAACCATGTCTATATTAATGCGCTGTCAATATTTTGCACCAAATCCCCGTCAGCATTTGTATTGTTTGTACTTAATTATGTTGTATTCTGTGATTACATCTACCACATTCTTTTCAGGATAAATCAATAGCCCTCACCTTTTAGGAGGTCGGGAGGACCATGCGAAATACCTTGTTATAATGTAATCCCATTGTACTAAATTATAGGTTTCACATTCTTATTATAATTTGGATCTGGAGAATTGCCTTGTTATATCAAATGTATTCATACTCATTAAAATGGGAATGGACTGTCAGGGGTAGGGGGTTTAACCCTTTAGCACCTAAAGACTGCGTGAAAAGCGTCAGTTTACTCACTAGCAGAAAGGGTTACACTGGGTTTCAATAAGAATTGCTCTTCGAACATACTTTTTAGTGCAGAATCGGACAGCACACATCCAATGGGTAATCCACAACAATTATGGGCATGTTTCATCACATATTTTTTATACTATCTTGACTATAGTGTGCTTAAGAGAGGGGCGGTTTTGGGCGGTTTAGTGAGTAAGCTGAGGGGCGGTCTCGGGCGGTGCTAAAGGGTTAATACTTCATCTACAAGAAGATTGGCAGGCTTAAACACTGAAGGTGTAGTTTGATAAATGTGCTATACTCAAAACATCTTGTATTCCTATTGTGTATTTATCTGGATATACCTGATTTCAGTCTAAAGGCTTCAGTATTTCCAAATAAATACTTTTCATATTATTTTTACACAACTAGTAAGAATTTTGAGAGGGTAATTTGAGAGGTTTCAGTACTGAGTCAAAGTTTGATATTATATAGAAATAATCATTAGATATCCACCATATTGGTACCATCAGCATTTCAATTGTCAGATTTTAATTTTTGTGAGTGTTTTGTTTCTATATTCTGTTAAAAACATATTGTTACCCTATTGAAGTGGAAATAGTGTTTGGAAAATGTAAAATAAATCAAATGAAACTTCAGTCAGTAATTATGGTCACTACACTAACATTAACAAAATAAAGAGAATACCAACATTTTAGGCTAATTATATGATCCATCTATCTTTATTTTGCTTGAAAATATAAAATTGAAGAATTATTGCACCCTCAGGATTTCCTTGTATATTTTTTGCAATATAAAGGCAAGTTAAAGGCAGGTTGTTCATTTATTATTTATGTATTCTATAATCGCTGTCTATCATCAGCTATATCCTTATTTCTGACACAAGAATAATTAAAATAATTAATAATTAACAAATGAAGAGTGAGATATTGATCTTATTCTTGACATATATACATTTTATATTATTTTTACACAACTAATAAGAATTTTGTTGATAGGGTAATTTGAGACGTTTCAGTACTGAGTCCAAGTTTGACATTATATAGAAATAATCATTAGAAATCCACCATATTGGTACCATCATTATTTCAATTGTCAGATTTTAATTTTTGTGAGTGTTTTGTTTCTATATTCTGTTAAAAACATATTGTTACCCTATTGAAGTGGAAATAGTGTTTGGAAAATGTAAAATAAATCAAATGAAACTTCAGTCAGTAATTATGGTCACTACACTAACATTCAAAAAATAAAGAGAATACCGACATTTTAGGCTAATTATATGATCCATCTATCTTTATTTAGCCTGAAAATGTAAAATTGAAGAATTATTGCACCTCAGGTTTTCTTTGGTATATTTTTTGAATTATAAAGACAAGTTAAAGGCAGGTTATTCATTTATTGTTTATGCATTCTGTAATTGTTGTCTATCATCAGCTATTATATCTATATTTCTGACACAATAATTAAAATAATTAATAATTAACAAAATTATGCAGAGTGAGATATTGATCTTATTCTTGCTGCATTGTTCATGATAAATTGGACAAAATTTGTTCATGATAAATTTGACGAAAATAAATGCATTATGTATTTCTGAAGAATAATGTTTGAAGAAGAATGCTATTGAAGAATATTACTACATTGTAACTCATTGCAAAGGTCTTCTGTTTTTTTTTCCTTCAATGTTTACACAAATGATTATAAAGAGATAAAATCTGCAGTTTTACAGTTTTTTTTACAGTGGAAATGTATAAAACTACAATGTATAAATAAATGTGGGAAAAAAATTCAAACATCAAATTCCGTGTTTACAACTTGCTATATATGTACTCATTACTCAGAAAGGAACATTTAAAGGAGGAGTCCAGGCTGAAATGAAAAAGTTTTGTAAAATTAAGTAAAATTCATTAAGCACAATACAACAAATTTCATCAAAATCGGATGAAAAATAACAAAGTTATGCATTTTTTAGGTCTTGATTTTTTATTGTAAAACAGTTCTTGGCAATGGTCTCATTGTCTCATTTGAATATTTGAATATTCAAATGAGCAAACTGATGATGTCACAGTCCCCCTACTTCGTGTGTATTTTATTATATGAAATCCTATTTATCTCATTTTTTCATATATTCCGTATACAGAAAATCTGTCCCTCATACTGAAATAAGTAAAAGCACTTGTGACCTTGAACATTCCACAAGAATTAATCCGTGTTTTTATGTCCTTCGGGCAGAAAATCTTGATAATTGGTATTTCATACAATAAAATACAAAGAAAGTAGGGGACTGAGACATCATCAGTTTGCCAATTTGAAGAACTGTTTCCTAAAAAATTCAAAATCTAAGAAAAATTCATTAAAACTTTGCTATTTCTTATCCGATTTTGATGAAATTTTCAGTGTTGTGCTTTTTCGATTTTACTTTATTTTTCTTATAATGCAAACTCCAGCCCATACCCTTAAAAAAAAATTATTACATACATCATTAAAAATGCCTTTACATTTACATTATAATATATGAGTGAAAGTCATATACATGTACTCTTACAAGACAAAATAATGTAATGAGAAAAAAGCAACATGATTTTTTTGCTCATAGATATATTAGAATGAAGCTTGATCATTCCATTAACAAAATTATACATCAAACGTGTATACTACAATATTTGTCATGCTTCTAGAAATATTCATGTAATATATATTCATATAATAATTAAAATATATCACATTTATAATGCACCATCTACCTAGTTAGCACACCTTATTACCCGGCTATAGCCATAGCTGCCCTAAAGAGCACAAATTCAATGATAACACAATTACATTTATGCACATGTAATTCTTATCAATCTCTTGTATTTGAAATACCTGAAAATAACTTGTGTCAGTCCACTCCCATTATGAAAACCAAAAAACAGATACTACTATGATTGGGTTATTCTACTGGTCCCAACTTCAAACATGGGCTAATCTATGTTTTTAATATAACAACAATATTGTTTTAACAATGTCCTGAGCACCTCAATGTAATAAGAGTGGACTGTAGCAAAGATACCAGCAAACATATACTTATAAATCAAACTATTCTTACTCATCTATGCATTGCACTTTTGTATCCTATGAGGTGCCAAAAGAGAAAAGAAAAACTTAAATTTATAATAATTCATTATAATATTTCTTGAAAGGCTTTCACTGGAAAAGTACAAAATATTTCTAAATAAGGGAATTTCTAACTAAAGGAATTTTAAAAAAAGCAACATCTTTTTCATACCAACCCTGACATTAAAAATCCCTAAGGCTTATATCTGGACTCAAACAATGCAAATACACGCAGTGAAAAATAACATCACAAAGATAAATTTGCTCCATAATGACTTCGCAATTTTTTTAGAGAGAGAAACCCAGGTTTATTATTATTTGTTCAAACTGACAAAGAAGCATAGAAATAGTAATTATGCAAATTTGTTCTTACCAAACCTGACATTATGAATCCCCAGGGGTTTCATCAAGACTGAAACAAAAGAAGGCTTATCTTCATAGCACAGTGACCCAACACCCCAGGGTCTCATTAATACACCTACAATAGGAACAAAAATGGTTTAATTACCAACTTCAATGTACGCTAATAAGTAATGATTGCACGCTGACCCAAAGCTCCCCAAACTCTCTCGATGATGCTCTTTTCCAGCTAAACCATTGGTATAATGACTTGGATCAAGGCAGCCATTTTTAGGTTGATACATGATTATGTTGGATTATTAATGAAGATATAGCTGATGTATCTGGAAAAGGGAGACACAACGTTGCACAGGTCCTGTCTTCATCGATTACATAACTCCTTGTGGACCTGGAGTAGGAAAAAACAAACAATGCAAGAGTAACGGTTAGGGGAATCATCAGCATTACAATGTCAGCTCCCCAGTTTCATGTCTCTTGATCTATATTACAATCATTGTTTTCAGTTTTGTTATTATTTTTGAAGATTAATGGTCATATATGATTTGATTTCAAGTGAAGTATTATCTAGTTAGTTAAACCAGCAAATGACAAACCTTTATTCCACATTCAGATAACCCAACACTACTGATCATCGATGCTTATGGGTTCTAGAACAACTACCCTCTGAAAAAATTACCCCTGGAAAATTTCTCCCACCATAAATTGACCACCTCACCCTACACCTAAACCTCTGGGGGTAATTGCCCACACGGTAGTTGTCCTGATATGGACCCTTGGATCTACAACACCTCCCTGGACCCTAATTTAACATCAGCCTGGCAGGTAAACATAATGGTACATTTCAAGTGTATATCAAATAAACACTGCGATTCAGTTATAAATGTTTGAATCTGTAGAAGATAACATTGATGTCCTTCGTTTAATCTTCTTGAGATTATAATCCATAATCAGTAGTTTTATATCAATTGGAGGTTATTGATTTCTTGGTGTGGAATTGCCATACAAAATAGTTTCTGTAACAAGTCAATGGCCTTTAACTACTGCGAATCTCACCTTGGGTTATCATTAATTAAAGAAGTGTATCTGAAAGCTATGAATACTACCTATTTTAAGCCACCATTAATGTACAAATAACTTGTTGATTTTTTAGGTAGTTTGCTATCCCCATACAATTTATAATGTCAAATATTTTATTTTGTTAAAAGGGGCAAAAAAAAAAACTAAAAAAACTTGACAAAGGATTAGTTCAAAACACCACACTACTTCGGCGTTCAGTAAACAGTAATACAATTCAAAATTGATATCACAACTAGTGGACCCATAGTTTTATGTGGTCCACTGCCCTCTCTCGTCAATTGTTAACAAGTCTGATGTGGCTTTCGATGAATCGAGGGTAGCTGAATCAAACATGTGATCCTATCCATCTTTCACCAAAAAAAACAAAAAAAAAACTTTTAAGGTGAAGTTATTGTTCTGGTCATGACATTGAAATGTGAAAGACACTGTCTAAAAGTGATTTGGAAAGGTTGATAACAGTTCAACTAAGATTTTCTGCTGTGAGCTTTTGGACTCGCCAAGATGATATTAATTAACCCAATTTAGCTTTGAGTCACATGCACTTACACAGATAGGCATGTATCAGGCAACTCAAAATGTTCAGGACCCAAACATTCAGCTGTTTTGGTATATTTTGGGTCATATTATGACTATTAGGGCAATTGAAGAGCAATTTTTTTGTGGAGCTTTTTATCATGATATTCACCCCAAATAGCATTAAAATAACTGGAAAGCTCACAATAATTTTCTTCATATTTCCCCCACCTTCCCACTACACTAGATTCCCTTTGATGAATAAATAATAAAATTCTAAGGTGATATAGATTTTTCCTCAGTGAAAGAAGGTAAAATATATACTATTTTATGACCTTCACTTTTGGCCTGTACCCTCCACATAGGAAGACAAATCCTTGCAGCCATTTAGGCCTAGAATCATATATGCATCTTAAAATTCACCAAATAAAATAACAGGAATTATCTTTTTCAGGAAATTTACCCACTCCAAAACATCTTAAAGTAGATCCATGTAATACCAAAATTACATGTATAAAACTATTTTGGACAAGGTTTACAGTTAACAAATTTGAACTATGTCCTTACACATGAGAGTGCCGGAGACAAAAGGATTGAAGAGGAACTTATTATTGGTAACAATATAAGTCTAGAGCAATACAGGTATAGGAGTACTGAAACACTTTTTGATGAAATCCTATTAGTAAACATGATAAAATAGTTTTGTTTTTAAAAGCTCCATTTCTGAGCTGACATCCCATGACCCCGTATAGCCAACGACACCTTGGAGGATTGAATCAAAACCGAGACATTGATAAAGAGATTTGTTTTATTCTCCTAAGAATGACCTTTGACATCAATTAGTATTACCTATTAAGATTAAGTGTGGACATAATCATTGGAAATATGTCAGCATCAGCTGCAAGCTTCTCATGGAGATAACACAAAGCAAGCATCTAGTCCTGGAAATGAATGAAGTCCAAATGTGAAACAGAGACCTACTAATTCAATCAAAAGAGATTGGCAAACAAGGAATAATAACTGGAGGTTTGGTTTGGAGCCAGTTATGCTTGGGGTTTATATCCACTTGGTCCAACAATGGTTGCTTCAATTCTCTGTTTGTCTAATATATATGGGCTAAATCCATTTGGTCTACTAATAATTTGGTCTAATTCCTCTTGGTATAATTCTCAATTTGTCTAATAGCCAAATTGCCTAATTGCATTTTCGTCTAATTCCCATAAGAATATTTGTTCTATTAACAGTTTGTTACTGAAAATGACCAAGTGGATATTAGACCAAATGGGAATTTGACTGAATGGTAAATAGGCAAAGTCGCAATTAGACCAAATGGTCATCAGACCAACTGGTTGTAGACAAAATGGAAGTAAACCATGTGAAATGAGACCAAACAGGTATTAGTCTAAGTGGGTTTAGACCAAGTGTCAATTTACCAATGCTTGTAGTTGTACTATCACAAATGGACAACAGAAAAGAAAGATGGTCAAAATTATATTCAGAATCTCATCAATTATTGTATTTAAAAATCTGAGCTATTGCACTTTAAACTTATTTTTCAGATTGATGATAAGTCAAATATGCATTAGAACACAATTAAATTAAAACTTAACTATTTTAACTAAACTTAATGACCGAATCTAAAAGCCAAATTAAAGACGTGCATGTATGTAATAATATAATCAAGTTCTTATTTCATTCATTCACTAGAGTTATTATAGACTTTTTCCATTTTTTCAAAGTCCCCAAAAGTTTTATATGTCTAATTTTTATTTTCATTTGGTGTTTATGAATATTAAATATCAAAATGTTATAAATTTCACTTCTTTGAGTTGATTATCAAATGCATGGCAGGTTACAAAAAAATGCCTTGGGTCAGAGGACATGATCTACATGGGCCGGTCAGACAGATTATCAAAATTACCTCGCAAAGACATATTTTGAGATACATACTATGTGGAATAAAAAAGGATCCATAAACAAAAAGTTTTCTTGGGGGTTGCATAATACTCTACAATAGAAACGATATGAATCAATGTTTCTACAGTTGAAATAAATAAACTGAAAGGAAAATTACAACCTAGAAGTTTTTGAGAACTTAATTGGACAAGGCCTCAATCAAGCATGTATTCATGCATCATGGACAATAACCTTTCTAAAAAAAAAAAAAAAATCTTTGCTTTTATTCCTTCAGAACATGAAGGAAAGCTCTCGTCTCTGGAGGATAGCCTGCAGATACTAATTACATGTAATTTGAAGTGTATGTGTGATCATAATGAGCATGATTAGTTCATACTCCTTAATGTCCATAGAACTGCAGGTGCAAACATAATTGGTCCCACAAGAGACCTTTGTGGTACGATTATGATCATGTTAATACAATGCTCAATCAAAGCTTAGAAAGAAACAAGACCAGAAATAATGTGAGGTTAATGATTTATAAGGAGAGTAGTTAGACAAAGAATGGTTCAGTGAGGACTTTCAGGGAGAGTAGTTAAAGAAGCCACAAAGAGTTTCTTAAAGCTGGTGTATAGTTTTTGGAGATGGAAAAATTTATTTTGGATTCACAGTTAATCCTATAACTATCATAAAGAAAATTAGATTTCTTGAAATCTTGTTTTAGTGTCTTTAAGTATAAAATGTGAAAAAGTCGGGGACTCGACACCAACTCAGCGTTCAAATGAAAAAACCTATGAGGATTCTTGTGTGGGTGATACACACAGATTGTTATGCACCGTTCATGTGGTAAGCTCCGGCGAGGGGGCATCGCAGTAAAGGTCTAAAACAACCGTTACATTGTTTCTTTCAAACATTTTCACTGAAATTCACCAGAAATCATGAAAGGAATATCACAAGATCTCTCACACATATCTTTTAGTGCAATGTGGACAACATAGGTATGGAATGCTGATTCCCTTTTTGTTACCAAAACTATTCACCAGCTTTAATGTCACTTAAATCTCAAAAGAATTCACAGAATGCTGTGCTATCATATAATTATAAATTATTTGATACTGAAGCATATAAAATAATTTGAAGCTGATTTTGTTTTTCCTCTCATCATATTACATGTCAGTAGAAAATTGATAGTAGAAATTTGAATACTGTGTTTTTAAATAGATTATTAGCTTTTCATATTCGACGCGAAGCACAATAATGCCATTTCATATTCTTGATATATTTACTTGATATATTCTTGATATATTTGCTATATAAGCAGCATTTGTTATTGTACTTACTACAAGTACGTACTACTACTAAATTTTGTAATCTAAGCCTCAGGATTTATTTATAAATACATGTAAATGAATAGCAATGCTATGTGTTAAACATATTGATTTATCCCACCATTTTCAATGTCAAATCAATATTTTAACGGTTTTAGCTCAATTTGAATATGGGCCTAAACAACAGTATGGACCACACTTTTTTCTTTTCTTTTTTTTAAGGTATAGTTGTTTTTTTTTTTTTTTTTTTTTTTTTTTAGTAACCACATTATTTTAGAATAAACCATTTTGGTTCAAACTACAGCAATTTGCACATACTTTTTTTGTTGGGTAACAGTAGAGAAAATGACTATGTTAGAGGTTTTAGAAGATCAAAGATCAAAATGCATTTTCTATTATATCCACAAAATATCACACAAATAATAACATAGGGAAGGGTAATTAATTCATGTGTATATTCCTAGACTACTATTCATTGAAAAATCAAATCTTGAATTTCACTGAGGTTCCACTAGAAGATAAATTATTATTCTCATATTTTTACCAAGATTTACGGTCTTCATTATAAATAGGAATTCAAAACTCTTCTGACTTGATGATATTCATGATAAAAATGGTTACCGGTAAGTATAGTTCTATACCTCATTGATGAACATACATGTATCTCGCCCTATTTTTAAAGAAGGAAACAAAGTTTGCTCTTTGTTTAAATTTTACCACTATAATGTCAATGAAATGACAACCCAATTCATGATATTGTGCAAAACAATGTGGTTCACAGCTAATGAATGCATCTACAGAGATTGAGAGATATTACTACCCCATATCCCGAAAAACAAAGACCTTGTCATCCTCCCACTTAAAAATTCTGAAATATAAACTTCCAGGAAAATAGATTAATAAAAGAACTCCTTCAAAATTAATACAAAGGTATAGTAGAAATGAATGTTGACATTTAGAACTTGTGGTTTCGTGTACCACAGATAGAATGTAATAATGACATTATGATTAACCATATCCCAAATTCATGCCAAACTCTACGCAATCATTACCTATCCCACACGATCACCTACGTCATAAACATTAAAAGCAAGCTTCCTATACAGTGCATCAAAAAAAAGTATAACAAACTAGGAGAGCACTGTAATAAAAATTTTAATCTATAAATATATATCTGTGCCTTCATGGATAACTAAGCACTTGGGCTTCAAAAAGCTTATTTCAAAATTGCCTTGTACCAAGTTTTGGTAGAAGCAACTCATGGCTTCCAGATCATTCATTCATTCATTCATTCATTGTTTGAGGTAAGCTTTCCAGAGTCCAATCATAAAGGACAAAAGGTTACTGAAATGCATTGCTCCTGCCCAAACTTAGTACAAGGCAAGTGTAGTGTTAAGTCCAGAGTTGAGTTTGTCATTTGATAGCAATTGTTATGGAATCCTTTTTTTTTCTGAGATGCACTGTAAATACTGTATTAGGCCAATACAAACAAAAAAATGCATTAATGAACTCAACAGTACAACTTGACTTTGGTCATCACGGAAACCTTGGTTTCATCAATGCGATCAAGGCATGCAACAGACTCTCTCATTAGCTCCTATTAGATATACTAATTTGTACCAACGGGACTCAAAAGAGCATGGGGAAGCTAAACTAGATGTTGTCCAGAGCTAATAGTTACACCACTAAACTATAGTAAACATCATTATCCCTTCACATCCTGGACATAGATGCACTTGAAGACATGACAAGATGTAATCTTGGTGGCGGGACCCCTTTTAATTGGTCTCCACACAGATTGGGTCTCGTTAATGACATTAGCCGCACAGACTAATCATTAAAAGGCGGAATTTGGGACAGCATTTGAAGGTTGTGAAAGCCTGCTTGATTTAGGATGCTAATTGTCTATACAAACAATGTAAAGCTTAAAGAGGCTACTCATCTTCAACACGCACTTGAACTAATTTGGAGGAAATGAGACGGTTAAAATGACTGCTGAAATATGCAAGTTTAATCTTTTTATGATTAGTGCCAATTATTGTCACGTCTGTACCAACAATTTCTTTGCACAATTGTGATGGAACTAGGCTGCCAATTTACACTCGCTCTAAAAAGGGCTTCTAGTCTGTGAGTTAAAAGTGATTGAACTGAGCAATATGAAAGAAATCTGAGAACCATTTAATCGTAAGAAAGCAAATATGCAAATAGAGCAGAAAGAGGAGTTATGCGGTGGTCACAACATCTTATATGCAGCGTGGAAGAGCCATACGATGGATTTGGTACGAAAATTGTACACACATACTTTTCTTTCAGACCATACGTTGCAGGTACGACCTGCAGAAGGTTTTATGTACCGGTAATAACTTTTCCAGTGGCGGATCCAAGATTTCAGGATGGGGGGGGGGGGGGGGGTGCCGCTTTTTAACATGTACAGTCAATGACTGGTTTTCAAATTAAAAGGGGACACGCGTCCCCTGCAACCCCCGCCTGGATCCGCCACTGCATTTCTACAGAAATGTAGGAAATTAGCAATTTATAGTCTAGGGCACTTTGGGGAATAACCCCATGTCCATATTTAAATTGCTTCATGAAGATTCCTGTCAGCTTTGGTTCTAAGGCAATTGATTTTTTTAGAAGTAAAAAAAATATGCAAAATAAATAAAATGATAATAACAGAGTTTACAAACATTAAACTGTGAGCAATCGCGACAAAACTGGTGAGCTGTCAACCTATCAATCAATCCTTCACTATAGACATTTTTACAGCACCACTTCTGATGGATACAAAGGGAATTAGGATGTTATCCCTGATTCAAGTATGCCTAAGATGGAGAACAAGTACTAGCAGTGACAGTCTTCACAAAGGTATGCTTCTACCGGTATATATGGCTTCAGAGCATGGTTGGGGAGGGGGTGGTCTGCCAGTAATTTGTAAGTTACAAACAACTTTAAAGCATCTTTAATTAGGAGGAGCCCAATGGTATTCTGTAAATTTTTCCTTACTTTGGGTTGACTGTATTTTCCGTTATCTAAATTAAATTGTTGCATATAATATCCTTGACATTCAAAATATTTGTTTTCGTAATAAGGATTAATTATATCTGTAGTTTTCAACTTTAGGTAATGAAATTAAAAATGATTTGCATCCTGTTTTGGCGCTTCATATTTCTATTTGTGTGTAAAATCCTTCTAACTTACAAATAACTTGGTGATAACCCCCCCCCTCCTCAATACGTATTCATGCTTGTTCTACTAGTACTAATAACTTAATGGAACATTATTATGTAGGCTTATGTCTTACATTGATTCCTGTGTAAATACTTTTTAAAATGAAATGTCAATATCATTTAACTGAGCCTTTATGGTTCCATTTCATTCCATGATTCATTTCCACAATTCTCCTTTTCTCTCTACACTTGTACATTCATTAGCGAGCAAAAATCTCTCTTCACAAGATCAAGTATCGTTCGGCCTTGCGTCTAATTATCTCATCTGCCGAACTTACAAATGAAACGCTGATTTTCTTGGAAACAATAAAACTGTTAACTAATTGGTTTTTCAATGGTTTCGTGGCATTAATTTGCTACAGTATGAATGAAAGAAAGAACGCAGAAATATTTAATTGGAATCCTTACTCTGGTTAGGGTGTTACGACTCTTGGCACTGAGCCAAATTTTATGATCGGCTCGCTTGCGTGGGTTTGTTGAATGTTAAAATGCCTTTGATGATGTTATTGCAGCAATCTCATATGGAATGATACAAAATCATAAGTACTTGAAGATGATATTTTCATGATTAAATGCATAATTCTGTACAATTTTTCATAGCGGTTTGAGTTTCTTGTTTTTATTTTTACAAAACAATGAAACAAAAGCCAGTCTCAAATTTGAAATTTGCTTATTAATTGATAATTACCATCATTTGCAAAAGTTTAAGACCACCCTAAATTTTTGGGGTATTATGTTCAATGAGCATTATTATTTTGTTCCATTGAAATATTATGTAACATGTTTTCCTGTCATGGTTCATGGGATGAGATTAATGGTTTAAGCTCATTTCCATGAATGTCTTTGCCTCAGAAGGTCTTCATCTGGCACTTTGTCTCTTATCCAGGATGGGAAAAAAACAGAGTCTAAGTCAGGTTCAGAGGGTTAAAATAGTAACCCTTTTCCAAGAAGGCTACTCTGAACGCAAGATTAGTGAGAAGACTGGGTGTAGCAAGACTGTCGTCCACAATGCCGTTCACAAATTTCGAAACGATGGCTCATTTTCCGACCGGAAGAGGAGTGGTCGTCCAAGAAAAACAATGCGTTGCGAGGACAACATGATGAAGAGGATTGTTGGAAGAGATTGTTCCATTTCCTGTCGTGACATTAAGGCCGAGCTGCAGTCTACTGGTATTACAGTCAGTAAGAGTACCATTTCTCGCCGTTTGAGCAAGGAATTTGGGCTAAAAGAATAATGCTCTTTGAACATAATACCCCAAAAATTTAGGGTGGTCTTAAACTTTTGCAAATGATGGTACTTGTTAGGTCTGATAATTTGGAAAACCTATGAAGTTACCTGAAAGAAGAAATATATAAAATTTCATAAGTTTTTCGAGGAAATGGACTTATGGAAAGACCGTTTTCAAAACCTATAATACTCTGTAATCATGAGATAAATAAATTTGAAATGAAATGTGAATTCCCCAACAATTGAAGCCGTTTTATTCAAACATGTGATTGCCTATAGGAAAAACTAAAATAGAGATAAAAAGAGAGTACTAAGAAATAGAGATAAAGTTTAGGTACTTTTGAAAATTAAAACAACACAACAATAACATGCTTAAAGATGAAGTTATAACTTGTATGGCTTTTGAGAGAAAACACAAATTTTGTAGAGATTCTGAACATAACAGAACTTGGCATGATTCTAATATTAAATGGCTTCATCTCCAAAGTTCAATGACTCCTAAAACAGGGTTCCCAGCATTTCAAGAAAACAAAATTCCCTGATTTTTTCCCTGGTTTTTACCTGATGAAAGCTAAAAATTCCCTGATAATTATTTAAACCCATTTCCACTTTCGCGTGTTTTCTTTGTAGTCGCTGTGAACTATTTGCAGTATAAAACATGAGTCTAACTTACTACCAAACTTTTGATTTTTGGGCCATTCAAAATTCCCTGACTTTTCCCTGATTTTGAAACATTATTATCAAATTCCCTGAGTTTTCCCTGACTGGACAAAAGTAAAATAATATACCCTGATTTCCCTGATGGGCTAGGAACCCTGTAAAAATAGGTGCATAATCTCTGTAAGCAGTTATACAATAATAATACATCAATTGAACCTTCTTTACTGTATATACCTGCAGTTTCTCAATTTCTACTTGTATAAGAAAAGAGCAAAAGATTTCAATGGACATTACAGTGATCAAGTGATATCAAACCCTACAACAACAACAAAACAAAGAATTAAAAAAAATCAACTGTTCTGAATAACTTTAGACTCAAGCTGCATAAACAGCTTTTAAAGAGCAGAATTGGCAGTTATAAATATAATAAATCATTCTGTCCCTTCTTAATTATTTTCATCTGCATTTAATCAACTTGTGGCAGATTGTTGCAATCTATAATTTCAATAGAAAAAAAAGGGATTCAAGGAAAACAAAAACAAAACAACTGTTTCGATGTATCTCACAATAGCGCAATAACAGCAGTCAAAGAAAAGAAATTGTTTTTTCGAAGAAAGTGATAGATCAAAATTTATCTGAATTTACAAAAGTTGATAGATAATTGGGAACTAGCTTCATTCAGCTGTTTTGATTGCACGCGCCATACACGGTAGGATGATTACACGGGTCTACATTGCAGCCTGTAGAATCGCATCAGCACACCCCTGTTCAAGGAACCAATTCTTGCAGGTGCACAATCTCTGAAAATATACCATTACAGCTTTATTGGAGATATGCTTGACCAAAATGGGGTTAATTATGACCACTTCATACAGAGATAGGAATTGGTCATTCTATTTTTCTTTCGCTTTGTTAGAAGTGGTAAATAATACAAGTGAAAGTACTACAATGTAAAATGAGTACCGGTACTTATATCATGATACCAATATACTTCATAAGCTATTTTATAAGCTATTCACAAACGATGACAGAACAAGAAGGAATCATGAAGCATACCTGTTGGAAATGATACAGAATAGGCAATAAGGATGTACAGATGGTCAGATAAATAGAATCTAGAAATGATTACCTCTCTTCCCTGAAGAAGCTTTAACCCTAAAAAGACTGGGAGGGCATAATGACCCCCCTAGACATTTTCTGCGACCATTCCACCGCGCGAAAATTGTTCATCGCGCCACTTTCTGACTATTTACTTTCAAGTCTTGCGCATCTTTTAAAACCATTTTCGCGAAAATCGGTCATACAGTTACGATGCTGCACGATTTTCAAAAATATCCGTCAGACCAAAAACGGCTCAAAACCGTGATTTCGTGTACAAAGTCAATACAAATGGAGTTTTCTCACCTTATTCATAAAGATACGATTATTTTCACTTTCATAGGCTAAAATCAATTTATTTTACCACTATTATGTTCCGAAATGGTTGTGCAATAATTTTTGCCAAAAAAACAAAGAAATTCATAAAGCAACGTAAAATACATAAGATATTCATTTTGATACTTGAATTTTTCCAAGTACAATTGTTAGGAATGCTATGAGGAATAATAATACACAAAATTAGCATTCTAGGAGCTTTATTTCTTCAATTAGAGCAAAAAGTAGGATTTCATGCATAAATTAGAATATTTAATTATAAAATCAAATTGACATTATTTCAGAAAAATTACCAGCGCAGTCTTGTGATTACATGGCGCACTACTATCAGGCAAATTTTAGGCCCGGTCACGCGATCAGCGGTCAAGATCTTTGGGCCCCCCCCCCCCCAGTCTCGACAGCTACCAGAACACCCCAGTCTTATTAGGGTTAAGACAACTACTCCTACACCTACCCCTATTTCTGAGGGTAGTAGTTGTCCTGATATGGATATACTGACCTAACAAGAAATAAAGGATGAGCAGACAGTTAAATCAACAGAATCTAGAAATGACTATTACTTCTCTTCCCTGTAGGTCAGTTAGTCGGTCAATCAATACTGAATGACCCAAGAATGGTCAGTGACCACAGTCACTTTGAAGACAACACATAATGGCCAGAAAAGAGCATTAAATGACCTAATCAACAGTAAGATCACTTCACTGGTATTTATTTCTACAAGTTTAGTTTCACTTTAAACCTTCCCTAAATGTGAATCTGGGTTCTAGAACATTGACAGAAAATAAACCCTACATACACAGAGACGCAACAGGGAGAATTCAAAATTTCCTGAAATCCTTGCGAGGAAGTGAAGAGAACGAGGGGGAAGGGCGTGGGAGGGCCTTTATACATTATCTAAAAAACAATTGTACAGAAAATTGCATTTTTCTGTGAGTGTTATTTACAGCAAGTTTTTAAAACCTTATGAATATTTTGACTCAGTTAGTCTAAAGAACTTATCATAGTTGAACCACTTTCCCTAAAATCCCCCTATTTTACTAGAGATGATAAACTATTCCACCATTTAGGACTGAATGATGTAACATAACCAAGCAGTATCATGGTCAATAGTATAATAAAACAAGATTTCGATTTTGTCAACGTAAATAATTTGAGAAGCAGTCTCAGAAAATGAATGACTTAGCAAAAGATATTAAAATTATAATACTTTTATCATGAAACAAAGTCAGATACTCTTTTTAGAATTTAGCACATATGACCATGTCCAATGAATAATCCACTACAAAAAGAGTTCTGTAATTAATGTTTTCTCTAAAGTGTATGATAGCATATAGAAAACAGTCACAGATTTTCTATTACTCTGTTAATATTCTGAAATTCTGAAATTAATTGATTATAATATATACTTTATTTTATTAATACTGGGTTACAATAGTTGATAATGAAATTTTTGATTGACAAATTCTATCAAAATCAATTACTAAAATTAATTGATTATAATCTATGCTTTTTTTTAAATAATACAGGCTAACTATGGTCGATAATGAAAGTTTTGATTACAAAATTCAATCAGTCCGCCAAATCTAGTTTTATGGTTGACTCATCCTATAGAAATTGTCAACAGAATCGTGCCCTTATAAAATTAAAAACTTCAAACAAATCAGAAACGTCATCATCATTGGCGCAATTCACTGCATATGAGTGAAAAGGCATTGTTAATTAGTTATTCTATGAACCTGTAGATTCTCTTTATAGTATTAATGAGTAGCTTTTAGAGGTTTTATGGTTTTTATTGCATGGTTAGTTGCCCACATCTCAGTCCCGAGGCTCGTGCCTCCACGCGCCAGACCAAACAATAGGATGATACGATGTGTGCATTGATGCATTTGACAATAGTGTCCCCCTCCCGCCATTAAACACTGCATTAGCGAAGATGAACAACAGGTTTCTAGAACGTAATGGAAAATTTGCATTTCTGAATGATGCTGATAAAAAGCAATAAAGATATCATGCCAACTGGGGATTTTCTAGATATTTAAAAGTTAAAAGAGATGTGTGCATTCGTGCATGTTAATTAGAGATCCTTCCGTCATTACACAGTCTATAATCTTAGTGAAGGGGAACAGGTCTATATGAACTAATGGAAAACTTTTTTTAAATTTTGTACCAAAAAGTAATAAAAGTACTCTGGAAATGAGTGATTATACAGGGTCATTCATTTTCTGCACCAGTGCAAGTTTATGATTCGTTGTCTGAGAATCAAAGAGCAAAGTTATAGATTATCATCCTTATTGTTATCAATATCAATGCCACTTTACAGAATTAAAGTTAAAGTCATCATTTTTAAATAATTCCAAATTTCATCATATCATTCATAAATGAGGAGACTTGTCTTCATTTGTAACTTTCATTTTTCTTGTTCAAACTGCCCATCCTATCATTATGTCACACCTCTCTCTATCATTCTTTGCCAGCCCCCCCCCCCCCCACCTTCACTGTCTCTCCCCTCTTTGTCCCAGTGCACCTATCTCTATGCATCTCTGACTTCTCTTTTCTCCCTCTCACTCATTTTCTTCCTTTGTTACTTTCTTTCTCTCTTTCTCTTCCTTTTTCCCTTTATACAATTATTGTTCTTGTCCCTTTCTCCAGATCATTTTCTCTTTTCCTCCCTACTACAGTCTCTTCTTCTCTTCTCTCTCTCTCTCTCTCTCTCTCGGTCTCTGTCTGTCTGTCTGTCTGTCTCTCTCTCTCTCTGTCTGTCTGTCTGTCTATTTTTCTCTCTCTCATTACCTCTTTCTAATTACTTGTCCATTCCTACACGTTCTACTTGTCATGCAATCAGTTTTACCAATTTAATTTTGAGTTTGACTGAATTTCAAATAATTCCAATGTCACTTCATTTTTAAATTCTCCCATCTCATCACTCTAAATTCTTCTTCCAATGCTCATTTTGACCTCTTTCAAGACAGACAACTTCCACCACCAGCATCATCCCTGGTTACCTAGCAACCAAACATGCTGACATGTAGCGCTGGCACGAGAACCATGCACATCTTACAGCGATAGATTCCAATCGTGCTGAGAGCATCAGCAACTGTGCACCCACCCCATTTATATTGAATATCATAACTTCTTCATATCAAAAGAAAGTTTTTATGGTGTTGGATTGTTTGTTAAAGGGATGCGGTAACATCGAATGATATTCAAATCACATTTTATTCGATTTAGCTTATTTTGCCAACATGATTATGAACACATAGGGCAGTCTGGTATTCCTTACAAATTGCAGTCTACTTACTTGCTTTACTTTCGAGATATCTACGATTGTATACTCAAATTTTCTAACCCGTTCCTGGTCGCTTTAGAAAACCGCGTGCTTTTCAACGCACGTGGTTTTCACCGCATTTCGTGTTGTCAAGTCCCCGTGCCTACCGGGCGGCTAAGCTTGCAACGAAGCGGTATAAATTAATCATGCGCGGCCGTATCCTTAGCAGCGTTTGAAATTTCACTGTTTTAAGATAGTAAATGACTTGCATTTGATCTGAAACTTGCAGTAGTTTGTTTTTACGATCAGAGCGATAGAATTCTATTCATTTGGATCTCTTTTGCACTTGTTTTTGGAAGTTACTAAATCCCTTTAATGGTGTGGAGACCATATCTTTCATAACTACAGTGCACATACCGGTACATTGATTCTGACTACATAGGGCATTACCTTTCTTTGCTTGCAGACACTTCTACCAATACTTAAAAATGTATCTTAATTATATGCACTGTACGTCTACATATCTTTCTGCATGTATCTTTATCTTATGTGCACAATCAAATTTCTTTTGTCATAATGATCACTAAAAAGACAATTTGACATTTTTTTTTAATACATATAATCTCTGTCAAAGTCTGTCACAGTCGAAGGCTTTTTGGTATATGGTGGTATTCCAGCTTTAAATATTTGAGACATGGTATGATACTAGTATTCTACCTTTAAATATTTGAGACATGATATGATACCAGAAGCATCAATCTTATTATGTGCTTATTGGCCCCTGGAGTGGAGGCAGATTTTTGGCGGTCCACTTCGCTCTGAATTTACCCAATTCATATCAATGATATTAGACAATAATCTATGTCTAAAAAAGATAGATCTCGGTTTAACAATTTGAATCTCTGATAACAAGAATGTCAATTTTTTAATCAGTTCGTGGAACTCTGGATAAAAAATTTCTATAGATGATTCATCATGCTGTTTTTCTTGATAGCTAAAGCTTGTCTATCACACAAAACATACAATTACCAGCCCCCTAATAGTAAAACCAAACAAATGAATATCTTTCACTTATTTTAGATGCAGTGTATCATATTACATGTCTTGATAGTTGGTCCGAAATTCAAACATTCAAGAACAGAATGGGGTTTTCTCTTTAGAGTGACAACTTTAAAATTGAAAATATACATGTGAAATAAATTTTTATTAATTTTGAAATGTGAATATGTTGTGTTCTTCTTTTATAGAGTTCAGATCCTGTTTCTCGAGTCTTCCTCTCTTTCTCCATCTCTGTCTCTCTGTCTCTCTATCTATCTCTCTATCTCCGCCTCTCCCTCTTTCCCTCTCTGGATACAAATAAAGAAGCATGAAGAATGCCAGGGGCAGTCTATTACCATTCCAAGACGTATGGAATTTAGTGTTTTATGTTTTACTGACTATGTAAGGAAGGCACAGTTGGATAATAAAAATGGAAGCAACATACCCTGCTTCCCTATTAATCTATTTATTTGCCTTAATTTAAGTGGAACACATATTTTTTTAAAGTTAAAGTAATAATTTTTTTTGCTTCTGCCTCACTCACATGCCAAGGTTAATAAAACTGGGTCATAAAACGAAGTCTTTATATATGATATAATGTCTAAGGCGATGTAAGTTTAGAAATTTTATTTTAAAAGTTCCCTTACCCACTGAATGTCCATTATCATTATCATCAAAAGTTTACTATCACTTACATGTATGAGATAAGACCCTTACAACATGATTGTAGACCAAAATAAAAATCATCAAGTTTTTTGCAAGGGCAACACTTAACACATTAAACTATTAGGAATTGCCCAGATAACGTCCTTTTGCCAGTAAACAAGAAAGAGCATGTATACTTACGAGTAATATTAGATTGTAGCAGACTGAAGCCTGGTTCCTCTCACAATCCAGTCCCTCATCTTATGAAAGGCTTCAGCAGCCTCAGGCTGTCAAGATATCAAAATAAATGTCATAAAATAATTATAAATAATCTTTTTAAAAAACGTTATGTAATTAAAATGTCATCAATCATCTTCTTTACTTTAAGATATGTAGGCCTACACTTTTTTTTTTCTTCATTTTTAGCAGCAAATGAAACTGAAGATAAAATTTCTGATTATACATATACAAAAAGAGTACAAATTATATGTTTTCATCTCAAATCAGATATCATATGAATTTTAGGACTGGTATATGTAGGCTCATTTTATCAAATGAAACAGAAATTAAGATATTACAATTTGAGGGGGAATTTGGTGAAAGTTGCTGAAATGTTCAATATAATACCATAGAACACAAATGATTTATCTTGACAATGGTTAGATTACAATCTATTAACTATTTTAATGTATACTCAGGTAGAGGGATTTCCTGGCAAAAAAAAAAAAAAAAAAAAAAAGATCCATAAAAAGAAACACTACCAGCCCGGATATTGTTGAAAATCAGCTGCAAAAAGAAAGCACATTCCCCTGTTATAATGAAGAAAGATGCATCAAAATAACTCTTTAGTACAGGCCAAACTTTCCCTTGTTCACACAAAGAAAAAAACAATGAAATTGTACCTTTGACTATGATATCTGGTAATTCAAAAATTATGAACTTGTTTTTTTTTCTTGGTTTGCAGGATTTGCATTTCTCTGTCCTGAAATCGAATACTATGTTTTTTTTAGTTAGAATTCATAAGATGAATGGATATTGTCTTATCATACACTGTATAAGGATATTTTCACTTTATTACATGTATGTGTATTCATATACATGTGGTATTTTCAATTCCATTAAAATGTTATACTCTTGTAGAAAAGAAAAAAAAGTAAACAAAAAAAATCAAAAACAAATCAAAGTAAATGATATTATAACCCAAACTTTTACATGAGGCATCATAAAAATTATGGCTTCTTTAATGACTAGCATTGTAAATATTTTCTTTTATATACCTCATTTTAAGAATCTTTAATAATCCTGTCTTCTGATTGGTTGAAAGTGCAGTCATAATCTGACCTATGGCCGCCATAGTCATTTTTCCCGGTTTTACCGGTCAATAGAACATTTTTTTACAGTACTTTTTGCCCGTGGGCATTGTGCGATCCCCATTTGTTTACGTACGTGCAAGGCTGCTTTATTTCAGATACCATAATTTGCGGCGCGATTTGGTCGATAATTTTAGACAACTCCGCTGCTTGTGCGTCAACGCGCGTGCGCGCAGCGTAGACAAATTCTTTCGTCGCGCTAGAACGGATCCCAGATTTCTAGTTGAGCGTTAAGCCTGAATTCCGATGACGATGTTGTTGATCTAAACAAGCGATTTAGAGGTTAATCTTCCTCGGCATTTTGCAGATATTTGTAAGTAGAATGCAATTGTGTTGCCTGTGCATGTGATGAGCATGCATTGTGGCCTGCAGAGCCAGAGGCTCGAACTGACTTAACTTTCATGACATGTTCTAGGCTAGTCTAGATCTAACGTTATTTTAGAATCTAGATCGTAGACTTCACTTAGACTTAGTTCTAGGTCAAAATTAGACCATGTTTTTTGTTTTTAGATTCGGCATATAAAATATATATTGACTACTTTTAATTTGGGACATGGTCGTTTCTAGACTGCTCTCGGGAATCTCCGAATCTGCCATAACCCGCGACCTGCGGTCTTGGGTTATAGCAGATGCGGAGATTCCCTTGAGAAGTCTAGAAACGACTATGTCCCTCAAAGCAGTCAATATATCTATATTATATTTTGATCATAACACACTCCAGCACATTCCCTATAATTCATTTATATATGATCTTTTTTCCACATTGCAATTTGGGGAACTGTATGCATTCCCCTCAAAATTTCGAAATTTTGGGGGCGTAGGTGTTACAATTTGGAAGCCATGCTGCCTAATCATATCTACTTTTTTGTTGTTGTTGTTGTTTTTTTTTTTTCTTTTAATTCACACATTATTTGACTCATGTATTTGAAAATCAATAAAACACATTGAAAAATTGGTATTTCATGGGCACCAGCTTTGTATTGTTGTTGTTGTTTTTTTAAATTGTCAACAGTATACTTTTTTAACGTGTGAAAGTCCGCATACTCATTAAGTTATTTGAGTATCGTGGCACGATGAGAATCGTAGACCGCTGATGTTTGTATTCCAAACACTAAATCCCTGAGAAAGGAAATATTATTGGCCTATCTTCTTTACTCAGGAAGTTATCTAGCAACAATCAAAATACTGCTTTGAGCGATTATCGCAGACTGTAATATAGACCGTGTGATTTCAGAATATTCCCATTCGCTACGGAATCATGGGAGTTCTTCACTATGGCGACCATGACCAATTTATTTCATGTTGATGTTGCCGTTTCCGCTCAAAAACCTGACTTCACTGTTGGTATTTCCCAAGCTATTCAAGTATTTTTATATGCAGCAAAATATTTGTAAAATATTTTGAATTTTTTCATAATTGGATAACTATGATAATTTTTTACTATTGTGGCATGATTGTAAAAGTAGAAAAAGTCATCATTTATTTTCCATGAAAAGGATGAAAGGAAAGTCACTGAGAATTTTTACAAAAAGCAAAAACAAACAAACAAACATTAGAATTCAATTTTTTTTTTTTTTTTACAAACAATCCACTAATAATATACTGTCTGATTTTCCTCCATTTTTTTATTTGGCTGATATATCTGTTTCATTTTACCACGGTTGTTTAGTGCAGTAAAATTCACAGCTCAGGATGCATCAATGATTTATTCAAAATTCTTAGCCCTGAATTTCACAAAAATTTCAAGTTTTTCACATATCTTTAAAGTTTAAAATTGATAATGAGCGTCATTCATATTCATTTGTATCTTTTTTCTTTTATAGTACATCTTGGGAAATAAGTATTAGACAAAACTTAGTAGGAAATTCGTCAAATGTTTATTTCCCACGCTATACATGCAATCAGTGGACGATCACACTCCATTGATCACTACTGGTAAGAACACAGTGTCACACAGTGTGTAAACAGTGTGAAAACACCCTAACATGGTTAAATTTGAGTGTTTTAATAATATGAATCGCATCTGTCCAGAGTCGTTTTTGTGAACACACTGTGAACACTGTGACACACTGACTTCTTTCTATCAAAGATATGTTGCTAGAACAAGTTTTCGGTCCCTTCAACCTTCATAAGTATAGACGGCAAGGCAGCTTCCACTACATGTCGCCAACTTTTTAATGCATAGTGTGTGCTACAGTCAACTTGCTGCAAGCGAATAAAGTACATTCTTCCTCTTTTGTACCTTCTCACGGCAGATGATATGTGAAATTATATCTGCACCCCAACGTCATGATCTGAAGTATGAGATGTATCTCTTTTGTTTTCGTATCAATTATTTTCAAACCTTTCCCATGGATTTGAAGTAAATATCTTCATAATTGTCAATAGGCCAAGTCTAAATTACGGATGCTATAATTGTTACGACTTCCTTGTGAATATTGATACTATTGTATATGATCCAATACACATCAAACAAACAATAGTTAGATCGGATAGGTTCCCATGATTGTTTCTGAATGGTGATTGCGCATTCATATGACTTTAGTCATTAGAGGAAACAATTGGGTGGATTTCCATACATCTTTACGACCATCATAACCAAACTACTTCCGCCCAGGGTCATCAAGGTCATTTTAAACCAAGGGCATACATGTAGCTAGGTCCTATGTTCTATCTATTTTAATAACATGTCTATTGTTTGGGGTAGAAAATAAAAATGTACTTACGAAAATCAGGACATTTTGTTCGGTTGAACATACATGTAATGCTAAAATAGTCAATTTCTCTAATGAATTCAAATTTCCTTAGATTGTATCATGTCACCCAATGTACATTTGCCTATACCGAGTGAGTCAAAAAAAAACTTTACACCTAGAAAAATGTCAATAAAAAGAAAACCAATTTATAAACCCTAAATTATTTTACATATTCTGAAAGAGTAACTCCTCCCGCATCTTCCGGTACCATTTTTGTTTGTTATGTCTTTACGCTTGGATGAACACGACGCATTGTTTGCGAACATGCACATTTCGAATTGTGCCAGCTTGGGGATGAAATTGAAACAACAAAAGCTGACAAAAAAGCAACTCCATCATGAATAAAATAGCATAACTTTTTAAAGAAAGTATCTTCCACTTAATAACTTGGCAGGGGTGTTGTTACACATATTTACTACATTTTGTATGAAAATTACATTGACTCGTCAAGTAATGATTACACATCAAAGAGTAAATTGCCACTGACAGACCTAAAAAGGCCTCCTAATACTTTTGAAAAGAGATTACTTTGTCTTTGACGTGTGCTCACTCATGCCTGACTCTTAAAGATTTATCTCGTTTTCATACAAAATGTAGTCAATATGTATAACAACACCCCTGCCAAGTTATTAAGCGGAAGACATTTTCGTTAAAAAGTTATGCTATTTTATTTATGATGGAGTTGCTTTTTTTGTCAGCTTCTGTTGTTTCAATTTCATCCCCAAGCTGGCACAATTCGAAATATGCATGTTCGAAAACAATGCGTCGTGTTCATCCAAGCGTAAAGACATACCACATAAAAATGGTACCGGAGGATGCGAGAGGAGTTACTCTTTCAGAATATGTAAAATAATTTAGGGTTTATAAATTGGTTTTCTTTTTATTGACATTTTTCTAGGTGTAAAGTTTTTTTTGACTCACTCGGTATATATGCATTTCCATCAATAGCAAAGAAAATTTGGATTCCATCAGGATTCAAACTCAAGATCTCCTGATTAGCTTTTGAGCATTGAAAGCTAAGATGTTCTCTGGGACAAACATCGACATAAGGGCTTACCTGTCTTTTTTTTTCTGTTATTTTCGTTATTTCTACCCCTGAAATTCAAAGTAAAGAGCAATTTTATCAAAAGATATAAAAATTGCCATTACGTAGTTGCCTTTGAAACTAAATATTCAGATATTCTGAATTTTTAAAAGAATGTTATGGAATTAATGTTTTCATGAATGTATAACAGAAAATTGTGAATACATTGTTTCAAAGATGTAAAAATTAATTACATAACATACCTAAAAATATAAGTGGAACAATCCAGATCATTAATCTGAAAGTATTCATGTACCAGTAATATAATTCACATTTCAACTGCTAAAATTAAGATCAGTTTCATATCTTTTCTCATAATTTAAATCTGAATTCATAATGGACTTAAACCTTTATAATTCAACTGAAGAGAATCACACTCTCCCTCCAATCAACCGGAAAACGGAGGAAGAGAGAGGGATGAGTAGAACATGAAATCTCTAATAGTCATGCCACGAATGTTGGATGTGCTTGTAACAATCTTTTTATTAGATAACAACTCAAACTTTCTTTCAAACGATTTTGTCTTCAAGAAAAATTTCTTTTACGTCATAGTTTTCATTTCATGGTTTTTATAGTGCTAGTGAAGTGCTTAGTCAATATCACATTTATCATTTTTCTCTGGGGTGGAATACTAAATTTGATTTACGTCCGGTCCATGAAAGCATCCTTCATATTTTTATGTACACAGCATGAGGAGTCATTAATCATGAGCACCTTCCAAGTGCAGTCATATACCGCGTTTACATTGAGACTCGGCTCTCGTGTCGAATCCTCAGGAAGGGTTCGACACCGCAAAGAGTGAACCTGTGATCGTGTTTATACACAACAAAAAAGGCGAGTTCAACACGGCTCCCAGATCATGACCGGAAGTAAAGGGACGTCATTAATGTGTGTTGTGATGTATAGCCAAATTCCAAATCTGACCTCAAGGTCATCGACTTCGACACGGCTTTCTGTTTACACACATAAAAATCGCTTTGTCGAACCTGCCTCCCGGATCGAAACCTTCGATTTTGGCGGAGCAAAAAAGGCGTGTCGAACCCGGGTCGCGGATCACACTGATCCCGTTTACATGGCATAAAATTGCTGTGTCGAACCCGCGACCCGAGTCACAGTGTAAACGAGGTAATAATGTACTTGGTTAAAGTGCTATCATCATAGATGTGTCAAGGAAGCTTCCTACAGTTTACGAGTACAATATAGTATCATTAAAGAATCCCATCTGAATGGATGATTTGAATGAGAAAATGTTCCTTTGACACAATGAAAGTCTTACCTAAAGCTGATCATTATGACTGATTGTCCCCCAACCCCCCCCCCCCACCCCCCAAATATTAAAAGAAAAAAAAACAATTTTCACAATTACAAGATTAAGGCTCAACAAAATGAAGTATACATTTTCCATGGAGGGTCAAATAATTCTAAACTCTTATCATTTTATCAAATAGGTACTTAACTTTGTATCTGATTTTAAGTACATGCTACATTTTTTAACACAATCAGATTCCATAAAGCATAATTTGTGTATTGGTCTGGATCGTAGCATCAAGGTTAATAAAATTAATTGTATAGCAAATTCTGTTTCTGGTTCTGTAACGTCTACCTCTTCTTCCTCTTGCTTAATTGCTCTTCTCACAAGGAATAAGTCCATCTCATTGCATCATTTATCAATCCCTGTCTACAGCTGCTTCCATCCCACATACCACGCACTTCCTAGCAACCGTATTAATTGTCTCATGAGGTAATATATCACATCTAACAAACATATCTTGAATATTTAATAAAACATAAAAACATCACCAGGTGGATCTAATGAATTACCATCAAATACCTCGGCCTCCAATCATACAACGCATCAACAAAATTCAAGTCTTTTCCTTCTATGCCACTTGACCCCCTCTTAATATTAATTTCACACTTTGCTTATCTGAAAGTGTCTTATAATGGTTAACCAGGGATGATAAACCCAAGTTGTAAGTATGTTGAACAAGTGTTATCACACCATTGTATTGACAGTCATATTTCAGAATATATTTGAACAATAACCTGATATCATCTGCATTAATTTGAGGTCATAACCACGCATCTGGGCAGTTCCAATGTAACAGCGTGACATTCAGAAGCGGTCTTTCAGTATTCAAACAAATTCATCATCCATACTTTAATCTTTATTTACAAAGAAATGGTTCATGATAATAGCTGATGGTACCCTCTTTTCAAAATGATAATATTTGTTATAGTGATCCGCATGATTAATGAGATATGAATATTCATAACATGGTAACGAAGTGATGCAAAATGGACATGCAAATTAGAGCAGAAAACATTTTGCTTAAACTCTGTGAACTTTAGATGGCTATCACAATGTTGAGTAATTGATTGGATTCTATGTTGTTCTAAGTATAATAATTAATATGCCACCTTTCATAAGAAAATTGTTTGATTATTTTGTTGGTTATGACTTAGAACTTGAACCCATGTCCAGTAGCAGAGTGACAATAACGGAGTGACATTTGGTTTCCCAGTGTTTTTTGTGAGGAGGAATGTCTTATAAAGCAATATTATACCAAAGTTTGTTAGAGTAGTCCATGATAATTACATTAAGCCCCAAAAATCGGCAATAATTGACTAGATAAAAGAATAAGAGGCATTTAAAGCACCATAGTCCCATATGTGCACATTTGGGTTTGATCAATTATTCAGCACAAGAAAACTGAATCACATAATTTTTCAACTGAAATGATTGGTTGTATTGTAAAGAAGCCTTTATGGTAATTTCAGCTCCATGTCCACTTTTGCTTGGAATTGCCCATCTGTTTAACTGATAAACAATAGACCAATTTGTTTGGGGTTTATTCTGCTGATTTTTCTTGGTATATACATGTATCTTCATCATCATCATCATCAGTTTTCTTTTCTCTTTTGATTTATTCTGTTGAGGACTCATGTATCTTACCATCAAGATTCTATGACATATGCTTCAGAAATAATTGCTCTGCTGTTAATTCTATACACTCATGGAACAACAAACTTATAAGTTGGGCATATCAGGTATATCCTACCCTTAAACTAAAATAAAACTCTATTGCAACCGTAACACTAACCCTACATCTTCAACAAATAAAGTTCAGAGCAGATACCATCAATATCATGGCAGCCATGCATGCATACTACCTATTCATTGCTCTTTCATCTATTCTGCTATGCTATATACATGGACACTTTCACCCAGAAACTGTGTGTAACAGAACAGAGCCACCTTCTAAAATTATGTATTTTAGACTGTAAAAACAAAATAAACAATCTATTTGCACATAGATCTGCTGTGGCACCCAAGAGGACACACATATAGTTTCAGGCAGTTTGGGGGAAAGGGGTGGGAATCGAGCAGGGGCGGTTCGCAGGTGTTATGGCAGACAAAAACCAAAAGGGCATTTTCAAACTTGTTGAAGGCTGAAGGGTAGAAGATTTACATTTATACATACCTTATTATCACATAGCTGTTCTGTAGTACTGCCATCCTCAGCAGCTAGATACTTGATGTGGAACAGTTTGCCATCAAATGTATGCCAGGGCATAAGAGATTGCATCTGAAATGGCAGGCAACACGTGGAGTTGGCACACCAACCAGCTGTAAGGCCTCGCACAAAGATTGCTGCTAGGTGAACAGCCCTTGAATCTACTTTGGGAACCTACAGGTACAGGAAATACAAGGTATTCTTTGAAAATCTACAGTATAATGTCTAGCATAATGTTGCGTAAGACAGCATACCACGATTTACTAGATGGGATAATGATTCAAACTTATTCAAAAGTATCCCTGATTCATAGCAACAAGATATTGGCAAAATATTTAATTAAAAGTGGATATGGAGCTGAAATTTTAATGTGGTGTTGTGCCTTTGTAAACGCAAATTTGGATATGAAATCAACACAAAGGCCTCTTTACAATACAACCAAATATTTCAGTTCAAACATTAGGTGATCCAGTTTTCTTGCACCGAAAAATTGATGAAACAGTAATTTGCACATATGGGACTATGGAGCTTTAAATGCCTCTTATTCTTATATCTAGTCACTTTCGTCAAATTTTTCTCATTTGCTTAAAGTAATTATCATAGACTAGTCTAACATGATGGATGCAAATTGACGAGGCTCAACAACTTCTGCAAAGGATAAAAGCAGAACGTAGCAAGGTTGGGCTTGGACTTAACTCCAGAAAAACAGAGTTTATGACATACAATGTCCCAGAACATGACTCACTGAGGACAAGGACAGGTAATGCTCTAAAAGAGGTAGAGGACTTTAAATACCTCGGATCATGGGTAAATTCAACAGAAACTGATATCAAGATCAGGAGGGCAATAGCCTGGAAAGCTCTCAATAAAATGAGTGCTGTCTGGAAGTCTCACTTGTCCCGAGGCATCAAACTAGGCTTCTTCATTGCAACTGTGGAAACGATACTGCTCTACGGCTGTGAAGCATGGACAGTCATCCCAATGCTGGAGAAGTCTCTTAATGGGTGTTACACAAGAATGCTCAGAACAGTGCTCAACATCAACTGGAGACAGCACATACCAAACAAGACGCTCTATGGAAAACTACCAAAAATAGGTGACAAGATAGCAACAAGAAGAATGCAGCTTGCTGGTCATTGCTTTCGACACCCAGAGTTGGCCGCCAGCAGTCTCATCCTTTGGGAGCACACGCATGGACGTCGGGGGCGTGGTAGAAAACGCAAGACATACTTAGACATCATGAAATCGGATGCTGGAGTAGTTGGCACAGACGAGCTGAAGAATTGCATGCATGACAGGAATAACTGGAGGATTCGTACTAGGTCTCGGCAGTTTAGCCGACCTGGTAGGTAGGTAGGTATGGATGCACACCTGTAATTTGGATCTAGTTATTTACTTGAATTGTTGAGAAATATGTTGCATTTTTGCAGTTGTCGTGTCACTCACGACACATACAAAAGTAGTGGTGGACCATTTTCCACAAAGAGGGAATGATTGATATAATGACTATGTGAGTTAGAGAGGTACACAATTCATGTACACATACCAGCACTTATGGTACCCTTGGAGATCTAACCATTACCAAAAATGGTCAGAAACTCATGTCCAAAATTTGCCTTGTCACTCACGCACCGTTTCTATTAATCATAATTTCCAATACCAATTGTAATATTCATATCCAACTGGTAATGACACATGCCAGTCCTACATTATACATTATACGGTAGTCATGATCCATTCATAACCTACAAGTGCAAAGATATGTGCCTTTCTGTCTCTCCAACTGTCATGTCACTCACGTTTGAAAATGACCAATTCAACAATCATGAAGTGATTTTTGAACCACAGGAACCAGAATTATACAAAAATACTTTGCGGATTGGATATTGATAACTCTATGAATATTCTCAATCATCCAGGTAAATTAAACATAAACTGATAAATAGAAACTGTTAAATAGACAAACGTCCAATCGGTTTATGATTAGAAATAGATTTTAAACTGTCCAGGGGGGCATTTCATCAAAGGACTTGTCGGACGTTTTATCGGACAAATTTGCTCTCAGCCAGTCAGATGCAAGCATTTCAGTAGCTTTTAACAGTTTGTCAGATAAAACGTCCGACAAGTCCTTTGATGAAATGCCCCCCTGATAATAGAATGTCACCTTTGACCTTCCTCTAAGCTCTACACGTTCCTGGAATACATACCTTCAATTGTTGTAGTGACTGTGCACTATGATCCTGCAGACATATGGCTTGTGCTATGAAGGCATCAACATCACATGACCGAAGAGTAGTCTCTGGAGAATGAAGAAGCAGGAAGTGAAGGACACAGCAGAGCAAAACATGGCGATTAGGGATAGCATCCAAGATTCCATCTTCAAAAAGTTTGGTACAGTGCATGGAGGAGAAGAAGACTCTGAGACGGAGTCTTTGAACATCCGGTGAGGTGGTATCATCAATCCAAAGGTCTCCCAATCTGGGATGAGGAGCTGGTGATTGATGCACGATACAAAAAAAAAAAAAATTAATTAATTAATGTTGTTTGCCCACTCTATCTACACATAGGGAGCATGGGCATAAATCAAATAAAAGAGAACAATACCAATGGAAAGTGATTCATAGAGAAGGGTAACATTTTATGTGAAGTAAAACTCAATTGTTTGATAATACATTTTTACTTTGGTAATATCTGCAATCTTATTAAAACATCATTTGGGCAGCAATATGGTAATGTTCACTGTAAAAATTTTCAGGATAAAGGAAAGTTAAAATAATTTTAATTTCTAGGGCAGGACCACATCTTTAAATTGTTTGAGTATACACAGTCAATCTCAAACACATTCTTCCAAAGAATGACTACCGGTACTCTACGGCCTAAAAAGCATCAATTCTATTTTTGATTTGACATCATCATTGTCCTTTGCGGGATAAAAAAATTATTTTCTCTTAATGGGGGCTCTTTTCAACCCTTTTTGGTCAAAATCGCCCTCATGTATATCTTTTGAATGGTAATAATTTGGTTGGCAGGCCCCAATGTAATTTTTACCCTGGTCCTTGGCATTCTTTTAAAAGTCAGAGTAACCAAAATGAGAATTTACCAAAATCAAGTGGTATCCCTCGAACAACATCTGGAGCATTCAATGGATTTCCAGCATAAGGACATATTTCTTCCACTTCTCCAAATGTGATTGGATGACCCTCTGCATCTACTGATCCAGAGGAAGCATCCACACCTTTTGCTTCTCCATGTTTCTGCAAGAGAACTCCATACAGGCGTTGGCGAATAGGTTGATATACAAGACCAGAAGAAGGCATGTAATTATCGGTGTCATCATCCATGGTCATGTTTTGTTTCCTTTCTTGGAGGGTTAAGGTATCTAAAACAAAAGTGATCTCCGATTTCATGTGATATGACTTGATCTTACTCATCACCGACGGGTCAATGTTGGGTGTATCACTCAATTCAACAGGAGCTCTAGCGATAGCAGCATCAGCAGCTGGAACAGTATTGCCTTCTGGATTGTCACAAGCATAGTCCTGGACACATTCATACAAATAGTCATTCTGGAAAGCATTGCCTATGTCATTGGCAACTGAACGTAGACTTGGCTTGGACAAGTCCCGAAGCTGTAGCGATCTGATATAACCTGCCACACTGGGTATGAGAGGGTCACGTCTACATCTGGTGACCCATCTGTGAAAACCTGACAGCATCGGAAATGCCACAGTGTCACAACCAAGTAAACAGGCAAGAAGAGGAAGAAAATTTGGATGAATTCCAAGGTAGTGGCATAAAATATCTCTCCGGAATAGCTGCACTGTCTGTACCTGTCCACCGCTGCAGGTTAGATAGAGAAACCTTGGGACATCATAGATCATGAAATCTGTGTCCTTACTGATGATACCAAAACTTTGATTAGCCTTGCAATAGAGATAGAGCTCTCTATCAACCTCAATGATGGAATTACGGACATCCACCAGGACCCGGGGGGGAGGAGGGACGGGGGAGAGGGATCCCCTTTAGAGCAAAGACGGTAAGAAGTGCTGATGCTAGATGGTTAGTGGAACAGTTATGGTCGGATGCCTTCCTGTGCGCTTGATCACATCAAATATTGAGAGACAGTTTTCCGTCATTTTTCCTCCGATCAATCCCCGTTTCAACTTCTTCTTTCCTATGACTCCATCACATGACAAAGACTAGCTCAAATCCAGCATTTTTGAAAATACTGAACAAACACTTGAGATTCTCTAGTATTGCAGCCACTGCCACACTAGGCAAACTCAAGTGTGCCATAGATATCCCGAATGCAAACCATTACAAATCAATTAGAAGTTGAGGTTTAGTGTTGTATCTGTGTTGATATTGGTCAGCTAGTCGAGAAGGTCTACACGTTCAATGCATCGGGGCATTGTCCCTGGACAAAGACAGGAGGCCTCGGACACCCATAGCTTTTTGTTAAACAGCATCCAGCAACCTGGTAATTGACAAACATTGGTTACCGCTTTTGAAATATTATGAGATATTTTTTAAAAAGCTGTAGATCTATAGATCTATAGAGTAAGTGCCGAATTCGACCGCTTAAGCTTTTTGAAGCTCTAGTTGGAATTGAAAAATACACCATCTTCATTTCAACAGTTTTAGAAGCATATTAATAATTAAATAATTGTAAACAATTTTGAAATTAAATATTTGAAAGTTAAAATCGGAAGTTTTGTAACACCAACCTTTTTTTGCCGAGAATACGACGCCATTGCAATAAATTCGACCTGGCGTGAAAGATCAACATGCACCGCGCGCCTAGAAATCATGTTCACCTCGCCGCATCGGTAGCACATTGCGCTCTGCCGAAGAGCGCATCATCGCCGGCACATGAATGCCGTGTCGAAAATAGGGTAGGAAAATTTTTTTTTGCCAGTATTATGTTGCAGAATTGTGACTCTAGCATTGCAGAGTCACTTCCTGTGGTTTTTTTCTTCAGTAGGATAATAACAATCAGGGCTTGAGCGTGGCAAAAAAACTGCGTCATCAAACCTCAAATCTTCAGAGTTTAGACCCATTTTTTCCGATCGTTTTTTTCTTAACTTTTCCGCTAAGCACGCAGGGGATTTTAGGAGCAAAATTAAGTATTTATAATGAAATTTTTGTGATTCTTAATTTTTTTTGTTGTCTTTCAGTGACGATGTGTGCGTGTGATATGAGTTGATTGAGTGTGTTTGAGTGTTTTTTGGAGTCTTTTTAAAAATATTTTTGCCAAACCGTTTGATTTCTCGCAAGGGTCGAATTTCGGGCATTTACTCTCTATTACTATAGTCTAAACTAAACTAAGAAGTCATAATAGTGGCAGGTGGTTTATTCTTTTCTTTTTTTTAAAATCTAAATGCAGTGCTTACAAATACTGTTTCATAAATTAAAATTTGGTTTCCATACGAAAACCACATAACAACCACTTACACTTATTGCATGGTCATTATTATTGACCTTGCAACCGCCAAGTAGCTATACACGCGCGGACGCTCACCCTGAAAAGCACGATTTTTCTGCCTTGTTTTTTAAATCATCAGACGTTTATACTATTCAAAATGTGTCCTATATTAAAAGTTTAGATATAACTCTGTATAATATGCCTACCCCGGTATATCTTACTTTTTTAATTTAAAAAAAATGTAAAAAAAATGGGAAAAAGCTCACCGCTTTGCAAAGGTGTGTTCTCCGTGTGGGATCTTGCAGGAAAGAGAATTTTTCTCTCGAGAGCGTTAGTCTCGTATATAGGCGCCTTAATTTTATCACTCAAGCAATGAGATTGATCTTTGCTCGTTGGATCAGGGAAATTTATTTGTTTCAAAACGAGATTTGTTTGATAAATTGGTCCGCAAAGTATTTGCCCCCCCCCCCAAAACTCACCGTGTGTGGTTTGGGGGTCACGTACGTAGTTTAAAAGCGCCTTCCATGCGGTACTTGTCAGGCTATGGCGCTTTAAGAGTCGTCGCCAAATCAATTCACCCTGAGAAAATCGGCATTTTTTTAAAAACAAACATCGACCACACCATACATTACTTTATGTTCGTGTGCGCTGACCCACATGATATAATCGTACTTATGAATCCTCACTGAGTAGAAAAACTGAAGACTAGTACAATCTGTTGACATTATTCTAGTTGAAGCAAGAACAGTAAAGGAATTTTTATTGGAAACATCTATGACGTCTGTTTGAACTTGCAGTCGTTTTTTAAGTCTTACTTTTCTTGTCCTTAATTTTCTTTTTCCTCTTCATATTCTTTCTTGTCGTTTCCCATAAGTCATCTTTTTATTGTTCTTTGTCTTTCGTCTTTTTATTTTATTTATTTATTCTTTTTATATAATATTTTTTGGCCCCCTAAATTCCGCCCGGGGGGCACACGCCCTTCACCCTTCCTCTAACGTTAGATAGTGATACGTCACTCCTGGCAGAGCGTTGCAGCTCATTCAGACTAAATCATTATATTCATTATACATCAAAAAAATTAAAAAATAAAAATGATTTAAAAGGAAAAAAAAAGGGAAGTCATGTAAAGAACGACTTAAAAGCCTACCTATAGCTGTATATGGTAATCTTTGAGCGAGCATATTTTTTTTCTAACCTACCCCCCCCACCTCATAAGACGTAATTATATAAATGCATTGCATGCATGATCTGCAGTACTTGCATTCGTATCTGCAGAAACCGGATTTATTTCGGTCTATCCACTTAAACCTTCTGTGACATCGAGGGAGACAGACCCCCCAAAAAAGTTATAGCAACAAGGAAAGGATATTTTGGTATAGAAATAACCATTTGTTCTTAAAATATTTCATCTAGAAGTGTTGTTATGACCTAACAGAACACTGTTATTTGATCAGTAGTCCCACGTAGTGGGCTGTAGCGTGTGCCATGCCAGTATAACGGTACCGGAAGTAACTTGTCAATATCATTGGTACACCAACCAGATTTCAGTAGCGTGGGCCAAGTCATTTAACATAACACGACTAACTAACATCTCGTTACCTTTCGAATCATTATTCTCCATTACTTCTTAATGCATCAATTCGTTGAATTTTTATCAGCATTCCTCTAATCATATTGTATAGTTAATTACTTTTAAAATACAATAATCAAAAATTGAGGTTAATTTTGCTTCATTTCTCGATACAGCTTACCAGCAGCCAAACGACTCGGTTTTTAGAGAGATCGATCTCCGCCAGCAGTCTCTTATAAGTCGTTAATCACACGCCCCGAAAGCTCTGGACCTGGAATTTAACAAAATACATATACTCGATCTAAACATAAGAAGAACGTATTCCAATCTTAATCTGAGCTCGTGTGGTTAGAAGGTTGGTTCTTAGCTCGATATGATTAACTTTTGGATGCCAATTCAATCTCTGCCCGTAACCATAAGTCACATTTCTTCATTGTGATCATTTTTCAAAACCTTCACCTCAATTCCATCAAATTTCCCGGATGGGGGGAGGGGGGATTTTGTCTTCAAAAAAAGTTTGTTCACCCCGCAGAAGGATGGCGAATTTTGTCATTTTTCTGGTAGTTTTGGGCCCCTCGTTTGTGTTTCACGCGACGGGAATCTTAATCAAACTGTCAGAGTTAGACCAATAGCTCGTTAGTAAATGTTTTTTTAATATGGACGTTAATAAAATTCGTTATTCCAGAACGGTCATGGCCTTACCACACGAAAGTGTCGCAAAGGTGTATAATAGAGCCTCGGCGTCAGATAGGCGTAAATACGAACCACCAATAAAATATCAAAGTTCCTGAAATGAGATATAGCAGGATCCTCAAGTTCCCAACTCGACAAGCCCTAGTTCCTTTTTCAGAGATTGAAAACAAGCCATTTTTATGTGATTATTTGGGTTTCTCTGTTATTAAGGACTAAAATGAGTAACACTTTTAGAATACAACTATTAATTGTGAATTAAAAAAGATTAAACTTCTAATAAAAACGATTTCTCCCCTCCGCGCCTTCACCCTTTCTCTCTCTCTACGTGGCTCTCCTCTTTTCGTCTCTACTCTCCTTCTCTCTCTCTCTCTCTCTTCTCTTTCGCCTTCTCCCCTCTCTCTCTCTCTCTCTTCTAGTGTTCTGTACGTCATATAAGAGGTTTTCTTCGGCCGCACCAATGTTACCAGCAGTCGATTGTAGAGAGCAAGAAAAATGTAAACACCTTATTTAGTACAGTGATTTGGCTACCCCTATGAACCTGCGTTTATTGAGAAAATAGATATAATAGAAAAACATTAGCGCCGTTTATTAATCGAACACAATGTGAATACCTTTACAACAGAGAGAGAGAGAGACAGGTGCAAGAGGTGTGTCAATTCTAAATATTAAGCTCGATCGGCTCTCATTTCAGTTTCTCTGAATGTGTAATTGTGTGCAACTGAGGAGCAGCTCTTTTAATATAATCAGACAATATGTCAGTTAAGCTCT
>CALNVZ010000174.1:50595533-50606228 GCA_940671915.1 Paracentrotus lividus
GCGGACGCAGACCGGAGTCACACAATGAACTTACCGGGCCCATGCGTAAACATAACAGAGCCGCTTTTGTCCCCAGACAATTGGGCCCCCAAAATGCATTTAATTCGATTTTCTTGGATCCGCGCCTGATAGTAACTATTTTATTCATGTACTGGAATCAATATTTGGGGTGTCTATTTAATTCAAGATATTATATAAATTGTGCGGCAAAATCTGTGCTTAGAATATTCACATGTAGCTTTTTTTTTAATGTAAGTAGGCATTTTGATTATGAACTTAACTCATTTAAAGATATGATTTCATATTTTAAATAATCGAATATTAGAAGTTATGGTGTACCGATAACTTACTTTTCATTCGATATTAATACCTCGATTTTCCCATGTTTTTTTCTTTAAATTCATGGATAATCCTGTGAAATTTTGAGGTTCATTTTTCAAATCCAAAGTCCAATTGTTATGTAATGTTAAGGGATTCAATAATGGAGTCCGGATTGGGCTATAAATATATCTACCATTAGGTTCTCTGTATTACTTTGTCATGAATTTTTACCAAATTTATCGAGGAAACTTTTTGTTTCTTGACTTTGCTCAAGTTTTTCCTTCTATAGCTCTCTGCTAGCTGTAAACATGGTAAATGTGTATTATGTTGAGTGTTTTCCAATCTTTATAGTATCATAGCACCAACAAGCTTTTTCATTTCATTTATGCTACAGTCACACAGACACTTACGTTGAGTTACGTCCGGTTGCGTCCAAAATTATTTTCTTTTCTGCGGATCCCCACGGATGACTACCCGTCATAGTCAGCAGTGGAAATGTTGATAATTTAGTTCATTCAGTAAAACAAAGAAATACATAAGAAATGATAGAATAGAAGAAGAAATAAGATTATTCACAAACGTATCTATACGTAAGTGTCTGTGTGACTGCAGCATAACACCAAACGGGGTATTCTGTATAAATAAATATATTTACAGAGGCCTATTATCTATTTTGTATTTTTGTATCCATTTTTTGGGAGATAAAGAAATAAGGTTTAATTTTTATAAGTAATCAGATTTACCAACAGCACTCATCACACTAATTATCTCAATCGTTATAGATGTTTAGTTCGTTATCAAATACCTCCATTCGTTGTACACATGCGTTGGATACACATCTTTGACTCGGCATAGGCAAAAAAAAAAAAAAAACACAACAACTCAGAAAAACTACCAAATAAAAGCTCTGAGTTAACATTTCACCTCCGACACAAAATGCACAATCAGTTTAGCAGGAATAAATATTTTTTTCTATTTTTTCATAAGTCTTTCGAGGGTGTAGTTCGTCGTACTCGATTACCACCCCACCCCCACACCCCGATATCCAGGGCATGTAGAAACCGATGCCAATCACCCTACCAAGCACGTTCCCATAGAGCTATCATAATGAATTTTAGCTGTCCAACGAGATTTAACAACTTCTGGTACCTCATGAAGGTCAAGTTCCGACTTCGACTCTGCTGTGCGCACACACAAAGGCAACTGGTTGGGCGCAGGTCCCATATTGCATCCTACTGTTCAGCTTCTATATCACACAGATCGTGTGCACCGCTCGACGCGGTGGCGTCAATGCCCATCGGGACAAAAGTAATGGGGAGGGGTAGAAAGAAGGGGCAGGGTATTACGAAGCGAGTACGAGAAGGAAGATAGTGGGAGAGGAGATGTATACATTTTATTTTAAAGAGGGGATGGTGAGAAAAGGGAAATTAGTTTGTGAACTGAAGTAGGAAAGGTCGATATAAGCGAAATATATGAGAAAAGGAGAGAAAGAACCAGAGAGAGAGTGGGGAATTTAGAGAAAATAAATTTTGGGAAAAGGGAGCGGAGGGACTTACTGTCGCATTCTATGGCGGAAACATTCTGGCAGCACCTGCGAGGGCCACCAAAAAAAAACAAAAGAGAAAAATAAAATTAAAAACATAAATAGGGAAATAGCGATAGAGAATACAAATGGTAAAACACCTGTCCACCCCTGGGAAGATGTTTGGGGTTATCAAGATAATAAACACAAATAGACTTGGACTTTGACTTCAGGCACCATGCTATTTGAACTGTAGGTCGGCATTACGAGCTCTGTAGTTTCATGTCGCCTGTTGCGTGTACTACCAGGTTCTACTATATATTTTTTCGACTTATTCCACTTTTTAAAAGGAAAATAGACAAAGTAAAAGAAGTCATAAAGAGAAGCAAATTAAAGCTAAGAAATCATGTACTAGCCACAAAAAATAAATAGGATTGAGAACCGAAGTACTTATGTTGATTAGTATTCACGTTTCCTAATTTTCATCGGATTTTTAAGACAATTGTGGTGACTTAAATATTCACAATATTTTCCAAACTTCTTCTTTATCTCGATCATCAACCAAAAAAAAGCGTTCATATAAGAGGCCTATAGCTCCTCTTTGACCCAATTTGAATTGTTCATGGTGTTCAGTAGTACAGTCGGCGTTCAGAAGTAGGTAAAAATCGTATGACTGTGACATTAATTTTGATGCTTGAGTAATTTTTCATTGACTATAATCTTCGGTTCAGGTGCCTGGATCTGTGTGCAGACGAGACGATGTTCTTTTTGGCGCGCGTAATTTTGTTGGTCGCGTGCCAGAGAGCGACGATGGCACACGATGGGGCACGCATCGGGGCACGCCCCTTGTTAGCAGATCAGGGGTGCAGCGTTCCAGCGCTGTGGGATTGCATAGACCATTTTAGCCTACGAGAATACTTCATTCTGCACAGTCAATCACCAAAACAAGCCAATTCTCTGCAGTCTCATGATTCCTTTGATTCTAAAACAAAAAGATGTTATTTTGAAAAGCTGCAGCCGCAGTCAATAAGCATGGAGCATGAAAAAAATGATATGAAATAAACCGCGCTTATTCGGGAAAGAATCAATTATTATACTTAGTTAACACCTAAACATGAATGAAAGTGACAATGGCGGCATCAAAGCGGGCACTTGAAGCAGCATGCCACAAGGAGTAAGAGTGATTGTGTTTTGTAAAGGTATCAATTATAATTTTTTTTATACCGTACCACATTATACAAAAATATACAAGTCATACAACTCCATATAACATCTACATCGCGGGGTATCACGTTTAAATTTCTAGCTTGAGAAACTGGACAATAATTTATACTCATTTTGCAATTTCCGTTATTTTTATATTGATTAACAACTAATGCCGATATTGCTTATATCTGTATTATGTTTTCTTCTTCACTATCATTCTACACGCCGCGGGGGCGAACGGAACGTCCCCTTTCATTTACCGGGAGTGCCCACCACAGATACCCTCATGTGCCCACTCCCTATTTCTGTGTTAACGATATTTCAATGCTTGCTATTTTATATTTTGTGTTTTAGTTGTTGTTGTTGTTTTCAGGGAAGGGGTGTCAATATAATGCTTTTAACATGTTGAATATTTGGGCAGACACTCCACGATACCAACTTTCTAGTTGGGTAAACGTGCTTATTCATTATCGATTCTTAAAGGGAGGGGAAATGGAAAATAATTTATTCTTACCATTGTTGTTACCTAAACATCAACATCTTTGAAAAGCTGAATGCCTCTATAATATCCGACCAGTGATCTGTAAATTGAATTGATAGACCTTGAACCAGTTTTTATTCTAATATAATATAGGCCTAAGCATCGTAATACATCCTACCCTACGGGGGGTATATCCCTTGGTCTTCTTCTGGAAATCATCCAACAAAAGCACCCGATACATGGAAGACCTATTTCTGTATGCAGACTGGTATTAAACTGACCGCAAAAAGAAGTGGATGTTTTGTACAATTCAAGATCAGCGGTTGGTCTTCGGATATAGTACAGAGTCAACATTATACGACTTTCATTATCATTATGAAATTTAATTTGAGTAATTCATGTTTGAAAAAGGCTTTGAAAAATACGAATTTCCACTTCACATAATTATGGCGCCCTCAAGCATGTCGAGAACAGGGAAACACCCAAAAAACTTGCTAAAATTTCTGCTTAGAAAAAAAAAATGATATACAATTTATATAAATAGGCCTAGTGCTTATACTTTTTTAAACAAAGATTAAAAAAAAAAAAGTTTATATCTCGAACTATTTAGCTGATAGGCCCTAACTGACTCTTTGATGCTAAATTAAAATGATGACTAAAATTCCGGCATAAAAAGATAAATAATATAACATTGAAAATATTAACATTTTTCGTCGAAGCATGGTAAAAGTTCTTGAATCCCAACTTTAAATAATATTACAGAAAACTGTAATGAAAACTATTGGCAATTAACGATAATATAAGGAGCATATATTTCAAATGTATTTTGCATTTTAAAAAATGGCTCAGAGAAAGAAAATTAAGAACTTGATCATGATTGTTGTGAATATACAGCGAGTATTATGTTTACTGTAAACCCAACTGCAACACGGAAATTGGTATTTAAATTGTCCAGACCACAGTCCGCTCACATCCCGTTTATCTTCCTGAAAAATATGTAAAAAGTCCTATAATTTGCAGCAAATTAAAACAAACTTTCCCACGGTATTTGGGCTATTTTTGCAGGAAGAAGAGGTAGCATTTCACGATTGGCCTGGGAAAATCCGAGGCAAGTCCGCCTTATCGCCTGTCACCAGACGTGTTACTACGTCACAACACAGAAACCGGACCTATAGCTCGCGCGCGAGCAATGGGTGCTAAGTGACGGCTCCCTCCAACAAACATTACCCCCCCCCCCCCCCCCCATCCCCTCCAGATCTTCCACAACTGGTATAAGTTTCTGTGATTATACCTTTCTGCATTTATCCGTTTTATTATTTCCTGTAGTGCTTTCATAATTCTATAGCCTTACGATTACCCACTGGAGGAAGTAGTCCATTTCTAATTCCCACAGAGCCAGGCGCTAACAACACAACATGCATTCTACTCACTGTCAGAATTATTATAGCCTTCAACTATTCATAGAAGGCTAGTGTATAATGTCATTACTATGTAAATTTTAAATTATCGAAGGGGAGGGTATAGAGGAAACGGTAGATTTACTCGAATGATATCTGTACATGACTGTCAAATTAATTTACAACTTACATCAGACTATATTAATTATTATTATGAAAAAATGAGCAAAAAAAAAAAAAAAAAAAAAAAATATGGTTCCATCGGGATGCGAACTTGAGACCTCCTGATTACTAAACACAACACAAAAAGAAAGTTCCCCCTATTTCAGATATCAATAATTTTTGAACCAGGAGGAATTTTAAAAATCTAATTATATGTATAGGGAATTTAATTAGCTACCATATGACCGAATTTTAGGAAAAATCATTAAGTCATGCTTCAGTGATTAATGGTTGAATGCAAAAATGTCATTTTTTGAAGTTCACAAGCCTAAAATCACAACTTTGATTCAATGGAATCGGACCCATTTTCAGATTTTAAACAATTTACACGTCAGAGTATATGCAAAACGTGCTTCCCAACATACGGAAACGAAATTTGCGTCAAAATTCACGGTTGAGTGAGCATGCAGCAAAAATTGCCCAAACTGCGATTTTTACTTCTTTGCCATGGTATAATCGATCAAATGTGAGGGAATTCCTGTTTTAGTAGTGTATGCAACCAATATCCATCCATCCATTCACGGTTGAATGAACCCATCAATCAACCAAAAAATAGGCCATTTTAGAATTACGAAGAGTCATTGTAGTAATTTTATGCACTAGAAAGCATCTCAATAACATTTTTTTTGGGTTTTATTTATAGTCTTTGGGCACGTGTCAGTGATCCTATGGCATTTATTCAAAAATTCATGCTTCAGTGAGCACGTGAGACTGGAAAAGCCCTTTTCTCACGTACGGACTAAAATTCAAATTCTTACTTTGATTGAATATAACAATTCTTTTCGGGGAGTACTTTTGATTTCATTTTCATAGAAATCCCGATGTTTCATGCCTCAGTGGGCACAAGATACAAGAAAATCATGAAAATGAGAAGAAAGTTTCAGGCTTCGTCACGGTTCAGTGACTTTTCGAATACGTAATTTGAGTAACGATCATGTTAGTAAAAAAAAATGACATTTTTGCATTCAACCATTAATCACTGAAGCATGACTTAATGATTTGTCCTGTGGTAGCTAATTAAATTCCCTACATGGACATATAATTAGATTTTTAAAATTCCTCCTGGTTAAAAAATTATTGATATCTGAAATAGGGGGAACTTTCTTTTTGTTTTGTGTTTAGATCATACTATATAAGTAATATTATTGATAATAGTGCTTAAATACATACTTATTCTAAAATAGTTTGCAATTTGATATTGTTGAAAGATATTGTACTTCGCTTTTGAGGTCAGGCGCGTATCCAGGATTTTGCACCCCGGGGGGCCCGACGTGAATTTGGCGCCCCTGTGTACTTTTCAAAATTATGGCGGCCCTCCCCCCCGCCAGGCAAACAGCCTACGCTTAAATGTATCGTTGAAGGATTTTAATTAATAATTTATTTTGAAGGTTTTTTGTTTTTTGTTTTTTTTACACTTTTTTTTTTTTAATACTTGCCAATGGTGAGTTTCATGGAAAAGAATTTCTAGGATATGAGGTATACCGCTACAGATAAGAAATACGAATATTTCTAAATACAAAGCGCGAAGCGCGATCAGATTTTTTCCCCTCTACTTTACGATCAGATAAGCAAAGGATTTTAAGCAATTAGGGGTATCATTTGTTTGCTCTTCATCAGAATATCTATGACGCAGGGGCCGGATTCAGCATTCGCCAATAGGGGGGGGGCCGGATTTTTCTTTTTTCACCCATTTTCCTTGATCAGCGGTTTGAAAAGCTTAGCGCAGGGGGTGGGGGTGGCTTGTTTACAAATGTATAGGCCCATAGACACGTAATAAACTTAATCTTTTTTTTTTTTATGAACAAGCAAATGTATTAACATCAATAATGCGTAGCGCGAAGCGCGAGCCGAAAATTTTTGCAAATATCAACCTGAAAAACATTGAATTTTAAAGTAGTGTCATATCCTTTTCACAAATTGCGAAAAATTACTTGAACTTGGCATAACTTTTAGAATGATGATCAACCTATACTGTATATTCATCTACTGTCATAGGTTGCCTTAGATCAGTAATATGAAACGAAAATTGACTACCAATCTAGACCAGCTCTCATCAACATCGTTGATTATATACAGCGCGTGTGGCACGGACCACACACAGCAATATACACACGGCGCATCAAACGTGCATTATTCTCTGGCTAACGGTCACGGTTCGCGGCCGCTACGGTTTATTTTCGAGGTTCGAAAAATAGGAATGAATTTTGATAATCGCAATATAATGACACACATACACATTTGAGATCTTAATCATTTTGTGAGAAGATATAGTCATGCATATACTACTATATCCTCTCAAAAAATAGAAATGTAATATTTTTGCCTGCAAAAGGCTGACGCTACCTTTGCGTTCTTTTGCTAAGCTCATAAAGAAATACTTATTTTATTAAACAATGCGAGCGCGAAGCGCCAGCCGAAATTTTTGATTATAATTTATTCAAACCTGAAACCGTGGATTTTTAAGCGTTTTTATGCTATGTTTATAGGAGATACATTATTATTATCTCAAACTAAACAATGTGGAGCGCGAAGCGCGAGCCGAAAATTTTTGATAAATATCAACCTTAAAAACAGGCATTTTATAGCTCGTCTTATGCTAATTTTTATAAGGAGGATTATCTTATTAAATCAACCTGAAAAACAGTGCTTTTTTAAGCTTTTTCTAATGTCTCATGGTATATAAAGAAGATACAACTCCCTATTAAATAATGCGAGCGCGGAAGCGCGGTGAGTTGATTTTTTTGGATATATAACTTCTGAAAACATTTAATTTTAAGCCGTTTTGTGCAAGCTCATAAAGAAATATTGTCTCATTAAACAAAGCGAGCGCGAAGCGCAGAGCGAGCCCGAAATAGTTTTGATATATATTTTAAGCGTTTTTTATTACGCCATGCTAATAAAGAAAGATACCATATATTAAACAATGCGAGCGCAAAGCGCGAGCCGAAATTTGTTGTGAATTATATCAACCCTAAAACGTGCATTTATGGTTTATTTAGCTATCTTTATTAAAGTAGACTACATGTCTCATTGAAACAGCGCGACGCAACGCGAGCGGTAGCTGAAATCTCAACCTGAACCGTGCTTTAAGCTTTTTCTTATTGCCATGCCTATAAAGAAGATACATACGTAATGTATCTAATTAAATAATGCGAGCGCGAAGCGCGGCCGAATTTTTTTTTATTATTCTTGAAACATTATCTATCTTTTAACGTTTTTGTGCTAAGGTCATAAAAGAGAAATACTTGTCTCATTAAACTATGCGAGCGCGAAGCGCGAGCTGAAAATTTGAGATATGTCAACCTGAGAAACACTGCATTTTTTAAGCGTATTTTTTAATGCCATGCTTATAAAAGAAGATTTATTTAGATTATACAATGCGAGCCGCGTAGCACGAGACCGAAAATCTTTTTGTGATATATATAACCTGAAAAGTTCGCATTTTTTAAAGGTTTGTTATACTATCTTTATAAAGAAGATACATATCTCATTAATAATGCGAGCGCGAAGCGCGAGCCGAAATTTTTTAATTATTTAACTTGAAATCAATTAAGATAATTTGGCCCCATAAGTCTCAGGTCAATTTGGCGCCCTTACATTTGAGCTCAATCTGGCGTCCTTTTATATTTAGATCGATTTGGCACCCCCTTAACTTCAGGTTAAATTCAGCGCCTTAAGTCTCAGGTCAATTCAGCGCCCCTTAGTTTCAGATCATTTTTGCGCCCTACAATTTGATCTAAATTTGGCGCCCTTACGTTTAAGATCATTTTGGCGCCCCTTAATTTAAGTTTTGATTTGGCGCCCCTAAGTTTTAAGGTCGATTTTGCGCCCCTAGGTTTAATGGTCGATTTTGCGCCCCTCCTAAATCTAGGGTCGATTTAGCGCCCTTAAGTTAAGGTCGATTTGGCGCCCCCATCTAAGTTTCGGTCAATTTTGGCGCCCTAAAGTTTAAGATCATTTTGGCGCCCCTCTAATTTTAAGTTTGATTTGGCGCCCCCTAAGTTTTAAGGTCGATTTTGCCCCTAGGTTTATGGTCGATTCCTTTTGAGCGCCCCTCCTAATCTAGGTCGATTTAGCGCCCTTAAGTTTAAGGTCGATTTGGCGCCCCCATCTAAGTTTTCGGCTTCATTTTGTCCCGCTATCCTACGTGCATTATAATTGCGCTGATAAGCGCACCCTCTATTACGTAAAGTTTTGACGTTAGGCGTCCCTCCACCTTTCACACTTATCACAGGTGTTCTTCGATTTAGATGAGCCGTCTATACACTGTGTGTTAAGGTCTCATTGTTCGTTCACCACTCACTTGTTGTTAGTGTACATCTCGGGCCGCCCCTGCGTAGCGTTTTCTAGAGCTCTCCGAATTTGGCGTTTGCCCCTAATTTGGCGTTGCTTTATTCGTGCCCCCCTAATCTTTAAAGGTCGAATAGCGGTCTGGGTCTTCACCATAGAGTCCCATATCAGTAGATCTTAAGTAGCGATCTCATCATTCGGTGCGCGTTATCTCTTCAGGCATTACTGTCGCTCGACCTCTTGGCCTCGCCCTTACGATTTCAAAGGTGATCTCCGATATATTCTTGGTTCCTCTGCGCGCCCCTAGAGTGTTTATATCAGGTCAAGACTGTTCCGGGCGTGACCCTTGTTACTGTCGAGGTTGGGGGCCCGTCCTCCCCTAAATTAAAAGGTCGCAGGATTTGTAGTCACCCCCATCCCGAAATTAAGCGTTTGACTTTGGTCGCCCCTATACAGTTTTAAGGTCAATTTGGCGCCACCTTCATGGTCTCTACTGATCGATTGCGCCCTTAATTTAGGTTCGATTTTCGCGCCCCCCCCCATTACTCGCTTCGCCTTAACTGGGTTTAAGGTCTGATTGTGCTTGCTAGTGGCCCCTAAGTTTAAGGTCACTTTGGTCTCGCCCCTGTTTACTTCGATTTGCCGCCCCCCCCTCCCATTTTTCTCTAAGGGACGCCCCTTTCCCCCTCTCATTTTATTTATCCCTTCCTACTCTCTCTCTCTCTCTCTCTTTTTTTATTTTTTTTTTTTTTGTTTTTTTTACTTTCCTTCTCTATTCTCCCCCTTTTTTCCGTCCTTCCTCTTTCCCCCCTTTTTTCTTCCCTTTTTCTTTTTTTTCCTCCTTTTTCTTCTTCCTTTTTTTTCCTTTTTTTTCTCTCCTTTTTTTCTTCCCTCTTCTTCGTGCGCCCCCATGCGCGACACCCCCGGACGGGTGGCCCGCCGGCCCGTTAAAGCCCCCCCCGAATACGCGCATGGAGGTGGCATTAGTTTTGGCTTTATATTATCATCCCATATAATTCCCTAACTAAGCCAAATCAAACAAGGAAGCGGCTTGTGTATCAGGTGGATGTATTTCATGGAAAATGATGTCACCACCGTCCTCATTAACTGAGTTTATATTATTACAGAGAAATGGTAAGCGGATCAGATATTAGAATCTTCTTCGAAAAGGTACATAACGAACTACATTAAAATCGATATAAAGTTAAAACTCCTGGTGCACAATATATAAATAGCACCCCTCTCTCTCTCTCTCT
>CALNVZ010000174.1:50606383-50697704 GCA_940671915.1 Paracentrotus lividus
CTCTCTCTCTCTCTCTCTCTCTCTCTCTCTCTCTCTCTCTCTCTTTTTCTCTCTATATTTTTCGTTGCATTTACATGTATGTCATGGTTATCCTGATATACTTTCTTTTATTGTTTACGTTACGAAATTGATTTCTGGATTGAATACTGAATACATCAATGATTATAACACTACTAGTTTTTAAGTTGTTTGAATGAAGATTTTCTTTTCGAAGTACATTATATCATATATCTGAAAGCATTTTTTACACACACTCAACCTGAAGCTTATGATGGACAGACATGCTGCTTAAAAGTATTGGCATGGTTTGGGGGCACGCGTTTTCAATAATCCTCTCCAAATGTTTGATAATGATGACAGAACCAAACCTTTGGCGCGTGCCCACCACATGGCGGTCTAATTTGCGAAAGCTACAAAGAAGATTGCTATTTTATATACCCATATTCAACAGATGACGGAAGCTTTTATTTTACTTCCTTACAAGGAATTATATTATTGTACAATGAATCCCGAAATTCTGCTGTTTAATTTCCATAATAAATTATGGTTTTGTGACTGCTGGGCAAATAACGCCTTTGGAGAACCTCCATCACGCGTTGACAAGAGTATGAGGGGCTAATTATAGGAATGAACATGGGTGGCGTCTGATCGTTGTCTTCCTTATTAACAATCATACTAATCACAGCTCTTGCCCGACTACACAAAAACGACAGATGGCGAAAGAGAGAAGTAAACTCAGGTATTACGTAACCAGGTTAATAACGTTTACTATGTGGAGTTATTAATTAGCACATCGCGTGGTGTGGTGGAGCTGGGGTGCAGGTAGGCGTGTGTGTGGCACGTGCGGTTGTGAGGCTACTACCTATTTTGTTGACAAATTTGACGCCATTTATACTACAGACAACTCGATAGTAACTGGTATATCTCTTACTGTTTGTACTAAAATGGCATTTACATGTTTAGTTACATCAGAGAAGCCCGTGACTATAATATCATGTAATAAGAATTACAACTAAATCATTTTCATTTTCGTTAAAATTTTAGATGTACATGTATAGGCCCATGCAGAACATCGCAAGAATAAGACAACAGATAAAAGAAAATAATAATGATCGTAAATACAAGCAAAAGCTGTGGTCAATACAATGTTTTTACTCTGTAGTATTTGACAGAACAAGAAAGGTAATTTACAGCTTTTCTTATCAGTCCTTTCCATATAAAGCTCTCCCAATCGACATAATTTCACAGGGGACTCATATTCATTAAGTACAGGGCAAATTTGTAACCCGACCTGCGGTCAAATTCCTTAAAGCTGCATTCAACTATTTTGCATGCACACTAATGGTTGTATCTCACTTCGAGACGTCTCAAATATTTTTTTTTCCGTCGAGAATACGTCTCCGATACTTTTATCCGTCGCGGAGACGTATCTGATCATTTGCCGTCGCAGAGACGTCTCCGCCACAAGTTTCAAAACCGTCTCAAACCCGTTTCAAAGTAGTCTCAAATCCATCTCATGGCAAATGAGATACCACCATAACAATAATTTTTGTAGGGTCCATGAACGCAATGTTTTACCATGTTTTACCATGTTTTTAAGCACATGAGTCTTAATTTGTTTATGCTTACAATGTACTTTTAACAATACTCCATTCTTTTTTCTACAAACCCAAAAATTGACTTTTCCAAGTAATTTTGCAATTTCTTTGTAATTACCCGGGTTTTTTTTCCCAGCCTTTTCTATTATTACCATAATTGGTTCTTGTTCTTTCAGTCGACAACACTCAATTAATCCTTCAATTTCCAATAGGCCAAAGTTTGCATTTTGAATTGATTTTCTTTTCAGGCTAAAACTATGACTAATTATTAATTCTATCAGTTGAAGTTTTCAGAAATTCAATAATTTTGTAATATTATATTTCTTATATGTATATTCTATGATTGTGTATGTATGATATATTATCTTTGTTTTTTATTTGTAAAAATTTTGTAATTCTGCCTTTGCCGCGATGAAATTTTTCATGAATAAACCATTTCAAATCAAATCAAATCAAATCAAATCAAAATGACGCATTCCTGTTGATCAACAATACAGAAGTGGACGATGTGTTTATGCAATTGAAATTGAAAGTACTATGAATATGATTAAATTATTTTCTTTCATCATATAGGATTAAAAGACACAAAGAAATCACCATCGATATCTTCATATAGGACCTCGAATTTTTCTTTAAGAAAGAGACAAATTGGTGGATATCGTCTTTCGACAGCGCAGGTCTGAGAAATTTCATTTTTGGGGTGTTATTTTTTTTTTTTTTTTTTAGTTGCCTGTCGATTGACAATAGCCAGGGGCTCTGCTCACCTTCTAGCCTCATTCTAAACCCCAATAGTATAGGCCTATTTGCAAATTATTGTTAACATTAGACAAAATGGCAGAGTATTGTTTTACTTTAATCATAATTTTACAAGAATAAGTCATGAAGTAATTTGTTTATTCGACTAGTATGAAATCATCTACCCATTATCTACGTCAAGCATTAAGTAGTCGACGTTCAAAACAAAGAATGGACGAGGAGACTACACGATTGACAGCTTGCAAACTGGGAGCACAGAAATATTTCTGTGACTGGGAGTCGTAGATTAGAAATATTGACCTCATTTCCGGTAAACCTCTCACCCTTGACCTCACTAGAGAATATTCATAACAAAAGATATATGGTTGTATTTTCTCTTTATGAATGATGATGATGTCATTCTGAATTCAACTCTCATAATCTTTCCTTCTGAATGCAACTCATATGTTACTCGTATACAGCTTGACAAAAATGTTCAAATTTTCACTCTCGTACTTTACGCGTATGTACTAAAATCGTGGGAGTATAACAGATGGCGTTCCCCTCTAAACTTGACCGTTGAAATGACCATTCGCGTGGTTTGGTCAAATTTAAAAACCTTTAATTACCATTTTTACGACAGCGCAAAACGTTCATCGATCGATCGACCTGTGATCGATATCTGTGTGTACCGTAGTGCTTGGTTTTGCATTAGACAGCTTTTATGACTAACAAACATGCCATTTTATGTAATATTATGTCTCTTGCTAAATTTTATAGTATTAGGGTCACTGTCAGATTGGGTTTAACATTGAAGAAGAAAGGTGCATTTGAAACCGTTAAAGGAGATTACAGTGAGAGAATTTTCTTCTTTATCTGTAATTGTTAGTTTATTCAAATGATGTAAACGTTATTTTAGTATCCCTTTTATTACCAGGAAAGTAGTTTTGATATGTCAATTTTTTAAAATTGTATTGTGTTATCTGTAATTATGTACAGTCATGTACTTTAATTTACTTGCACATATTATTTGAAGAATTATTTGAAGGCCTATGATAACGTTAAATCGTGTTTAAAAAGCGTCAAATTTTATGTTCAAATTGAAATGAATTGTTAATAACGTGATTAATGATAACAAAATATATAGTATAGTATCATAAGTTTGGCACAAGATTTCCCAAATTATTTTGAGCACACCATTGAGACGAAATAACACATGGACCTACACTCCAAGGTCATCTTCTTGACATGGATAAGAACAAGGAAGCCTCCTCCCATCTCCCTGCTCTGATATCTCAGAAATATATATATAGTTTGACATTGGTATGAAAGGATCATATGTCAAGTACAACGTCAAGTCGACCTGCTCACTCTGTTTACACTGCGCATGCGCCCTAATCGTACTTCGTTGTGGGGTCACGACCTTAGATGTCTTATCGGCGAGTGCACATTTTGGCAGATCAATTTATAGGAATGTTTCGAGAGAGAGAAAAAAAAGAAAGAATTGCTGATGGTTGATGGAAGAACCATATTTCGCAGTGTTGTGAGAATGCCGGATGGTAGATCGAAATTTAACAGGTGGTCGCTGAAAATCCCAGTTTACCCTTGGAGTTACCATGAAATTACATTGTAATAATTCTTCACAATTTTTTATAAATTTTTTACTATTTTTTGTTGTTGTTTACCACTGCTTTTGCATTATCACGTATGTGTTGATTTTTTTTTTTTTTTTTTTACTACCTCCCTCCCCCCAAAAAGTATCTCCATCTTCTTATAATATATTTAGGGGGGGGGGGGGAATGCCTTCAGAAACCAATAAATGTATGAAAATAGTCGTTCAGGAACTATAAAAAACAAATTCTGCATGAGATGTGAATCGTGAAAGAAAAAAAAAATCCTGCGCTGTGTTAGTATTGTTATCGTTCAGTCCTATCTGAATCTCAAAGTCACGTTAGATCGGCGCAAAGTCGTAACATAAGGGCGAAAGTGGAAAACACAATTATAATAGTAAAAAAAATGAAGTGTTAGCTTCGCTCTTTGAGACTGACCCAAAAAGCAAGATTACAATTGATTTGGGAGAAACTTCATCTCGGTTTACACCTCTCAGGTGTTAAAATGTACAGAAGCAACCCTTCGGGTAAGGATTAGAGAGAGTGTACTCCGATGCAGTAGGTCTGTCGAAGAGTGACGGGCTACACCCGGGGGCTTTGTCTTTCCCGATCTCGCTGGTCGCGAGCGAGCCCCGAATGGAACAAAGCTAATTACGGTCGAATGTGGAGAAACAAAGAGAGGCGCACGCTGGCTGGTATATAGTCGTAAAGCCTTCGCGTGCCCAGTATCCCTCGCTCGTGCCAATAACAAAACTATACATTGTCCAAGAAGTCACTCAAACAATAGTGGGTTACTGTTGGGGGGCAACACGATTTTACATTCTGTTTACATGTGCCCTCGCGTGCCTATTCTTCTTGTGCCCCCTTCTATTCTATCATTAACATGCAGATGAGAAGTTAACTATCTCGAGAACGTTTGCAGATGGCACCCAATTTTACTATTGTTTGAATGGCTTCATAAAAAATGGTCGTTTTATTTGTTTGGACTTCCAACGGTTATTGAAGAAGACTAAAGAGCATAGATCAATAGTCGTTTTTAAGTCGCGTGCCCGGCCGTAGAGTCGATCCATACCCTCGACTCTTTGACATGGTCTTTTGTTATGTAGATGTATCGATGCCTCCGGATCGGATTATGAAAGACGCGGACTAGATCGAGGACGCCCCCTCGTCGATTTTTTTTTCCTTGCCCTATTGCGCAAACACCCTTATTGAATATATACCCTCACCCATCATCAAATATTCCTAATTACCAGTTAATCCACCGTGTCTAGGGAACAATCGCCCCCAGCTGGACAAAGCAGGGGTCTTCGCGTGTCGTCGCGTGTCCAAGTCACTCTTCATCACGGCTTAATTAAATATTCATAAAAGGTCGCGTGGGGGGTGGACTCCAGAACTGCCCATCTTATAAGTCTAATGAATTCCAACAGATCCTGGAAATAGTTGTTGTTTTTTTTTTAAAGAAAAGAATGAAAGACTTTAACCCCTAGTCGCGTGCCGGGGTAACACTCCTGATCTTATGTTGATCTTTAGAATTGGAGACGCTCTTTATCTCACCTCTAATTTGTACCCCATGTGTGACTTATATACTTTAGAGTGCAAAGGCATTTGGTCTTATCAGCAGACGGCGTGCACCTGTCGCGTGCCTCTCAAACGACAAGCAAAATTGACATTCTTAGATGAAAACTGCGATAAAATGCACAATATTACAAATTTGGAAAGTTCGAAAAGTTACAGATTAACAAAGCACTAAAAGAATTACCAAGGAGGTAGTAGAAAACATTTTTGTAGCATCCTTACTCCCAATAAACTTTATTTTCCATCCAAAACATGCATAATTATTATCACACATAAGACTATTTCTGCAAGTCATTATATTGCTGCAATCGGGGGAATAAAACCATATAGCATTATACATGTATAGTTAAATTGAATTTATTTATTTTTTTTTTCATTTGGTTTGGAATACAGCTCAACCTAAGATTGCCGTCGATGCACAGTCCTAATGGGTTCAATCCATCATCGTGTCACTACTACCACCAGTCCACCACCACCACCACCACCACCACCACCCAATAGAACCTATACTAGTGGTCCTCTGCTTTACAGGGGCTTCCACATTATTACCCATAGCTTTCCCTATTTATCTTCACATGATCACACTCGCCCATTCAACATACACTCCTGGGGGCGCGAAGCCATCCTTCATGATTTATCTCATATTCTCAAAAGCTGCAGAAGAAAAGGAGTCTAACTCCACAACACCCAGACAAAAATGAGGCTACGCTTATTTTTGATTAATTTCGTTCGAGCCATCAACAGAACATTACATTGGTGTTTATCTCATATTTTATTACAAAAGGGGAATGATGGATAGCCTTTTATCTTCATTGTAATACCTGCACAATACGCACGCGTTCCGTTGTTCGTATAAAAAAAATAAGTAAAAAAGGAAGGGGAGGGATTATGAAGATTAATGGACCCATCTTCGGGTCGTCCAAGACCCTTCATCATCATGACCGTGGTATTATTAGCTTTGACTGGGTTTGCTGATTACTAAACTCAAGAAACAAGGCAAAGTAAATAGTCATGAGGCTGGGCTGGTTAAGCAAATATGATTGGGAAAAGCTTGTAAAAGTTTGGATTGAGTAGTAACCCATTTGTAGGCCTACTATTTAAGCATGGAGTATAGGAGTAGAGTTATTAAACCAATATTTCCCCTCAAAATCAAGACTCATTGGATGCCTGACTCCACTACAATAAAAGCACAATGAGGATCAATTCTTAAGAATTATTAGTATTTTATTCTGCATGTTTAATATAGGTTTCCCGGTCAAGCTTAAACTATTTCCGATAAATTTGACATTTCTATCAAGCACTTTCGTCCGAAATGTGATCGCGATTAAAACACGTTAATTCAATAGACTGATAGCTCCGCTCCATGAGGTATCGTTCAAATTGAATAAACATACACGGATTCCATTGCAAAGAGTTTAAAATTGACCGGGAAAACCTAATCTATGATAATCATGATCAAATTGATGCCCCTATGAAAAAAGTTATAAATTAAAGGGTTCTCATAGGTTTTATGATTTTTTTTTATTTTTTTTTAAATATCTAGGCGACAAAACATTGGGCAACTTTTTAGAACACAATAATGTCAATAAAATAACAATTGCTCACGGAAATTTGGGTCAATGCAATAAATCTCTGTCCACTGCCATATTAGCAATACCGGAAGAGAAACACATTTTGTGGTCAAATGAATACCAGTAATTAATTCTGATTATTCTGATCCCAGTGGTTTATGCTCAATTGTTAAGTAAACCAAAGTCATACATCACCCAATTTACATTTTTTATAACATCATTCAGCTGAAATGAGCGACAACAATATAATTTTTCTACCTCACACATTAATTTGATTGTGTGATTAAAATATTCAATAATAGAAATGTATTTTATATTTACAGAGGTCTACCTTACAGATTACATTTACACCAAGAAAACAAATATATTAAGTTGATTACTCAGTCAAGTCATTAAATTCGCTTTATACTAAATCATAATGGGACCCCGGATGAAAAAGAAAGAAAGAAATGAATAAAAATATAAATTATGAACCAGGCCAAACACCCTGCAAACATCATAACCGGATGCATTATATATTATGGAGATAATTCTTTCCCAGAGAATAGAAAACGATATATTTGAATGTCATTAAATAAATCGTTAAATGCCCTTTGAGCCCATACAAAGTCTACCTGTGCACCTGTCCCTCAGTTCAAAAGAGTACGATTGTCGATTCAATTCATAATTCACAAAATATCCTCATACCAGGGACATCGCGTTGTATATTGACACAGTGATATCATATCTGGTTTTACAAGGTTTTGATAAGGTTTGCAGGCTCTATTTGCCTCACGTACTAGATATATTTCTTAAGGAATTAATGCAACTGAAATTATACTGTTCAAGAATATTTAACTATGAACTATGAACACAATATTATGTCGGTAACTATTTTCACTTTTAAAACAGCAAGTTTTGTTTTGCTATGACTAGTATTGTAACTAGTACTCTTTCATGTCTTTATTCTCATTTAAAGGAGGAGTCCGGGCTGAAATGAAAAAAGTTTTGTAAAATTAAGTAAAATTCATCAAGCACAACACAGAAAATTTCATCAAAATCGGATGAAAAATAACAAAGTTATGCATTTTTTAGGTCGTGATTTTTTTTTGTAAAACAGTTCTTGGCAATTGTCTCATTGTCTCATTTGAATATTTGAAAATGAGCAAACTGATGATGTCACAGTCCCCCTACTTCTTGTGTATTTTATTATATGAAATCCTATTTATCTCATTTTTTCATATATTGCGTATACAGAAAATCTGTTCCTCATACTGAAATAAGTAAAAGCACTTGTGACCTTGAACATTCCACAAGGATTAATCCGTGTTTTTATGTCCTTGGGGCAGAAAATCTTGATAATTGGTATTTCATACAATAAAAAACAAAGAAAGTAGGGGGACTGAGACATCATCAGTTTGCCAATTTGTAGAACTGTTTCCTGAAAAATTCAAAACCTAAGAAAATTTATAACTTTGCTATTTCTTATCCGATTTTGATAAAATTTTCAGTGTTGTGCTTATTCGATTTTACTTTATTTTTCTTATAATGCAAACTCCAGCCCGGATGAGTCCTTTAAAGATCTAGGTTCAGCAAACTATTATAATGATTGATATTTTATTATTTATTATCAACAATTGCAAAGAATGAACCGACGTGAACAGCATGCCAAAACAAGGCACGAGGGATGATTTAGTATTTGGAGTTCATTATAGTCCAGTAATGTTGCAAGAAGGAGCGTTCACTATATTTATTATAGTAAATAGACCCCTAAATCTTTGACCTTGCCTAATCTAGTTTTATCTTTGCAAATTTTTTCGTGCAAATTTAGCTATTGTGACGTATTTTGTTGCTTCGCATATCCATCATGTCCATTATTATGAGCTATTGTGCGCAACATTTTACTGTCATTACGCGCTAGCCCAACAAGGCAATCGATAGAATCGATACTCTCCCCATTCATTTAACACAGGCTTTACCCTCCAAAAACCGAAAGTTATATTGTACATATGTACAAAATAACAAATTGAATGTAGGTCATGTGGTACTGCTCTAGCCAATCGCAAGGCGTATTTTTCTACCACTATTATTTTACTATACATGTACCTGTATATAATATATTTCCGTATTTATCGGTATATACGATGATTTTGTATTAATCACTGTGAGTTACACGTTCTTAGGACTTGACACAGAAATACTAATAATATTTTTTAACAGGTGGCGTTTTTCATCATAATCGATATGAGCTTCGAATCGGTATATAACCGTGCGTTCCTCCACACGGTGCGGCTACATCGACCTTCCCAATAACTTTTAACCTTTGACCTTACTCGCTCTATTGTCCCCTTCGCAGTATTTTGCAAACAAAAGGCGCACGCTCGCGCACCTGCCCGCTGAACTAATAGCATATAAAAGGCTAATGTGGAGCACTTATGGTTCCTAGGCTCGTGCCAAATCGACCCCAATGTTTACTCGACCAAGTCCAAATACACAATTTTTATGGTTCTTCTATACTCAACAGCTTAGACCCGAGATCCGTTGGTAGTAAACCCTTTGCATTTTTATGGATACAGTTTTAATGCGCGTGTCTCCTGCATTATTAATTGCGGCTCAGTTATATAATTAGTCAGCTTTGGACTCTGTATTTTCTAACTGACCTTTCAAATGGTATGGAATGGTTTATGGAATTATAGTAAGCATGAGATGAATAAAGAAGTGTGGAATATAATAATTTCACGTCTTTTACCCAATTAATATAGTTTGACTTTGTTTAAATATCCATTACCCCACACTTGCCTAAATTATGTCCATTCACCTCCCCCCCCCCTTATTTTGTTGTTGTCATTTTCATAAATAGAACTCTCTCAATGGTGTTAGTCTCTGTACACTGTTAGAAAAAAATTAAGCAAGTTGTTTAAAATCTTAAACAACTTACTGCGTGTTAACCGGTGAATCGCACAGCGTTGTTTAAAAATTAAACAACCTGTAGTTGTTTAAAACTTTAACACTCTTGTTGTTTAAAAGTTTAAACAACCTGTTGTTTAATAGTTGTTTAAAATATCAACAGTATTGTTTAACGCTTCTCTCCAAAAATGAAAACGCTCCAACGTTTGGTTTTCGCGACCGGGTATCGAATTCACGACCCTTCGATTATAAGGCAGACGCTCTATCCACTGAGCCTTCACATCAGTACATACACCTTTTTAATGTGTGAGGCATAAGTCCTTCGCCATGATTGAAATGTTGCACCGATTTTACCTTGCATGTATATTATAACGAGTGATGCCATTAGCTCATGACTATCACGTGACATTTGCCTCGGCCTGTTTAAACAAAACTGTTTAATATCTAAACTCTAATCTCTGAACAGGTCTTTTTTAAGGATATAAAACCTCCCTTTTCCGGTTTTAAAACAACAATGTTTAAATATTAAACAAGAATGTTTAACTTTTAAACCAACATTTTGTTAAACAGCGAAATTTTTAAACCGCGTTCTAACAGTGTATAGTATCAGAATATCAAGAAACATCATTCAACATAACTATGAACGATAGTCCTTCGAAATGAACATAACTGCCCATGTGTTTAATGACCATATTATGTGGTTATCAAAATTAATCATCTGCTTCACTGCTCATCCAACGAGTTTGTTTTCAAGCTTTGTTGTGGGGATGAAAAATCAAATATAACTCCAATAAATATAAACAATATTTGCCCGCATCTGACACTACGCCGTACAATGATTATGTAATGGCCCGTCACATCCATTTCCACCTTTTTTTTGTGTCAGAAGAAAGGGATCAAGGCTAAGCACATACTAAATGAACATAAATAGCATTTGATCTGCATGATTAGTTGATCTTTGTTAAGGAAACCGCCTAAGTATGATTTTGATTTTGACCACTTTATTACTATTATCATTAATGATCGGAAGTGGTTTGTTTGTTTTTCTACTGGTTACGCTAGTGTGATAAATATTGAGCTATATTCTAATATCAGGGGCCGCGGAGCGTTTTTGAAAGTGGAGGGGGGGGGCTCAGCAGAAAGGGGTGGGGGTGAACAGCAGGCTAAATATATCACTAATCTATGGTCATTCTGGCTGGTTTTTTTTGTACACGTGTGCTGATAACAGTGGGGAGAGGGCTGAAGCCCCCCCCCCCCCCCCCCACACACACACAAGCCCCCGCGGCTCCGCGGTCCTGAACATTATTCGTTGGAAGAATGGAAGAAATTACTCGACTGGCCTCAGAGGTTTTGACAGAAAAACGAGACTTAAAAGCAAGTTTAAGCAGTTCATTGAAAATATTTAACTCGTTAAAACGTATCAGTTTATAATATTGTCGGCCTCACAGCCGCCTGTATTTTCGTGTTTTGTGCTCGTGGTAAAATTATAATGAAACACAAACATGAATACATAAAAATGAATTATAAAAAATTGCGAAAGATATTACAAGTCAGATACATATTTTCTTTTAGCACCTTACATGGATTAAATCTGGACTCGGCAATTGTCCAAAGTTGCTTCTAGCCCAAAACAATCCCCAAAACGTGTTTTAAAGTAAACAGGACCGGGATAAAAAGAAAATGTCCCGCGCGCACGCACTTGTCGTCTTCAAAACACGGCTATCACGTTCCGAAGAGACGCATAAACACCCTTTATTCTACTCGAACGCAGTACGCCGAAAAGTTTTCAAAATAACGCTCGTTATTATGTGACCAGAAATATATCCTTACAAGGTAGACAGAAAAGGGTGAAGCTGTCAAAAAATATCGAAATATCGGGTCCCGCGGGCCCTGAAGGTATAAGAAAAATGAGAAGAGAAGCGAGTCCAAGTTCGTGTAACGTGAAAGAACCGCCGATCACCAGCAAAATTCTAACCCCGCTGTGCTGCTCTAAAAGGACCCTCTTTATTCTGTCTAATTGTGAACAGCAGGAATCGTTATAATCATTTCCCATGCCACTTTAAATAAAGTTGACGGAAATTGTGGGGGGAAAAGTAAATAATCCGGCAGAAAATTGATTTAAACAAGTTTCATAATTGTCTAAAGTGTCAAAGGGAACACCCTAGTAATAATAATAATAATAAAATAATAAATAAAATATCCATTAAACTTGGGATCACTCAAGCATGGATCAAGTATGTAAAGCAAGCGAGCAATAATTATCTAGAATCATAATAAGCCGAATTATTATCTAATTATAATGCTATTACTTATTTTGTTCACTATTATATGGAATTTCCACATTTTTGCACACTCAACTTTGTTACGTCACGACGGCCAAGCAAAAGGTCCAGTCAATTTTCTTTCACATAAGCGGGGGAGGGGGGCATAGGGGTAGGGGTAATTCGTTCACACAGGTCAGTCATTCATCCATATTTTAAAAAAAATCGGGGGGGGGGCTCAAAGGCTCAAAGTGCCCGATTATACACTTTTTTGTCTATTTTTTTGGGGGGGGTGAGGGGGCGCCCACCCCCTGGGATCTGTGCCTGTAATGACGTCATTAAAAAAGCCATATCCATGTCCTCAAATGGTCAGAATACTGTGAATGTTTTAAAGATAGATTATTCTCTGAATAAACTTCTTACATTAAGGTTCAAGATCATGTTTACTTATCATCATAAGAAAGCGACAGCGTTTTCCCGATGCGTTTCTTTTCTTATACAAAGATCGAAGCAGGTATGAAAATTAAAAAAAAAAAAACATGTGTTCAAGGTGTGTTTTAAATTTTCTCTTTGATGGTATCACCTGGATTTTGGGAAGTTATGAAAACCGTCATCCCATGAGATTAAAGGTGTATCTAGACCGCATGTCTCCGGATGTTCCTTGGAGGTGTCGTAAACCCTTTAGATCAGCTGCGGGCTACCACTATTAATTGCTCTCCAACATCGAATGCAACACGTCTCTCAAAAACTTAAAGCGAAAATATAATTTGTAATTTACTTTATTTCTTTGTAATTTACGCATTTTCGACCATAATGTTGATTTGATGTTACGAATGTTTCTGAAGACTGTTATGCGAATGTTTCTGAAGACTATTATGCGAATGCAGGCGCGGATCTAGGATTCCCAATTTCAATAGACTGTGCAGGTCCAATTGTCTTGGGGACAATAGCGGCTCCAGTATTATGTTTGGGCACTATGCCGATACTTCCAATATTATTGTGTGACGTAAGGCTGGATCCATCACTGGACTGTTTCTCAGTGTAACATGATTGTGACGAACAGTCATGACTATCGTTCAATCATGGACATTTCATGAATGAGAATAAATATTTTATGGCCTACAGATTCGTTGACAGCCTATTTGAAATAAGTTAAAATTGCAATTATGGTTGATAGATTAAAATCATTTCATATTATTGAATAATACATTAAAATCACGATAAAGATGACAGAAATTAGTTTCGTCATACTTGAAAGGAAACTTTAAAACAAAATTTAAACATAGTTTGAATTATACCGGTGTACCCGTGACGGAATGTGTTATTAATAATTTGACAAGACAACCAATCTAAATATGGACTTTCATTTACAGATGGACAATTCCTGTTTTGTTCTGAAAGGTGACCCGAAAAATCTGTTTGTAATTGTTTTCACGGTTATAAAAAGAATGACGTTTATTCAGTCCTATTTTGCCGGATCTCACCAAGTTCGGCTGTCTTTAAGGGTATTGCTCTATCCCGCAGTGAAAAGGTATTAATATTCCATTTGAACTCCTACTGCTTCCACTAATGATAATATTGACTCGATACAATTAAAGCTTATTCAAATGGTAGCGAGAAGTGATGTATTATTGGTACAAATTATTCCAGACTGACATTGATATGTGACTCATATGTGATGGCTATGCCCTCCTAATAAACTGGGATTAAAGTAAATTTGTTGGACTTAGTCTCAATTTGATTTTTTTTAATGAATTCGAGAAAGACATTGATCTGAATAATTTGATAAAAGTGGGTGCATCATTTTTACTCGAACCCAAGGTGTTCAAGTGCAGTCTCAACTAGGAACACATTTTACGAGAAAAACAAAAATTATAATTTATTGAAGAAAAAAAACTTTTAAAATAATTATCATACCCACAGCTCACAGTTGCAGGTGTCATAAAACACTGATTAAAACATTCAGATATCCTCTTCTCGTTCTCTAATATTTCATATTGAGCTTCATAAGGACCCCATGGAAGAACAGCAGTATTGTGTGGATACTGCTGAAATGGGCTATCCGCCGTAATATTTCATGTTAAGATGTATTATGTATGATTGTATGATTTTACGGAAATAAAACAAACAAAGCTTATTTCTTATCTAATATTGTTTACTTTACACGTCATTCATGTTACCTATCGTTCGGTTCCGGTTAGGAATTATATTACATACGTTTATGGTGAAAAAAGGAAAGCAAATCTCTTGATTGTAGGCCTATTAATACGGAAGGAAATACACACGGATAGATTTATCTGAAAAAAAGATAAAATATGAAACCTTCATATTTTTGGAGAATACTAACAACATCATTACCATGTGGTTTGAGATCGGAGGACCATCATCTTAATATACAGTTTGTCCAAAATAAATAGCCTGACGGGGAAAATTTGTAGAAAAAAGATGCTTCTGCAAACAGGTGGTTCCTCGTTTAAAGTCCTAGACCGGACCGACAAATGAAATAGCCAAATACGAAAACTAATATGCTACATAATGCAACATTTCCATATATATGCGTCTTTATTGTCCATCTAGAAAGTATTTCATTAAAAAGATTTCGAACCTCAACCAGGCCACCCTCCCAAATACTTGTAAAATTACCCCTAATTTAATAGTGCGAGTGATGACGTCAAAGGATGTTAATGGAATGTTACAGCAGTCCTGTGGCCAGGCATGATTGAATTTGCCCTTTCATTCCATAACAATAGAATTCAAGCTCACAGGGCGTCTATTGTCCTGACATAGCAATGCAAACGTGTTTTCTAAAGGCGAAACGCAATCATGCCTAGCCGCAGGACTGCTGTAGCATTACATTAACATCCTTTGACGTCATCACCCGCGCCATTAAATTAAGGGTAATTTTACAAGTATTTGGGAGGGGTGGCCTGGTTGAGGTTCTGTCATCTTTTTAATTAAATACTTTCTAGATGGACAATAAAAACGCCTTAATTTGGAATTGTTGTATTATGTAGCATATTAGCTTTCGTTTTTGGCTATTTCATTTGTCGGTCCAGTCTGGGACTTTAAAATTCTTATATTCAGGCTTTATTTGCTTTTGCATCGTTAATACACATTTCTTTAAAATTTAATTTAACTTTCGAGCGATTTTCTGGTAAATGCTTTATGCATATATATATATTTTATATATTTATGTTATGGTTGCTTGCTCTCAAAAATACATAGATAGACAAAGAACTATGAACGAGACAATTTATTTTGTTCCCTGTTCATAATAAATTAGAGTCTGCAGGGAAAAGTGTCGATTCCTAATGACCCTATATACTATCCATCAGCACCTCATGTGGAACACAAGTCCATATACCAGTCAGTGTCTAATTCATCGTCATCATAACTTGGGGCAATTTAATATATGTAAGCGAGTCCATATACTTTTATGGTCATTCTCTAATTGGTGTCAGCGATTGAACTTTGAACCCTATATATAACTTGCAGGTTTTCCATGTTTTTAGGGTTTAATTTGAGACGTTTCGCTCGACAATGGATATATCAAGGAGAAAATATGACCAGTAGATAAGGGAAATTGAGGCCGTTATTTTTATTATAAATCCATACAAAGATATTCCTCCCTTTCCTTAATCAATAAGAATTCTAAGAAAAACAATTGCATTTATGGAAATGAATACAGCATCATATATTGATTGGTAATTTTGACGAAATAAATACAGAAAACGGCAGTTAATCAAAATACATAGGTTAGATGAAATGAATGTAATCATGTAACCTCCTCGTCTACCATGATTTTTACAAAAATCCTGGTCAAGTTATCCTCGATAACCAGAAAACTTTCAAATTCGTCTGGCTTTTCTATCCGGTCTGGTTTCGTATTAATTAAACTAAAATTGAGAAAATATAACTATTTTTTATAGAACGCATTGAAATGTGTCGGAATAAATTTACTATTGAAAAACACAACAATTTCGTTACCATGTTTTCATTGGCCGCCCCTATCATGACTCATCATAAAGATAAAACACAATGCCGAACTTTATTTTTCGTAAGAAGCATGTAATTCTAAAACAAAAAACGATTCAAGTTAGACCAATTTCTGCTTCTTTTGTATCTTAATCTGCCTATTCTGATTTCTTGGATCCATGTTAACACCAGTTTCCGGCTCAGGCCCAAGATTTCAAACAAGTAGCATTGAAGGGGGATAAATACTTATTCAAAAAGACTATAGGTCAGGAAACTAGTGCATTGTTAATTGATTAAACGATTAGGCTCATTTTCAGTAGCTTGTAAAAACGGGACATATTCAACATACGCACTTTGCATTGCAATAAGTTGTTCATCAGAATTACAAATTTTTACTCTATTATGTGTTTTTTCTTCGATGTTATTTTCATATTTGTGGTCAATATCAAGTGTTTTATAACCCCCTCCCCCTCTCCTTCTCTCTTCCACACCCTCATATTACAGCATTACTATGGGTGGTATCTCACTTCGTGAAGACGTCTCCGCGACGGATAAAAAGTATTAGAGACGTCTGTGAAACTTAGGAGACGTCTCCGAGACGTCTCCGCAACATTGTTCAAAACTTTCTCAAAGCAGTTTCAAAGAACCGTCTTAAAGTATAGTTTCCGTGACTCATGAAACGTCTCGGAGACGTCTCCGCGACGTCTCCGAAATCCGTCTCAGAGTTGTTTCAAATTCGTCTCAAAGGTGTTTCAAAGTAGTTTCAGCGAAGTGAGGCATACCACCCTAGGTTCACATTAATGATAGGGCCTATTAATTATTGCATTAACATCTGGATACGGTTCATGTGGCTATGTTCAGACAAAGGATGAAAAGTTATACCACGAGCACTTTCTCTCTTCTAACACAAAGAAACTTTGCATGTGTTCGTTAAACTTTATTAGCATGATTAGTCTCTTCATGACAGTGTTTAAGTTGACTTTTATACGAGAAAGTGTTTAAAATTAAAAATCCATAATTTAAAACTATGTTGATTTTGTTTTGTTGTTTTTTTGTTGTTGTTGTTTTAACCTAACCAAATGCAAATTTATGGGAGAGCTAAATTATTGTAGTGTTATGCCATATATTTACTATATTTGCTTGTTGAAAACAATTATAGTTTTTGGAGTACGGGTGTACAATGTTAACTTTGACAGAAATGGAGAGAACGCAGATTAAAACTGGTCCGTTGTCTGATTTGATTTTCAGATATGAAATCAGTTGTTTGTTGTTAGAAATGCTTTCTAACAACTTGGACAATGAGGTATGAATATAGACTAGGTTGCATGGAGTCGCGCGTTGTTGTATGGCTATTTTTTTACAATCCCAGATCTACTTTGCATACACCTTGAGCACTCTTGAATGAATGAATGTCTTACTACAACAGCTGGGCACGCGACCCCAACAATAGAAGCAAACTTTTCTTTTCTTCGGACCAGTAAGTGAATGCAACCTGTTCTAAGCCAAACAATGAGCACATTACCACGCGTCAGACTGGACGCACTCGCAAACACACAGTGCAAAGAAAGAAAAATCATGAGTGGAAAAAGGTCAGGGGTTGCGATTGAAAATCTGAGTGAGGAGAGGTGGAAAAAGGTGAAGTTTTGTTCGCTTTTGTGCTGGAATTTCCATACATGAGTCTCTTTGTTGAGGAATGGATTTCTTTGTCTACCTCGCCTTGTTTACCTCTGTCATTGTTCAGTCAAATCGTGAAGCTCCTCTTTTACTACTTTGTGTTTTATTAGAAGCTTTTCAGTCCATCTGTCGATGGTAATATTCTGAAGATCAGTGAAGTATACTAAAAATGTTCATAAACATTCGTCAAAGCGCCTGTCACATTCAGTTATTGACAGCTTGGGAACTTGTCATAACATAACTACAAAATTATGCAACATTATGTACATTCCCAGTGGAAAATATATGAGGCTGTACGAGGCTGGTATTTGATATAGTATAGGGCCTAATGATTGATACCAGCCAAGAAATGTATTGACATTATTGTTGCCATTCAAACAATATGCATGGGTGCAAAGCAGTTCTAATAATTATTGTCGATTAAGTCACACGTTAATAATAATAATATGTCACGATATTGCAAAATAGTAAAATGACTATTAATGGTAAGCGTCAAATATTATATTAGTCCTATATATATCCAGGGGCAGCGGTGCAAGGGGACTGGGACCAGTTTTTAGTAAATGTGTACAAAAACGCGAAAATGACCATGAAATTGTGATTTTTGGAATGCTCATCACCCCAACCCCCACCCACACACACACTCTGTCAGTTCACCCGCCCCCTTTTTTTCCCCCAAAAAACGCTCCGTGGCCCATAATAATCTATTCAAGTCCCTCCCTGGCGGATGCCACTTCCCTCACTATGCAACATCCCTACTTTTTAGGAGCATCCAGCAACCCCCTCCCATCTCTCTTTCTTTCTCCCCTCTTCTTCCCAAAATGCAGTCCCCTTCCTCGCCCTCTCTATTTTTGTGCATATCACTTTTATGGATGCTTGATAAGCTTTAATAAGCAATTTGTAACATTATAACACAAGAAAGTCATGTCGCTAAAACATAAATGCTCAGCTGCTGCTTGTTTGGTGTAATTATATTTCTGGCGGGAACTTTAAATCGGATTTTTGAGAAGATGAAGCTTTCTAAATGCATTCCGGTACTTGGAGTCATATAAAAGAATTCTTGCAGCTGTATGCTGAGCTATGTTGCGTTCACCAACTCGGATCTTTGCACATCAATAGATGCCTAAAATGACAACTCCACGGGATGATGTTACGGGACGTTACGCATGAACATAACATCATTATCTCTATAGATCTCTCTCTGTCTGTCAGCTAATTTATCTTTTTACGTTTTTTAATAGCCCGTCTCAAATTGATAGCTTTTTAAATACCGACACATAACCAGCAGCTGCCTGTAATAATAAAATTACATGTACAAAGATAGGATTAACTACAAACTCCCGCCCTTTCTATGGTATTTCCATTCAGAGAGAGTGACAAAAATATTTACACAAGTCAAACAATACTTTTATCTGGGTGGGGGGGGGGGGGGGGGGCGGGGGAGGGTATGACCAAACTGAGCGACTACCATGACTACTTTTACTAACAGAACGGGAAATAGCGAGTCGTGGTAAAGCAAACCTCTTGCTTTTTTGGTCCCGTGTCATCTGTTGGGTCGCCCGAACAGGACTCTTCTATTAGGTTTAATGCTCAATTTACTATGCCTTTGAAAAAGGGACCTAAATACCCACATTTTATTTTGAAATAAGCATAAACCAAAAATTACGATAGTGTATAGTTTATATAGTTATAATAGTTTAATAAATGAAGATTGAACATGAGAATATAAAAAATTGGGTGGTCCAAAAAGAATAATGTCTGAATGTGATTCCTTAATCACTTTCTCACTCTTTATTTTTGAAAAAGCATGCACTCGTTTTGATTTAGGTGAAATAATTCACCTTCAATATCTATTTGGTTTAAGTTAATAAATCTGATCACGTTATCTTGTTTATAAACTTTATGTACATATTTTACGTGGAAATATTTCTATATAACTTTGAAGTTTATCAAGATCGTTGAAAAGAAATTCAAAATACACACAGCTTGGAATGGAATTTCATGCATGCAATAAAACTTTGAGCTACAAAATATGTTAGCACCATAAACATGAAAAAAAAAATGATTGATAACTACAAGTGAAATACCAATATAATATCATATTCAGAAATACCAAAAGAAACGGTGGTGTAAAAAAATGGTCGCGTGCCGCAGCAAAATTTATAGGCAAGATGCGAGACTCGCGGCATATATGCTTGAAATATTTGACAATCCTAGTATTATTGGGTTATGAGAGAGACAGAGAGAGAGAGAGAGAGGGAGAGAGAGGGGGGGGGGGGGGGGGTAAAGAAAGTTATGAAGAGAAATAACTTTGCTTTACGGGGTAAGGCAATATTCAGCTGAATCAATTTTTAGGAGTTTACGGAGTTTACTTAAATTTATGTTTGTCGTATTAAAGCATAAACAAAAGAAAACAAAACAAAAAGACGACCAATATTCCATTTTAAAATCTATATAAAATATCTTACTTCAATCGGCTCTTCAACTATACAATTAACCCTAAAGCAAAATCCCAAATTTTTATGTTAAACACAATCACAACAATGTCAAATTTTTGTTTCATGGTTGGGTGGGGGGCTTGGCCCCATTAAAAAAATATATAGGGACCCAAAGTGTAAAAAGTGCGCAAATGAGTATGTAGGGTGGAAAATATTCTATTCTTGTTAATTGCACCAGTGTGTTTCATGAATAACTATGAAAATGATGTTGAACTTCTTGAATACATAATGAAGGCAATGGCACGGAAGTCAGAGTTTAATTAATTAATCAATCATCATTAGACTTATGAATCACATAAGTATATATTAAGTTCTCTTTCTTTCTCTCTTTATCATCATCGTAATTATTCTGGAGCACAATAAAGCTGAAACTCTCTGGCGCCAGACTTTCTCCGCCAACGTAACACTAGATAAAATTAACTCATCGAATACGGTGACTGTGGCTTTGCGGTACGAGTTTATACACGGTTTCAAACAAGTCGGTCATTGCAGACTTATATGGGGCAAAACACAAAGACAACCAGAAGACATCTTAAAAGATGTCACGCTGGCCGTATGTTCCTTTCCTCGTTCTCCCCCTTCCTCCTTCTATTCATCATTAATAAACCTCTTTTGTTGATGTCTCCGAGACACCTCTATTGTTTGATTTCTCTTCCTTTTCTTATTTAGATTACTTAGGCGCGTGGCAGATGGCTAGTTGAGAAGTCTATAGAAATCGACTAACATAGTGCAACAATGGCCTTCCGGTCTATTGGTGATTTCGAAGATGACATACGGTGTACTATCTTATCTTTCTTCTTGACTTGTTAAAACAAAATAAGTTTTGATAATTGATATTAATTAGCCTAATCACAAACTGCTATGCGTGTTTATTTCAAAACGGATATGGAACTGATTAATTTTAAAACAAGATGTGTTGTGGTTGACTAGTGTATGTCACTGGAAAGATAAGGGTTCGAATCCCGATCACTTCATGAAACGTCTTTTTACATAACGTTATAATTTGCCATCTCTGCCCTTAAAAAATGTGTACATTAATGTCCAAAATAAAATGTGATTGTCAGTTGTAATTTCCCTACATGATGAGCATTCTATGAGTGGAGATGGTGCACATTCTGTAAATGAATAGCTTTGTTGCAACTACACTTCAGACCATTCCAAGACAATCAAGTTTTCGTTATTTCTCGCACATAATGATATAGGAATGTTGTTTAAGACGTAACTAAACTTTTCTTTTTTATCTTCTTATAGAGCTACCAAAACTAAATACATAAAGACAAAACATCAAATTTGATGAAAAACAGATCTATTACCCCTTTTACGAATTAGCTAAGTATTTTCAATAGTAAGTCAATATGATTACAATAATTATCACATTTATATTGATAACGTTGTAAAGGTACAGAACTTCGTGCTCAAAATTGATGGTTAAAGACTAACGATTAGCTAAAGTTAGTTGCAAAATGGATCTTTGAATATTATGATGTCTTGACATACTTTCATATACTTACATATTCCAAACACCTTTAATTATACATTTTACAAAATTATATTTATAATGCATATTTTGGCTAACATTTCACCCAAAAAGCAAATTCTAATACCTGCAAGCATGATATATAGAATTGATAACAATCTTCTTTGTGTTACGGGTGTGCATGGGTTGGTGTAAACATGGATACTACTAGAAGTATCCATGGTGTAAATTACGCATTATTTCGAGGGGCTGAACATCAAAGGGCCACCGCTCCAGCCACTATTTTGTAGTTCACCGCGCAAACAGCGGCCGGGCTACGAGTGTTTTCATACAGAATTGACACATTGTTATGCAAATTTACAAGCATAGGGATTACGATAAGAAAGCCCAGGCGCGTGCCCAAAATGATAGTTTTACTCTTAATTCTTTTGATATAATAGTACCTGGGTCCCTTTTTCATAAACTTGTTTTTTTTTTTTTATAACTGCAATATTTCCAACAAGCAATTTTGCTGCAGGCATTTGGAATACAAAGATTTTAGCAAAGTACATGAAATCACATTTTGTTTCGAAAGCAAGTTAATACAAAGTTTTGTACATTGTGAGCGGGCGATCATTTCATAAGAAATTCAAAGTAATTTCATGAATAAGACTGTAAAATAGACAGAAAAGAGTCCTATAATATTCAGGGCTTCAGGTCCCACTTATCGCGGTATGTTTAGCGTATCATTAATTTATTTAATTAATTAATAACATGATTAAAGTATTGCTTTACAATTCCAACTTATTCACAAGATATATAAGTACAGTGCAAAGTCTAAGATTATTATTTTCTAGAAAATGAAATATTGTATGAGTAGTATAGTTAATATCTACTCCTTCCCTTGCTTCTCCCCACATATTTCTCTCCCTCTCTTTCTATATCTGTCTTTTTTTTTGTGCGTGAAAAGAGATCTTCCGGAGTATTCTTTCCCGAAAACTGTAATCCTATATACACTTGTTTTACATGCATAATCACTGTGTAGCTATGTCAATAATGATTAGTTTAACCTTTGATCACTTCTGATAGCCAACAACAAAAATGTGGTTATAGATGCGAATATGATACCAACATTCTTTCCGCCATTTCATTATCAAAAACCAAATGATAACATTATTAGTCCGAATGTCGACCAGCAATTTCAATTTTGCACAAGCGTGACTTGCAACAAAAGTTTATCCAGAGTTTTACCCTACATTATGTATTGGTATGTTTAGTTTTGTGTGAAGAAATGAAAAAGACAAAGTTATCTTTTTTGGGAAGATATTTATGACTAGAGTGACCTTGTAGTATTGGCACGTGCTGCAAGGAGGACTACCCCGAATTTGCATATCATTAACAGGAAGTCGTCATTCATAAACGCACTAGGTTTCCGGCTTTTACCGCGCGCTCGACGAATAACGCTCTCTGATTGGCCGAACCAATCGTCAATGAAACTGACTGGGGTCAAAGGCTGTCTTGCAGAACTACGACGAAAATAATAGTAAAACCAGACTACCGAAGGTGCGCGTTATGAAAAAAGCAAGACAACCACCCTAATAACAATAGCAGGCTAACAAACGAAGCGCAGGTGCAGGCAAGTTGCCTGGACCCAGCTGACCACACAATTTGAATGGATGGAAAGAGGAGTGAAGAAAAAGTTGCTTGTGGGGGCTTTCATGCTATTGACGAAGGGCACGCGTGCCACACAATAGCCGCACACTTGCTGACGAGGGGTAGGCCTTGTTGAACAAAAGAACTTTAGTAGAGTGGAGGGGGAGCCAAAGAAGAGGGAAAAAGTGAGAGACTAGGCTCATAAAAAGACTTGGCTACTGATACGTGTGCCGCAGCTAGACCTAGTCTTTGTTATAGAATAACCAACTGAAATTCAAGTGATGGAATTTGAACGGTATTGTAACTATTTTCAAGAAATGAGACTAAATTCTACCCAACATAAATAACCTGTGCAGGTATACCGTAACTACAAAATAAAATAATTAATTAAATTTGATAATTTTTTTAATGCAACTGTGCGTTCATAAAGTCCCTAAATCATTCCGAGAGGAGATTGCAAAAGTTTTGGATCTGATACAGCTTTCTATTCATAAAAAGATCATGAATAATCATAAATTGGCTAAGTAATATTAAATCAATGTGAATTTATATTTATCGTGTATACCATAATTTAGAAGCATGAGAGTTAAAACTTGAGCTAACAAAAAAGGGGCGACAAATTACCGAGCCAGCATGTAGTAAGCAAGTAAAGGAAGATATTAACGAACATAAAAGAAGAGCTAACAGAGAAGGAAAAAAAAAAGCCTCAGCTTGTTTTGTAGAAGGCACATCGATTAAGAACATTGGACCGTGTACAGAGATAATCCGGATTTAAAACACACACACAAAAAAAACTTGCACCACGCGACTCGGGTCGTAATCCCTATACATATGCAAAACAGTGGCACGAGCCACGGGCTGGTATATAAAGCCCACAGTCTTCCTCGGTTGGGTTATTTATCAAGAAACAAGACTTCACGAAACATCGGCTAACTTTACACGCACGTTAGAACTTATAAAGCCGGTGACCATAATTATATCGCAACAAGTGATACTACCATATACCTGGAATTATACTCATAATTGGAATATACACGAATGAAGCCATCACTGGGTTAGTGAAATAATTCTCGCGATTTTCAATCTTTTCTTCGGTTTGGTTATTTGGATAAGCCATACATTTATTTCCGCACATATATAGATATATTTTTTATATCCATCTCATTTGAGTTTGAGTTTACACAGCACTGTCAAATTTGACATTATACAGTGCACTCTGCTTCACGAGAAACTTGTCTTCGGTGACCAAAGTAGATTGTCGCCCTCTCCTGTGATTATTTGTTTAGTGCTATCCTCCAGCGATCGCTCGCGTGTGCCGAGCTCTGATTGGTCGACTTGTCACACTTATGGGCGGAGCGTAGTAAACGCAAAAGAGAGACCGAAAATGACAAAGAGAGCGAGTGGAAATTGATCAAAGCTCGCAGACTGGTTTGGACTGATAAGAAAAGAATAACGGATCAGGCTATCGGCTGCACTGCCTTTTCGGCGTGCTACGTTTTTTGGAATTATGGGGCGTTTTAACTGGAGTAATACAGTGATTTTTGCTCTGCATTGGATAAGCATTATTTCAAAGGTAAGAAATCGTTTTTAAACACCTAAGTTTCTTTGAATTTAACATACAAACTCGATCACCAGCAACCATATAGTAACCGCTGTACTGATATCGAACACCGATAACGGTTGTACGCTCAGCCGAGAGATGCGGCGTGTAAACGAACGTTTAAAACATTTAAGATGCAGCTGTATCACATATGCCTTATTATTGTAAAGAAAATATCAATTCATATTTCTTGTTTTTGTGTGTTTTTATACAGGTCACAACAGCTGCAGGGATATTCGAACTTCGCCTCAACTCCTTTTCTAACGACCAAGCCAAGGATATCAATGGACAATGTTGTGGAAATATTTCAAGTACTGATCAGTGTGTCGGACCATGTAGGACATATTTTACGGTGTGCTTGCTTCATTTTCTTCGCGAAATACCGGAGGAACCCTTGCCAGATCAATGCACATTCGCTTTCCGTAATACATCTGTTTTGGGAGAAAATTCCTTCGAAATTCATGATGGATTATTACAAATTGCTTTTGAAATCGACTGGCCGGTAAGTGACACTATCCAAATCATTTAACACGTAATACATTGAAACTTGTCATTTTCATTTGATACAGCTCGTTGTTTCATCAAAGTAAATTATGATGCATCTATCACAGGTATATAGGAACCTTAAATCTATGACCGTGTGAAAACTCCAGAGGTTGCGCTTTTTATCAATGTCGTAAAGTTTTTAATTGCACTTTGAGGGGGGATTGTGCCTACCTGCAGCACTACTAAAATCAACCATGGTTCAGTAGCTCCTTTTAATCCAAACCGAACTCATCTTCGAAGGGGGTATCTTCTTTTCATAATGCTATCCAACAAACTGTCTGTCCCCTCCAAACAAATAATGCCCTAGATTCTTCCTTGATGGTATGTAATAAAGAGTTCATGATTGTGTTCATTCAACAGAGGATGAATGGAACTTTTCTTGTTATGTTTAAAAATGTCAACGACATCATCATCATCGTTAACCCCACTGATCATCCAACGTGTATTGTCAACAGGCCTTTGGGTTTTATTGTGATAATGACATTTCTTCTTCCAATTTACAGGGTGATTTTTCACTTGCGCTGGATGCCTGGCATGATGAAAGCAGCACAGGGTCTAATGATGGTGAGGAATCAGTTTTGTTTATTGTGTAGTACTATTTTAAGAAGATGTATAACATTCCAGTTGACACACCCCTCTATTATGGCCATGTGGAAAGGGCACCTGTACTATTCAAATTCAAACAATACAAATCGTTTAGTCAACATTTCCAACTCACATAGTCCAAAACGTTTCGGTTTTATTTATTGGTTTCGATGATCCATTTACAGTATTTGAATTAATTTTTATTTTGGTTGCCGCTTTTTAATTTATATTTTTATCTAGAATATATTTTACTTTATAGTTTATAGTCCATTTACTACAGAGTCAATGTTTATTATGTAGGTTTGACATGCTTTCCAAACAGACATCCAATATGTATTCTGCAATATGTGATTATATCATTACTCAAAATTTTTTGTACATGTAATTTAATTTTTTTTAACAGTACTACGGTTTACAGTATTTGGTAATTATTATTTCATATAATACCTAGCAATTATAACAAACCAGTGCGCTGTTGTACTATCAACCTGGATTAATATAATTTTGACGACGAAACTCTTTGGATACCACTAACTTCAAGAGCATATAAACGCGGGAAAATCGTCATCACTTATATACCAGTGTACAAGCTTTGGATATATACTAATTATGGATCTGTACACCTGTAAGTGATACCATTGAAGGATTCTGTTCCAGCTTTTACCCCCTGCTCTTCAGATTCATGGATGTTGAAGCGTGTAAAGCCTCACACCCTGCTGTGGATGTACATTCTTTACAAGTCATGTCAATAACGAGACACTCATCTGTTAGCGAGCCATCTTCCAGGTTACATGACTACCAACTCATTGTGGAGTATTATTCTATTGTCACCAAGCTTACATCACGTAACAATTGAGGAGCACACTCGCGTGGACTATGTTTGGAATAATACGATGTGACATATCAACTTGCTAAGCGAATTAGCATCTCTTGGAGTCATCCTCTCTTATAATGGGATACTATGGACGCTCTTTCATTTTCAATTTCTTCCGTGATTCATGTTACATCCTGAGTCGTCGTTGAGCTTTTCAATGTTTCAAGCTTTTCTTTTTACTTCCTTCTTTACGTTCAGACTATAATGGATGATCATAAATGACTTCCGCCTGCAGGGCAATAAAATGTCCCCCTGCCCGCAGTTCTTTATTACAGGGGTATGGTTTTGACACACATGGTCCGCACCTAACACCCCTTCATGTCATGACTTGTATGAATGGAACACCGGATGTGGGTGTTTTCTTCCTACTTTTGATACCAGCAAGTCGTTTGGGGGCTTTATTTTATATTTTTACAGGGGGAATGGTGCACACCAAAATATACTTTAAATCTGAGGTCATTTTGATAGTGAATGATTTATTGTTCCTTATGAAAATCCGTAAAATCATACGATTTCTGGAGATAATCGATTAATGTAATTTGAGAAACTACTGAATAACTGTAAAATCACATTTACATCATCTTTGTGACCAAATTAACTGTTTGTTGAGACAATTTGTGAAAAACCATGGCCTCCCGAACGAAAACAATGACTGCGCAGTTATTCGCATCACCATTAGAGTCAGGAGTCAGTTTTGCCTAACTATACGACTTGCATGATTCGTCACGTTGTATTGGACAGGGATTCTATACACACGTTTCTCAATGGGATTACACATTGTATTGTACTCATCGGGATATACTGTACATAATTTTAAGATACTTAATAGTATATGTTTATACTATATTTCTTTGCCATTTTAGCTGTTAATAATAATAATAATAATACTTAAAACATATATTTTGAAGGTCGTGCATAATTACCGTAACTACATGTAGACCTTCAGGCTACCTGACTCGAAATATTTGTATTGTTATTCTCAAAAACGTGATTGATAACACGACTGTCATTGTACCAGCATGTTATGAAATATTCATCATTTTGATCTCTGTTTCAATAATTGGTAATACGTTTTCAACCAACGGGGTCATAATTCATCTATTGTGTATAATGCCAAGTTGTTTATAACGGTGAATTCCATTTTCATTCGCGTGCATTGAATTATCATACGCAACTTGTTTTGGATGATCGTGGGAATAGGGCCATCTGCTTGATACCACACAATTTTAAACTGATATAATTATTTGCAGTATATACCGCACACACATATATCCTTCACCCGTTGAACTTCCATTGCCACTCACCATAAGTGAGAAAAGGAGAAAAAGAGACTCCTCTCATATTTTGTTACATGCTTAAACACAGCGCGTCAAGAAAAGTCTCAAATGAAGGACATGGGAAAATTCGAGATGAATTTTGGTAATTAAAATTTTGGCATGAAAACCGTGGGAGCGCACTTTATCCAACACCCGTTTCATGGTTCTCGCGGTGAAATCTGTACAAGATCTCCGCTGTTTCACGTTGTTTTGAGCAGCACAGGCGGCCTAGGCTCCAACGGCTCTTGCCCGGGGTATGCGTTTCATTTTAGCAATTTAGTAGAGTCTGAAGAAAACGTTCTTCAATTCCAAAGCTGGTAGATTTACGGTCGTCTTGTCGGCCAATGCATAGCAGCTGGCTCGGGCATGATTGGTTGCTAGTACTGGGATCGCTTGTGTTGGAATGCCGTCTATTTGCAATGAAAATACATTCACTGGTCGTCCTCTTCCAAACATCCTCTCTGCATATAAGGACATTTCTAGATGCAGCTAAGAATAGATCAAATATATGATGTTTAATTCATTATTTCTATACTTCTTTCAAAACGAGAGATATAAGATGCAAATTAAAACGGATGACCGTTTGGCCCTTGTTAGTAGTTGATACCAAGTTCATTTGAGGATCTTAATGGGGTAAAGAAAGGGTGATTTGGGGGTCAAGGTCAGGTGATTGTATAGCTTGGTCATATGAGAAGACAGGTGTACATTGTAGCACGCCTACCACGCGACAGCCACGCGATACAAATACACCTCTCATCAATAGCTGGCCTTGAACAGACCCCCAAAACCGCGGGAAATTTTTACCCATCAGGATTGTTATAGTTTGAATGATTGAAGGAAACCGGTAAATACAGTTATTGTGTTGTTTATGCGTGAAAACAAATTAAATTAATGGGAGATAATGGACAGAGGTGGTGCTATTTTATACCAAATCGACTAGGATAAAAAGAGGGGTCTTATAAACCTACCTGTTTCTGTATAACACCATTCCCACGAGCAAAGAGTAATGAGCAGATGGATGGATGGCAATCCATAATGTGGTAGAATAATCATGCTAATTTTCTTTTTTTATGCATGAATTCATTTCACGTGTAAGCGATATCAACATCGCTTGGCTGGACCGACTGAGTGTTAGGTCGAGCGATGCAAAATAAACCAGTGAAGGGGAGAATAATGCTAGCCAGTAAGATTAAATGGAAGCGGACACACACACAACCAAAGACCAACTGCCAATATAACACCAAGATGTAATATTCTGACGTTTTAAAAATAATTCGAATTCGGACTTCCTTTGCCATACGGGGGGTTAAATAAGATGTAAATTATACAATGAAGGGTTATTATCTTATCTTGAAAAGGCAATGTTAAATTTTATGTTATTAAGAATTTGATCTGTTTCTTTCAGGTACCCGAAGGCGTCTTGAGACACTACGAATCCACAGAGCATTGAACGTGAGTTCAGAATGGTCAAACTACACCTACCCGACATCGTTGCATACGCTGGACTACTCGTACCGGGTCGTCTGTGGCGACAACTTCTACGGTCCCAAGTGTAGCGAGGCCTGCACCCCCAAGGATGATATCTTTGGACATTACTTGTGCAATAACCAGGGTGAACGAGTCTGTATGGATGGATGGGAAGGCACATGGTGTGACCAAGGTAAATATAAAATAATATTAACCACTAAATAACGACCAACTGGTCGATAGTATTGTTATCACCCGAAGTTTATTTATGAGAAGCCAAAGAGGGATGGACCGGTAACGATATATTTGTTTGAAAGAAGATAGGAGTTTGACTTGTGTTTAGTCTTCAAACACTTGAAGCGATAACGTGTTAAATTGAACTCACGCAGTACGCGTATACCTAATGAACACAAACCCAAAACATCATCATCAATAATACTTGAGAATATTTTATATCCAAGAAAATGGAGTGTCCCAGATATGCGCCGTTCAAATTAAGAATGAAAATAAATCAAGCCTTCAAAATTGAGTCAATCATAGAGGCGAGGTATAAAACATGCCTCCTCTGAATGCGGGGAGATCAGGAGGGATTCCAATCCTTGCCCATTTCTCCAGGGTAATTGGAAGGATGTAAAGGAATAGATTGAAATAAAATGGCACATCGTATCTAGGATTCCACGCATAGTCCTCCCGCTCGACCATCACGAGCTCGTACTACCAACTGCCAAATTCAATTTACTCCAAACTATCTCCCTCTTACCCTCCTCGACTTCAAGACGGAGGTGAAAATAAAAATAAATTAAATCTTGACCAAAATAACAGAATAATGATAATAAAATGATTTAAATTAAATTATTCATTATTAAATTTTTGTGGATTTTGATAATATATCGAATAATTATTCATAGCAAAACCGTTTACATTGAAAGTCTTTTTATCGATAAAATATGAATCCTAGCTAAAATTATGAAATCAATACATGAACTATTATGAGCACTTTGCACGAACATAACGGACTGCAGTGAAATGATTATTATGTCACAGTCTAGATGAACTGATGTGTAAATTTTGATGTTTGCACTATTGCAGTTGTGTATACATTAAGAGCGCATTATGCAGGCGGTCTGATATCTTTCATGCATGGCTGTACATATCATAGTCTCAGCCATTTCTCAAATCAGTGTTCTTTTTCTTTAGTTCGTGTTGAAATAGAAGTATTATTGATCAATATACGTACATTGCATTTAGCGAGTAACGCATCCAAATTCTCCCGCGTTCTTCCGAACCCTCACTGCTCATCATATCTTTTTTTTATTGGATGAATTGGCTTTTGACACTTTGTTTTCCATCTATATAAGTCATGGATGTATGAATGGCTTCAATATGATGGATCTATTGCTAGGTTCATCCGTAGAATAGTATAGCGAACACCTGGTCTTGTGCCATTGTACCCTTCACGTGTGATAGATCGTGAATAGAAGGCACAAGGATGGCATAGAAATCCTCTTTCTGGTGGCATGGAAACAGTCTTTAGAAATAGCATAATGCAGCAAAACACAATGTTAGATTTTTTTTATGAAAGTGTACATTTTGGGCTCCGCTTGAATTATTGTGCGATTCGCACGTCTGCTAAATTGAGAGAATGCGCGCCAATTCTAATGTCACGTGCCGACTAGACTTGTTTTGTATGAGACATTGTATGTCATCATATGACCTTAACATAGTTAGCAAACATATTAACGAATATAATGATAAGATATCTTAAAAGCAAATTATTCATATGTTAATTAAGCAATAACTGCATGAAAGCGAATGATTTGATGCAATGACAATTTTTAAATATAAAACAAGAACGCGCCGAGCTCTTTTTCTGGGCCTTTAATTATTTTTTTTTTTTTTAAATAGATGCCATAACACGCCCCTGGGTCCAGAGCTGATTTTGTCAATGGGCAATGGAGCACGCGAGACAGACTCGGGAGTAGAAAGCTCTTGACGCGAGCGCACGCGACCAGACCAAAACCACCATTTCTCTATGCATATCATTAACATAATGAACTATACACTCCCAGCCACTCATTCATTCCCCCACTTCAAATATAGTCAGGTCGATTTTTGGTTTGACCCCCATCAAATGGACGAGAATCGTGAAGATTGGTTGGACCATCTGCTCATTTTATCAGATAATTATTTTGAATTTAATTGAAATGTTTGGACCGCAAAATGCAGAAATGTAATGAAATCGGATGCAATGCCATTCTGTATTGTCTGTAACATAAACAACAAGACACCTTTGATACGAGTTACGATGATAAACGCTCCCCTACAAGTAGCTATTTTACAAGTATCTCATTCAGTTTTGCGTGGGTGAAGATGGTTCATTGATGAAGACGATGCGAATTCTTATTAACATATACAACCCCTCCAGCTGTATTTAAAAGGGATACAGTGAATGATGCATGGGGATTTGGAGCGCTTTTAAGTTTGCGTGCCTCGATCTACTCTTTCCTTTACATTTCCAATTCATCTCAGCGTAAAATGGCGCTCAGCTTATCACTCTCACTATGTCTGAAAGCCCCAAGGATTTGAGAGTAAGCGGTTAGGTCAGCCAGGTTTTTCCTCATCGATTCAATCTTTACGTTTATACAAGCTTCCTTACTAAACACTCCGAAAAGGAAAGGGAAAGCAGGCAAAAGAGGGAGAGAGAGAGAGAAGAAAAGGAGAGATAGCGATGGGAAGAAACTTGATAACAATGAAAGTGACAAATTCAAAGATGTTGGATGTTGAAGGGTGTTTGGTTAGATGCAACATGAACTCTCTAGAGGTCTACCCAAAGATGTAGAGATGTTGAACATGAGCTCAATACAAACACAACGCTTCTAGAAGAGCGAGGGGTATATCAATGGGTTTGGAGAACTGCAGCTCGTATTGAATCACCAGGGTTCTAGCGACACCATCAGAGCATGCGCAGTAAATTTAGCAAGGCAATTTTTCTTCGGAATAGCTAATGTACCATTGATTCAGCAATTTATTTCCATTCATCAACTCTAATGCATTCTTTCTCTTCTCTCATATCCTTCCTTCCTTCCCCTACAGCCGTTTGTTCAGAAGGATGCGTGCATGGCTCGTGCGACTCACCAAACTCTTGCAGGTAAGATAATGAACCAAAGTTCTTCTTTTAGCTATAAAGATAGATTGAGGTTTTTCTTTAACCTCCTTTTCCAGGTAAATTCTTTTTGACCCAAATTTTATAAACATTTTAAAATGAGGCTATCTGAAAAGTTAAAAAAAGTTAAGTAAGTCAAAAAGAATTGATGATAGGCCATGAAGATGAGAATTGACCCAGACGCAATGGTCTCTTACCTTGGAAGCAACCTCCTCCATCCATCTCATCTTTCTCTACCAATGAATCAGATCCCTGTAGTGAACAAGGTCGGTGCCTTGAAAACATATGAATATTAAATCTGTAAAACGCATACGCCTTTTTACCCCTTGGAAGATTATCCGCCACGCGTGTCACGATGTAGTGGCGGCGTTGATTCAATTACAAGGTATACATGAGAGCGGTGCTGAGCTCAAATGCCCACGTCTTCTTTCATTAGCACTGCTCAAGATGATATATAGATGGCATATGCAGAGAGAGAGAGTGATTCCCCTGCCCTGACTCGTTCCTTCATATGATGTTCTTGTCACGTATGATAAAGTGATACACACTTATTAGGGTCTGTGGAAATTCTATTCAAAGTTAATGAATTGAGACCAAACGTAGACAATTGGATATCATCTGGCATTCGGCTCAACATTACAATACATGAAACGTTTCTGCTTAAATACTCAACAATACCTGTAAAGGGGGAAACGCAAATATCATGTTTTATGTTCTATGTTTGTTACAAACTAACGTTTTATTATCATACTCCATTTTTTATTGATAGGTGCGAGAATGGGTACAAAGGAGCTGCATGTGACCAGTGTGAGACCTATGCTGGTTGTCAACGTGGAACCTGTACCGTACCAGGAGAGTGCATCTGTGAATCGGGCTGGGGAGGAATCCTTTGCGATAGAGGTAAATGTTCACAATCACTAGAATTTATTAAAACGAACTTTTATTGGAGCAAGATGTATGTAAATTCAGAAGGTATTATAATGTTTAGCTATCTTACATCTAAAAACATCCTCATAAGTTTCCGATCTTGAATAATTTTATAAGTTGATAATTTCAAGATGATTGTACCATGCTAACAAATGCTTCTTCTTACTGTGTCTTCGTTTAGATCTGAACTACTGCACCCACCAGCAGCCGTGCATGAATGGAGGTACTTGCCGAAACGAAGGACCTCTGAGCTTCCAATGCTACTGCCCACCTAGCTTCACTGGACAGACCTGTGAAACAGCAGAGGCTTGTCCTTGTCTTAACGGTGGAACTTGCAGGGTAAGAAAACTTCCTTATTAATCACAGACGTCTAAACATCCGTAGATTGTGTCTCTACAGTAGTCTTTTAAAGATTATGTCACCAGGATCATCGCATGAAGGCGTTTGACTAACGTTTATTCTGTATTCTTGTGTTCCACAGAGTGGTCCTGATGGCTATACATGCCTCTGTCCTGGCGGTTACACTGGTGATACTTGTGAGAGGCAGGTTCCTCGATGTGAAGCCAATATGTGCATGAATGGCAGCACATGTACGGAAACAACCGAAGGCTACCGCTGTGCCTGCCAAGAGGGTTTCATCGGAACTCACTGCGAGATTCGTGACCACTGCTCTTCTTCGCCTTGTCGCAACGGTAGGTTACCAAACCATGATGATCAATATGCTCTTTGAAACATACAACAAAATCAAATGATTTCTCATAGAAAAAAGGAGTAATGTTTTATGACTAAGATTCTAAGATTTGAAAGATTATTATGAATATTTGTTTTTGAAAACCTGACTAACGGACTTATTACATTTCTTTCTTTTTTCCTTAAATGCAGGAGCCACATGCCTCAACAACAACGTGGCCTACCAATGCAGATGTCCAGATGGCTTCCGTGGGGATCGATGTGAGGAGAACCTCTGCGCAACACATGGATGCGAGAACGGTGGTACCTGCCGCGCGGAATCCGATTCTGTCCATTGCGATTGTCCTCTGGGATTTAACGGTGATCACTGCCAGTTTAACGTCGACGATTGCGTCACGTCTCCCTGCAAAAACGGTGGAACCTGCATCGATTCGGTGAACGACTACCGTTGTGAATGTGCCTTTGGATTCGGCGGGCCAAATTGTAGCGATCGTTTCACGCATTGTGATGGAGACAATCCGTGTGCAAATGGAGGTACCTGCATGCGAGATGTCATGGGAGGATTCATGTGTGCCTGTGCAGAAGGATGGAGAGGTACAACATGTACGCAATCTACCGGGAATGTACAGACACCGAAGCCTTCTACAGACTGGCAGCATGGTTCACAACCGAACAATGTCAGGGCCACGAGTTCACCCAATACCAGCTTTGGATTATCGGATACCACGCAGCTGGTCATCTACGTTGCTTTTGGATTATTGGTGATTGTGCTCGTTATTATTCTGATTATTGTAGTGTATAGGAAGCAACATCATCCCGATCCAAGACAAGACCTGGAATCAAATACGACATCAACGCCAAATAACAGGAATAGACTTACATATAAAGACAATTTTTCGCAAGAGGAAAAAGTACTGCCTCTCTTGAGCATTAGTGAAAAAGTGTGCAACAAAGAGATGGACACATATAGCAAAGCAAATTCGCAAAATACGTCGTCAGCTTTGCAACATAAAACAACAAATCACAAAGACTACTCAATTAAAGAGTATGAAGGTCCGCCTCCTTCAGTGAACAAATTGATGATTATTCCAACATCATCAAGTATGCATTATGTGGCACAAGCAAGACATTCTTATCCGAGATATGACTCTGAAGATTATTATTATTATGATGAAAAATCAGTGCAACTTAAGAGAACAGACTCTTTGCAAACGCCTAGTCAAAGTTCTTCGTCACAGAGTACGCCTAGACACACGGGGACATGCCCAATCTCACAAATATCGTAAGTATACACACGTCCTAGTTTTCTACAATCAATACCAACGTACCGTACTATGTCATGTTTTTCAAATCGATTTCCATGAAATGATCGTTGAAATTGCTTTCAGGGAAGATATGAATAATGCCATGGGCGAAAGAAGTATAGCATACTCACATAATAATTTGCAATGAGGGAGAGGAGAAAATATGTCGAGTGTTACAGAAGGTTTAACGAAAACGATTTCATTAATGCTATCAACCAGTTCAAATTTCTGACAACTATATAGAATTCAATCGACAAACATGCATTCAATCGAAGCCATAATATATCTGAGACTTGTTATGAAAATAGAAAAGTTCAGCGTACTATACTTGCTGACTGACTTCGAACGGAATTAAGTCTCCATAGATGATACGATCATGGAGATGCTGTATCCATGGCAACTAAACGCGATTAGGGAATGCATCTTCATTTTTAGACGTGTTGTCAGTGATGTGGATTGATGGAACACTTCGCTGAGAAGAGAAGGGTCGTCATTTACATCAAATTCACCCGGTTTTTATTTATTGCCTACCCTGGTACTACTGTCGCATGAGCCGTGACAATACTAGAATGCATCAACCATGCATCATTTTATCTAGAGACAAAGTGGGGGAATAGGGGTTGGAAAGCGATATACTGGGAATTACATGAATCGACTCTCACGATTCGTTGCATAATTTATATTTTAATGCATTTGTATTGAATAAATAGTCAAAGTGTAAAAATGAAGAGAGAGGGAAATTTACTGAAGTGGTTTTGTAACAAAATAATAAAACCAATATGCTTTGCAAGTCGTGTTGGAAAACAATGAAGATTTTTCACCTGATCATGTTACATGTATGTACAGTAAACCTCTCTGATAACGACACTAACCTCTCTGCAAATGATGGAATTTGGTTTAATAATACATTTAACAAATAAGTGAAATGGTATTTCCCCGAGGATCATATTAATTGTACATGATCGAAGTGGTGACTGATCTCATTGACGAAAGCATAATACTCTGTGATGTATAGTACGAAGCTATAATCGATACAATACGTACTATATTCAAGCAGAATCATATTAGCTTTATTCTGTTAACATATGTTCTCTTATTTTGACGTTTCTTTACAGAGCTGTGGTTGAAGACAGCAGGGGCACAACAACGCCGACGACAGGCAGATTACATGCCACTGAGGTAATTATCATCCATCTTTTATCATCGATCTCAAATCAATCAATATCATTCCATTAAGTCTCATGTTTTACCGGCTACATGATGGAATATGTTTCATACTAAAGTCTTCATCAATCAGTGATCCAACCTAAATAGATTCTCTGTTTGGGTGAGCACAAGACCAACACACCTTGTATTGTGTTCCTGTAAAACCTGTTTTAACATATTCTTGTTGCAACAAAAGAAAAAGGAAAATGTTCTCCTTATTATTGGAAAAGCACAAAATATCCTGTTCCTTTGCCCAACATCGAATCGAATAAATACAATGTCATGTTGCTGTTATTGAAATAAATAATGTGTAGAAAGGTATAACTTGTTCAAGCAGTTACATCGTCGATGTTTATACTTGTATTACCGAAACAAATGTGTACTTTGTTATCTAATTTCGGCTCCTTTATGTGACTGAAGTTATTATTGAAAGCTTGGTATGTTATGACACCGTTGTCTCGATTGGCGCTCAATATTTATTAGCAAATATCCCTTCATCTGAGAAAAGAACAAAACCCGCCTTGTTCAAATTTCAAAATAGATATCCTACCAAGAGATGTTATGTCTGATTTATAAAAAGACAGCAACTGATACAGCTGCAGACAATATAAAGTTTGTTGTGTTGCTGATGGGCTGGTAGATGTTATGGGTTGATGGTTGTTTGATAACCGGGACAATCATTGACTGTAATGATCATATGGTTTGGGATGTCCTCTCAATACATTGTTAGTTAGATGACATGATGGGTCGGATAGGCTGTGAGAGATATCAATGTGATGGATAGGTTTTAGTTTAGATAGGAAGGGAAGGTAAAGTAGAGGGTGAGCTAGTCTTAACGGCACGCCGAGAATGTGGGTCGTTCAGACGGGACTGACCTATCACGGGACCAATGTATTCTCCCTAACAGACACACGCGTGTATATCATTAGAAGCAATGTAATTCAGAAAATACTTGTTAAATCGAAACCCATGGTGATCAAGACGTATTTAGTGTGGAAGTCAATATCATGACTTCAATAATTTTTCCGAAGTGCGATGTTTTCCCTAACCATGGTCTAACCAAAGGGGCGCGAGAATTGTTTTAATTTGTTTTTGCAGAAGCTTGGCAAGCAAAGCGAATACATTTCGAAAACATATAAATACTCAAACAACATCACATAAGGGAGAATAAATAATATCCGCTCTTTGACGCCAGGCCATGTTGAGGTACCCATTCGCATCTAATAAGAAGGGGTCACTATCCACGCGAGTCAGGTCAGGTTACTCCGCGCTGCACGTAGGCTTGGACTCAAACCAAATCACAGCCACTCACTTAACAATAGCCTTCCACCATCATCATCACAATCAACCATTAACATAATATTAACGTTCCATTAAAATACTAGTATGCGATGGTACCTGCTTATTTCTAGCACACATTTCTGGATTAATTTTCGTATTTTTATCTTTCTTTGAACCGTATCCAGTGTTAAAAACCTGAAAATCATATATAGTAGGGGGGAATTATTGAAAGAGGATAGAGTGTATTGTTGATTCATCGCTCGCGGCACGATTGAACAGAGACCAGTTTGATCACGTGGTCATTATGGGTACCAGGTGCAAGTCGTATTCGGACCAATCGCGTGGCTCCGTACCTATGTTTGCCGCTATGGCACGCTTGTTTGTTGTCATAACATTCATATGCTAATAAGAGCGATGGAAAGCCCATGTTATGGTCCAATATTGGAGCAAAACATTGGAAAAGGAGTGTTTTGTTTGGGGACGGACCTCGACGTTAAACTTAGTTAGAAATCCAATGTAACTGCTTGAAACGAGTTGTACAATAATAACTGTAGTTTTTAATCTGCATCTTTAACACCTTGTAACAACACTGAATTTCTTGCAACTCTGAATTAACCAATGTTTTCATTTGTATCTCCTATGTACAGGTATGAGAGAAGGACGGGGAAAGATGTTGCAATATTATTTTCTTCTTGCGCTATTGTATTCAACGCTATCATCCACTGCCATGGTATACAGCGCCGCTCATTGATGGTGGATTACCCTATGGGAGAAAGAGGGAGGAGGAGGAGGAGGAGGAGGAGAGACTTAATGATAAAATGGAGGGCGCCGAACTAATTGAATCTAAATAAATATCTTTTAAGAAAAAAATTATCGCCACCAAATTCTATGCACCGTTTAATCTTTCATGCCATGCCAGGTGATCTGGTATTAGCAGCTCTCATATCCAATTTTGTCTACAAGTTTTTGGAGATAAAAAGCCGTTGTGTGCCTTTTTGGAAAGATAACAAGAATTATGATAAAAGAATTTAAATTATTGTGTTCTTTTACACGCAGCAATATTTAAATGATTATTATTGTTATCTGTAATTTGCAATTGAGAATTTAATCATGATTATTCACTCTAAAAATCCAGTAAAAACAGGCGCTCACCAATACCATTATCCCAAATCATTGTGTACAAGAAGATGAGGAAGGAGAAATAAAACTCATCCAAACTTGTTCTTGGCATTATTTCATCATTAAAACTTTGTACAAAGTTTCACAAAATGTGCTGTATTTGAAACATATAAACACAATATACGGTTTCTGCAAACGTTCAAATTCTGTAGGCTAGAATCATGTTATCAGTCAGTGGAGCTGTCTTGTGAAAAGTGACATTATAAATATCGGGGCAGAATCTTGCCATTTTCATTCAAAACTCGTGTAGAAATTGATGACCGTTTTATTGGACGTACTCAACTGTTTTCAGTACGTATTACACACTAGATATCAGACATGGGAGTAGCAGTCGTTTTTGTATTCCAAATTTGCTACTTATATTTATTAAATATGAGAAGAAAATGAAAAAAAAAAAAAAAGATTTAATAAGAAAATTTTAAAGTACACATTGTAGAAAATGTACTACTTCTTCTACTATTACTACTACTGATGTGTTAAATTATTGAGATATAAAGTTTTCTTTTGATATATTTTATATATTTTTGTGAGTTGAGATTTTTTTGTTTGATTCTGTTATTTTAAACAAAGTTATGATGTGAAGCTTAATCGTATCATGTGACGTATGTATTTGAAACGCTTCCATAGAATTTCATCTTAATTCAATTTAACACGAAACAGCCTACATTTAGCTGTCTCATGGAAACTGAATTTTGATGAAAGTCTAACGGAAACTATATTTAAAAAACCATGTGTTTTTTATAAATTAATTCACTTTGTAACTTAAATTTTTGCTATGCAGAGGGACCAAAATGTAAGTTATTGTGCTCATATTTTACGAGCAATCGTGTTATTGTTAGCTTTACCAATACAACTCATTACAAACATTAATATTTAAATGTTTTTGAGAAATTAAAGAAAAAAATCAACAATATTGTTCTGATTGAAAGTGTTCACAATCTCGGCCAATTTTACTACACATTGTTAAAGTCATTTTTGTTAATGCTATGTATATTTCTATAGCTCGAAGTATGTACAATTTGTACATAATGTGGATAAAACAAAATTAATTCAACTTCAAACAACTCTCGTCGTACGTGAGCACTGATTATGGTACTGTTGCATTCGAAAATCGAATAAAGAAAACGCAAAAAAGTTACCGCCGAAAACTCGTGTGTATTTCTCTTTCTATTTCCGTAATCGTAAACTAGAGATGTTTTGAGTAATGCTTGAATGTTGTGAATATGGTGTAGCTAATAAAGAAAAAAAAAGTGAGCAAAAGAGAGAGAGAGAGACAGAGAGAGAGAGAGACAGAAAGAGAAAGAAAAAGAGGGAAAGTGTGAGAAAGAGAGAGAGAAAGAAAGAAAGAGAAGGGAGGTATACAATACGGAGAGGCTCATGAGAGACGGAAAGTAGGAAGACGGCAGACTGTAAGATTATGCAGAGTTGAGAGAGGCATACATAAATAATGTGAGGTTCAGATGGAAGAAGAAAAGTAAAATAAGTATTAAAAAAAGAAATCATACAAAAATAAAGTATTTACTGCAAGCTGAAGCAAAAATGTAAATAAGCATTGTGGCAAATTTGAGATAAAACGATAGTAATCATGGCCATAATCAATTTTATACAAACGATATCTAAAACCTTCTTTTTTTAGTCCAGTATTATGACACACAGAATAATTGTAATGGTGTCAAGAGGTCAAGAGAAACCTAAACGTATTAAGGAAATCAATTTTTATAAGATTTCTGGTGTAGGAAGAAGCCCACAACTCAAAATGTGTAAGAAGGTCACATAACCTTTTGGGAATCTATAATTATTATTTTTATCTTTAAAAAAAAAAAAATCCATATTCCCCTTTAAAAGCTGAAAATCAGACCATTACTTTAACAAGATTTTTTTTTTCAGTGAAACTTCTCTTTAAGATACTAAACTATTATTCTTTGAATTTATCATGACAAAATGGAGTGGGCACATTTGAGGAGAAACAGTGAGGTTGCTTTGTCACATTTGAAGTGGAGTCAGGATATATGAAGACACACTGATTATAAGGGCAGCCAGTCCGAAATGTGGATTCCAAAACAGGATCAGATACTTGTGACTTTTTGCACATCTTCGCAAAGTCTCTACAATAAGGTGTCATTAATCCATTCTACTTAGCAATCCTCGTTTACCCACAATAAATCCCCCTGAAATCACCTCCATTTATATCTCCACTCCTGATTGTGCGCCTCGCTTTTCAGAGCTCCTATAGAAAGCACATGATAGTTTGCAAACATGACAGTACACAATAAAGTATTGTGCGTTTACCATTTTACTTTCTTTCTCTTGCGCATAGCTCTGTTGTTTACAACGCCTTTGTGGCATGAAAAGGCTGTGTATTCTTTAGAGTAATACGGGTAACGAATCGTGAGTTTTCCCACGGTCACCAGATCTGATCAGGGCAGAGATTTTCTGACTCATTTCATAGTTTCATAGATAATCGTAGCATGCATGGTGAGAATCATTTGCTGCATACATTATCCAGATCATTGAATTAGATGTGATCAGAGGTATGATCAATTGTCGCCCCTTTTTATCCGAGATTTGTTGTTAATGTGTCGAAAATAATATTATAAATACTATTTTTGATACGTATGATTATAATAATCATTGTAAGAAAGGGGCAAAAAGACAGAAAGACAACGGAGATAAATTTAGTCAAAACAAACATTTTAAGTATTATTTCAAGTTTTCAACCATGAAAAGTATAAAAACATTTTTAGAATCTAAGTGAAAGAAAAAGGAAAACGGATATAATAATACCAAAATATTGCATTGATTGCTTTGTGGCTCGACATTCTTTGATTTTTTTTTTTACTTTTGACACACCTGGGTATGGGCCTCACAGATCAAGGAACAGATTGACCACCCCTTAAAAAAGACAACAACAATAACAAAACAAAACATGATGTCGTAAAGGAGTGTTAAACAAATAGAAAACAGAATATAATGAAACAAGAAGGCCTACATCTTTCACTATGTTACCATTTAAAGAACCCCGAGAAGTCCCCCAAATCAGGGGCTTATTTTGTGGATCTTCAGCCATTCAAAAATGTACAGAATGAAATTGGTCTTGGTAAGGTTTTAATTAAACGTGAAAACATGCGGGTATAGTACAGGCTATAGACAGGGTATAGATTTTGTTTTATTCTCTTATATATTCCTATCATTGACATGTGTTCAATAGGTAATAGGCTTCGATTAGGCACCATATCATGAATATTGTTGGGGGAAAAAAAACATATTTCTCAATCATAAAAGGACAATTAAATAATTCAACATGATGTCAAACCAACCATGTTTTTGAAAATAAATCATCATTTATCTATTTCTTGTTTAAAAAGTATTATGACAGGATTTTGAACGAAGCAGCCTACATATTTAAGATTAGAAATCAAGCCAATCAGTCATGACTATATAGAAACATCCAACCCCGCTAGTTTCTCATCTCCATAAGATCTGAGATATTCAACCTGGAGATCACCCACGTTTTGCCAAAGTCAGTACTGACACACAAACTGGACAAAATCATTCTTGATTGGTAAGTAGTGTCATGTTTAGATGTTTGACCGATGTCCACCTTTCTACACTATCATGACTATTGTCCATCACGTTTTCATCAATGGTCATTCGTGACTCGGATAAAAGGGAGATGCTAATTGGCCATATGGTATGACGTATCAATCAACATCACCAATCAGAATCAAGGTTACCATCTGGGCTCATCTGAGGATATAGTTCAACTCTAGCGGACTCGATGAAGATTAGGATTCAAATAAGAAGAAAAGATTCTGTTTAGCCTTTTTTTTAGATTGAGTGATGGATTGTGATCACTGATAAGTATGATAAGTAAGATGAAGTATAATCACTCTGAAAATGAAGCTACATAAATAAAATATAACAATTTTAAAGTCCTTTTACATCCAAAGGGTTCTTGGATAACTACCCTCTGTACAATTACTCCCGGACAACCTTAAAGGGGAAGTTCACCCTGGAATTTTAATAGTTTTTAAAAATGCAGAAAAATAAAAGAAAACATATCAATTCTAGTTGTAAACTTAAGGGGAAGAGGGCGCTATCACTCTACGCAAAGCGAACGCGGCCATAGACATTTTGTATTTTTGGCACAGTTTTTTCACTTTGTTTTCTTGATTATGGCGAGCAACTACTTTTCAAAGAAATGTTCAACTTGAATAAGTACGCTAAGAGTCTGAATTTTTCAAAAATAGGAATAACTTATTGCAAAGGGAAAAAAAGTCCTGTCACTTGTGTCAATTCGAAATCCTAGTCAGATCAGATTCCTGTACAATATGGCCATTTTGCTCTCAAAATAGCTCATACGCCGCATAATCATCTTCCTGGATAACGCATAATTATATTACAGCTTACTGTTCAAGCAGTTTTTAAAAGCTTGAATTCTCAGCTTTCCAAAGATGGTACATTCATTTCGATTGGTTAAGAAAAAGTCCTGTCACTTTGAACATTATCACAATCATCAGGCCGCGTAACCAGGGGGGTTCGGGGGTTCGAACGAACAAGGCGAGCAGGGTCGCTTGACCAAAAAAAAAAAAAAAAAAAAAAAATTAAAACTCCCACTTTTTTGCAGAAATGCAGCAGATACTTGAACATGTTGAACAGAAATCAAGAAAGGAAGATTTAATCACTTTGCTTTCAGTCCCCCTACATGTAAAATCTTTCGCTCGCGCTTCGCGCTCGCAACATTCTATTTTGGGGATGATAATCATGTTTTTCAGAACAAATTACGCAGGAATTACACTTAAACCATTTCGCAGGAATGTTTTCGTTTGCATTTGTGTTTTATTTTTGTATTTTAAAATGATGTTATCTTCAATGTTAAGAAATGGCATAACAGAAATAAGGCCTAGTGGCAGAGGCGGTGGAACGGGGGGGGGGCAGGGGCACAGTGACCCAATTTTTTAATCCACCCTATAAAAGTGCCTTTATTCATGACCAAAAAGTGTCCCTTTTCTAAGCTAAAAAATTGTCATCTTTATACTAAAAAGAAGCCTTTCAGAGTTTTGAAGGTCCCGTGGACAATTTATGTTTAAAAAGGGGCACTTTTAATACTAAAAGGGTCCCTTGCATATCAATTCTACTCTATGTAAAATGTAAAGTTAACGTATACCAATGTGTGGCATTGAATCGTAATTAAACAAGGCGCGTCCATTATCTAAGAGGCCAGACGCAACAAAGTAACGTTGGAAATACGGCTGAGAAGCGCAGAAATCTGTACAGCTGACTGCAATAACAAAAACTCGCGTAAGAAGACTTCCCTGCATTCGAATGGTATCGCCCGTCCGGTGAGGAGCAAATACTGGCGTGGAGGTGAAAGAAATTTATGAACTTTTCTCATGGTTTTAATTAGTAGATGCTTCAGACCAGATGGAGGAAAAAGACATTTTGGAAAGCCTATAAACATGATTGTGCTGAAGTTGTAATCAGAACCTGTATTTACATAGATTGATGCTCCAAACCAAGAGATCTCACCAAGACGCCGTTTGCATTATTTTCTATGCGATATGCATGTGATTTGCGTAAACATTGACCCAATCGAGAAAAAAATCTCTTATAATAGTTCAAAGTGACAGGACTTTTTTTTAACCAAGTGAAATAAATATACCATTAATGGAAAGCTGAGAATTCAAACTTTTAAAAACCGTGTGATCATTAAAGTGTAATGAGCTGTTCTGGGCTCAAAATTGGCAATATTGTACAGGAATATGTTCTGACCAGGCTTTCGAATTGATTCAAGTGACAGGACTTTTTTTTCCCTTTGCAATAAGTTATCCCTATTTCTGAAAAATTCAGACTGTGAACGTACTCAATCAAGCTGATCATTTCTTTGAAAGGGTAGTTGCTCGCCACAATAAAGAAAATAAAGTGAAAAACTGTCCAAAAACAGAAAAAGTAAATGGGAGCGTTCGCTTTGAGTAGAATGGTAGCGCCCTCTATCTCTTAAGTTTACAACTAGAATTGATATGTTACTCCATATGTCTTTAAAAATCCCTAATTTTCGGCTCGCGCTTCGCGCTCGCGGATACTAAATAGGGTCTATATATAATGCACAATAAACTACAATTTTGAGCTCAAAGTTTTTCTACTCGCGCTTCGCGTTTGAGGATATTGGGGGTAACAGAGGCGGTACAACCGGGGGGGGGGGCAGGGGGCATAGTGCCCCCATTTTTTCATGCACTCTAAAAGTGCCCCTTTTTATACTAAAAAGAAGCCTTTCATACTCTTTAAAAGTCCCATGGAAAATAACATTTCTTCAAAAGTATCACTTACAATACTAAAAAGTGCTCCTTTTCTTTACTTCATATACCCCAAATTTTCCTGCTCGGTCACTAGGCGACCTCGAACTGTAAAATTTACAAACAATAAGTATTTAAAAAAAAAAGGGTTGGACCCAGTGCTCTCTGCTGGAGACAAACCTTGTCAAAAGAATTGTTGCAATTGTGTTTGGGCTAGATTGGGGAAGGCCTAGGTGCTTGCAGCTCACAAAATATTCATAGCAAAGATTATTAATAAGCCAAGATTATTATGTATCTTCAGTATGGATCCTAGAAAGAGTCTATAAGGCACGATTTTTAGCTCAAAACTTTCAGCTCGCGGATACTAAATAGGATCTATATTGCACAATTAACTCTAATTTTGTTCTCAAAATTTTGAGCTCTCGCTTCGCGCTCGCATTCCTATATATTCATTACTCAATGAACAATAAAAAAAAAAGCCATTAAGATTCTTAAAATGTTCAGCTCGCGATTCGCGCTCGCGGATACTGTAAGTAGAGACTATAATGCACAATTAACCCCAGTTTTTAGCTCCTAAATAGAGTCTATAATCATGATAATGCATATTATACTCAAAGTTTAACTCAAAATTTTCGCTCGCGCTTCGCGCTCGAAAAAAAAAAATCCTTGAAAAAGGTCCACTTTTTCAGATGTCGAACCCCCCCGTAAAAATCCTAGTTACGGGCCTGTCAATCATGACAATAGAATCTTTACTCGATGGGGCGATATTTCCGCATATCACATGCATATCGCATGTGGACGGCGTCTTCGCAAGAGGTGACAAGATCACTATTTATATCAATAATCGTTTGGAACATCAATCTATGTGAAATAAAGATTCTGATTACAACTTCAGCACAATCGTGTTATAGGCTTGCCAGAACGTCTTTTCCCCAATCTGGTCTGAAGCATCTACCTACGAAAACTATGATAAAAGTTCAATTATTTCTTTTATGTCCATGAGTAATTTGCTCAAACAGATCGACAGACAAATACCATTCAACCACAGGGAAGTTTTCTTAGGCGAGTTTTTGTACGCTAAGGAATAACTGCATGCAGTTGTCAACTGTTCTCTTCCCGTCGTCAGCGCGGGTTTAGTTGACAAAATTTTATGTGGAGCCGTATAATTTTCTGCGCCGCTCAGCTGTATTTCCACTAAACTCATGAATGCAGTGTTGCGTTTCCTCTCCTCAAATAATGGACGCGTCTTTATGTTAAGATTTATTGCCATACGTTAGATTTACATTTCACGTGGAGTAGAATTGATATGATATGAGTGAAAGTTTGAAGAAAATCAACCTCAAAATAGCGAAGTTATGAATATTTAAAGTTTCGATTCTGTGACGTCACGTGTCTCATGTCAGTGTTGTGTATGAAAATTCCATAAATTTGTCTTTTTCATGGTTCTTGATAAGGGAATTGGTCAATTTGATAGAGGCATGCATATGAACATAGGTTTGATGATATATCTACCGTACAGGTGAAATAACTAATAATCTTCTGAAAAAATGACACTTTATGGAATTTACATTACATAACACATAGGAGAGCAGCTCGCACGTGACGTCACATAATCAAAACTTTGAATATTCATAACTTCGTTATTCTTTGCTCGATTTTCTTCAAACCTTCATTCATATTTTTCTTTTATAATTCTGCATTTTTTAAAACCAAATTAAACCCAGGGTGAAGTTACCCATTAAAGTAACCTTAACTTGGGGGGGGGGGTTGTCCTGATACACACCAGAACCCCAAACATTAATTTTTGTTTGTCCAAATGTAAAAATGAAAAAGAGTTTAGAGGGGGGGAAAGCTGATATTTATGAATTGTACTTTGATTTAATGGTGCTTTAATACTTCAAGAATTATTAAATTTATGCATTTACATTTGAAAAAATTATAGATGTCAAAGCTCGGTCCAATCTGGAGATTATGTAAAAAGGAACGATGTGTTAACACACTATGCATTACGCATATTGTTGTCGTTTCTTGATGTTTTACTTTTTTTAATGTGCTTCTTTTTCGAGGATTATGTAACGGAAATCCGCTCGATGTGTATCACAAACCTGGTGCTTATATAGCGATGTGATATTTCTATAGTCGGATGATGAGAGTATCTTTATCTATCATCGCTTTGTGATTATGATAGAGGGATTAAAAAGCTTTGGGTATGAGATAGGAGGCAAGCGACACCCCGATAGAAATATCTAGAGCGAACAGATTCTGGGGTCAAGTCCACATAAAGACATATGAGATCTCCTCATCGAGATTTATTATCAGTCGCCTCATCTCCGCTTTATTCCAGTTCATAATGACATATTGCAAAGATCCTGTGACTTCATATATATATATATATATTTTTTTTCTTTTCAAACCTGAGTCTATATAAAATTGGCTTATCATAATTTATGTAAGAATGGGTATGTATATGATTTTGTTGTACTTATGTCATGTAACAGAAATGTTACTTTTTTATAAGTGATATGTAAAATAGAACAAATGGAATGAAAGTGAAATATTAATATACATCCATGCTCAGTCACAACAGACACACAAAACGACAGTGTAGATAATACCCGATGTTACAATAAATGTGTAAAATTCTAGATCGACATCTATATGAACATATAATTTTCATTAAGATTCAGATGATTCAGAATACCTTTAGAAAATATTAAAATGATATCTGTATTCAAATCTGCATACTCGATTTGTTGTTAAATTTATCAGGTTTATAAAGTAATCGATATAGTGATTTGAACGGTGGATACCGAATAAAAATGTTAGGCAATCATGGAGATCCAAATTCTTAACAGAATATAACTGAGAATTTCCGTGCCGAAAAAAATTCCGAAGAGTCAATTACAATGGGTCAAATCCACACAGTCGACTCTGTGAACACAGTGTCCGAGTTCTTGACCTTGTGTGGTTTGTCCCATTTGGCCCAGTGTCGGTACAGGAAAAAAGTACGACATAATGTGACCACAGTGTGTTCACAATGTGTTCACATTGTGTTCATTATACTGTGGGACACTGTGTGTTTTTCCGGCAAGGTCGTAGGACTTAAAAATTCAAAATCAGGATTGAAATTTTGATTGTTCTACAACTGATCTCACGATTATGTTAGAAATATGAATAATCAAAACATTGGAACTGTCCTGAAAAACAGGTCTGTTCAAATAGGATTTCCTATAGCTGTCAAAACTGTTAAAAGAGGAAAAGAAACCAATGTTCAATGATGGGAAATATTAGGGATTCACCACAGAGACAACACAATACAATAATCTGTCATTTGGTTTTAATAATTCTTCGTATTGATTTTAGCATGATTGTAACGGATTTCTGGTTCTCATAGTAAAGTGGGGTTATTTTAGGACCCTGGATAAAACGTGCGTCATAGATGAGAAGACTGTGTTATGATACTGAATGATGAAGGATGTCATGACGATTGCTCTGGATCGAATCAGATGAAGAAAGTTCCTTAATTACTTCTATTTTAATTTGATTGATTATTTTTTTTATCAAGTTCCCTGTATGATAATAATAAATTAATTAATGCATACGTAATCAGAAGGTGCACTTAGTTTTTGAAAGCTCACTTTGAATAATATACTAATATGTTGTTATACGAGACCGTGAGAGTTTCACTTCGGATTTCGATTTCTAACATGTCTATGATGAAGCATGTCATGACGAATGCTGTGGATGGAATCAATTGAAAAAAAGTTCACCAATATTCCTTGTTTATAATTTTGATTACGCCTAATTATACGTAATCAGAAGGTGCACTTAGTTTCTAAAAGCTTTCCTCGAATAATACCTGATAATGTGAATACGAGACCGTGAGAGTTTCAGTTCAGATTTCTACTTCCAACTATCAAACTATGGAAGGGTTGTTTTGTTTATGTCACGGCGAGTGTGATCACAAAGTGGCCTTCCATACTTATCGATCCAAAGACCGAAAATTTCCTGGGAAACTGGTAATTGATTGGTATAATTTGTCCTTCGATCAACCCGGAGGACGTGTCAAATCGTAGAGATCCCACGCACACACCAGTACAAGGTGTCGTGTGCCCGCCATCTGCTGTACGTGGCCCGGGTCAAGATATTATAAACCCCTAGTTCAATTTCTAGGGTCAGAAGATTATGTAGTTATGGTCTATTAACAAGTTTTAAATGGTTCATGTTCATAACGAAAAGCAATATACGTAACGAAACGAACATACATGGTTTTTTTTTCAAGATAGACCCCAGGTTCATTTTCTGGGGTCTGAAGATATATTGGTATTGGTCAATCAAACAATAAACGAGTTCTAAATGGTTTGTCAACTTTGTTCTGTGATCATCATTCCCGTGCGTGGTTAAAGATAAATTGGTTCCTTCATTCTCCATTTCATCATAGTTCAAACCGTGGTCAGAGGTGAGATGGTCTTAGCTACAAACATCCTGCAGCTTATTTTTTTTTTTTTATCCATCTGCCGAAGTTTAGTTACCATAATTACAGCCAAAAGAAAAAGGAGAAAATATTAATACAAATGAATGTGCTAATGCATGACATAATGAACTTGGCGAAGCGATGTTTACAGTAAAAATCCCGAACGGACTGACCTACGTCATATTAATAGCCGAGTCACACTAGTGAAACTGACTCCAAACCGACTACTATAGCTTTCCATTCGTGGTAATGTAATATTTTGGTCGGCTTGGTGTCGGTTCGGGGTCGGTTTCACCGGTGTGACTCGGCTTATAAACCTATACTTGATGACGACAGGAAAGGACAGCTCTTTAGCGCATTGTCACTTTCCACTGAATTACTGTCCTTGTACTCACGATGACCAGATACTCTTAGTTGTAACTCTCGCCTTATAATTGATTTTATTTGTTCATCTTCACTAGTTGGTTAGGACGATGCCCTTGGTCCCGTATATGCCTACCTGTGTTGGGTTTATGTTTGTCGGGCAGACGACACACTTTCAATTGATTGAATGGACACATTGCAATAATAAGTGTAAATTAGTAAACAACATCAGATAAAGAAAAAAAGTTTAAAATTACTGTTTCAATAGCTGTGCAGTTGCAATACTAAATTTATAATCAACGTTAGCATGGTTTGTATACATAAAGTAATTGTTTCAACGATATTTAATTGTACAGGATACTCTACTAACAATAGAATTCGACTTTGCACGCATTGTTTCAATTGTGTTTACAATTTATTTGTTTACAATGTACGTAAATACCAACGTTATGTTTCATTAGAAAATCAATAAATCAATATGAAATGCGATCTTCTTAATATCCATTTATTATTAGGGTAGATGTAGGGAATAGCGGACAGTAGGGAATATCGGACGGTCACCACATGTCCAGCCCTAGCTGCCAACATAAGATCAACTGGAGTTGAAATACCGGCATCTATTGGTCAGGTGGTCTGTCTAGGAAGGTTGAATGCTGTATTCGACAACAACAAGTGAGAAATCTCCGAGAAAACTACCAAAATCTGTCAAGTAGGAAAATTTGCAGCCTGAAAAATGGCCTGATGTAAAAAATGACATTTTAGAGAATGTGATGGTATAAAAATAGAATTGGGGCATGACCTCTATTTCATGCATTATGGACATGTGTGGAGGGTGGGCCAAAGTGTATGGAGTGTTTGCCCTGTACAAAGCCTGTGTATTGGGGTGGCAGTGTGTTGAAAAGTGCTAGTCAGTCATTTTTTTGTGTAGGGAATACCGGACACCACATTGACGGTTGTTTGTACTTCCGGGTTGAGTTGCTAAACATGTAGATCAAATAGTATTGCATATATAATGTATTATATGTATTTATTAAATTGTTTGACATTTTTGAAATGTCTATTTCTCTTTATTATTTATGTGATATGTCATGATCTACATGAGATATAAAGTTATTCTGAGTGTTTGAAGTTTGTTAGTAAAATGCATATAATCTTCTAAAAATGAATAATGTTATAAAAAAATCAATACAAACATGTTAAGTTGATGGTTTACATTCAAATCAGTGCTTCCAGACAGATCTTTATACAAAAAAAAAAGGGTAAAAACATACTGTCCGGTATTTCCTACACTGTAGGGAATGCCGGACAATTTACCATGACGTCATTATTTGCATATAACTGCCTCAACAAATATTTGATTACCTCGATTTTTTTGGAAAATAAAGTTGAATGATGTAGCTAAGCAATGATAATCTTTTTCTTTTGTGATTTTATTGTTTTCATGTCCTAATTAAGCAAATGAGCTTAAGTGGCCGGTATTCCCTACATCTACCCTATAAGTTTTTATTTTGCTCTATCTGAGTCCATTAAATCCATTGTGTGTTGTTTTATCAACATGATCAAAGTGAAAAGTTGGAATCAGGGTTATATAAAAGGGTATAATAATACACTGTTATAAAATTTTTTTAAAAAAACACGAAAAGTTCTTGCAGCCGGGCTTCAAGAACACCTGTAATCTGCACAATTGTTAACACAATTCACAGTAAAATTCCAGTAAAATACAGAAAACTGGTTTATGGGGTATGAAATTTTACAAATTTACGAATTATTATGGGGTATAAAATTTTACAAATTTCTTTTAATAAAAGACTTTTTTCTTTTCTTTAAAACAGACCTTTTCTGTTAAATTGCAGAATATACCAATTTTCTGTTATTTTACTGTAATTTTTACTGTGAATTGTTTTAATAATTGTGCAGTAAGATAGGTGTTCTTGAAGCCCTGCTGCAAGAACTTTTTTTTGTTCTTTTTAAGGAGAAAAAAAAAACAAAATTTTCTCCAATTGAATAGAGCAAGTCTTTTTTAAGAAAGGAAAAAGGTCTTTTATTACAGGAAATTTGTAAAATTTCATACCCCATAATAATTCTCTGTAATTTTACTGCAAATTGTCCAGTAATATAGGTTTTCCCGGCCTATTTCATACATTTATCATCCGTTTTCATTTAATGTGTATTCGAATTCGTGTGTTTGATGCGACAGACTGACTTTAGTCAAACAATAATTTCGTGTTCATGCTCTCAAAGTCGTTTTTAGGCACACAAAGTAATTATTGCAAAGTTCAAATTCGGATATAGGCATTTAATTTCATTATTTGTGCATTCAAATTAGTGCGGATGTGAGTATACAGAATAAAATGTCGAAAGGATGAAGACGAATTTGAATAGTTATTGCCGAATGTATATGCTTATTATGTGAAGTAGAATGCGCAAATACGAAATCGATCACAACAATCGTTAATTTTTATGATTGAATACGATTTTGACTCGGAACATTTCGATGCATCAGCGTTTTTTCCCGAAAATGAATGCCTCTAATATGCAATTGATTGACAAAACAAGGAAATTGGCCGGGAAAACCTATATTACAGGTATTCTTGAAGACCTTCTGCAAGAACTTTTCTGTGTTTTTTTTTTTTTCTCAAGGAGATATTTTCTTACAGTGTATCACACAAGCCTCGACACACCCAATAGACCTTCGCGTAACCATAATTATTGGGCTCTTGGGGGCATTTCAATCAAATATTCACTTATTCTCACTGACAACTGTTATAAGCTACTGAAATGCTTGCATCTGATTGGCCGAGAGCAAACTTGTCGGATAAAACGTCCGACAAGTCCTTTCATGAAACACCCTCAGTACTATCAAAGGCAAGAATTTGGAAAATAATCAGTTCCTTGAAGATTTAATTAAATTATGTAGACGGATTATCATATTTTTTCATTTTAATGAGATTATTTAATTAAAAAAAACAAAATGACGTATATGAAATAGTTTGTCAATTATTTCAGACGCAAAGCAACATGTAATCATTGTAATCATTTTGAAGAAACTGAAGTAGAATGATGATAAAAATTAACTTGAACAAGGTTGGAAATTAAATCTGAAAGTGACGAGCATTGTTACATCTTCATATTAATATGTGTTTAGTTTTCTTCATGTTGTTTTGTTGGATGTTGTTGATTTTTTTCCCTATATGGAACGCTTTATATAGGCTACAATTGGGCAAAAATTATTAGCTCTTTTTCAGAGGAAAGGGTGGCATCTCACTTCGCGGAGACGTCTCCGCGATGGAATCGTTTGCTCCACGTATAAAAGTATTATAAACGTCTTCGAAACTTAGGAAACTTAGGAAACTGAGGAGACTGAACTATGGCAAAGCCATGCTGACAAATCCGTCTCAAATTTGTTTCAAAGTAGTTTCCGCGAAGTGAGATACCACCCTAAAGGTATCATTGGAATGAAATCAAAGACAGAATGCAGGCACACAAGTCGGTCAACAAGAGAGAACTCTTTGAATTCTTAAAGCAAGAATTCACCTGCAATGTTATGACAAGAGAGAAGAAACCCTTGTGTGAAAAGAGCTTGATCTAATAATTCCCCCCCCCCCTGCCAAGTTTAAATGTTTACGCAGCACACTCATATACACTCGTATAAAAACTCATCACCCTGGTTAATATTTCTAATACATCGGACCATCAAACGGCCACTGGGGTTTATCCCGAAACGTTTCCACATACTCCTGGGTAAAGAAAAGCAAATGCAGATTAACCTCTTATTGACGAACCTTACTGTGATAAAACAAAGTTCTATCTTCACCAACGTCCTAATGTCTCCTGGGGGCATTTCATCAAAGGACTTGTCGTACGTTTTATCTGACAAATTTGCTCTCAGCCAATCAGATGCAAGCATTTCAGTAGCTTGTAACAGTTTGTCAGATAAAACGTCCGACAAGTCATTTCATGAAACGCCCTCCAGGATGTGCTTTCTGCAGTCTCCCTCTCCTCCAAGAGTCCCACAAGGTTCCTATCCTCTCCTGTATAAAGAGTGGTAATATAAGATGAATGTCTCTCCTGTTGACTGAATCACCCAAATATAATTTCATACAAAGGTGATGAAGTGATACCATCATCTTCGCCTTTATACACATCACCACTCCATCTGCTCTTGTCTCGAATTCTGAAATCAAAATTGTGCCACAAAACGTCAAACAAAGACAGAAAATTTGAGTTTCCGTTCGCTCGACCTCCCTGTTTGTACAGGCAAGACATCAATGCAAGTAATTACATTCCGCGAAAGAAAACATCTCTTTTCTAACTGTGGTTCGTCGAGAAACTTGAACGAGTCGGTCTTGACTGTTCAAACAACGTAAGAGTGATGGTGAAGGGAGTTTGCCTATTACATTAAATTTATGTTTGTATTGAATCTGATTCAAATCACCCTCCGTCTTTGTATAACGAACAGAAGGATTCATACGTGCCTTTACCGAAAAGGCAGTAATCATTGTTCAATATGTCATCATCTTCACTTAATCAATTAAGATTCACACAATGATAAGAGAGAGAGAGTGAGAGAGAGAGAGAGAGAGAGAGAGAGAGAGAGAGAGAGAGAGAGAGAGAGAGAGAGAGGGAGAGAGAGAGAGAGAGAGAGGGAGTGACAGAGAGAGAAGGGTAAATTGATGAGAACCATAAAGTTATTATCTGTTCATTTAATATTTTTGGATACATTCAGCAATAGAAATGCATTCATGAAAGATTCATGTGATTGTGAATAGTGACTTTTGGGAACACAACATAATTATACAGATACTTTCCTTCGTTTAGTTTGGTGCAAATAGAAAAGAGTTATTAAAAGAGAATTTAAGAAACATTTGTCGGGTTGGTGTCACTTATTGGGTAAAGTAATTGGCTCGCGTGCTCTTCATTAACGACATTCGGGCTGGTGTTGGTTATTCGGCAATTTAAAATGAAATTAGTTGGTATGAGTGGAGGGGAGTGGAAAGAAAATTCCCCGCTACTTCAAACAGTGAAGGGTCTTCTCGTTGATGGGTCAGTCGTCCTTTCTTTGTTACGGTCAGCAGGTTAGTGGACGCCAAAATGATTATTATGAAAGTGTTAATTTTATGAACATGTTCACTAGCAGATACAATATTCAACATTGTACAGCACTATATATATTTTTGTTTTGTTTTGTTTTGTTTATTTTCTCCTGTTGTTGTTGTTGTTTTTGTTTTAAGTTTCGAAGAGCTTATCGATAGATTTAAAAATAAACATTCTCCAAGTGTCAGGCAACACATCAGTACATTTAGAAACGTAATGATATACAGTTATCGATATTTATACAAAGTGTATATATGTTTTTCTGATGTAAAATCTTACGCGTCAGACAGAGAATTATTTTCCTCAAGGAAATAAAGAGAATTACACATCAGCAACATGGAGAGGTGGAAAGAATCACAACGTGCACTTAGTGGAACGAGGTTTGGGTAAGAAAACACCAAGACATAATCAACCTTTTTGCGTTGATTGGATTGGTAAACCTTCCTCGAGTTTTCGTTTCCATCTTACGAATTCGTATCGAATTATGATTTTCTTTGTCTTTAATTCATTTAAGACTGTGCCTGCTCTTGTATTGGATAAAAAAATCAGACGAGGAAGAAAATGTATATGCACAAACATATATGTCACACGAGGAAGAGTTACGAAAGGGGATTATGTCATAAAAGGGATTGTTCAACTTCATTCAAGATCTATCAAAAAACAAAAAAAAAAAAACAAACAAACAAACTATTCCAGCTAATGTTGTAATCATAATTCCAAACCTTTATGTCAGACAGGAATCGCCTAAGATTTCGAAGCTAATCGGTTGTTTAATTGTCGAGATATTAATGACTGAAGAATATCACCAAAGTCATAAGCGTACCTAGGTACGCTTAAGTTGGCACTGCAGTCTGTGCGGAGGGAAAATAATCATGGTTTTACTTGTTGTGAAGAATGTAATGATGCTTAGGAAAGGAATTTCGGGGTTTCTTCTGGACACATAAATCCCATGCACTGTCAGGATGTAGGGTCCCAAAGCTCATAATTTTGCAAGCCTCCACATAGTTTCTCAAACCAAGAAACCTTGTACAAACCCTTTAAGACGCCAACACGTACATCACATTGAGAAGGTCTTGAACCTCATTCATGATCACATCAATGTTCAACCGATGTAAGTTGAAGATGTGATAGGAGAAGGTCAAGAGCTAGTCCCATCAAAATACGAGGAAGTCACGTGACCTACTGGTAAACAACTATCCATACCATGTCACGGGTTCAAACGGCGTGCAATCACAAAGTGATAGCAACCGCAATATTTTGGCGCTCAGCAGTGAACACCCATATCAGATATTCAATGAATCTCTGCTATGAGATCATCTTGGCGTTGAACTTGGGCTACAAAATCAATCTGATATCTACAGATTTAAATTCCCCTACATACACCCACATATATACTGATACTCAGAGTTTGATCTTGCTTTCGTAGAACCGTAGAACCCACCCCACTTTACCCCCAAATTGGTGAATGAATGAGTGCGAACAGGCCATCTCCGTTTATCGATCACTTTTTTGTAATTGTCGTCTGCATGACTCACTCGCACCTTCCTAGCGCGCCTACCATAATATTAGCCACCCCTTTATTTCATTGCAAGGAAACTTCCTATTAAGATTTGTGAATGCTAATCTGTACCTCATTTCATATTATTTCTTTTTGCAATCATGTTAATGACCCGAGTTATTTGGATCTCCGTCAAAAACAATCGTACAATTGGTTGAAAATTGGTGAGGAGGAAATGGCCGATGACCTGTGAATATACGCGACGAGAGGAATAATCAGAATCAATGTTCTTAACACATGGGCGACCTGACAATGACCCAATGAGTGAGTTCCGATTGACAAATGTATCTTTTCAGACTATATAATTACAGTTCCATTTGCCTGTTGATAAACAATGAAACTTATTCTCCCCCTATCACGCTCACAGACAATACATCGCCCTCATTACGAATGAGAAAAATGGGTAGGAAGAGCCGAGGTATTTTTGACGTACTTTGTTTTAGAGACATTGAATAGCTTATTGTCCAGATTTCATATTGATAGAAGAAAGATAAGCTTAGCATATTTGTTACTTTTTTGTAAGTTCAATGTTCAAAACAGATTTAGATTATTTTCTAAAGAATTAAAAACTTATTTGATCAATATTTGCATGCTGCTCATTTATTTTGTTTTTCTTTATATTTTTGATATTTACCTTCTTAGCCTTAATAATTGTCCTGATACCATGCAATGTGAAATATATTCATATATAAACCAGATTATGACTTAAATGATTAATATTCAGACAACCTATCTCCTTCATTCTTCTCGAGTAATTTGTTTTGAAATCAGAGATGTGTGATCCTGATTGAAAAATGGAATGAGAGTGGATGAATATCTTTGTTCATAATATATCGAGGTTCTGAAATAGATCTGAGATTACGTTACAGGCCAACTCCGTGACGTCGAATTGGCAGGAGAGAGCTTATAGGTCTGTCTAATGTCACATGATCTAGTTCACCTTGACACGTGACCGGTAGCATTTAGTCTACCAGTCATCTTCTCTCAATCTCAACACAAAGATCGATTGCAGACGACCTTTAATTATAATCACTTTTCTCCTCACGTATTCATGGAAGAGTTATGACTCCGTCTCCGAGTCGTCTAAGGCCTATAAACCAGTTTACTAACATATTCAAATTTTATGCATACTTTTTAAACAAAAGTTGTTCTTGATAACCTGAAAGCTCGCCTGAGGCTTGCCTGACATCGCAACAACTAATGTATGCAAACTGGATTCCATGTATTGTAATTCATTCTTTTAGTACAAGTTGTTGAATACCTTGTTACTATGTCGCCAGGAAAGAAACGTGGATAAATTTGAATATGTTAGTAAACTGGTATATTCACCATCAATCCAAATCATATTAAATCCCGGACATCCAAAATATGTAAGGAAAATATTTCAATGTTTACCAAAAAAAAAAAAAAAAAAAAAATTGAAAAATATGATCAGCATCCTTCACCCACTTGCTTGACATGCTTTCCCGCCAAAACTAACGGGCGCCAATTTGAGATAGATAGCTGATGCAGCTGCAGTTGCATCACAACCATAACATTTCAACTTGACTAGATTTCGGCTCAACAATCGACCATGGTAAAATGATCAGAAACAATGCACAGTCATTCGTCCATCTCTCTATAACGAGGTAGAGAGAAATACACACTAAAAAGTGACAACTCGAATTGGGATCTAGTGAAGCATGACGGGATACAAAAGGCATCCATTTCCCCCCTCCTCGCGTGCTCTCCTATTATCACCGTCCATCTTTGCTCTCAAGATGAACCCGTAATGATCAAGCTTCCATGACCGTGTGCTGATTGTGGTTTATATTCATAGTACTTCAGGTATTCATATCATACCACTGTTCTCTATTCATTTTTGAAATCTTCTCAAAACTGCCACTAGATACCATCAACCCGCCATAACCATATAATTAGCTGCTTTTTTTTCCAGCAAGCTTTATGGCGGCATGGCGACAAAGTGTAACTTCCGGCGCGAGCGACTCACAAAAACGCGTGCTAAACCCGTAAAAACTATCCAAAAAACGAACCCTTTTCCAAACTCTAAGTTGGTAAAGCCGGAAAGAATCGAGACTATTCCATTAAAAAGGATACACTTTTCAACTATTTTCCACACGCGCTTCGAGGACGAAGATCAGTTTTTATTTCACCCATCACCCTGAATCAATTAAAGCAAACCGACGAGGCTTATTCAAGCTTTCAATAGAGCCAATTAAAGGTTCATTGTAAGCCCATCGTAGTTAATACTCGTGTTTTAATGAAGATTGAATTCTGGGTTGATTAAAAGGGACGAGACGTGCTCAATACTTAGCTTCAAGCGCCAATAACATATTAAGTTGTTTGCAGTATTTTATAAAAAAAAAGTGGGAGGGATGGGGTAAAGTATCCCTCTCGATTTGGATAGGATGCGCGTAAAGGGAGGGGGGGGGGGATGTGTAACCCAGTATATTTAATTTATTCGACTCGCATGCCTGATAAGCACGTGACCATTGTGCGGTAAAAGCATTGTCTTTTACCCATGCATGAACTCGTGCCCATCCTCAAACGGAATTAAAAAATAACCCATCTCTGTATTTTGATTAAGCTTCTAATTTTTCGAAATCTAGTTGATGCTTGCGCGTGCCCTGGTGATGTCAAAATCAACAACTGGAACTCAAATAATCTCTGCTTCGTAATTTTCATTTGCCCCTTTTGTGATAGTAACGCAAGAATGGGTCCGAGAGATACACCGATACTGATAGCATGGTTGATTTTCATAAATGACTCAGCAATAATTGTATTCAAATAAAAACAAACTTGAAAACACCATAGTATTGATACAAACGGGTGAATTATGATCACATTGATTAACTTTAAAATTGATGAAAATGTTATTTTATAGAAAAGATTCAAATATTTACATTCATTATTATAACTGATTTGGAAAATCAATTTAAATCATTAAACAAAATGAATCTATTATGCGAATTCCGTTGGTAATTATGTTTGTGCATGCAGGATTTTACGTCCCATATTTATTTTAGCATCGATTACTCCTGAGAATTCTGGCTAAAGTTACAATATAATTCGATCATTATTATTTCCTAGAATTCATCTCCTTCGCCCCTCATCAACTACGGCCAACCCTAGCCTGTTTATATCGCCACCATCAGTGGTGGATCAAGGCGGGGGCACAAGGAACGTGCGACCCTATTAAATTCTGAAATTTAAATATTTAATATGAAAACCATACCCATAACTATACATATTAAGGGAAAATTTCGGCGGCGCCCTCTATCCGGCCTGGCACCCCCTATTTGCAAATCCTGGGTCCGCCACTGACCATGTAGACGAGTTAATTTCGATTTGATTAAGCTTAATCGAAGTGAATATAAAAGAAGAAGATGGGATCAGTCTGATGGGAGCCGACCCTGACGCCATTCATCTAAACCCAGGATGTTAATTACTCGTATTCTCACTAACACCATGACTGTACACCATGCACACATTGGCGCCCATGCCAGGTGAAGATGAGCTACCAAACCAAGTTGGTTTATGTCCACTTGGTCTACTATTAGTTGGTCCAATTCTCTGATCGTCTAATACGCCCAGGTGGAAGATGAGCTACAAAACCAAGTTGGTTTATGTCTACTTGGTCTACTATTAGTTGGTCCAATCTCTGATCGTCTAATACGCCCAGGTGAAGATGTGCTACCACCAAACCAAGTTGGTTTATGTCCACTTGGTCTACTATTAGTTGGTCCAATTCTCTGATGTCTAATACGCCCAGGTGAAGATGAGCTACCACCAAACCAAGTTGGTTTATGTCCACTTGGTCTACTATTAGTTGGTCCAATTCTCTGATCGTCTAATACGCCCAGGTGAAGATGTGCTACCAAACCAAGTTGGTTTATGTCCACTTGGTCTACTATTAGTTGGTACAATTCTCTGATCGTCTAATACGCCCAGGTGAAGATGAGCTACCAAACCAAGTTGGTTTATGTCTACTTGGTCTACTATTAGTTGGTCCAATTCTCTGATCGTCTAATACGCCCAGGTGAAGATGAGCTACCACCAAACCAAGTTGGTTTATGTCCACTTGGTCTACTATTAGTTGGTCCAATTCTCTGATCGTCTAATACGCCCAGGTGAAGATGAGCTACCAAACCAAGTTGGTTTATGTCTACTTGGTCTACTATTAGTTGGTTCAATTCTCTGATCGTCTAATATCACATGGGCTAAACTCATTTGGTCTACTAACAATTTGGACTAAATTCCACTTGGTCTAATACATAATTGGTCCCATTCTCACTTGGTCTAATTGCAAACTCGTATAATTCTCAAATGAATATTTGGTGAATAACCAGTCTGTTCCAGCATTTGACCAAGTCGTGTTAAACCAATCGAACATTGGACTAAATGAACATTAGACCAAATGGGAATTAGAAGAAATTGTAAATAGGCGAAGTGGCATTTAGACCAAAAGGTAATTAGGCAAGTTAGTTGTAGACGAAATGGAATTAGACCATATGGGATGAGGCCAAACGGGTATTAGTCAGAGTGGGTTTTGATCAATTGGCAATTTACCTACCAGCCAAGTTTACCGAGCTTCTGTCAAACGATAGAAAGCTAACAGAACAACGAGGCGCCACAGTTTTATAGCCTGGTCATAATACTGAAGTACTATCAATTGATAATGAGCTGATACCGTACATTATAAGGTATATGGAACAAACGTGTTGAGAAGTCAAGTTGGACATTTTCCCACGCTATCAAAGTAAATAAAACAGGCGTAAATAGTCCCTATAACAGTAACAATCAACAAAAGTAATCAAGAGATCGGGTGTTTTTATTGAAGGTATTGTAGTTTAGGAAGTATTTATTTTTCTCTTTTTGTCGTATGACGTTTTTAAAAAGAGATGTACAAGAGCCTAGATATAGTCCATAAAACAGTCACAGTTAACATGGTTAAAAAATAGATAAAAATCAACAGATCGGTAGTTTTTATTGTAACGATATTGCTGAGAAGTAGATTAGGTACTAGGAAGTATTTTCTTCATTTTTTTTTTGTCTCATTTCTGTTTCAGAAATAGGTGTAAAGAGCGAAAGAGGTATCTCAATTAAAAAAAAAGGTATTCCTTGACCATCACTATTCTAATCCGGTATTGATTTGTAGTTTTAGACAAGGAAATATAAAGACATGCACTCATCGGGAGTCATTTCGAAGTTTAATAAATTACCCGACATCAATTTACACCGAGATCGAAAATGGAAACCAAGCAAATACCAATTACTAAGAATACATTGATGACAAATATTGGAAAGGTTCCGTTTTACCCGTAACCGGAATCAATTATATATTTACAATGCCCATTAATCATTTCACCATACAACATTGATAAAGATCAAAATTCTTTGAAAATTGAGTAGTTAAGAAAATAAGAAGTAAAATAAAAGAATTCAAGGAACACCTGTCGCTTACATCTTAGTTTAAATATAGTATTAAAGGAAAAAAAAGGGGGATTTTATTTTTAAGGAAGTCTTTTTTTAAATTTTTTTACAATCTTTTAAAAATATGATCAAGAGTAGGAACAGTATTTGAATTGTATTATTGCTACATTTCCATTTAATGATATATATTATTGTATTATGGTACTGGTTGTTTTAATTTAAAGTCCGTTTCGAAATGTTCGAAATGTGCATATACATTTTGACAAATAAAAACTTGACGCATATTGATGCAAGTATTACCATTATTAAGCTGTATCATTTCATCTACCTTTGTTTTATATATTTCTTTAATGACTTGATTTAGGGAATTATTTTAATTGTTAATTAATGCTTTTAATATTATCACAGCCGTGACATTCTACCAAGTAAACTCAGTACTGGATAAACTCATTATTGAACACGTGTGCCCTTAGAGAAACTGAGCATTAAACAAGCCCACTAAACATACATGAAAACGAAACAAATTGGACACGATAACACAGAAACGTGAACAAACACTACGCTTCCTCTTCATATAATAACCGCATAAAAAAAATAGAGGTCCATCAAAAATATGATTAAATTTCATATTCAAAATGAAAAGTGACAAGTTTCAGGGGGTTATAGGTTTTTCATGTATATATTTTAATCATAAGATAATAATAACAACAATAATAATAATGTGTCTCGCAATCTGGTCAACAAGGAAATAATTATAATAATAATAATAATAATAATAATAATAATAATAATAATAATAATAAACAATAATGATGATAATAATGATAATAATAATAATAATAATGATAATGATTTATTATTATTATCATTTCTTAATCTTATCGATGTTTGTATTGAATTGTGGTATAACTGCAATATATGAGAGTCACACATTGAGACTATAAACATGATGGTCTAATAGCAGTCATGTTGGTAGTTAATGATTATAGTTGTAACTCGATTTCATTTTGTTTAAACATTAGATGATTATAAATTCCAAGATAGCAGATACATGTACATTAATAATAAATAAATTAGTGTGCATTTTGTTGTCCGGTATAGTAGTGTAGTTTTATCATTACAACATCGGAAATACGAGTAAAACGGATCTTACCAAACGGCTCGAAATGAAACAGCGGCCGGTGGAGCAGGGGGGGGGGGGGGGGGGTTTGTTAGCACACACACTTAAAAAAAATATATATAAAAAACGTGTGTGAAAGCGCAAAAAAGACCATTTTTCTTGTGGTCTTTAGTCTTTTGTAGCCCGCCTCCCACTTTCGGCTCAGCCCCTGAACTTTAAAAAATGCTCCGAGGCCCCTGCAAAATGTGATAATATTCTACGCTAAAGCTGCTCACCAGACAAAAGAATTAATAACATTGTTTAGATCAACCTCTATCACTGTATCTCGTTCAATATCAAAGTTTGAATTTTACCGTTAAGAATTTGAGACCGACATCGGTCCACAAAGTCAGCGCATCATCATGAATCATGGTATTGGGGGGGGGGGTGACTGAAACAAAAAGGTCGTCTGAACGAGTACCATCGCTCCAAACACGTAATGCATACCGTCATTGATATGGAGGTTATAATAATTTAGACAATCATTTTTGAAGTGTGCCATGCTGAATACACAACGGTTTGACTCAAACATTATTATCTACCGTAGATTGAGACTTAGCGGGACCGCTGCTCATGTTTTTTCCTTTTGCGATGACTGGATGTTTTGATCGAACCACATATTCTTTGGCATAGAATAACATGACACTCTGAAAAGTACAACTCTTCTTTTTGAATGAGATTTTGTTTTACCGAATAATAACCGTATAACGGAAATGGTTTCAAAGAAAGGAAGATCACTTCCAGGGACTTGGTAATTTTTCATTAAAGTTTTCGGATGAAGACATCTAAACTATATACAGTATACTGACCGATGAATATTTATTTCAGGGAACTAGAAATTATATTTAATCATCATAAAAACTAAGTAGTTATTGTGATAAACATGATAAATATATAAAAAGGGGGAAAGGGGATTAAAAGTGATCATATTCAGACAAACATCTATTCACAGCGGAGAGTCAGGTGAAGAAAAATAGAGAGATGGGAATAAAAGAAGATTTGAAAGTATCTTGTCTGTAGGGCTCGTGCTTGATGTGGTTCCGATATAAGCAAGGAAAAGATAATTTGAGATTGCCCATGGCAGTGTTGTAAGCTCCGAATCAATGGAGCAATTCCAAGCTTATTATTCAATTTAATATATCGTGATTGTATCGCCTTGAGTATATTGGAATAATAGGGGATATTCAAAATGCCATGTGCCGAGCAATCGGGGAACCTAAAATTCTCCGGCGACAATTACCCCTGCAAGAAATGCAGTTACAAATACATTTACAAACGAATAATTCAAGCTACATGTTAAGGACATAATCAAATGAAAATGCCAATATGAAATTAAATAACGTTTCTTAGTATTATGCAACAATGCATAATACCAGTATACGGATTATAAAATGATAACATTAGATAATGGCGTGCTGAAGTTATTGAATTTCTTTAGATTCGATTTCTTGCAAGTAGTACTATTGCCCATGCGTAGCATGAATGATGACATTAACATCACTTTTAGAATCAGGCCAATTCATATATATACCATAAATATAACGCTCCTGCTAAACATGTCGAATAAATGAGAAAACATCCATTATTGCTATAATCACGAGATATCAAAAGTACTTTTCATTTTGAGATACATCTTCAATACTGTCACAATAGACACAAACCGCGCTGCTTCAAATCATTTCTTGATGAAAATGGGATTTCTATTCATTCATGCCCGACATTAAGTAGCGAGAAACACCCTAAGGCTATTAATATTGTACCGCTATATACCACCATACATGCAACGTGTCACTTAGCTAAGTCGATTGCGGAAAAGTGAATGTACTTTCTAAGTAGTAATGCTATATTTTCAGTGCTATGTTACACTTGCAATTATTTAATACTGTTATTTTTCGATCGTAAAAAATACATTCGAAGGTATACCGTGTTAGATGTGTGTGGTGAGAGTCTCTTTCATTATACCTAACCATAACACTTGGTTATACAGTGCGTCCCAGAAAAAAGTAAACCCAAATTTGAGAGCCTCATGTTAAAATTATATTGCTTATGTGACCTTGAAATCTATTTCATAATAGAAAGTAACTCATATCCTTTTCAATGATACCAAACTAATACCTGTGTTGCGACGGATGACTGAGCACTTGGGCTTTAAACGAGGGTAGATATTGGTTTGTATCAAGTTTGGGTAAAAGCAGCCCTTGCATTTTAATAGTTGAAGTAAACCTTTGTCCCTTATGAATGAACTTATGTATGAAGTCTGAGCTCACACAAAGAATAAATGATCAGAAAGCCAGGGTTGCTTCTGTCAAAACTTGGAACATTTTCTTCTCGACCATATTTTTTTAAAAAAGAACTCGAGTGCTCAGTCATCCATGACAGTACAGGTATCATTTTGGTATCACTGGACAGAATATGAGTTACTCTTTGTCATGATATAAAAATTAATGACAAATTTATTATAGATATATAATTTTAATACAAGGCTCTCAAAGTTAGGTTTACTTTTATTTAAGACGCAATCTATAGCGTAAAAGACTGAATGCTTAATGAATGATAACTATATAACATTATCATGATTATGCCTGTTTTGAATTCAATTGTGTGAAATTATATATTGTATTTTTTGTAAAATGAAAGGGAATAAATATAAATTTATTTCCATACCGTAAAGGGAAAATTAAACTGGATATTCGCTGGTTATTTATATCTAAACACTTTTACAAAACTAGGTACTATACTCTCACATGAAACCTTTACTTATAAGTTATATGAAACGGGCAAAGGCATAATGCCGTTGAACCATTATAGGAATGAGGAAAAAAAAGAAAATTAGACGAAGAAAAATTATGACTGAAACAACAGTTCCATTCAGCAAAAGTGCACACACATAAAGCCTAAATAAATCAGTGAATAAATCATGTGAATAGCTCGATATGTTTGAATTTTGTACAATTTATGCTCATCATACTATCATGGACGGTGTTGAATTGACTGAAATGGGAGGAAAAGGTTTGATAATATGCCGACAGCAAACAATCCATTCACTGGCATGCTATAATGCTACCCTGGATATCAAATGACTGCCAGGTACGCTCCAAATAGAACGCAGCACAGCTGCCACCAATTCCAAACAATATTCAATTTGTATGTTTCTATCTCTCTCTCTCTCTCTGTGTATTAGGATTATATATAATATGTTTGCTCTCTCTCTCTCCTTCAATTATATATACATATATAATATATATATATATATTTATTAATCTATATATATATTCTATCGCTCTATTATTGATGTACTACTATCAATCTCGGTCTCTCTACTAGTACTATACTACGCTTTTTTATTCTCCTTTATTATGGATGCACTTAAGTCTCTGTCCGTTTGTCTGTCCGTCTGTCAGTCCCTCTCTCTGTAGTCATAAAAAATCATCCCAACAGATTATGTTTTTAATAAGACATAATGGTGTGTAGACAAAGAAAGAGATGGAAAAATCAGACGAATGTTTTAATTGTCATATCCCTTTTGTTTCATACGACCTCAGGTGTAGTAAGACATGACCTCATATATCATTTTTCTTTCTACACCAAATGTTTTTGATTATGAAGAAGTATGTCCTATATAATATACTATTTCCTATTCATCTGTTCATCATGATGAATTATAAACAATGATATTTAAATTGAGAAACATAATACACAAGGACATGACTTAATTCGTTTATATCAGTTGAAGTCAATATAATTAGGTGATCTTTGGGGAGGCTGCTTGAGCTCAGCTGGAAGTATGGTTCCTCTTGTTACCATAACAACGCCTATACGTCATTACGTAATACGACTACATGAGGGTTATTCTAAAATTGATATTTCCGGCTCTTATAAAATATTTCAGGAATTCTTGTCGATTTTAAGAAAAGGGAGGGGGTACAAATCAATTAATTTTCTCTTTCTGAACATGATGAAGAAAAACGGGGGGGAAAAAAATGCTTAATGAATTTTTGTCCCCATTCTTGAATGAAACATAAAATTCGCCATTTATAACCTGAGCTTATTCAATCAATGCTGTTTGGGTAAATTATCCCCTTATTTTTCACCATTTATCATAATTAATTGGCAATATCGAATTTTATCAAACTCATAAAATAATGTTTTACATTATAGTCCTCTTGACAAAACTGGGCTTCAAAAACATAATTAAAACTTTATTGCATCAGGATGGACAGTTATAATCCTGGAGAAGTGGATACAATATTTGTTTTCATCTTCCCGATCAGGGATTATAATTGTCGCTTCATCTAAAGCTCATCGTACGATCCCTCGTTGCTTTCGATGGACCATAATCAAACATAATTGACTAAAATGATTATCGTCCGAGGGTTCCATCAATGGGTCTTTACACAAATCCTCTCCAAACATCTCCACAATAACGACACCGAATAAAATCAATATTAACATCCGATTTTGTCATGAATTTGCAGGTTTAATCGTGTTTTGATTTATTTCCATATTCTCATATCCTCGCTTTGAATTACAAAAGTGATTTAAATGAAACTGAAATTGGGAGGAAAACGGGGTGAAACGGAAATGCAATTTTGTGTGAAAAATGAAAAGGATCATAAAAACTGATTTCAATTTGCAGTAATTAATATGCAAATAGGGAAATAGAAGAAACAGGTTACAGGCTTTGATTGATGCATATTATTGAGGCTCTGTAGTTGTAGTCGGTTTAGTGGCCTGCTCGGTAATTCGTTGATACTTTCACCGATAATACAATCAACTCTGAGAAGAAACTTTTTGACCCTTTGAATAGGAATTTAAATCTAAGACATCGAAATTTTTTGTCAACGATTCGGGTCGGCAATAGGGGTATCTTTCAAACGTGTTTCACAACAATGATGTTTTTTATATTGGATAAAAAAAATGATATTGACAATCTCAAGAATTAAAAAAAGTAAATACAGTATGCGAAGTCGTAGATGTATGGTAAAATCACCCACCTCTTTCGGGTTGGGGGGGGGGGGCGTCCCAGCCCAGTCAATATAGTTTATCTAGAGATCTCCCCTCTTTCTGCTCGTACACTTCCAGCAATCAGCATTATAGCATGTATAATATGCAGATATAAACATTGTGGGTAAATTATTTATAAAAAATGAGGTCATGTTGTTGTATGGTTTGTTCTGTCAAGGAGTTACTAGAACAAGTCCTTGTGTCTACAGTGCGTATCATATAAAAGGTAATCCATTTTTGGAGGAGCCATATTCCCAGCTCATTAAATTTTGAAATTTATTTTTATCATATAATTGAAGACGAACTCTTCACCTTTACAATGATACCTTTCTTGAATCATAAATCTAACGCATGATTGAATAAATTGCAAATGAATGTGTCAGGTACATTTTTCCAAGTTTTTGTCAAAGGATGAATGCTTTCAACAGTTCAAAGGAGTCAAACATCTTTCATTTTCTTTAAAACTTGGAAAATTGACTCTGTACTTGCCAATTTCATTTGCAATTTACTCATTTATGCTTTTCATCTACGATATAATTGGAAAGGTCGAGAGCTGTCTTAAATTATATATTACATATAAACAGCAAAAACAACTGAGCATGGAACATGGGCCCTCTAAAAAATGGATTACCTTTTATTTGAAACACACTGTACATGCTGTATATACAACTTAAAAACCTGAATCGATGAAGGTGATTTCTACGACATCGGTACAACTACGGTATTTCTAATTAGTGTTCCTTACACTCCTGGTCATCTCTCTTCCACCATTGATCTCCTTATATGGGCATAAGAGTGAAAATAATTAGACCAAATTTCTAATGAAGCTTATATTTATTGTCATGAGATGAAAATGGGTGATCCATTTATCTTGACCAGAGGGGTCAAGCTGACTTCAATGTTCCTCAATCCTCCTGAGCTCTCTGAAGCTCCCGAAGACTACTTGGCTTGATCAGGGGAATAACGGTAGGTCTCAAAGCAATTTAACGAGATCCAAGCAGCGATTCAGAAATCAATTATAGCTTTATTTTACGTCTCTTACACCCATCACTTTAATGCATTAAGAACCGGAGATAATGGTTTAATGAAGCGACTTGATTATAGTCTTACAAGCATTCCGTTACTTTCAGAATAAACCCTCACTGGTCAGATTCGTTAACCTCACGATCCATGTGTCAAGATGTGGTCGCTTTTTAATTAAATCAGGCGGCGACTTATAAGCCAAAAATAAATTAGAAATATAAATTAAGGGCACTGACCGTGAATTATTATTTCATAGAATCGAAATGCCTTCATCTCTAAACCAGAATACACTTATGATGATCATTAGGTATATTCAGAAAAGTTAATTAATTAAAATTATGATGGAGGCATTTTGGTATTTCCCACAGAAAGGGAAATAAAAAGAAAGAAAAAGAAGAAAGATAATAATTATAAAAAAGTGCGACTGAACCAGGTAATTATGAAATACTAGTATACGAGAGACCACATGCTGTAAGATTGAGGATCTACAAAGTAAGGTCGAATACCAATGAGTAATTTTTTTTCTCATTTTTCAGCGTTGTGTATAGTGGTTATTTATTTTTGTATAAAAATTCATTTTCAAAATTTATGAACGAAGCATATTTTTTTGTATTGTGGTTTAGAATGCCAGAAAAAACAAAAACTACATGACTACATGATTTTGAGCAAACTTCAATTGGTATAATTTCTCTACATACGCCAAAGATAACATTATGTACGACCATGATGATCAGATGATGTATAAAACAAGACCTGGATATTTTACGTTACATTGCGCATGTCAACCTAACCATGTCATGAAATGCTAGAATAGCAATGATCATGATGGGTAAAGGAATGGCTAATCAGGCTAAAAAACGAGGGCGAGGGCAAGGGAGAGAGAGAGAGAGAGAGAGAGAGAGAGAGAGAGAGAGAGAGAGAGAACATTACTTATCCATCCATTAGTGCACAAGGCAGGGTCTGAATATACAAGACTGTGATAAGCAATAGAGCTGCCTCAACCATTGGAAACAGATCTGTAGTCTTCACCTCAGACATGTCAGACATAATAGGACTTACATTTGTTTTGAGAAAAAAATAGGAGTCTCTGATGGGTAAAGTATGAGTGGGGATAAGAGTGAGAGAGGGTGAATTATGAATTATATGATTCATTTCCACAAGTTTCTATTCGATTCAAGTATTTATAAAACTCTCGAAGTAGCCCCCAAATCGAGAAAATAAATATCGGCATGATCGGAATCCGATGAAAGATTTGATTCTTATAGTTGTGCGTAAGTCCTGCACTAATCAACACTATCATGACGATACTTAATATTTTCTCTGATCTCACAACTATAATGTCTTAGAGATACACCTACACAAATCAAATTTATTCTTCTTTCTTAAAGTCATTATCATCATAAAAGGGATTTAAAGTGTGATTTTTTATAGATGGCTTAGTTGTGATTTGCACAGCTTATGGAAGTCTCATCTCTCTTTATTAACAAGCATTTGAACTTGAGGACGGGAACCAAATCATAAAGATTAAATCAGTCGATCAAACTGATTTGAATGCTGTGACGTAGGTGATTTATCAATTACCTTCGTGTCACGTGTGAAGTGACGTCACTGTGGCTATCCAATAATCTAGATCTTCAAGAGATTGACCCCTTTAGGCCTATTCTTGAGGTTTCTATCCACTTGGTCTAACAAAAGTTGGTCTAATTCTCTCATTGTCTAATGCCACAAGGGCTAAACTCACTTGATCTGCTAACAATTTGTCTATTTTTCTCTTGATGTAATATATACTTGGTTTAATGACCACTTGGTCTAATTACCAATTCGTCTAATAGCCATAAGGTCTAATTGCATTTTCGTCTAATTCCCAAAAGAGTGCTTCGTTTATTACCAATTTGTTACAGCAAGGTTACAGTAATTGACCAAATGGTGTTAAACAAAGTCCTTGGTAAGATAATTAGACTAAATGTAGACGAAATGAGAATTAGAGAAGATGGTGTATAGGCAAAGTTGCAATAAGACAAAAAGGTAATTAGACGAAATGGTTGTAAACGAAATGGAATTAGACAATGTTGGATGAGACCAAACGGGCATGGTTTAGACCAATCGGTAATTTTCATTCTTGATATCATCATGAACATGACTTTGTCTGCCTATCAGCTGCACACTCATAGTGTTACATGTTGTTACTTTTCATGTTTCCTTATTGTCCGTGGTGTTTCCTTTATACTAATTTATTATTAGCATTTTTTTTAAAACGTGATCATGATTTTTCCAAGTTCTAGGCTTACCGTATAGCAGTATACTGCTGATCGTGTTCTCCATTTATCAATGCACTAATTTCAATTAAGAACCTAAAATAATGCATCATAATCATATTCGTACGTCATAACGAATTTTCTTCTAATTCTTATGAACCCTAAAAAAAGTTCAAATCTGGAACTTTGCGAAGTTCGCCGAAAGGATATTACAGGTGAAGCTTGATATACCTTTCCTTCAAAAATAGAAAATGATGTGATCATAATTATTATGTGCCACAAGCGGATAAAAAGTACACAACTGCACCACTTTTCTTTCCTCTCATCTTTCTTTCTTTCCTCTCTGAGAGAGAAACAACGTCACTGCCATTCCACAAGAGGAAGTTTTTGTTGGCTTGCCGCCTATTTTCGTCCTCAATCGTCGTGTTTTATCAGGGGCACACCACAGCTACAAATTAGCCCTAATCGGTAGGTTGGAGATAACAATGCAGAAGAAAACACGAAGAAACCGGGCATACCTGCAGGAGACGTGACGGAATGAGAGGTATGGGAGGGGGCTCGTGAGGGGCACCTTTTTTTCACTGCTCGTTCGGAGCGAATGGGTAAACGTGTCAAATATTTAGATTTTTACCAAGATTGTTTCAAAATATATTACCTATTTTATTCTAAAAAGAATAAGAAAAGAATGTGAAAAAGAAAAAGAAAAATAGGAGTAAGAGAGAAAGGGAGGGGGAGACAGAGGGGGGAGAGAGAGAAGAGAGAGAGAGAGAGAGAGAGAAGGCAGGGGCGGAAAACTGAAAACATCGAAAGATGAATTAAGGGAATAGGGGCGTTGTCAACCCGTTTCGGATTAAAATTAAAGGCAATCACCATATTCCACCAGAAATTTGGACGTTTAATAAAAAAAAAGTTAAATGTCACTCCATTTTGGGGATTAACAAAACAATCGATTACATTCGATTTGTCAAAATATTGTGTTTTAAACTCAGGGAAAAAAAAAAACTAGAAACATGTATGATGGGTAGTTCATAATCTGTATTTAGATCACTTCGTTGATTTTAGGGGTTGTATAGGCAAATATAAATCCGTTCCCTTTGGTCTCTTATTACATTTATTGTATAACTTTATCCCTCGGAGGCATGTCAGGGATTCCTCTTGACAAAAAATTGTCATTTTACGATTGGCTCACGAACACAGTCTTCCTGATCTCTGACATTTTTACCAAATAAGGAACTTTTTGGTCTTTAATCCCTTAACTGCCATAATGTTTCTAGGTCGTGGATGGGTGGTAACAGACAATTACACACAGGCGGAATAGTGATGAATGAAATATCATTCAGTATACTTACCTTGGATTTGTTTCCGAGTATGTTATGAAAGAAACATTATGGGAAGTTTGCTGAAGTATTGTTCTGGGGGGCATTTCATGAAAGGACTTGTCGGACTTTTTATCCGACAAACTGTTATAAGCTACTGAAATGCTTGTATCTGATTGGCTGAGAGTAAATTTGTCGGATGAAATGTCCGACAAGTCCTTTGATGAAATGCCCCCCAGGGTTACGCTTTCATTCACCTGCACCATCTGGCAAGGAAGAAGCATTTTAAGGATAATGAGTAACAAAGACAAGTTTTTTTCTCATCCCCACCGTGCCTGTAAAGTTGTTTTATTAAAAAGAAAATATAGCTTATTTCCCGGGACTCCGACTTTTGATATAAGGCATTTATATCATAAGAATAAGAATGTGCAAATTTATAATGACTAACAGATCTCAATTTTCAAGGGAAATTTTTTTTTATCATATAATTTTTTCATATCTCAAAGTAGATTGGAAATATTATATTTTTAGATTTACCAAAACTATACCTCAACTTTAATATAATTAAAGGTAAATCAGAATTGTGATAACAGCTTGACTACGATTCGTTACAAATATTCTAGCCATCAGGCTACGGGACCAAGCCTTGATGCTCAACAGTTTCATTCCATTAAAGTAAAACTATAGTGTTCTGGTCACGACATTGAAATGTGGAAGACACTGTCTAAAAGTGATTTGGAGAAGTTGATAACATTAAACCTAAGCATTATTTTGTGCTGTGAGGTTTTGGAATCCCCAAAATGATAAAAGATTAACCCAATTCTTCTTTGAGTCACATGCACTTACACAGAAATACATGTCTGGGGCAACATAAAATGTTCGGGACCCAAACATGTCAGCTGTGGGGTATATTTTGGATCATTATGACTATTAGGGCATTTGGGGAGCAATCTTTTCTTGTGGAGCATTTTATTATGATATTCTCCCCAAATATCAGGAAAATAGCAGGATAGCTCACAATAATTTTTTTCATCTTTCCCACACCTTCCCACTACACTAGATTCCCTTTAAAAAAACGTCACAACTCTATCCGCACTTAATATAGTCCAGTTCCCTTTTGGTTCATAACTGTTCATTTTGTTCTTTGTTTTCGCGGTCTTTTGTGAAATTTCGTTTCCTTATTTAAGCGGTACCCCATTAAAGATATCCAATCCTCTTTTTTGCACGTGCCTATTTCTTCCTCATCTTAGAATATTCATCTATGATTATTCTTTTATGCATACCTTCTCTATGACACCCCTCTTCTTCCGCGTTCCCTCTTCCTCCATCTACAATTTTTTTAGTATTATCAACACTTGTTAACATTCTTTGAGGTTCAGATCAATACACCTGTAAGGTTTTTCACAAGAACTTAATCCAACCCGCGTGCCTCTAATATGACAATATTGATTATTGATTATTTGTTTTGTATACCATGTATACGGAAATACTGGGCGTGACTGATTCAGTTCTGATTTCAAATAGGATTATGAAATCAAAGGAGGCCATGGAGGCACGATGGTAAAGCAGTATACGCTTGGCTCGCAACCAGGGGACCCAAAGTTCGAAACCAAATCGATGATCCAGTGCCTTTTGGTCTTGATCGCTGCGTCCCTCTGTTAGCACCAGGACGCGTGTTAGCAGCCGAGTGAAGTGAGTCATCAAACAAATTAAACATGTTCAATGGAATATCCCAGATGAATTTAAAAACTAATATCGCTTTTAGAGAGTTTGTAAAGACGTTGTAAGGAAGACGTTTCGTAGTGACTGGCTCTTATACTAATCATGTTACATAACCACCAAGGACATAATTTTGTCTTTGAGAACAAGGAAGAATATTTTCTCTAAATTGTTTTGGAATAATGGCATTAGAAATAAGAGCTGTTGACGCCTTCAACAACTTTTTCCTTGTTCTATTTTTTATGAGCACACAACGTTATGAAAAGCACTACTCCAATCAGTGAAATGGTACAAAACCAATTACTTAGACGTTTGAATACTCCACTAGTATTATAAGCCGTTTAAACCCAGCTTTTCCTTCTTTCACCCCTTCAAAATTTATATTTAAGGCACCTAAGCTCTTATGTCTGAACTTGACCGTATTGAAACAAACTTTGTGTTTTATCCTCTTAGCGCTACTTTCATCTCTCTCTCTTTCTCTCTTCCTTCTTCTAATACCTCATAATCATGGATAAAATGCTTCCGTGAATAGTCAGGATTTCTTTTTATTATTCTTTCATTCTGTAGAATGTGCGTGGGGATAATTTCCTCATTCTTTCATGAAATATGTTCCTTTCTCTGGTAATCCAAGCACGAACTTGAAAATGAAATACGTAGGTGATGATCCGTACATTCTTCGGAATATCGTTTCACAACTCGAAACTGGACATCTTTTGTCTATATTCATAGTTTGTTAATTTTGGGGTACAAAATTAAAATGTTAGGTGGATTTAGTGGATTCTAGTTGGGTAATTGTTTGTTGGTTTAAAAAATTCAAAATTGCTTCAAGTGCCCAAGTTGGAAAAATAATATTATAACCCATAGTTGTGTGGACAGTAATAGTGTTAACCAGACACAGTGTTGTTTAAAAAATTGCCATTTTCCCCCAACTATATTAAAAGTGTAAAGAATCATAAAATCGGACATACTCTACCTAGCTCTTGTGTACCTTTGAAATTCTCTTTATTTCCTAATATTCCAACATCCAATCATCTCTATTTCCCTCTCATATACTATATCAATTTCTGATCTGCGTTGTTGACATCACCCCTCTCCTCTCTTAGTTCAAGGCTACCAAAAAAAAAGAAAGAAGAAGAAAAAAAAAATGCCAGAAATGAAAGTATCATCCAGAGTACGAACATCAAAATAATTGTATAAACACCAGTAAATCATTTTTCCATTTTCATTTTCGGATGCATTCCTTTGCGGGTGTTTATTACCAAATAGTCGGGGACGCGAGAACGGTAACTCAATCCATCGCAAGTTTCATCTCTTTATCAGTGTTAATGGGCAATAAGGAAACGCCATTAGCTACATATCTCAATGCCTTCTATTGATATAATCATAGTTTATACATTACACAAAGGGGCTTGATAAGTATTTATCATGAACTTTGATACTAAATATACCATTTTTACTTTTCCTTATGGTAGGTAAGTGATATTATATTTCAAATAATAATTTTCCAGATAAACGAGTAATGAATCCAACTCTAACATAATTTTATAGAAAAGGGATTCTATAACTATCATATTTTGATAGTAAAAAAAAAAAAAAAAATAAAAAAAAAAATTATATATATGATATATATATATATATATATATATATATATATATATATATAACTATATATAATAATATATAAAAAAAAACAAAGTTTTCGGGAGATTTAATAATAAGTCATTGTAAACGGACTTGTTTTGAAGGTATCGTGAAGTAATACAGCTGCAAACAGATATTTTGATTAATAATTACTGTCGCAATACAACACTCATAAAAAGTTACGTAATCATCAATGTAATAGTAGAGTTGAGCTTGTTTGCTAGGTAGTAAATATCCGGGGGGAAATCAATGTAATAAACTGATTTCCCCAGGAAACATAGTTATGAAACGTGAGTGTTAAATCATCTTTTAGCGATCGATTTTGCACTCCGCACTACTTTTAAGCAGGTAAAATTTTACTATGTATGTTACGTGTTTGAATGTATATATCGGGGGGAGAGAGAGAGAGAGAGAGAGAGAGAGGGGGGGGGGAATGCCTAGGGTCCATGGAAGATGATGATGACGGATGATGGCTGTTAGTAGTGGTGGTGGTGGTGTTGGTGGTGGTGATGATGATGATGATGAGGATTGTGACGATGATAGTGATGAAGAAAATAATAATGAATGAGTGAACGATAATTATGATATGGGAAAATGGTGTAGATAAAGGATTTGAACGTCGATTATAGAAACCAACCTTTAAAGCCGAGTCACACCGACACCAAACTGAACATATGCCACTTATGGCAAGCCATTTGTTGGTTTGGAGTCAGTTTCATATAATCTATCTATAATCTATAATCTATAATCGACGTTCAAATCCTTTATCTACACCATTTTCCCGTATCATAATTATCGTTCACAAAATCGTCGTTATCCTCATTATTGTTTTCTTCATCACGATCGTCGTCGCAATCCTCATCACCATCATCATCATCACCACCACCACCAACACTACTAACAGCCATCATCGTCATCATCATCTTCCTCATGAAGCACCCCTCACGATGTCATCGTGGACGCTAGTCGCTCTGGAGGTCATGGTTATTCCAGACCAACTTTCTTTTGTCACTCAGGGCATCCTTGTCATTCCAGAGGACCGTGGGAAAATACAACTCCATCTCTCTGACCATCATCCTCTTCTCTTCTCCTCCCGCATCTCATCTCTCCCTTCATCATTCTCATCTCTCCCTTCATCCCATCTCTCCCCTTCAATCTGCATGTCATCCCCTAACATTCCGACCTGATTATCTTCCATAAGAGAGAAATTTGTGACAGGTACTGCTCCGCAATGGAAGTGTTTGTTATTATGGTTGCCCCACATATCATTATCATATCAAAGCTCTGATTACGCAGGAGTATGATATTGTATTGTATGGTAGTCAGAATTGTTTTTAATCATGGATAGTTATGAAAGATAAGAGTATTCTTAATAAACCTACTGGATAACGTCAACATTTTCGCAGACGTATCGGCAGCATTAATGATACTCTTGATATATCTGCATTAATTCCGACCATGTGTACCTCCTGTTTATTAGTTTTTTGTTGTGTTTATTTATTTATTTTTTTACTGATTGTAATACTTACACTAATTTGGTTAATTCTTAACGAATCACGGGGTTGTTTTTTTAATTATTCTTCCAGCAGTCCAACATTTTTACGTTGTAATTTTCATGACGTTTCCTCATTTTTTTTTCTTTCATAATATTTGAATAGGCCAGGGTATATTATATTTTCTGCAATACTTATTGAAATTGATAACTTTATGCGACTAGTGGGAAGAAAAAGTTGAATATCACATCCCAAACTGACTTTAGTCCTGACACAATACAAGGCCCTGTGGGAATATCATATAGAGGACGCAAATAAAGAGGCAAATCAATGATTCCATGCCCCAGATCGAATGCTCATTTTCACTCGCCCTATAAAAGGGGGGCTATTCATCTAATTTCAATTTATCAAGTTTCCGGTCTGAATCCTGAATTATAAACCCCCTTTTCACCCCAGCCCTCCTTTTTGACAAAAAACTCCATTTTGTGGCGTGTCTTTAATCAGGTTTCCCTCTGTGCTCAGCGTCTATGGCACGCGAGTCTAGTTATCTATCGAAACTAAACCACCAAAATCTAATTTCAAGTCCTAACAAACCAATTTGATATAGAACCAATGGTTTTGAAAGGGAAAAGTACGAATGCCTGCAGTTCGCTCTCTGTTTTGCTGATAGGAAAGTTTTTTTTTTGACAGTGCCTCTCGCAGTAAGACACACAGTTTGAAGTGTAAGTCAGTTTATTGGTATCATGGTACAAGCTAGTTCAGATTCTGAACGATTTTATTGCATTGCGATATTACACTACATCTCGGCCGCCGAGAGATGGCGCGACCCCGAATCATCCGGGCGAGAAAGATTTTTTTTCGCCCGGTACAATTCGGGGATCGCGCCCTCACTCGGGTTGGCAGCAAGATGGATTATGGATTGCTCTTATAATAAAATCGTTTAGAATCTGAACTAGGTACAAGCCTGATGTGGTGTCCATAGCAACGTCTGAATAGACTAGTCTTTAAATTCAGACCCTTCGTCTTTGTTAGCCTGCTCGTATAGATTATCATATTGATAGGCCCTATATAAGAATGGAAATATTCATCATCGTAACTATAATAATTCTTTAAGAGTGGAGAATGCATGCAGCATCATTTTGGAGCGTTCCCTTGGCTTGGAGTTGGTGCTGTTAGCAAATAGCGAATAAAACTCGTTGAAAAGTCGAAGTCCCAAATAGCAATGCAAAATGGAAATTAACCATAACTCTTTGATGAGAAATATACGTTTTAATTAAATTCTGTTTTTTTTTTTTTTTTGTGATGTGGGTTTGATAAAACGTTGGGTTATTTCAACGCCCCGTGTGTAATAACTCTCTGTCAAAATCGCCTCATATAATTATACATGACTGGTATTCTTACAGAAGCACCAAGAAGGTCTGAAAAGACAGACTTTGTTAACTCAGCGAGCTCTGGAATCGAGCTCTGTACTGGATTTTGGAGGTCACAATAAACGAGGCCCCCTGGCCCGAGCCGACCCCGGGACGCGTCGCAGCGGCACACGACATTCCGATACCCCACCACCCAGCGGCACGCAACCCTTTGCCAAATATGGAAGGCGCGAAGCGAGAAGCGTGCGAGATCGGGGTTCTTCAGACCAAATATGGAGGGAAATCCACGCGACCCAGGTCTATAGTCGGACCAAAGCGAACTTGCACCCTGTCGGGATCGCAGTAACTTCCATCATCCGATGGAGAATACATCTCAACCCCACCCTGCATACCATCACAGTCATTAATTCACATCAAAGTTGACAAGATATTATGTGCATCTGTTTTTCTGAAGAGGGGTACGCCATTCCGAAACAGAGACCCCATACTATTCATTCCTACAGAGCACCAGACTAACAAAAAAACACGAGAAGTCTACATAAATCAGGGTTTCTTTTCATCGCACCAGCTTGCACGTGGCACCAAATTATTGGGGTAAAATGTGGTGAAATTGGGAGTTCGCCATTATCAGTTGTGTTCTATTTTTCGGGCGTCGCATAAACACTTCCTTTCTTCTCCTCCCTAAATTCCAGACGGTATATTTCATGCTTATTTCCTTTAGTATTTATCACCGCAAAGTAACCCTTTTCAAGTGTTGTTAATGAGAGTAGAACCATGTTTTACCACTTGTTTTGTTTTGACCTCATCATATTACCCCTTCTCTTCTTGCAATAGTTCCTCCATCAGGATCATAAAAGATTAATCAAAGCTCACAGAGAAACCGACGAGTGAGTCTCATTTCCTTTCTCATTTACATGCATGGTAGCCCTGTGGTACCATGTTTAAATAAAATAAACCAAAGCCCCAGGAAAGAGAATCGAGATTTTGGGAATGAGGAAATCTTCTCCCCCGGATTAAGGATAGCTCCCTTGGATATGCTTTGAGGTGTATAGATAAGATGAAGTGGTATTATCTGTATTTAGAAAGGACTCAAACATTCTGTAATTGAGAATGTTTTTCCATGGTTTGAGGGTATTTCCGCCCGTAATCGATAACATACCGAAGCACATGAGTTTGGGGAATTGGCGTAAAAACATTCTGGAACATAGAAAAGACTGGAAGGAGTTCTTGCGTTTGTCATCTTTTAATAATGAGAGGGACGTCAAGGAAGCTTTAGATTGAATTTGTCATGAATCATAATACATTAAACGAAATGAATAAAAGAGAGAAGAGAATGAGAAATCTATACTTGTGAACAAGACAGATAGTAAGAGAGAGAGAGAGAGAGAGAGAGGAGAGTTCGATCACAATAAAGCATGTTTATCGATGCCTATGAACGCATACAAAGTCATGTTTTATGGATTCGATTTTCAAATCACATTGAATCATTATCCAACATACACGACTAGTGAAGTTCATGTTCACTTTGGATAACCTTTTGTCCGATTAATAAGGAAGCCATGCTCAAACCACAATAGACGTTTTCTAAGAAAATAAACCACATTGAGAAATCAAAAGTATAATGATCATAACCATTTCACCCTATCACTGGGGAGATAAAACAACCACAAGAGGGTTTATTCACAATTTGGAGACCGCGCCCATCCATGGTATTTATTGAAAATGAAATTAACATAAAAAGGTAGATTTTGGATGCAATTAATAAGATTGGATTGATAAAGAGTAGAGGGAGAAAGAAGGCATTAGAAGGAGATAGTTTTCAAAAGGGGACAGACATAGAGAGAAAATTATAAAAGAATAGAGAGAGAGAGAGAGAGAGAGAGAGAGAGAGACAGAGAGATACGAACTGAAATACGCAAATGGAAACAAAGAGAAAGAGAGGGCCTGTAGGAAAGGGGGAGGTGATAATGGAGAGAAACAGAATTTATTTAAGGTTTTAAGTTTGATGAGAGACTTGCAAAAAGAAAAGAGAGGGGGAAAATCATGTGTAACTCATAGAATATGATAAAGAGAGAGAGAGAGAGGGGGGGGGGGGAGAAAAAGAATAAGATAAGGGAACATGAACAGACGGAGAGGGAATTGGGGAGACAGTGAGTGTGCCTGAAGAGAGGTTCTCATCAGGGATAAATAAATATCTATTTTTTTAAGTTGGCAAAGAAGGAATGACAGAGGGATGGGGTTGGGAGAGAGAGAGATAAAGAGAGATTGGGAGATGATGGGAGTACAGAAAGGAGTTACCAAACAGTCTTCATAGCAGTCGTGACTCAATCATACGTAGTCTGATGAATGGTTGAAAAATAAATGGTTGTATTATGTGTGTCGTCTGCAGACAATCTTGCGAATATTGTTAGCTCTTTATCAAATTGTGGTTTATGCTTGTCGATCAATGACCTTTTCCAGTCAATGGAGTTCCTCTCAGCTGCGCAAATCTCAAACTTAAAGGTAGAGTACAGCTTCTGAAGATATTCGACGTAACTTAAAGGTAGAGTACAGCTTCTGAAGATATTCGACGTAACTTAAAGGTAAAGTATAGCTTTTGAAGATATTCGACGTAACTTACAGGTAGAGTATAGCTTTTGAAGGTAGAGTAGGCCTACACTTTCTGAAGATATCCGATGTGTGTATAACTTAAAGGTAGATTATAACTTCTAATGGTATTATGAACTCAGACGGTATAAAAAAAGTGATAAGTGTCATATTTTATTTATTATATTTTATTCGTTTTATTCAAACAGTGTTGCCTATTCAGTGGTTACGGTCCCCACTCCTTTTTATTATCATAATAATTTTAACCGCTTTCTTCAATTTATCACCTGCTCATGATAGAATATGAAAGCAATGACACAGCTCAAAAATGTGTTATTCGTATTCGCAAAATTTCTTATTTTACCTCCATGGTATTCGTCAGTTTGTAAATATGGTGGCAAAGTACGGGCCCGTACCGCTTAATTAATAGCGAGGAAACGGGTTGACCTTCTACAAGTGTTTGCGTAGTGATATAGCGGGATGAATTAGAGAGAGGCTTGGGACTCGATACTATTAATTAATCTTCACTCTGTCACCAAGGCAAGGGATGAAATTGATAGAATAAAGGATAGACATAATGAAGGAAGCGAGATGAAGAGCATGAACACAATGAAATGAATTGAATTTATTTTTTTGCGTACAACTTTTTTTCAAATTATTTTTTTTTGTGAAAAAATATTAAAATCATAATTTCACATTAGGCTGGTCTACCAGTGTACTTGATAAATGGTGTTGATTACATTAAATATAACAGAATCATTCTTTGTAGAATCATTCTTCGTGATTTTTGGTGATAAAATGCAGTTTGAATAATATAATCTGTGAGTGATAGTAATTCTCTTTTCAATAATAGTTAGCCTAGTTAATTCACGTGATAACATCAATCAATTGCCAACGGGAAGCAAAGATTACACAATTTATATAATTTAAAACATATTTAGAATATCATTCTTTATCAAATTTATGAAAAGTCTATTGATCGAAAGATAGCAATCGAATGTACAATGAATAGATAAATGAATATAAACATGATCGTTGTCTTTACGAGGAAGTAAACAAGCTGATATGCTTGACAATTTTCGCTCCGATCAAAAGCACAATATATTTATTATAGTGGAATGAGATTCCAGAATTATTGGCCAGTACGATTGTATCCCATGAAGTATAAAGCCATCCAATATAATGATTATTACCCATTATGATCATTATTCATTCGGCATGCATGAACTCTAAAAAAACAGTACGTATGTTAGACCCTGCAATACGGCATAATATTCATGATATTGCCCTATATAGATAATAATCATGATTATTATTGAGAAAGATAAAAGATGAAAGAAAGAGGTAGTATAAAGAAAATAGAAAGAAGTAAAAAGAAAGAAATTGAAGGCGATATTATTTGTGTATATAGGCCTACAGAAACATTGGGTCTTGACGCCTTTATAGATGGAGGAACAGAGAGGAAGATAGAGGCTATCTGTCAATCGATGAAAAATGAAAATACGGTTGGCATCTCTAATCATTTTGTATTACGATGAAGCACTTGTGTCCATCATGATACATACAACCCGGCCTTGGCTAGAGATGGATAGACTATACATAGACAACACGAGAACGGCTCTCTCGCTCGCAATGCGTACGTGACGGGCAAACGAGCAGAGATTGGTACATTGTTTGTCGCTAGAGGGTAGTATTCCGTTTTAGTCCACGGTGCACAGAACTACTGTGGAATAGTAATGTTGTTGGATGAGTCTCGGCGCAATCAATGTTTACATCGACACTTTAGGGTTTGATGGAGCCGTCCTAATCATCTTCTTGTCTTGCTCCAAGATGTAGAATAATATTTTTTCGATTTCAGAGTTAAGGATGAGAAGGTTGATCAGAATTGGAATGTTCAAACTTACGAGTGGATCATCTTTTATCTACTGCAGACGATCACAACGCACACGAAACAAACCAAGATGATGACGAAGTGTGAGATCTAAAATGATGTCAAAATAATCATTAATTTGGAGGGAGGTCAAATTCAACAAAAATGAACATCTCACAGGTAAGTTATTCACTTTATAATTCATTAACATTCTTATTTCATCCAATATTTTTATCTACAATTCCATAGCCAATTACTTCCACTGTTCAATTGCTATCTACGAAGAAACAAATAGTAGGCCTATACGTTTGAATGGAATTAAAGGAAAGTGCTTTCGAACTCTTGAATGTTAACCGATGCTTACTTTCATTCCAACCTGTAGTTACCAATATAAAACTCTGATTTATCTATTATATAAAACAAGAGAAAATGAAATCCAACCAAACAAGACAACCCAAACAGTACACATTTTGGGCGCCATTCCCGTAAGGCTCAGAGCGCTTACACCATTATTCATTTAAATCATTGAGTTGGTAAATTTATAATCCAATGGATATTGACAAAGAATGCATTGTGCAATAAAATGATTTTGTACAGACATTATGTCTGCGCTAAGAATCAGAAGTCAAGAAACGAGGTTTCGTCGAGAGCGTTAGCAAGTAGAATTATTATTAGCATAAGAACATGGTGGTAATTATGGCGGTGGTGATGATAATGATGATGATGGTGGTGGTGATGATGATAGACTTGTGATGATGATGATGATGAAGATGATTGTGATGGTGTTGATTAATGGTGATAATGATGATGGTGATGATAATGATAGAGACGATAATGATGGTGATGATGGTGATGATGACGGTGATGATGGTGATGATAATGGTGGTGGTGGTGATATTTATAGTTATGATGATGATGAAGATGATTGTGATGGTGTTGATTGTAATGGTGATGATAATGATGGTGATAATGATGGTGATGATGATGATGGTGATGATAATGATGATGATGATGATAGTGATGATAATGATGATGATGATGGTGATGATGGTGATGATGGTGATGGTGATGATGATGATGATGAGTGTGATGATGACGATGATGGTGATGATGATGGTGATGATGATGAGGGTGATGATGATGGTGATGATGGCGGTGGTGGTGATGGTGGTGATGATAATTATGGTGCGGTGATGATGATGGTGATGGTGATGATGATGGTGATGATTATGATGATGATGATAGTAATGATGATGATGGTAGTGATGATGATGGTAATGATGATGATGATGATGATGGTGGTGTTGGTGGTGGTGGTGATGATGATGATGATGGAGATGATGATGCTGCTAGTGATGCTGCTGCTGCTGCTGATAATGATGATTGTTGCGTGGTTGTATAGATGGACACCCTACAGGAAGGACACTGCCAGTGGGTAGGCCATGTTCGATGAGATGATTCATCATTGCCCGAAGGATACTTTACCTGTGGTTCCCTGAGAGAGAGAGAGAGACCGAAGATCGACCGAGGTGACCGCGTATAGCTTGTGGTTCTCAAAGAGGGATACGAGTGTAGTCGTAACCGCGAGCAGTATCCGTGCGGTCAATGTACTACACGACCACTTATCATGAAGCAAACCAAAACCAGAAAATACAATAATAAAAAAGAAAAGAAGAATAAGAGCACAAGAAGGAGAGAGAGGGAGAGAGAGAGAGAGAGAGAGGGAGAGAGAGAGAGAGAGAGGGAGGGAGATAGGAGGGGAGAAGGGGGAGATGGGAGGGGAGAGGGAGAGGGGGAGGGAGGGGGGAGAGGAGGGATAGGGAAGGGGGTTCACGAAGACAAATAAACGAACACAAAACAGGACAACGCGTCGTCTACGTTGATCAGTAAGAAAATTATCTCAAATTTGAAGAATCAGGCATAATAAAAGCCATCTTCCTGTATTGTATTTATTTATTTTTCATTTTTTGTTTATATCAAGTATTAAAAAACTATATATAAATAAGCATAGATAAAGCATGATAATGGATAATATACAGGCATGGATTTTCAAGGCCGCGAGGATTTATTCATTTAATAGACTTTTCAGTACGGTAGCTCCATCAGTAATTAACCATTGTTTTTAAAGGAGCCCATATAACAAAATACAAAGAATGTTTCAAATTCATATAAAACAACATAACTGGAACAAACAAAAATACTTTTTAGGTTATAACCCCCACAAAAGGAAAAAAAAAACAAAACAAAAAAAACGACACAATGTACCAGCTTCAGGATTGGAACGAATATGTCGCAAGGAAAATTAAAGAGAAAATTGTGATTTTAAAGGTGTATTTTAATGTGATTTGCCAATTAAGTTCAAAGGTACAACACCTTCACACGAATAATTTTGTTTTCTCATTTGAGTTTTTATTTTTGGTACAATCATGACAATTAAACCTATTGAACACTGCGTGCTATTATTACCTTGGATTATTTTTAAACATTTGTAAATTTGAACGGGCTTGTTTTTGTTTTTTTAATTGTTTAATTTTTTAGAAGTGACTGTGTAAAAGTACAGTCAATCTGACCTACGAAACAAATAGTCAATGTCAATCAAATTAAATCTACATTGTAAAATTGATATACCATCATACATTCGTTAAAAATACTTGTATTGTGTAATTATTTTGTAAATCCTCCAATTTGATTGATGGAAATCTTTTTGAGGGATATTTGTTCATGACTTTGATGAAACATGGTTTTGAATAGCTTTATAAGAGAGAGAGAGAGAGAGAGTAACACGAAAAAAAACAAAACAAACATCACATCTCATCTATAAAGTCTTCATCGTCTAACAGCTGTCTTTGTCAAACACTGGAATCGACATTTCGCTCACACCTCGACGAAATGTGTTTTTACACCCGCGGCTCATTGTGATACGGATGAGGAAAAAGAAACTTATGGGATCAGCTAAATTTAGAAGGTGCTAGAGTTTACATAATCCTTTCCCGTTGTCAGATACGTCAAGTCAACGCTCCTTTATTTGATCATTGGAAAGAAGAAATTTTATTACGAAGATTATACTATTGAAAAGACTAAACAATCTCAAAAAAAAAAAAAAAAATGTTAATTTAAAAACAGTAGAAATAAATGAATAATAAGAAGAAATTAGATGGCACTGGCATTTATTTCCAACAATGTGTCTTCCCATGATATAACAGACGATTTGAATTCCATTTTATATGAATTAGGATCTTAATAAACAGTCAAAACGATTTTTCATGTATTCTTATCAGCATGAGATGTAGACATAGCGCATAATCATGTAATGCAGTTTATATCATCAACCTGATCATTACAAAGACCAAATACGTATAACTTTACATTGCTTCTATCACACACGATTGTCTCATAATTATTTTAAGTACAGCAAGGGATTAAGACTTTCAATAATATAAAGAAATATAATACTAAAACGAGCGTTTGGCGTCAAAATTTGCGGATTTACGAACGTAAACTGTTGAAAGGAGACGTACATAATCTCTCCTTCCATAGCGCCACACAGCAGCTTCATGCATTCACAAATTTATTTACCCCTTTCCGCTGAATCGAGGGTAACAACTGTTTTCTACCATCAAAGATCTTTGAAAAATAAAAACCCAGCAAAACGACAACAAAGGACCGTAGAAAGAGAAACAAAAAAAAAAAAAAAAACGAGAGGGAATGGGTATACGAGTGGAATGAAATTTGAAGTATATATGCATGAAAATTAATTGACTGATCGATCAGACTTGACAATTCAACTGTAAAACTGAATTCATTAGTTACTAACATGATTATAAAGTCCTGGCCTAAATATTTTCTTTGGGAGTCCACCCTACCCTAATTCAAAACAAGGTCGCACTATTTGCAGCACGAGAGGAGAGTGATATTGAATTTTCACGATGGAACTATAATTCAGTCCAATGTGCTCGTGCTGGTTGTGTCAATTATTAATTTTCATTTTCCTCTTTTCAAGGCCACGTGATGAAGTAAACAACATCAGAATGACAGTTTGATGCTTTTGAAAAAGGTTGTCGCCGCCGATTGCTATGATCGTGGACGAGTTAATGGATAAATGTCATTGTAGTTCTAAAGGGCCTGTCCCACAGGCGGCAATCGTTTTGGCGACAACCTGATAATTTCATAATTATAAGGAATTCGTCTTTAAAAAGGTCATTATAAACCTACATACGACTCTATCTAAGCTAGGCTACAACAACAACTTGCTACCACACAACAGCAAGATCACCAGTTGTCGCAACAACGATCGCCTCCAGTGGGGCAGCCCCTTTCAGTAGCGGACGCAGACCGGAGTCACACAATGAATTTACCGGGCCCATGCGTAAACATATTAGAGCCCCTTTTGTCCCCAGACAATTGGGCCCCCGAAATGCATTCAATTCGATTTTCTTGGATCCGCGCCTGCCATTAGAACCCTGTCTGTTGGTGCTTCTTAAAAAATGACATCACTCCGTCTTTATATAGACGTATAGGCAATGGCGGATACAGGATTTTGAGATACGGGGGGGGGGGGGGGGGGCATTCCCCCAAAATTGAAAAATAGGGGGCACAGCCGAAAATCTTCCGATTTTAACATGTACAGTCAATAAGTGGATTTCAAATTATACAGGGGCGCGCGTTCCCTGCACCCCCGTCTCGATCCGCCACTGATAGGAGACATAGGCCTGATCATACCACTGCAAACAAAATAATAATAATAATAATAAAAAAATAATTTTTTTTTTTTTTTTTTTTTTAAACAAACAAAAATAGGGGAATTCTAACGAACGAACGTGAGTGCCTTGCCTTCATGACACTTGAGACTCCGTAATAGACAAGGAAAATATTTCGAAAAGGGGACACTCTTTTCAACAAAATATGAATTGATAGCATCACGAAGCGTCATCTTTTATCAAACACTTGTTTACATCACGAGACTTTCTTCGGATTGATTTTATCATAATCTTCACATCCTCTCCGAGGAAGTGATGGGCTTTGAAGGTATATTGCCTCATTGATCATGCAAAACATCCATTAAACAGAGTGATAGTAAGATTGGCCTTGAAAGTTGTACATAGATTTCTAGTCTAGTCAACTCTCAGACTCATTAAAACTATAAGTCGAGGTAAATTTGATGCAGTTTCAAAACATTGTACGTGGGATTATGACTTGAAATAGAACAATATAAGTGACAACGAAGGATACATTCTTCGGGGCAGAAACTAAATGTTGCTAAAATCGCTTTTCGTTTCATCATGCCTCGTCATTCTGAAACATTGATGAAACGATTGCAAACAGTGTGTGGATTTCAGGCTACATGAGTGACGTAGGCACGAAGTGATTGTGACGTCAGAAGACGCGGGGTTTTCATTCAGATGGCGCGCAGGTTTTTCATTGAGATGAAGGTTGCTTGGTCATCACTGAGATAGGAGGAGGAGGAAGAGGATGATGGTGATGACGAGGAATGGTAATGCCTCGAGAGCATTGAACACAGACCGCTGGTCAAACACCACTACGTTGAAGGGGATGATGGATGAATATGAGAGAAAGAGAGAGAGAGAGAGAGAGAGAGAGAGGGCGAGAAAGAAAGGGAGAGAGAGAGACATAGACAGAGAGAGAGAGAGAGAGAGAGAGAGAGAGAGAGAAAGAGAAAGAGAGAGAGAGAGAGATGGAGATAGGGAGAGAAGGTGAGAAAATGAGCGTCTCAGAGATAGTATGTGAGGGGAAAAAAAGATCAAGTTAAATTGATAATAATATTGAAATAGAGAACAGGCACATATAGGATGAAAACCAGAAATGTCACACAGAAACAGAGAACGGGAGAGGATTGTCATATTTATAGAAAGAGAGAGAAAATGTTATGTTGAGAGAGAATGCACGAGATAGTAAAACGAGACCCAGAGCGATCATTGAAACAGAAAAAAACTAGATGAATCTTCGACCGCGCACGGTCGGAAGGCATGCCTCCGTATTGCTACATCAAAAAAAAAAAGGCATGCGCATGTTGAGTATTTTACATCCATTTATACCATGACATCTTTGAGATATTGACCCCAAATCTATTAAAGTTGAAGCAGGTCGGAGAGAGAGTGGGTGAATGTTTGTGCCTGGAAGGGGCAAATGAACTCGATTAGATTTTAGGGTCATGAGGTCAAAGGTCAAAGGTCACAGATGTCATTGTATACATGAAAATGGTTCGTTCTCGCCAATAACTTAAGAACTGTGTGACGGTCAACTTCAAACTTGAGTAATGTGCATATGGGAGGGCATGAGCTGATTAGATTTTGGGTCAAAGGTCAAAGGTCACAGGTCATTGTGTCACGTGAAAATGGCTCTCGTTCTTGGGCGATAACTTAAGAACCGTTGAGGGATCAACTTCCAACTGGAATCATATTACATATGGGAGGGGACCAATGAACTTATCAGATTTGGGGTCATGAGGTCAAAGGTCACAGAGGTCATTGTGACATGAAAATGGCTTGTTCTCGCAATAAACTTAAAAACGTTTGACGGGATCAATTTCAAACTTGGGTCATATGTGCATATGGACGGAACAATAAGACTGATTAGAATTTAGGTCATGACGTCAAAGTTCAAAGGCCACAGAGACATTGTGTACGTGAAAATGGCTTGTTCTTCGATAACTTAAGAACAGTTTGATGGATGAACTTCAAAACTTGGGTTATGTGTGCATATGGTAGGACAATGAATTTATTAATTTTGAGGTCATGAAGTCAAAGGTCAAGGGTCCAGACGTCATTGTATACATGAAAATGGCACGTTCTTGCCTGTAACTTCTGAACCGTTTTATGGATCAACTTCAAACTTGGGTCATGTGGGAGGGAAAGATGAACGATTAGATTTTTGAGGTCAGGACATTCAAAGTCACTGGTTATTATGTAAATGACTCGTTTGTGCAATTCCTGAAGGACTTTGACAGATCAACTTAAACATGTTTTCCTTTTTATTATACATCAGTAGCCATCCTTCCTGAGTTGGAAATAATTCTGATGATA
>CALNVZ010000174.1:50707499-50728844 GCA_940671915.1 Paracentrotus lividus
GAACATAAAGAAAGAGAGTGAATCATTGATATTCATGATCCAGCAAATAGTATGGGGTAAGGAATACCCAGTGTGAAAGCAATTAATTTCTTAACCCGTGGCTAAGCAAATAGTATGGGGTAAGAAACCAGTCTGAAAGCAAAAAAAAGATAGTACGGGTTAAGAAGTATGGGCTTAGAGGATGTCGCGGGTTAAGAGAATAACAGTCTGAAAAGCGGTAATAGGTATACAATGAGTCAGACAGACAGGACACATTCCACAGGGAAATTAATATCTTAATCTTGGTTTCCTGTTCAGGATTAAATGGATTTACTTATTATCTGTCTAAGAATGGCTGTCAATTTGATTATTCAACATTGTGCAATAGAAATGTCAGACAATGGAGTATTTTATCATATATTGAAAGTGAAAAAAAGAAAATGTTGCCTTTGTTTATGAATACATTAATTAGTTGTAATTCAGCCATTCATATACTTATATTATATTATAATTGAATGATACAATGGAATATTTCAAGAATGATATTCCTGTTATGGTTTAATATTCATCAATCCCAACATCTGAATAGCAATGCTTAGATTGATTGTATAAATCTCTCGTCGCTATGTAATATTCTCTTTAAAATGACTAATTTTTTCCCCTTTCTTTTTTGTTTGACAGCCAGGGAGAGTTGCAACAATGATTGAACAGAAAGAGGTAAGACATTCTAAAAAATAAGACCTTAAAACAGGACTGTATTATAATGGAAAGGAAAAGAATATTACATCATGTAAATCTTGTAGCATTTAAACCTGTTGTATAGTTTTGGTAGCAAAAAAGGAATTGGCACAAAACCGATCAAATGTAGTTACATGTTGTCCACATTGCACTAAAAGATATGTGTGAGAGATCTTGTGACATTCCTTTCAATATTTCCAATGAATTTCATTTATAAAGTTCGAATATAGCGCAATCCAACTGCCGTTTAGACCTCTGCTAACAAATTCGCACGCCCGAGGTTACGGCGTGAATTAGTGCGAACGATCTGTGTGTAACAGCCACACAAGAGAATCCCCATTGGTTTTCCATGTGAGCGCTAACCTGTGACGGGTCCCCGACTTATCTTTTTTTATCCTTATATTATGAAATAAAGACACTAAAACGAGATTTCAAGTACTATAATTTGCTTTATTATAGTTATTGGATTCAATCTATCATAATTTATCTTAATGTGAATCAAAATAATTTTTTCTTTCTCCCGAAACTATACACCAGCTTTAAGGAAAGAAACATAGCATATTGATATTGGATGAACTATACAGATATTTTAAATTCAATTTTTATTCATTTCATATTTAAAGACAATAAACATAGAAATACACAGATAATCATGACAGAGGAGATTTACATCACAATATAAATACAAAAGAGAAAAGGGGCATACAAGCCAAAGATTGAGGATATCATAAAGGCATTAAAAAATTGTCAAGATGAATATAGGGAGAGTGAAGTACAGTCTGTGTAAAAAAAAATGGTACAGTCAAAAAAAAATATTTAGGTGTGAAATATTTTCAAATAATGTGTGTATGTGGTACCAAATTAAAGCCAAAGGATTTTCCCTGCTGATGCGCTTTGTTCTGTATAGTTTGCTTTCGGAAAACAAAAGTTATGCTAAATTTTGTGCGACGAGGAACAAATCGAAATTGAGCACTTCAGGGCCATTATTCGAAACCTATACACAAAGGCATGGGACGGCATGCGAAAAATGGATTTTTCTTGATTGTAGAAAACTAGTCATATCTCAAAAACTACAACACCAAATTTGATGAAAAAAATTGCTGAAGAAAGTCTGATTTTCCTGCTTTACAAAAATATCAAACAAGACCAGGTTGTGATTAATCTTCATACTATAAAGAAATGTTTTCCACTTGTACCATTTTATTTGACACAGACTGTACAGTACAATAAAAATGCAATATGGCCAAATATGGTGAATGCATGGAAGATAGCAAGAATCACAGATCCTGGAGTTAACAGACAAGCACTTTCATAGGCCAGAACAGTTACTTTCCTCAGTCTTGTCTAGAAGATAATGAATTACAGTAGTATCCCCGGAAAAAATACCCCCAAACAAACAAAAACAAAGACAAAACAAAAACCTCAAGTCTCAGAGGCCTAAACTTTCTCATTTAGCAGAAGTAATCAAGTAAAAGCCATGTCTAAAATAACCTTTTCCTAATTTATGTGCTTATTACATGATTTGAGCCACATATAAATGAACCTACTACGTGAATCCTTTGATAATGATGCAGAGAGTAACAGTTAGTAAACTGTATTTAAAAGGAATATTTATGAAAAAATTACAATGTTGAGCTAGTCTTATTGTTCTCGAAACCATATGAGAGAGAAGACAAAACAGAGTTACTCTAGTTGATTTAAGGTCTGTTTCATAGACTACACCTCTTGACCTTTGGCAAATGTCCAGGGCAATCCATGAATTAATAATTAATATTCAGCAAACAGATCAGATGACCATAAATTAAAGAAGTAAGTCAGCTATACAAGATGCATCTATGGTGTCTTGATAGGATAGTGAGTGACAATTATAAGAAGTACATGTAGAGGGGGGGGGGGGCTTCATTTAATTGTGATAGATATCAAACTTCCATTTATGTCCAGTACATATCTCATAATAATATCTCAATACAAAGTGGTATAAAAGTGCTTTTTGACATTAGAATCTTGGAAGGCAAGATGCAAGATACCAGAAAAAATGTCTTCCTACCTACCTGTATGCATTTACTTCACCTGGAATGGGTGAGGCAAGTGTAAATTAATGTCTTGCTTAATGTCTTGACTCAAACCCTGTACTCTGTGAATAGGCACAATTGGGTGGCTATGTACCAGTCCGAAACATGTCTACTTTCGAGAGAACTGATTTGAAAAGAGTCTGAAGATTGTAGACCAGCTCATCACACTACATTCCTGACAATTATGAATGCTATGAGATGAGCTGATAGTCTTTTAAAGGGATTGCTTAAACACTCTTCCAGCTAATGCTGTAATCATAAATGCAAACCTTTAGGTCAGAAAGGAATTCCCTGAAATTTCCAAGCTAACCAGTAATTTGTGTTTAATTGCCAATATATTGATGACTGAATATATCGGCATTTGCATTAAGTGTGTCTATGGAGGAAAAATAATCTTGTATTTCCAGTCACTAGCATTTTATGAACGTAATGTAATGATGCTTTTAGTAGGAAATCAATTTTTCAGGGTTTCACAGCTCAGATTTTTGCAAGCCTCTACAAGTTTAAAAATTCCCTTTAATCTTCATTATTGGGGCCAGGATAAAAGGCCAGGAGAGAGGGCCCATGGATGGGGCTAGTGTAGGGATGAGCACTCAAGGTAAAAACCCATCTGACTGGTAAATGGTGACATTGACCAAGTTTTGAATGACAAAACTAGTGGCGGATGTAGTTGTTGGGAACTGCTACCAGATGGTACAATCTCAAAGTCACCTACAGATATCAATACAAGCCTTCTCGTTTGTTACTTGCAATGCTCGTCATTTCTCAACCAATCTACTGCTATGTCAGCAAAAGCCATGGTCACAACGATGGTGCATTGGTTCTACGCCTCTCTGGCCTAAATTCACAAAGGCAGTGCATTTCTTAACGGTCTATAATTGACCACTGTTTTCCATAGAGCCCTGTGTTATACAGCAGGCATTTTTTTTTGTCTAGAGATTCCAATTTAAACAATCCAGTGACAAAAAATACATGCTGTTAAACACTGGGCGCTATAGAAACAGTGGACACATCTAGAATTGCACTTCGTTTTGTGACTTTGGTCCTCTGTGTCTGTTCTACATCAAATTTTGCAGAAAATCTTTGCTCTAAATGCTTGAAGGTGCATATTCCCAGGTATGCAGGAGCTAGGCTACATTGCTACTGGCGTGACGTAGACTGTCGGACACCCACGCTTGGTTGTGACCATGATGAGAAATCATAAATGAAAATGTACTTGAAAGTGATCTTGAGAAGTTACTGTACAGCTTCCTCTGCATTAGATGGTTCTGCATGAGCTAGCTGAGGAGAAACAACTCAAAACTCAGTCAAGTACGAAGTTGATGCTCCACTAGCCCAAGCTGAGTCTCAAGATTCAATTTTATGACCCAACCTCAAGCTTGGACAAACAAGACTGATATGTGTATGCATGGTTTCTTGGTGCAGCACCGCTCAATTAGCATGATATTTCGAGGCAAACCAACAAAATAAGCTCAAGTTTGGAATTAAACCCAAGATGACTTGAGATTTCGCCCAATTTAGCATGCTATTTGAGAGAAAAAACCTGATATTCTTTGATTCGGCAAGATCAGAAATAGTGTTCTACTTGGCAATCTCGAGCTAGTGCAGCACCACTCATTGTGCGCTTTCTCATCTTGTCGTGTGTACATATAAAATTGATGAGAATGAAAAATTTTCCCATCATACTTCAAAGTCATGTATGCATGGCATGTTTGAAATTATCACACATGAAAATGTTATCCTATATCAAAGTCATGTGAATGACAGGAACATGAATAACATTACAAGGGAAAAGCTATCAAAGAGAGAAAGAAACGGAGAGGAAAACATTGTTGGTTCTTTGATTCCTGCAAGGTTAATGGCTGGGTTTGGTTTCCTAGGTAACATCCGCACTCCAGCATTCTCATCTCAGCGCAAGGACATTGTATGGTGGAATCAAAGAGAAAATCAATTACTTACACACCATGCAACAAATATGAAGGCACAGTCAAAACAATACAAGGTTGTGGCTGCATTAGAACATTTTTTTTTAAACCTTGGAAATCAAACTATTGTATAAGTAATTGATTTTCAGCAGTCTGTTTTCTTGTAAATGTTGTGATATGTTCCTGGAATCAAACTGAGACAAACCACATCAAACAATACAGTAGGATAAATGAATAATTAGAGTGATAGGCCTATATGCAAAGTAGAACAAAAAGTCATGATAGGGAAAGATATCCATTTCAGTTACTCCCTTTCAAAGAAACAATGTGACAATACAATGGACCATCCCTGTATTAGTGGCGGATATATGAAAGCAAATATAGGGAAATATCTATCAACCCTTGTGGACTTGAATAAGCTTTATTTTCCTCTTCAGGAAGATGATAGAGATGAAAGAAAACAAAGTCAAACAATGGCCAGTAAACCCCTAACACTGAAATCAGTTATGAAAGATAACTTTAACTTGGTACACCCATTTCTAGTAATATGTTAATTTAAGACAAGCTGCAAGGGGATTACATAATCATCCTTTATTGTTCCATTGTTACAGTAACTAATTTCTGTCTGACTCTTTCATTAATTATGATTTGAATTAATTTACTTAAACATAAGAATAGTTATGGCTACTGTCAGGGTGTTGCCTGGATGGCTTTACATGGAGCAGGGCTTGTACTGCAATAAAAGCATACAAGACTTTTTGTTGCTGTTCAGTTTGTGTTTAAAAGACACAGTTTACTCTCTGTGTGAATTGTCAGTGTAGCAGACATTTTCTTTGATATATCTGATAAATTTTTCACAAATTAAGAGTATTTTTAATCTAACACTAAGCAATAAAATGTGTAGGCTTACAGCTTTATTTGGACTGATGCACATGATTAAGCAGATTCATTTTTTTGCAAGATTAGTTTTATAAGATAAAATGGTAGCACAATTATGTACCATTACACATGTTTATACATCTCCAAGAATGTTCAGCGGTGAATGTGGCATGTTATCATGTAGAAAAGGAAGAACAAATATACAGCATGATTTAGTTTTAAATCTTGATAAAATTCAAATACATCACTTTGTACTGCTCAAAGGGCATTACATCACACCATTGCACAAAGAATTAAATGCTGCATGAGCACTCAACAAACAAAATATGCAAAAATCATATAATTAAATAAAAAAATGATAAAATTACACATATATATTTCAAGCCTCATTCATAATTATATGGAAAAGATATGTATTTCATCATCCAAGATCTCAAAATAGTATAACAGATGTGACATGCTTGGTATATCAATGAAGCATGTCACAGCTGGCTTTGTAAACAATGGTTTGTATGTCAACTCTTCACTGGTTGGGCACAAAATTGTTGCATCATACTTTTTTACCTTGTAGCTCTGATATCTGACAAGTTAATGAATAATATTTCCTATTCCTGGGTTATTATTTAATGATCATGAATTGACATTAACAATGATGTTGCTGATGTTGTAAATTGCAGTATAAAGAATAGCTCTTTATGTCTGATACAGTCCACTCCCATTATTTAACAAGGTGCTCAAGACCTTTTAACAAAATCTAGTTACAATGGAGGAAAATTTTCTGATTTTAACATGTAAAGTCAGTTAGTGGTATTTAAATTAGGTGGTGGTGGGGGGGGGGGCATGTGTCCCCTGTGCCCCCACCTTTATCTGCCACTGAGTTATACTGAACACATGGGCACATATATGTTTGCCACTGGGACTGGGAGAATTGGCTCGTTACAACTAAATATCGTATCTGTGCTCGTTATAACAGGATTTGACTGAACTGCATAAATCACATATCACCTAAAATAGACAGTGTATTGTAAGAAATAATGTTAATTGCGTATTGAGAATGCTTGATGATGTCACTTCAATGAATTAGAAGAAAATAGATTGTAAATGCCGTATAGAGGGGCTTACATGAGTATGCAAACATATATTAAAGATTTAGGCAGGTACTCTTGAAGGGTGACAAAAGTTAGTAGGCCTACTAAATATTATTAAATACGTATTTAGAAGGCCTTGCCATTGTCTTGAACAATAGGGTGACATATTTAGTAGGCCTTCTAACTTCACCCTTCTATTTTTTTCAATAAAATATCTTAGTAAAAATATATTTGTCCATACAATATTCATATTGCTTGTTAGTGTAAATGAGTATTTGTTATTTTTAAACAAAATTAATCAACATAAAACTGATTAACACTTCTCTTAGAAACAATATAAAATAGCTATGATTTTTTAATCAATATTATAACTTTGTTTTCTTGTTCTTTTCTAGGGTCAAGCATGGGGTGTGGTGTTCAAGCTAGAAGGAAGTGAGCAGATAACTAAAGCCTTTATGCATCTCAACATGAGAGAGTGTCTTCTCGGCTGTTATCAGGTCCAACAAGTCACCTTTAACATCGTCAAGGATCAGACAAGTGTGCAGGCTCTTGCCTTTAGAGCCACGCCCGACAACGAGCTCTTCGTCGGACCTGACTCGGTAGAAGCCGCAGCAAGGATAGTCGCATCATCATGGGGTAGGACCGGACATAATGCAGAGTATCTGTTCCGTCTGGTTGATTTCATGCATAAAACAGTTCCTGACGCAAAAGACCGGTATCTATTTGAACTTGAGAGGCTGACCAGGAAATACCTCAACTGTGATTGCTCTGCAAAGAGGAGTAAAGGTCATCAGGGGTCAAAGGTGATTACAAAGACAAGGAGCGTGATGTCAGAGCAAATACAGTATTATCATAAGTGCTATCTTCATGTCTTGCCACCTTCTTTAGATCAACGAGTTCATTAATAAATCTCTTTTTTTTTTCCTTCGTGATAACGGTGGGTCTGTGATTGCAAATCATCAAAATATATGAAATAAAACCTTTGTGAAACGAGCAACTGAAAGAAATATTTTTTTTTAGTCTAATTTGAAATATCTCAATTATGTAGCCTATTATGTGCGTTCTCTTGCCCAATTAGCCATGCTGTATTTAATCAAATAGATATTGGGTTGGTTAGGTTTATCAACATTCCCAAGTATGTACAGGTATGCCAGTTAGTAATTTGACCTTATATGACCTTAGAATATTAATAAATTTTCTCTTCCATTTTATTAGACTTTTTAAATGGATATTATATTAATTATCACACATTAGTATTTACATGCAAACATAAACAACATCAATTTTTGCCAAATTCAAATCTAAATCATTTCAAACTCATTGACAGCTTTTCCAGTGTATAGTTGGTACATGGAATAGTTCACACATTGGTGCATCTAGGATGTGAAGACAAATGTCGAGTACGAGCCGTCGGTGGAGGGGGGGGGAGGATCGATCATGTGTCTTGCTTGAATATCACCTACTGGTATTATAAAGTTTAAAGTTACTGGAGCATTAATCAAATATTAATAGATATCAATAGCGTACAAGAAACCAACTTGCTGCCGGTATATTTGGAGGTTTCCAGTCAACTCCCATTATAACAAGGTGCATGGGACTAAGAAAGGCCCGTATTATCAAAAGCCGCCTAACTTTAAGCCTAGTCTAAATCTGTGGTTTAACTATGGCCTGCTAAAAGGGAATCAATCCAAAAAAGTAGATGTTCAATTCATCATAATTTTTGGTAGTGAAACTATTAAAAACTGCTTGGGAATGATAAGTAGAAAAGTTTCCCTTACAATTAAAACACGATTCCAGAATTCAGTGAAGGTGATAGGAACATGCAACTTACACAGATTGATTCCCTTTTAGCAAGCCATAGTTAAACCACAGATTTAAGTTAGGCGGCTGTTGTGAATTCGGACCACTGAACCTGTGACAAAATGTTTTCTACTTAACACATTACCCGGTATGCACATACATGCACACATGTGTGGAATTGCTGCCAAGAGCATTGCATTTTTAATACAGAATCTGTTTGTATCTTTGCTTATTGTATTGGGAGTGGACTGTAAGAGCTCTAAGGATAAATGCCTAAAGCAAACAAGTTTGGGTGACTAAATATTAGGCAGATACAAAATTAAAACTAAACAAAGTTAATTACCTTTACAAAATCATTTTGAGCAAATGATAGAAGCATAGAATTTTCTCTGGTGTGCTGACTAATATGGTTTGAAGAAGGATGAAATATTACCTCTATGTATCATGACAGGCGATCATATTGCGGCATTCCAAAAAACACTCAGTATATATCAAGGAGCTTCAAGGTATATAAATATTTAATAACAGTGTGTGAATTATTAATAAGGCATATGAGCATTGTGAAGATAGCTGTATTTATGTGGAAAGATAAATTTTTACTATATTTTAAAGTGTGTGAATGAATTGTGAGCCAGCTTGACTACAATTATATTTCAATAAAGTATTTTTAAAAAATGTTTAGAAAATTTTAGTGATATTAAAGGAGAAAAAAAAATTAATTGAATTTGAAATATACGATTTCCCCATTTTACTTGATATACTAGTTTTTAAAATTCCACGACTATGAAGTGAAGTATCAATTTTAATACATATATTTTTAAAAGCAATGCTGACTATAATTCTCTCCTGATAGACTCTAACAAATTAACATCTACCACATTTTAATTATAGACTTAAACCACTAACATGAGTATATATCTGTATTTGATGCCTAACATAACGGCCAGACCTAGTTGGATACTTATGATCTGGCAAATCATAAAAACTTAACATGTTACTTCAAGACTGCCACAATCTCATTAAGAGACCAGGGGGTGATTCACTGACATTTAAAATCAACCCCAACTACAGGCCTATGGAACTATAACATGGCTATTGATCCTAAAAATTGATTTGATCCCAGTTGGGATTGATTTTAGCTGATAGTGAATCACCCCCAGATTTCTTTCCTTCTTTATATATATACTGACGATAAACTGTAAACTATTTAGTCTTCCTTTGAAATATTGTCACTGAATTTGCCATGAACTATATAAATTATAGTAAGTATATTTTTATATGTAAATTTCATTAAAGATAATCAAGGTTGAATATAAAGACTTAAATAATTTTCCTTGAAAAAAAAAAGGGATATTCATTTTTATCATAATGAGTATTTCTTTTCATTTTTGGCAAAACCCTCTAAAAGAAACACAGATTATATGAAAGATGACTTCAAAAATTACAAGGTTCTACCAATATGAATCCAGTAAAATTGCTTTTAGAGGTTAAAAAAATGTTCATATCCATGACCAGTCACAACGTAAAAGAGCTGTTGTATTTCCTCATTTTGGGATATTTAAAATGACTACCCTGTAACCATAATAGTCATCATGATGGAATCCGACTATAAGAATGTTAATCATGAATGTGAATTTATTGGTGCTTATTTCATCCAATTGGATGTAAAAATGTATATACGTGTATATAAAATGTGAACTATATTTCACCTTATTATTGTATTAAAATATCCATTAATGCAAAAAGAATGATTTTGTTATTTGATTTTGTTGATGAAGGTCTATTTATTGCCTGAATAAAAGGATAAAGAAAGAAAAGGAGAAGAATGTTATGATGAAAGAGAACTAAACACGGGATAGTACAGTGTTTAGCTACATAGAACAGAAAATTGTAATACTTAAAGGAAAGAGAAAAGCAATAATTTGGAGAGTGAGGAAAAGACAAGGGAAGGCACAGACCTCTATTTCACACTTTAAAAAAATATAATTGCCCTTGTTCTAAACTGAAGACTTTGTTTGTACCAGTTGAAGTTTGTGCATTGCTATTGCCATCGATCCTTTTGTCCAATGCTCGGACAATAGGATAACACAATAGCACCGCACAAACTTCAAACTCAAACAAACTCAGTTTTTGGTTCAGAATATGGGCAATTACAATACATGGAATATTGCGGTCTTTTGACTCATGACATGAATATGTGTGTGTGTGTGAACTAAGGTGGAGGGGCAAGCAGAAGAACTTTGAGATAGAATACATGGGAAACACACAAAAAGAGGTCACTGGGACTTGACAATTTTGCTTATCATAACTGAAGTTAATGAACAATGAATATGAAGAGAAAAATTTTTTTTCACAGTATTCTTCGACTTGAAATATGGGTTGTTGAATCAGTTAGTTTGTTAATCAAACTATTTGAATTGAGTTTCCACTTTATTAAAGGGATGTAATAACATTGAATGATATTCAAATCACATTTTATTCGATTTAGCTTTATGGCCAACATAATTATAAACACTTAGGTCAGTCTGGTATCTCTTCAAAATTGCAAGCTAATTGCTTGCTTTACCTTCGAGATATCAATGATTTCATACTCAAATTTTGTAAACCATCACCGAATGGTTTATAAAACCATGTGCTTTTCCACATAGCACAACATACACCCATTTCCTGTTGTATAGTCCCCGTCCCTAGCGGCCTGCTGAGCTAGCAAAAGAGGTTTAGTACATGTACTGGTGTTCGGCTGTATGCTTGGCATTGTTTGTTACACTGTTTTAAGGCAGTAAATGACTACCATCTGATATTTTCAGTAGTTTGTTTTTACTGTTGGAGCAATATAATTTTATTAATCTTGATCTAATTGCTCTTTTTTTTTAAAAGTTACCAAATCCCTTTAAGAAACGGCGAGAGACAGAGGGCATGCAAAGGAGCGAGAGAAAGAGTGGAAGGGGGGGGGTGCTGAAGTAAATGAAAGCGATATATATGCAAACAGATGGGGGGGGGGAGGGCGATCAAAGCAGCCCCCCTCCCCTTTTCGGATGGGGTGGATACTTCCATGAATTATGCAAAAAGTTCGTCGTAGTAACTCATCTGACCTACTTAGCTGTCTTACCTCTCCCTGAGCAGGAGGATTCTGGTCATAATGATGTTAATTTTCATGCACCATTTCAGCCCATCAATCAATCTAATCTAATATCATTATCAGCTGTCTTCCTTCCTTAATGGATGCGATTCAGTCTTTTCTTCCACTTCTCCTTCTTAACTCACTTCATCCTCCCCCATCCATCTCATTCTCCTCACCTCCCTTCCCCTGTCATCTCTCTCTCTCTCTCTCTCTCTCTCCATTTTTCTGTCCAAATCTTCAAAACCCTTCATTCTCTCTCCATCTTTCTGTCTTTTCGTTACTCTCCTGTCTTTTTTAAATCTTTACTTCATCTTTTCCATTGTCAATTATTCTGTATGTATTCATTAATACAATTATCCTTTCCTAAGGCTATTTTTCATTTTTTTTATTTTTTTAATTTGAATAGTTCTATCAACCAACGCTTACAGAAATACATTTTGGTTAAAACTCTGTCTGATATCTGTTTATCTTTAACATGGCTTTTTTTTTTAAAGATTAAAATAAAAAAAAAAAAAAAAAAAAGATTATATCCTTATACATAACAAGAAACAGTGGTAGATGTTACTCCTCAATCAAGTTGTACAAACCAAAATGAGAATAAAGATGAACAAAATTGAAATAAAGCAGTTTAATTTAATAGTACAAGATTGTATTTTTGAATGTTTCGCATGCAGTACCACTGTTATGTTGATACTCCCTAAATTGTACTTAATAGAACACATAGGCTTATCTCTTTTGAATATCAAGTATGGTGTAGATTCCCACATTTTGATATATGGGGCTGATTCACTTGTAAATGTTCTCTTTTTTTGGCAGGGGGTCAATAACCATTTCATGAATGAGTGGTTTTTATGATGAAGGAGTACATAGCCAAAAGCAATGGATCATGAATGAAACACAAATATCCAGGTAGGGGATATTGGCTGGCTGACAGCCTGAGAGAAATATGAGATATTAAAATTAAGAGAGATGGATAGTCAAGTAAAAAGGAGACCAATAGGAAGAGAGACAAAGAGAAAAGGAAACTAGGAGAAAGATGGAGAGATGGGTGGACAGAGAAAGAAAATAAGTGCATGAGAGAGTGATGAGAAGATGGGAGGGGGAAGGAGAGAAAGAGAGAGAGATAGATAGAAAAAGAAATGGGCAAAGAAAAAAATTATAGCATTAGAGCAAGAGAGAGGGTTGGAGGAGAGAGGTGGAATGATCGGCAGATGGAGAAAGAAAATATAGTACGAGAGAGACAGGAGGCTGGAGAGGGGGGGGGGGCAAGAGAGAAAGGAGATAAAGAAAAAAGAACGAAAAATAAAGAGATATGCAGAGAAAGAAAATGATAGCATAAAGCATATACAGGTGAGAAAGGAGGAAAGGGGGGGGAAAGAAAGAGTGACAGAAAGCAAGTAAGAGAAAGGTAGAGAGATGGGCAGAGAAAGAAAAGAGAGAGAGAGAGATAGAGAGAAGAAAAAAAAAGAGAAAGAGAGAGAGAGAGAGAGAGAGAGAGAGAGAGAGAGAGAGAGCTCAATGAAAGCTAAAAGACAAGTAATGAGGGTAGGGGTCTCGTTTGGTCCCCAGGCGATATCTTTCAATCAGAGGATACTAATCGAAATGTCAACATTTATGACTTCAGACTCATACATCCCAAACATCAATCATCTTCATCTCTTTCTTCAAACAGAAAAGAATAATCATAGAGATGAACATCGGTCTTTGGGACCAACACCTTGCATTAAAACTTGAAATCTTTGTAAGAGTTGAGAGGTCCACAGAAGTGCACAGTGTATATTCAATTCATCATGGTAAACTAATTTTGTTTGTAAGCCTTTTTGCACATTACAAACCCCTCCCAAAAAGTTCCGCAAATCGACTTTGGGCCATGATAACTTTTGAAGTGCGCTTTAGTTATTCCTGATATTCGTACCATTGGAAAGATAATTTATTCACCTTTTTATTGATATCCTATTTGTAATGATTGTGTCATGCTTCAATGTACAGAATATCAGAATATGGAGAAAAGTAAAAAGTCAATGTTGTAAAATGCACTTTTATTGATCACATTGAAGTTCCGCAACTCGACTTTAGACCCTAATAACTTTTGTAGTAATTTATAATTTTTTATTGAATTTGAATCATTGTCAAGTTCAGTTATTCCTCTTTTTATTGATACCTAATTTGTCATGGTGATGTCATGCCCGGGTCCACAGAACCCCTGAATACCCCCTGAATGCAAGGCAAAGGGAAAGATAATGTTCAGTTTGAATGTTCTGTAACACAACTTTGAACCTTGATACATTTTTATGTTTGAATCGTGTTTGAATGCACACAATTCGTGAATATATAGCAAAGTAAAAAGTGAAAAGTTTGGTATTCAATTTGATCAATAAAAATGTATTTTGCCACATTTGACTTTTCACTTTTCTCCATATTCTGATATTTTGTACATTTAAGTATTAAACAATCTTTACAAATAGGATATCAATAAAAAGGGGAAAAAATTATCTTTCCAATAGTATGAATATCAGGAATAACTAAAGCATACATGAAAAGTTATCTTTGCCTAAAGTCGATTTGCGAAACTTTTTGTTAGGGGTTTATATACCCAGATATGTATTTAAAATTACAAAAGGAAATGATAGGAAAGGTCCCCCCAAAAGAAAAGCAAGAACCAAAATGCACACACTCGCAATATACACATTTTTTTTCTTACATATTTAATTCCATTTGTTACAAAAATCGACAGAGAGTGCTGTTCCCATCTGCAATCTCATGAACATAAAGTCCTTATGCAGTAATAATTAAGATTCATAATCCAAGAGAGGAGCTCATAATAAAAATTTACATATATGAATAAACCTACAATCCGTAAGTCAACAAAATACTGTAATTTTATAGTGCATTTATCTTTTCTACAGATTATATATGCCATATATAACTTATAAGCCTATAAGCATAAACTGAAAATAAATACTCATATGTCTATAAACATACAAATTTCAAGTTTTACCTACAGGTAAAGCATACATTTATAGACCCATATTCTCAAACGCCGCCTAACTTTAAGCCTAGCTTAAATCTGTGGTTTAAATATGGCCTGCTGAAAGGGAATCAATCCCGAAAAGTATATTAAATTCATCATAATTAATTTTGGGTAGTGAAACTACTAAAACTGCTTGGAAATGATAAGTACAAAAGTTTCCCTTTCAATTAAAACACTACTCCAGAATTCAGTGAAGATGATAGGAACATGCAACATAGACAGATTGATTCCCTATTAGCAAGTTAAACCACAGATTTAAGCCAGGCTTAAAGTGAGGCGGCTTTTGTGAATTCGGGCCATAATGTCTTATCCTAGATATCAGTATGATCTACTTCATACTTCCTGAAGGAATTCAATACTTTAAAATGCTTCACATACTTGAAAACCAATTATTCGTCTAAAAAAAAAAAGGATTATTGAAGCTCAAATGAGAGCTGCTTCTCTGTCAGTCTTTTTTTTTACCTTCGCTAGTCCTTGACCAACAGCTATTGATTGGTCAGTTTTAATTGACAAATTGCTATTCTAAAAGTAGCCAATTAAAACAAATCAATCATAACTTGATAATATTGGATAGCCAATGCCATATAAAACCTGTAAAACTTATAGATATTTGATGAAGACCCTTCCTTGCATTGCATGCTAAGTTTCTTGCATAATAAGTAACCAATTCTTAGCATCATACAACACATATTTTCATATGAAATGCAGTGATAATTTGCACTAATTGATTCTCAATAGAAATACAAGAGAGCTCAGATATTTTGTAATAATTAAAGGAATATAATGCTTTAAATACCAGTACATTTCATTCTATGGTTAAAATCATGACATACAGGAGATACCCCAGTTTGACTGTTATACCACCCCTTTTGGATAAAAACACTAAAATTTGCCAGAATTCATGAAAGGGATGTCAAACAATTTTCACACATATTTTGCTATGCATGCAGAGTAATACGAGACTACACAAAGTTTTAGCAATATTCAGCAGAATTTCTTTGCAATTCTCATTACTTTATAATCCCTTTAGAATAATGACCATCATACAATAGTGGCCCATGTATATGTATCAATCATCTCTCCCATACCACATTTACAATCTTCAGTAACTATAATGACTTAGTTTATGGAGAGAAAACATATTTGTTACATTAATACATGCATTTCAAAGTATAGAGAGAGAAAGAGATTGTGAGAGGAAAGAGAGAATAGAGAGAAGAAGAGCTAGAAAGTTCAACAACTAAAACAGAAATATGAAAGAGATTGTTTCCATGTTCCGTCTGTACCATGGCGGCTACTTTGATCTCTGAACGATTTTTTCATGCTTTTGCAGAAATGGGTTCTGCACTCGGTCGACGATAAGAGAGCATTTAATCTCTTGACGATATTGAATATTATATTGAGTTGATTTGTCTGTGTGTGATAGGCGTAGTAATGGCAGCAGTGTAATGGGTTAAGTAAGTGTAGATGAGCGGTGCCTTTGTGACACTGATTCTGGAGTAAGGTGACTACCGGTAGTAGTGACAGATGAATGAATGGAAATAACTAGGGGAAGACTCTAATGGTTTGCCGGTCTGATGCGGGAGAGTACTGGTAAATGCAGTTAAGGAAACATTAGTAGCTGACAAAGGAGTTGGAAGGTACGAGATACAGACAGACAGACATCCAGACAGAAAGAATGTGAGAAAAGAGTATGGTGAAAGATAAAGATTGTTAAGATATGTTTTTTATGTAATTCTTGGTTAGGTTCTTTAGAGTATACATTTGGAGCAGGTTTAAAAGCTCATCATTTGGAGTTCTGCTAGCGAAGAAAAAAAAATGGAAATATGAATAATTATAAAGGATCTCTTATCATGGTGGGAAATGAGTGAGAGAGAGAGAGAGCAAGGGGTTTTTTTTTTTGTGGGAACAAATTAAATATGCAATATCCAATCTCCACAAGCCTTGAAGGAGTGGGAGAGAGAGGAAAAAAAAAAAAATAAGGGGAAGATTTATTGCAGAAAGATTAAACTCCTAAAACAAAGGATATGTAACAACAATTTATTCAGAAGAGAGAATAAAATGATATTGTCTGCTGATTTTCAGAAAGGCGTAAAATTTTTTGCTGTAAAATGGAATTAATGCCTTCTAGCATACATCATGTACTATAAAATAGAACTACATTAGTGGGAGGGGAAAAAGGTGATTTACAATGACTAACAATCTTACCTCAAAAGCTATTCACACCCGACATTTACCATGATAAAGCGACCAACTATTATTGAACTTAATGAGAGTGAAGTGTACAAGGAGGTATCTTTCATATAACCGTAAATTTGTCCTCTCAGAAAGCACATTAATCATGGTTATTTTCCCTTGTCTTTACCATATCATTGCAATTAGTGCTAGCAACAGGACAGGTCTTTGCAAAGCTTAATTGGTTCTCTCTATGATTTATGATAGCATTAGTTACACTGTGGCAGGATATTGAAACTCCTATTTCAATGATAGTGTTAAAGGTAGAAAGAGATGAGTTGTTACCTCTATTGGATGAGAGCCACAAGGGCATTGCTTTCAGATTAAAGTCCTATTCGCCTGTAATAGTGATATCATCATTACTAAAAAAAAAAAGAAAAAAAAACACATTTTTGCCTAAATGCACTATTACAATCATCATTTCCTATCATATTTATCGTTTTGTTTCCAATTGTAGGTTATTGCCCCGAAACAATCATGTTTGCTTACAATATCACTTGCTCAAAATGGTCCATGTAACCTTCTGCATTTTTGTAGACCTATACATGTATATACATGTATATTTTCACAATTACACATGTCATATTTGGTATGCTTTTAAAGGTAAATATAATCATCTCCATTAAGGTTAATGATATATCACCATAAATCCAAACAAGTATCATTTTCAGAAAATTTGTCACCTGACTGACTGTAATGCTACAGTCACACAGACACTTATGTTTAGTTACGTATTTGATGTTTTATCCTTCTTTCATCTTCTATTCTATCATTTCTTATGTATTTCTTTGTTTATTGAATGAACAAAATTATCACTGTTTCCACTGATGACTATGATGGGAAGGCATCCGTGGGGATCCGCAAAAAAGAAAATATTTTTTGGACGCAACCGGACGTAACTCAACTTAAGTGTCTGTGTGACTGCAGCATAAAGAATAGCGTTGGTAGTACATGCACATCAAACCAAGATATGAACATAGTATCCAAAATACATTGTGCTTTTTCCTGCATAGAATAAAGAGGCTGGGAGACAGAGAGAGGGAGAGAGAGAGTGAGAGAGAGAGAGAGAGAGAGGGAGAGAGAGAGAGAGAGATAGACAAAGGCAGAGACATCATTCTCTCTGAGTATATTTGCTGGTGTGTGCGGGGATGGGGGGGGGGGAAGTACGGTTTCACACAAGCAAGACTTGACAGCATTCTGTGTGACTATCTGATGGTGGGGGATGGAGGAAGGGGGGAGGTGTGTCCTCAACAGGAAAGACCTGTCCTGTATTCTGTGTGAGTATAAGAATTTGGGTTGCTATTATGGTGGGGGTGGGGGGGGTGGAGGGGCTGGGGAGGAATGGTGGTGGGGGGGGGGGGGGGGGCTCTCAGGCAAGACCCAGCAGCATTCTGTGTGAGTATAAGATATTTGGGTTGATGGTGTGGAGGATTTGGGGGGGGGGGTTGTGGGTGCTGGGGGAGGAAATGGTTGGGGGAGTTCCTCTCAGGCAAGATCTGTCAGCAATCTCTGTGAGTATAAGATATTTGGGTTGCTAGGTGAAAGAACTCCAACTATCCATCAACGATTTGCATGACAAACACATCCCCAGGTAAGGCTTCACACTAAATCAATAGCAATCTAATAAAAGCTAATTAAGCTAATGCCATACTGCATGGAGAGGGAGGACAGTCGACTGAGTGTGATGTGTACAAGTGTGAGCGGGCAGAGGAAGAGAGAGCGAGAGGGAGACAGACAGACAGAGAGTGAGAAGTGAAGAAAAATAAGAATGAAGTGTAATGGGATGACAATGTAGATAGACAGAAAGAGAGAGAGAGAGAGAGAGAGAGAGAGAGAGAATTGAAGAATAAGAATAGAGTGAGATGGGCGAGGGGGAGAGTAAAAAAGAGAGACAGAGAAAGAGAAGAGAGGGAGAGAGAGAGAGAGAGAGAGAGGGGGGGGTGGTGGGGAGAGAAAAGTTTTGAACCAAAGAAATATACCAAGGTAAAGAATACATGGATAAGGAAAACAATAAGAATGAAACAGTAAAAAAAAAACACAACAACAATAACAAAGAACAGAAAACACAAAGTGCTTTAGAACAGACACACAGGGACAGATAGATAGATAGAGGAATAAACAGTAAAACAGAGGGGAAATGTAAGAAAGGAAGAAAGATACATAAAGAAAGATATGGAGGGGGTGAGACACACAGAGATAAGAAATTCATAGAAACTCTGGTATATGAAATGGGTATATGTGTACATAAAACATATATTTGAGGTAACTCCATAAAATTGTCATTATCACAGAACAGGCTCAAAGCTGAACGAGAAAGAGAATCAACAATTTAAACACGTTATCAGATATGGATGCATCCATTTTCCCACTTGAATAATGATCACCATCATTCAATATCATCATGATATAACAAACAGATATGACATGAAGCAGACAACGTTCACCAACAGATGGCAGCATAATAGATACAAATGAAGAAATTTTGTAATGTCATCTTCTATGAGAAAACAAAAGGGATGCTAGAGGGTAAAGAGAAAGACTTTTCTCCTACTGTTTGCATTTACACAAGTGCTTAATTATGCAAACCTTGCTCTAAAAGCATCATAGAAAATTGTTCCCATCCATCTGGGTAATTATGATGATTAATGAAGATGTTTGTTCGAGACAGAGTCAGACACATTTATTCATTGATTGAACAAACATACATTTTGACCCATTATGTATGTAAATTAGCTGGGAAATAGCCAGTCAGAATATTCTCCAAATCAATACCTGTCTCTGTATATATGCAGTCATCATTCTGTTTGCAAATGGGATAGAAAACGTGTCTCCATTAGACAATTTCTTTTATGAGGATATTTTTTGTGCTAATTTCTCTACCTTTTGAATCTATATCTGCAATGAAAGAGGTGCATGTCGAAACAAGATTATAGAGATCAGAAAAAAGGCTGAATAGTATGCAGTACAGTCCTTACATCAATCAGAAATATTCATTTAGGCCTATAAAAAATAAACAATCTTCAAACAACTTGAGAAACTCATTATACAGGACATTTACTCCTGACCAAGCAGATTTGGAAGTACTAATTACCTCATGATAACAGTAGGTTTTTCTCTGAATTTTTTTTTTCTCAGACTTTGATTGAAGTTTTTTTTATGAATGGAGAGTTTTTTCCATGGGTGTTTGTATAATATGTCAGGAGAGATGTTCCGCTGGACAAGGAGTGAGGAATGGACTTATATAAGGACAGAGGAACGGACTTCGATGTGATTTAATCATTACCCAACACACCTGCAAACTAACTGACAACCCTTACCCGCTAAAAGGTGTTGATTAATATGGTCTGATTCAACAAATTGTCCATAAACCTCAAGGGTACATGTCAAGGGCACAATACCTTCAGCACATATCTGTCCAAGTAACTTACTTAGTACAACAACTTTTAATCTAGCTTCACTTCAAGACTGAGATATTATCTTTAAAGTTTATTTCGTGCTCTGTTTTCATCAAAATAAATGCCATATATCCATAAAATAACTAACATTACTTTGTTGAACCAAGAGTAAGTGATCTATTAATGTATCATTTATATTAAAGTATATTCTACCTTTGACTTTTAAGGAGAGGAATTGAATAGATAGTATACTATTTCTTATTAATGCTTGAATAAATTCCAGCATTCAGAGTTCAATAAACTCAGCTCAAACCACACTGATATTGGGGAGTTTAAACATATTATGAATACTAATATCAATAAGGCTTTTAAAACTGAACTATGGCACTCTTATGCTACAGTCACACAGACACTTACGTTTAGTTACGTTTTTGTTGTTTTATATACTTATTTCATCTTTTAATCTATAATTTCTTATGTATTTCTTAGTTTTATGTGATGAACGAAATTATCACTATCCCTCTGCTGAGTATGACGGGAAGGCATTCGTGGGGATCCTCAGAAAAAAGAGCATTTTTTGGACGCAACGCGGACGTACCTAAACGTAAGTGTCTGTGTGACTGCAGCATTATAGACAATAGGTAAATCACAGAAAACAAATCCATTTTAGATAAAGAAATATGAATAAGCATGTAGATTGTATGAGCAATATGTAAATTAAAACATAATCTTTATTAAGTTGTCAGTATTGCAGAAAGTCTGTCTGTGTAACAATAAACCACTTACCTCACATCTACAGTAGATAACAAAAGGGGGAAAAAAAAAATGACAATCATGATTCAGAAATTAAAGGTCACTGTTTGTGTAAAATTTGCTCCATAAAAACACACAGAATAAATTGATGGTCAATGTTCGGGCAAAATTCGCTCCATGAATAAAAATAATAAAAATCATAAAAATTATCACTAATTTTATTATTTACAATAAAGAATTATATATTTGCCTACTTTGCTATTCGTCCTCGAATCGATACTTTAACCCGAAATTTTGCTCTATTGTTCTCCTACCTTCCCCTCCTGTGA
>CALNVZ010000174.1:50735308-50864228 GCA_940671915.1 Paracentrotus lividus
CGGGGTTAAAGTATCGGTTGGTTGGGCGATTCGAGGACGAATAGCAAAGTAGGCAAATATATCATTCTTTTGAAGTAAATAATAATAATATTCTGGATTTATATAGCGCCTAATACATATAAAACAGGCAGAGAGAAGAAATTGATGATCAATTTTTTAGTGTGAATTTGCTCCATAATACAGGCAGTGAATGGGAAGATCCCTTGGAAGATATTCTCTTCTGTGATAGAGTTAAAGGAAAGGATAAATAAATCTGATTTAATCCCTATCATGATCATAGTGGGTAAGGGAAAGCAAACAGTGAGATTAAGGATGGTACATAATTACTGAAGCCTGGCTGTTCTGAGGTGCTGAGATTAATAGCCGAGTCACACTCGTGAAACTAACCCCAAACCAATCTCGAACCGAACAAAATATTGTATTACCACGAAAGAGAAGCTAGTGGGTGGTTTAGAGTCGGTTTCACTGATGTGACTAGGCTATTAGGATGGTATCACTGATGTCAGTTCCGAGATGCTGAGATTAATAGAGGAGTCACATCAGTGAAACCGGCCCCAAACTATTGCATTACCATGCATGGAAAGCTAGTGGTAGGTTTTGAAGTTGGTTTCACGGTTGTGACTAGGCTATTAGGAGATGTCTGTTCGGAGGTGCTGAGTAGCCTTCACTTAACACAGTAGCAGGTTGACTGCCCCTATGCTAGGCTAAAGCTGAGTCATGGGATGGTCTTTGAGAAACAGAAGGGCTTTATCTCAACATAATGCCATCTTGCTCTCCGCAGCAAATCACCGCCAATTAATGCTTTAAGGCAATAGCCTGAGAAAATCAACAATTTTTTTACATCAGACCCCCGTTGTTCTCAATCTCTCCTCCAGTTCATGAGCTTATCATGGCACGATGATATGAGGACATTACACCTTTGTATTATCTTAAATACAAAGCAAATCTATCATTTTGGTAAGGTCCTGCATACAGTTCTTTATGGACGTTCTTTACTGGAAAAAAAAAATGTATGTTCTTTTTTATTCTGCAGTTATAGAGACAAAATAATCCTATTTGATTTCAATTATTAATCATGATACCAATACTACCACTTTAAATAAGGTAAGGTTATCATAAATGTTAGTAAATAAAATAGAAGACATTAAGATTTACTTTTTATCTTGAGAAGAAAAAATGATAACTTGTATAAATAATGCCCAATACATTTTCTTATCTACTCCTTCCAAATAGCATAAGCCACTTTCTTCCACTTATTCATACTAAATGCACACTTTACAATGAGCAGTTACGTAATAGTATATTAATTTCCAAGGTAGAGTGTCCAAGTGTAATTGCCCTTGTACGCATATTTTGAAAAATGTATGGAATGATAAGTGTATGCTACAAATGTCAGCACAATGAGAAGTAATTAGAAAGAGATAAAGAGGCAATTGAGAATACAGGAAACCACCAGTTATTATAATGGAATAAAATGGCATTGTCTTACAACTAAAAGGAAATATCTAAGTGCAAATAAAGAAGAAAAATACAAAAAGGGCACTGACATTGCACTTTGCAATAATAAAAGTAATTAATATGTATGCAATGCATGCAAAAAGGGCCCTTATTCTAAAAGAAAAGGTGTAATTTTGTGTTTTATTTAGGTAGAGAGAGGGAGAGAAAGAGAGATATAGATGGGGGGGGGGGTGTGTAATTTTTCCTCATTCAAACTATGGCGGATGGTTGCAATATACCATATAACTCACTGCTAAGATTATACCACAACGCATCATAGAACATTTATGACATTTACAAAACTTGCACAAAAAGTATGTATAATATCAACAGCATAATATATAAGTCACCTTCTACGAAGAGAAAAATAAAACTATTATTATTCCATTGTCCTGAAGAGGAGTTACACTCTTGTAAGTACCATGAAAAAAGGGTGATTCAAAGGAAAGGAGAATATGTTGTTGATGTTCTAGATATCATTCCACTTTCTGAGAGGCTTCTATACATCCAGATCCAATTAAACATCTACACCAAAATGTCAAGGGCGCATTGACCGAATGATACTCACCATTTAACTGGAAAAAACATGGTACTCTCTCGTCATATTTCTCTTTCTGTGTCTGTCTCTAGTCCCTATCTCTTCATTTCTCTTTCTCTCCATCTCAATTCTATCATCTCTCTTCTTTTCATCTCTCGTTCGGATGTTGCGTCAGCTGGCGGGCTTCACATTTCTAAGAAAGAGGAAGAAGGTTACTAACTGACTCACATTCATATACAGCTATAGTCATAACATATATTTGACCGCTAGTTCAACTCAGACGACATAAAGAAAAGCTTTAGAAGGAATACTTTATGTAATGTCTTCACTATCGAACTACATGTACAATTTATTATGAAAACGTTAAAAACAGCAAAACATATTCAAGACTTGTGGAGAGTAAGAGTGACGTGCACTTGAAAGTATGGAATGAAATAAGAAAAAGCTCTCAATTCACCATAAAAGAAAAATAGAGAGAAACATATAAATATGTTTCTTTATAGAGAGTGAGATATATAGAAAAGGAAAAGGAGAAAGGGAGGAGGAGAGAGTGCGTGAGAGTGTTTTTTTATCCTTTCGTTTGCTGTAGAGGCCACCATTTCTAGGGCAGTGTAGATCTATTGTATCATCATTCTTATACAAGCTACTATGGTAACCAGTTTACTACCAAATTTATGACCCATAACTGTAATATTGGATATCAGACGATAGCACTCATTGCCTACTATACGAGTTGATTTATTAATGGAGGGGTCATCCATCATATCAGTTTAAGAATATAATACTTTATGAACAGGTCATTATACATTGCAATTTTGTTCAATTTTGTATAACTTTAGTAAAATTAACATTAATTACATACTGTTGAAATAAAAATGTGAAGAAAAAATCATACAAAAACAAACAAAACAAGGAAAATGAGAAGAGATTTTTTTACACCTCTTCTAAAAAAAAAGGTGATGCATTCGGTCTGATAGAATACCAGTTTAATGAGATACTGCATTACGCAAACTGTTATTTTATCCTATTCAATTGATATTTAAAAAGCAATACCAAATAGCCTTGACAATTATTATCATTCTAACACCTTTAACTCAACTCTTATCATCTTCCCATTTGATTTCAACATGAGAGCCGATAGAAAACAGATAAACGTTGACAATGCAATCTAAACAAGATAGCTATACCCCTGACCGCGGGCTGAACCCTACCCACTTTCCAACCAATGCTTCATCTAGTTGGATTATATCATGTAGCTAAATAATAATTTGAAACATGACACTATGGCAGTTTTAATTTCCCCGTTGCACGCAGACCACAGCAATCCACCGAGACTCAAGGTAATTTACGTCAGGTCCGCGAATCACGTCATGAATCCCTCTCCGTCCAATCCCTGATAATTATCAAACGAAAGAATACGACGCAGGATGTTTTATGCCCGTATCTCGGTCTCATATACTCTTATAAACAATTAGAAATTGGATAATATTGTGCGATTTATAGCTTTCATCATTCTTTTGTGCCGACAAAAATGTTTTGAAGCAATGAATATAGATAAAAATGCCATTAAAGGTATATTTCATTTGCTCTGATATTGCATATACTTGGGAGCATTTGATATATGTTTCAAGCACATGTTAAAAATCAGAATGAAAACTGAGGAGCAGAAATATTGTCTTTTAGTACGTAAATATAGAAAATGTAATCTTTCAGTTTTTGTTAAATGTGTAAGGGAAAGTATTTCAAATTCACCTGATATTTCATCTCATTTCGAGAAGATTATTTAGTTGGAGTTTGACTTTGGTGTTTACATTCAGATCTCTTTCGCTACAGATAGAAATTTCATTACCAATCGGTCTCTACACTCTATTTAAAACAGCTATCTAAAGTAATTTAATGTTGCCATCATTCACAGTGTTGTCTTTTGCATTGCAATATAATGATTCTATGACATTTGATCCAGCGACAATTGCTCTACTGTAAAGTCAAAACGCTAATTGAATGACTACTCTAAACCATTGGATTAACAAAATACCCTACCATAAATCTAACATACAACCCTAATACAACACTAACCTTACATCTTAGACGAACATTGTAGGATTTCTTCTTTCATCCAAGGACGAACTGAAGCCCTGGGGGGCATTTTATGAAAGGACTTGTCGGACATTTTATCCGACAAACTGTTATAAGCTACTGAAATGCTTGCATCCGATTGGCTGAGAGCAAATTTGTCGGATAAAATGTCCAACAAGTCCTTTGATGAAATGCCCCCCTGAGCAATTGCTAGGGAGCAAATGTCTTGTCACCATAGCGATATATGCTTTCATTTGGTGTTGGGAAATAATTAAATGGCTTACATTAAAAGACTTTGACATGTACGGATGTTGCCTTGAGGCTCTATATTTCTCTTTCATCGTATCGGATCATTGTTAGAACAAAACAAAAAAAGAGCAGAAAGTTCATGACACCGCATATGAGATGAAGATGATGATGGTGAAGACGAAGTGAAGTGGATCGTGACTGGTTATCTAAGAATGGTAATAATACCATCCAAGTCAAGGTGAGGGTGGAAACGACATGAGGCTGATCAATAAACCAATGTCTAGTAATGAATACCGATATGGAGATAAACGCACGCTAGCTACCAACCACTCAAAACGGTGTGCCTGGCAGGGTCGCAAACGATCGGTTTTTAATTAAGGCTATCGGTAACGAATCCAGTAAACAGAATGGGAAGTATGATTGTCTTCCTACATCAAGTTCATGACCCTCCTAAGGGAACATGGTAATTAAAAATGAAAAATAGATATAGGTTTGTTGTATTTACAGTTGCTTCATATAACATGGACAATAGGTAGAACAGATTTGGAAATGAAAATGGATTGTTTAAAACAAGAGATGGAAATCTGAAGAGACAAAGAAACCACATTAAACAGATTAGTCGAAACAGCAATATAAGATAAAGAAAAAGTAAAAGCAAAAATCAAGGAGAAAGGAATGCATAGACAGATTTGGTCTATTAAAATAATTTTTCTTGAAAATGACTTCAATTCAGGTATATTTTACTTTTCTTTAGCATCATGTTAAAAGGTGCCTTTAATGTAAGGAAGTATTCATTTCAACCACTTTTAGTTTAATGAAAAAAGTATTGCCATTCCCAAACACTTTCAAATAAGGCAGTTTTTTCAGACTTAAGATATAAAGCAAAAGATTATAAGCAAGAAGATAATCCCCTTTTCGGCCTTTCAGATATAACCAAACTCTAACCCTCCTCCAGAGGATGAACACTTTTAAACCTTAAAGATATACTTTAACCCCTTTTCTGCCTTTCAGATACAACTAAACCATGAACTTATTGCAGAGGATGAAAGCAAATGCATTTGATGCGGACAGACAGCAAGGTGAGACCTTAATTGTTCAATATGGAGGGCGAGCAGGGATTGGGGGTGCAGACGATAGAATCAGAGGGTTCTCGGAGCACGTTCATCTCCAACTATTCCCAGAAACTCACCAATCATGGAGATGGGTCACCTACACTTTCCTCTGCCATTCTAAATTTATATTGCTGATTTACTCATCCATTCTTCACTTAGAGTAACACTTTAGTATGGTGAGGATTGGACATGAATAGAGTTACATTCACAGTCTCGCGGAAATTATAGAAAGAGATTGAAAAAAGGAAGACGGGGTATGGGGGTGGGCTGTGGGCGAGGAGAAGAAGACTAGAGAATGGGGGTGGTATATTGATGGGGTAGGGGGGGTGGGTGGGGCGGGGCGACAAGATGGTAGAATACAGAGATCTTGACTCTGTCTCTTTTCTGAATAGCAGTTTAATGGAATGACAGGGATTTACCAAAACAAGAAGAAAATACAAAAATTCACCCATTTCAGATGAAGACGTACACCTGTTTATATTCTGTTTTATCAATATTGCATAACAGCATTTCATACAATGATGCAAAAGAAGATTGTATTGTTCACATTGATTTCTCTAGATGTCATACAGATTGACTATAGTTGGGATTTAAAAAAATAGAGAAACAATTTTATAATTTCTATTAAAACATTAATTTATTACATATGATTTTCATTTGGTAACAGACTAAAGCCTATCCCTTGGAATTCAACGAGTTCACACAATGATTGTTTTCTGTTCGAATCTGAAAGTGTGAAATGCTGAGACAACGGAAGGCCTTTGATCTTACCGCTTATTGCTTTATCCAAAGGTTGTGATCTGATAAAAGATACACTGCATGGGGGTATTTATAATCAGATCATATTACCATTTTCAGGTTATAAAGGTTTTTCTCTCAGTCTCTTGTATAAAGTACTCTTACTCCTAATATAAAGGCACAACAATTAGAAACAAATACCAGTTTTACTTTTGAGAAAAATCACACCAATTAATTCTTGTCATATCTTAAACATTTCCTTTTCCTTGCTATATGGCTCATTACTTTTCAGAATAAATCACTGATTAATTATCATTAAATTCTAACTGAACAATATTCATTAAATTTCCAGAATAGGTAGGATAAATACAGACACAAAACATATAGGCCTATTCGCAATCATATGTGCTTCAGAGATATGTCCTGCTGATATTATTTAACAAACTAATTAACTTTAATGAGCGAAAGAAAGTCTTGAATAGAGCTTTGATTGAGATCCACCCCTCCCTAGCCCACACGGTCGACTAACTCAAATGGATGCAATAACTGACAAGGTTAAAAGAGACTTCACAGATTTGTGCGCATCACAAAATGTTTGACGGAGCGTGATACAGTAAGACAGCTAGGTGACTGTACTTCTCTCTTCTACATCTTTCAAATAGGGCGCCAACGATGTAGAAGTAAGTGCTGAACTTGAGACTGTGCAACAGTAACCATGCAACACAGTCAGATCGTGCTAATCTAGTCTGGAGATCGTTCCCATAGAGCAATGTTTGTGATCGGTCAGAGGGGTGAGTAAGACTACATTTCGCAGGTACAAAACATTGCCAGTCATAGCATGCAAATCAGGGTCTGCAGAATGACAGCCAGTGCTGTAGCTACTTCACAGCAAGAAGAAAGCTTGACTAGGCTTTGTTCAAGAAACAATTTATCAATCATGTCTTAACTTATATAGTCTGTGCTTGAAGACTAAGGATACATAACATAGTAGTGTTCCCATAGGCTAATGTTTGTAATAAGCGAAGAGAGGTTGGTAGAAGAGTGCATCTCTTAGCATCAGGTCAAGGTTTCTGAATATGAAAGTGGACAAGCAGTCAATATTTGGAGCAATCTACAAATATATGAAGAGACTCTAGCTTATTGGAGGTGCAAACTATTAGATTGGTCACATGCGTGAAAGTGAAATAATAAGGAATTTGATAGAGACTACAACTAGTTATGCTCTGTATGTAACTGAAAATAAACTAAATTTGTTTAAACTCTTGGTGAAAGTTTAAGCTAATTCTTAATCAATTAGTATTTTTTTATAGGCCAAAGTTGTTTGGTCATAATCTCGTGCATTTACACCATAATTTATTGCATGACATGCCCATCAGCCCAACCCCCACCAAATCAGAATTTGTGAGAGTGGTATCACAGCTTCATTAAACTTTTTTTTCCAGGCCAAAACTTAGTTTGATGTTACATCTCTCTCCCCAAGAACTATATTATATAACTAGGGATGGGCGAATCTCAACTTTTTTTTTCAAACGAGTTGTTTCTTTAGTAAAATTCGATGTAGAAACTGAAAATGACAACTATTTTTGAGTACGATGACGTCTTACGTCGCTAAAGTGCAAAAAACCAAAATGGCCGCCAAAATGGCGTATTTTGCCCAATTATCACACTTTTTATAGGTATAAACCACTTTTATTACGTTCTTATATGGATTTCGGCTGTCAGGGAACCCAACATGATTAATCTAACATGATTAATCTTACCTAAGTTGACTGTTAGTGTAGTTTGGTAGTTAGTTTCAGTCAATATCGAGCAAAAATCACCTCATATCAAAATCACTAAATAACACCTATAACATATACTAGGTACTTTAGGTCATGATAAAATTGTCAGATTTGAGCTTCTAGACCATCAAAATCCATAAAGAAACAAAATAAAACCGGTTTATACCTATAAAGTGTGTGATGAATGGGAAAAATACACTATTTCGGTTTTTTGCACTTTAGCGACGTCAGGCATCATCGTACACAAAAATAATTGTCATATTTGGATTCTACATCAAATTTGACTATAGAAACAACTTGTTTGATATAACTTCTCAGAAAAAAGTAACTATTTGCCCAACCCTAATATAACCTCATGCGATTATGTTATCACCACATCAGAGTTTGTGAGAGGTCTGCCTGACATTGCAGTCTTGAAGGGATGGATTAGACAGTAAATGAGCACATGTCAATCAATGTAGGGTTGATTGTACTCTTAGTCACTAATTAGTGCCAGGATACTGACTAGGGAGTCTACCACAGATTGGGGCTGGCATTTCAGCTCTGACCTGCCACACAAAATCTTTACATATCACTGGTGGGAACCAGAGGGCTATTAACATACAGTCTGTGTCAAAAAAAATGGTACAGTCAGGAAAAAAATATTTGGTGTGAAATATTTTCAAATAATGTGTGTATGTGGTACCAAAATAAAGCCAAAAGATTTTCCCTGCTGATGCGCTTTGTTCTGTATAATTTGCTTTCGTAAAACAAAAGTTATGCTAAATTTTGAGCGACGAGGAACAAATCGAAATTGAGCACTTCATGGCTATTATGCGAAACCTATACACAAACGCATGGGACGGCGTGCCAAAAATTGATTTTTCTTGATTGTAGAAAACTAGTCATATCTCAAAAACTACAACACCAAATTCGATGAAAAAAATTGCAGAAGAAAGTCTGATTTTCTTGCTTTACAAAAATATCAAACAATACCAGTTGTGATTAATATTCATACTATAAAGAAATGTTTTCCAATTGTACCATTTTATTTGACACAGACTGTACAGTTAATGCTCTGTTATGGTTTGGCTAGATTGAATATACATACGATGTCAATATACTTATACTACTATCACGTTTGCTCAAATTATTTCCACTGGTTGATTTGTGTCTGTACTCCTTGCCTAAAAATCATATCATTGTAATACTTAAGATAGAATTATTTTATCATATTACATTTGTGCAATATTATACATCAGCAATCATTATTTAATTTGTGTTACAGAACTATATTTCATTCTTTGCTTACACATAACTCTTATTCTTATCATAAATTATAGTCACTTTACAATCATAGTTTGTTTACTTTGTACATTTTTATTATGACTCTGTTTTATCCATCCATTTTACCCTATCAATATAATACAAAATGTAACATCCTGAGTTCCACATTTTAAAAAGTTCACTTTTGACTACAGGTATAACATTAATAATATCAGATCTCTACATAACTCCTATGTATGCAATTTTGTACCCAGAAGAAATTACACAATGAAATCTTTATGATTTTCTTTATAATCAAGATCGCATGTCATTAATATTGTGCTAAAAATTTGCTTAATTCACTTTTGGAAGTGTTTTCATCCAGTTCTTATTATTTTATATGTTCATTATTATATTGTATTCTGCACTATTATTTTTGTAAAGCATTGCATCACGGACTAACATTTTGCATCAGATTTTTACCACATAAAACCAAACTGAATTGAAATTGAATTGCATTGAATGATATCAATTATATTAGTCTCTTATTGAATGCTACAGGGCAAGTCCAAGCTATTTTGCACTAGTAACGCGTGGGACATCACAAGTATATTTAGCCCTATATCTTATATTTAGTAATCAAAGCTCATTTCTTGGGTAGTTTCTGGTAGATAGTAGGTATTTTCATACAAAACAACAAAAATAATCAGAATTACTTGTTACATAATTAATTTATGCTAATTAATTCGCCAGTAACGCGTGGGACCACAAAATTCATATTTTTTTCTTGTTTTACTTTATTTCTGAAATATTGTGAAAATACTTTTCACCCTGGAAAATTATTGCACACAACTTGTTATACATCTATTACTGAAGATTAATAAAAAGTTTCATAAAATTCATCCTTTAGTTTTTTCTCAAGGTCAATTTTAAAAATATAGGTATAGTAACGCGTGGGACAAGTAACGCGTGGGACACTTTTGTCAATATGCATAACTGTTAACGACACTTTTACTTGAGAAAAAGTTGAGTTTGGTATTTATTTAAGCAATAAGACAGATGCAGAATGTTTGAATCCATTTCCTGAAGGAAATGGTTTATTTATCACTAAAAATCAATTAAATAATTAATTATTATATAAATAAATGTACTTTAAGATATTATCTTTATGAAGATTATGAAAATTGTCTGATGAAAATGGTTGAAAATAGGCTCTTCAGATTACATTTATTGGTATCAGGACAACTACCCCTGGACAATTAACCCCAGGACAACTACCCCCAGAAATAGGGTATGGGTTCGGTGTATCGTAATGGGGTATTTTATAGGAGGGGGAGGGGGTAGTTGTCTCAGGGAAATTGTCTAGGGGTAGTTGTTCTAGAACCATAGATTACATGTAGGCCTATTAACAATGCCCATCATATAATGCAAAGCTTTTTAAGTCATTGTTACTGTACATAGTGAAAGTCAATTGGGTATCATACCTGTGCATCTCATAGTCACAGTGACGTGCTAATGTTATACTTTCAACAAAAACCTTGAATTTGGACAATAAATCCTGAGTAATCGTATGTTTACACACATCAAATATATTTACATTCATTCTGTTTTTTGACTACATGACAAAAAGAGAAGGGATATGTATAGGCCTAGTACCTTGTGAACAAAACTTGTAAAAATCAGAAAGATATATGCATGTGATAGGTCGCACAATATAAAATGAAACTTAAACTAATGTGTAGCACATTGTCTCTGAATGACAAACTTTGAAAATGAATGAACAATGGAAGTTATATAACTCAAATGTATAAAGCTTCAGTCTAAAACTACATACTATTTCATTAAAGACTACATGTATACCGAGTGAGTCAAAAAAAACTTTACACCTAGAAAAATGTCAATAAAAAGAAAATCAATTTATAACCCCCAAATTATTTTACATATTCTGAAAGAGTAACTCCTCCCGCATCTTCTGGTACCATATTTGTGTGGTATGTCTTTACACCCCTGCTAAGTTATTAAGCGGAAGACATTTTCGTTAAAAAGTTATGCTATTCCATTTATGACGTAGTTGTATTTTTGTCAGCTTTTGTTGTTTCTATTCATCTCCCACGTCTATGTTTACCTTGGCAGCAATCGGAAATCTTTGCTCGTTCGCAAACTCATGCGTCATGTTTCATTCCAAGCGTAGAGACATACCCATGCAAAATGGTAGCATGAAGATGCGGGAGGAGTACTCTTTGATTTTTTTTTTTTTTTTTTTTTTGGGAAGTGGGGGAGGGTGAGAAGAGAGAAAAATGTTCGATTATTTTGTTTAATAAATTAAGGGTCTGTAGATGATCTAAATGAATGCACTGAATACGGTATAAGCTGCATGTTTCAGTTCAAACAGGTATAGGGAATTCCCAGCTGTCCTATAATGGCAAAAACTAAATGTACTTCCATACGTTTACACACGTTGTCCCACGCGTTACTGAAATGTCCCACGCGTTACCAAATCTAATTAAAGATTGTGTTAATTAGATAAATTAGACTGAACTTTTTTCTTCTGATTTTGATGAAGCCTATTGTAAATTTGGTCTTTTGAAAGTCTCATGAAAATTCAATCATGATTTTTTCTGCAAATGAGAAATAATGACCTAAAATAGTAACGCGTGGGACATGCCTATTTTGTACCATCCCTCGTTTGCATATTTAATTAGTTGAGAAACTGGAAATCATAGCCATGATAACTTGACATTCAGACTTTGTGGTCCCACTAATATTGGGATAGAAATATGTAAAACTTTAAAGATATCTTTTATAAAAGCCAAAAATTTAATGTCCCACGCGTTACTCAAATTTTTAATTTATGCAAATGTATTCATTTATTATTGGTCATTCATGAGCTTTTTTTTTTTCGTTATAAAATTCATGTAGTTTAACATCTTGGCTTTCAATTGACACCAAGTTTGTCTTTTTTGAACCATTTTGAAATTTCACTCATGAGAGATCAAATAGCTTGGACTTGCCCTACAACTATAAACAGGCAAAGGACCGTTACGCAAATTTCCTACTCAATGATTCTTTTTGAAAAATTTGAATTTTACCATGAGCGCAGATCTAGTGCCCTTTATTAGCGGTTATGTCATTTGAGGCCTCTTGAATAATCAATTCATAGATTTAGCCATATTTTCGCAGAAAGCTGATTCTGAAATCTTTCTTTTCAATCTGTGTGTGTAAACTTGTTTTATTCAAAAAGAAAATATAGCTCATTTGCTGCGACCCAAACTTTTGATTTTAGACAATTTTATAGTAATGTTATGCACACTTTTTCTCTTCATATCTCATTTTATCTCACATTTTTCAATCTATTTCAAAATAAATTCAAAATTTAAAAGAATATATTTTCTTAGATATACCCATACTATATCCCAGCTTAAACAATCTTACCAGTGAATGCTTCTTTGACCCTAACCAGATGGTATCACTGGTTGGTATTGGAACTCCTCTATCCTGGACCCCTTTCATTGATTAATGACGCCTTCCCATTCAGCATCTAGTTATACAGGTTCCTTTGTACCAATGAGTCTAAATTACAATTGGACAGTCACAAAAATGAAAGAAGAAAGAAAAAATCATAATCCTTATTAATTAATCATATGATTGACGGAGAAAACTAGTTAAGTAGTGTAAAACTTGTCATAATCACTTGAATGACATTGACTAGGTGAGTATTCATAGATGCAGTATGATTCCTCGTTGATATAGATTTAAGAGTCTTGCATAAAAATGTAATTGCTCTGAAATTCTTCACCATAATTTTTAAAATACGTCTGCATCCACAACGTTATCCATAAGAATGTTTTCATAACTATATTTGGATTTGATGAACCCAGGTTTCAGTTTCTAATAGTTATACCCATAAAACATATCAAGAGAATGAGAATATCATCAATCACCCTTTTGTAGAAATGTATTTTATAAACACACCCGAAGGTCAAAGGTCAACAGCCAAGCCCAAAAGTTAATAAACCAAAACTTGTCCAAGCTTGAATCCTTTTGAGTTGAAGTGAAATCTAATCTAATAACAGAGGAGATAATACTTTCTTTACTCAAGATAAATAACAAATAATTCTCTCCCTGACTGTTTTCTTTTCCATATTTTCTTTGCAGTTGCAGCACAAAAGACTTAAGACATGAGAAGGCACAGTGTGTTACACATTTACAAAGTTTATTCCATTGTGTAAGGATACATTTGCTTTCTGCTTGTGCAAATAATTATTAAAGGGGAAGTTCACCCTGGAATTTTATTGGTCTTAAAAAATGCAGAAAAATAAAATAAAAATATGAGTGAAGGTTTGGGGAAAATCGACCAAAATATGATGAAGTTATGAATATTCAAAGTTTTGATTCTGTGACGTCACATGCGAGCAGATCTCCTATGTGTTATGTAGTGTGAATTCCATAAAATGTCATTTTTTTTTCAGAAGAAAATAATGATGTCACCTGTGCGGTAGATATACCATCAAACATATGTTCATATACATGATTATATCAAATTGACCCATTCCTTTATCAAGAACCATGACAAAAAGACAAATTTATGGAATTTACATACACAACCAATGGGAGAGCTGCTCGCACGTGACGTCACAGAATCAAAACTTTAAATATCCATATCTTTGCTATTTTTTGGTCGATTTTCTTCAAACTTTCACTAATATTTTTGTATTATTTTTCTTCATTTTTTAAGACCAATAAAATTCCAGGGTGAACTTCCCCTTTAACATCTTATGAGAGATTTCTGCACAATTTGGAAGTAATTACCCCGTCAGATGGTCTAAACCAACCCTAAACAAGCAACATTCAGGCCATTCAAGATGATATTATTTTCAGACCTGTTAGCCTTGTTGATAAGATAAGGATTTTAACGTAACATTGAACCTACAAAGCTGGACATACAGTACTATGTGGGTTATTATTGAGGTATCTTGGAATGTTATGACTTTTCATGGAAAGGGAAAAAAACTTAACCGTGGAATACAAACATGTTACTAAAAAAAAACATTTTAAAGTTTGATTCAGAGGTCATGTTTAGACATGTTAAGAAGTAGAGCTTGCTGTGAAAGACACATCAAGGTCAAAGGTCATTGCAAACAAATATTGAAAACTTTCAAATAATCAGCAGAGCTACCAAGTCTCACGCATCTTGCGTGAGAATCACGCATTTCGGGTCCGTCTCACGATCTCACGCAGAACACCCCATTTCTCACGCAAAATGAGAAAAAGTAGAATTAATATAGATTTTTTTACCATTTTGGAGTCTCAAAACCCTAAAATATCGGTAGTTTTGTCGCGCATCAATCCCTGCGAGTGCGATGTTAATCGTGCAGGCGATTTTTATATGCAAGATAGCTTACTACTTGAAAAATGTGTAGCGTGCGCGTGCGCCTCCTTTGTGTACAAATTACTTCTGGGCGCGCGCTCATTTGGTAACGCGCGCCGCGTGCGCACTGCTTTCAAACACGATGTGAATGATCTCACGCAAAATTTTTGTTTGAACTTGGCATCTCTGAATCAGTACTGTACAAATCCTAACTACAATTACGTCTCTCCCATCACATTATAAAATCAGTCTTTGCCATAATCTAGAAGCACATTAATGTATTATCACTAGACTAAGTTTTGTTAACCAGTATATCATTTACCCCCACCCACGCCCCACACCCTCCCCATTTCAGCCCATTAGGCTTGTTTTTTATTTTGGAGAAGTAAGGTCAGAACATTTAAAATATTATCATAATTCATAGAAACACAGGAATGTTGGTTAGTTCTGCATTTCATCACCCTTAGAAGGATTTAAGAATGTTCTGCAGTCCCATCTCCTTAAAACGAAGTAATGAACAGGAGTAATGAACCCCTCCATCTCTTCTCAAACTCATGTTATCTCAACTCATCATCATTGAAGCTCTTCAGATCGACCCAAGACAAGAAAAACTTCCTGTCAAACATGAGCAAATTACAAGACAATTAGCAACACCACTTGGTCACTAATTGTTTTCAGTGTGGTCTAATGTAAGCAACACAATCTCACTCTCTCTAGAATGATACAACACAGTTATCACAATGAAAACTTCCCCTCTCCCAGCTCTATCTCTTTTTCTTGATTTCAATAAACAGGAACTAGATTGATTCCAATGGAACATCCAATATGTCAACTATCATGTGCCAAAGAAGTTTGAATGTAAAGAACATGCACTGGATTGTTATCTGGTGAGAAATAGAACATCCTTTCTAACTCTCAATAAATACTAAAGAGTAACCTCCAGGAAATCCACATCTTACTCAGCTTGATATACATAATTGCATGTTTACACTTAATTAAAAGAAAAAACAACTAAATATAAGAAAACATTGGTATTTAAAGTCTCTAAAGCATAATGGGAATTTAAATTTTACTCATATCTTTTGATAAAAAGAGGTAAAAAAAATATGAGTTCTCAAAATGATTGGATACACTTTTTTTTTGAGGAATGCCAGAAGTATGGTAAATAATTAATGTGTTAATGCTAATTAGGCCTCCAGCAGACGATAATTTTACACACATAAAAAAGGAACATGTCGCTATCTAACAATTCTGCTTTCAATAGAAAAACAAAAAAGAGGAAGTTTTTTTTGGACATTGCCTAACTATGTCTTCATCTGACAGTCAACAAAAAATGGTGTGATATCAGCAGGATGTTTTGTATTATGTCTGCACTGGATTATCATGATAGAGGAGAGATGATGGGGTAATCCGTTACTTCCCCTACCACACCCTCAGGGCTGGTAGGCAGGGCCATGAAGGGGATACACTCTGCCTAACTCTAGGACAGGGTTCCAAGGGCAAGACTAGAGATGAGGGGTAATACATTGCTCACCACACCCTCAGGGCTGGTAGTCGGGGCCATGGAGGGGGGTAACATTCTGCCTAACTCTCGGACAGGGTTTCAAGGGCAAGACCAGACTTGCTTCTAGACCCGACTTGCTTTATAATGCAAGTCTACTGTGGGAAAGTTTGAAAAATGGTCACTTTGATTAGCTTTGCAGGTATGGTTATGAGAGTTGATGATTGTTTTATAGGTTATGTGATGCAAGACCACCCCAGACGGTGTGACCAGACTCTGACCTGTATTATTAGCCAAAATAGAAACAAGATGAATGTGGTCTTAAAATAGAAATGTGCTCATATAAAACTGTATGTTTTTTTTTCTTCTTCATAACAGCACTTACAAAATATGTATATAAAAAGTCTTCATAATGTGCCATATGGAAATGGGGGGGGGGGGGTCCCTGAACTATTTAAGTGCATTACATCAACATGCATATACTGTATTTGTTCAGAACAGGTGAATAATAATAATTGTCAATACAGAACAAACAAATCAAAAATTGACTAATCACCATCAGGATTGGATCATTATTTTCAATAAATGAAGGAAGAAATGGCACAGGAGACCACTCCAGAAACAATTTCCTATCAGAATTTATCATAGATTCCACACCATCAAACACAAAAGCAACAAATATCAAGGAGTAGATATTCTTACCTTCCAGTTTCGTCATAACCTACAAGGGGAAACACCTTTCCATAACAGTAGTCATGATTAATTCACTCAAGTATGTCTCTTATTTGTTTGCATACTTGACGTTACAGATTGCAACATAATCACATTGTCAGACTTGATTTCATCTGGTATTTGTCATTTTATACACATTTTTTTCTCAACCATCGTGGGAAAGTCCAAGTCCCTAGACTTAAGAGGGGACATGATAGAACATGATTTAGCCTTGTGATCGTGTAAGCTTCAAGAGATTCAGACCTGATAAATGTGTGGGAAAGTTGAGATATTTATTGCTAGTCAGAGCATAAAACACAAATAAAACCAAAGAATGTGAAATGGACATTAGAAAGTACTTAAATTGGGTAACCATGGATATCTTATATATCAATGGGGTAACTGATCCAATGAAATGATTGGATAATGATGGTAAATTACCTATTGTTGAACCATGGATATATAAGAGAGAACTGTGGGAACCATTTACATGAGACTTTTGGTCTTTCGAATCCACTTTATTCCTCAGCCTTTTATGACCAACATGTGTAATCAATAAAAACACAAAAGAAAGCATTACAATCAAAACATCATTCTATTTTGATGATATTCGACTCCCTGGTCCAGCTGTGGCTAAAGTTTCCAGACATGAAAAGCTTGTCCTGTGTATCAAGCTGGTATTAGTATTTGCAATTTATCGGAGTGTTGATCAATTTATTTATTTCATATGTAGGCCTACAGCAGAGTTAAACCCCCCCCCCCCCAAAAAAAAAAAAAAAAAAAAAAAAAAAAAAAAAAAAAAAACAACAACAACAACAAATCTTTTATGAACAAATATGAACATTTTTACTGTAAGGGCCAGTAATGCAGTATAGTGCCATTTTGGGGCACAAAAACAAACACAAAAAATCTGCAGTCTTATCGTGTATCGGCCATCCAGAGTACGTAATTTGTATAGATCTATGCTGCTATGCAAGATAGCTTATTACATACCACATTTATTATTTTTTTTAAAGAAAAGCTTTCTTTGATTAGCATATTTGAGAGTGAATGTCATGTTATGGAAAGCCATTATTATAAAGGTGTAGAGACAGGTGTCAAACTCAAAGGGCATCATAAAGGAGTGGCCGAGTACCCCAGGTATAGAAAAGGAATAAGTGATACAAAAATAATTTTGAGTAGACGAGTGTTAAAAAAAAAAGTGTTGAATCAGGTTTAGTCAAATCAGTATAGGAAGATAAAAAACAACATATTCTTCATCTTAAAGCTGGTGTATAGTGTTGGGAGAAGGAAACATTTAATTTGGATTCACAGTTAGATGATATGAAAGACTGAATCCTATAACTATAATAAAAAAAGTTATTACATGAAATCTCATTTTAGTGTCTTTATTTCACGATATAAGTATAAAAAAGATAAGACAGAGATCCGACTCATCTTAGTGTGCAATAGGCGTTCACATGGAAAACCAATGGGTGGGTGATACACATAGATCGCTACGCTCCATTCATGTGGGAAGTTCAGGGACTGGACACTCCAGCAAAGGTCTCAAAAACCATTACATTATGTTTGGGTTCAAACATTTCGCTGAAATTCACCGGAAATCAAAAGAATATCACAAAATCTCTCACACATATCTTTTAGTGCAATGTGAACAACATGAGACTATATTTAATCGGTTTTATGCCGATTCCTTTGTTACCAAAACTATACACCAGGTTTGAGCACTTGTAACCAACTGTCATTTATTGAGAAAGACTTCATTACTATAAGTAAGTCCCACCCAATGTGTTATATAGATGCTCAATCTAAATTTATATTTCATTCAGAAATCCTCCCATGAAACTTAAAAGCCAGAGGCCTCTTGACCTTTGCAGAAGATATTCATGAAAAGATTGAATCATATAATCCATTATACAAGCAGAAATCTTCTCACCTATGTAATGTTCTCTCCCCTCTGATTCCAAGAAAATCATATTATATGAGGCAGGGAGATTGTACCATTAACCATCACAAGAGGGAAGCATTGCACAGGGATTACTGATCAACTCATGTGAAGTGGAGTACCTTTTTTTATGCTATGATATGGTGGCGTACTTCTTTTTACTCATTATCTAATCTTAAAATTCAAATTGGTTTAGAATAAATAAATAAGGGTTCTCATATTATCACTGATCATACCATAAATAACACAGAAATGCGATCAGGCAAATTGAGGGCAAATACGATTCAATCCCATGACTACAACACTAGATTAGCTTTAACCCTCTTCAGGCATGCAGCATGGTGCGCGCTTGAGCTTCTTCCTCCAAGGTGCGAGCAACTATGAGCATTTAGGATCTTGGAGGAAATTCTTAAAGGAGAATGAAACCCTAGAATTCAGTTGAATTGTATGAAACAAAAAAAATCAAAGAAACAGATTAAAGAAAGTTTTAAAACAATTGAATAAATAATAAGAAAGTTATGTGCATTTGAATGTTGTGATCACTAACGCTATGGAGATCCTCACTCTGGCAACAGGCCCAAGATTTGTGATGTCACACATGAACAACTCTCCCATATGACATACAAAAAAATACCCAAAATTCTTCTTTTTCCTCATTCTAGTGGTAGTACAGACTCTTCACACATGATTATATTTTGTGAACTTGTATTACATGTCCTCCCATGAAAAGAATCTCAGATCTTTTATCGGAATTAATAAAAAAAGACAATTTGAGTGAAATATGTACAAAAGTAATGGGGAAGTTGTTCATGTATGACATCACACATCTTGGGCCTGTTGCCAATGTGAGCATCCCCATAGCAGTAGTGACCACAACATTCAAATGCTCATAACTTTCTTATTATTCATTCATTTTTTCTCAAATTTTCATTGATCAGCTTCTTTGATTTTCCTGTTTTTGTATAATTTAATGAATTCCTAGGGTTTCCTTCCCCTTTAAGACCTTTATTAAACATAACTAAGGGTAATGGGTGAGATAGTGGAAACAGAAGAGAGGTGGAATGGATGATAGGGTGGGGGGGGGGGTTTAGAGAGATAGAGAGGGAGATGGAGAGAGATAGAGAGAGGGGAGAGATAGATGGGGAGAGAGAGAGAGAGAGTCATAGAGAGTGACAGAGAGAAAGAAAGAGAGAATGAGGGAGAGAGTTATATAATAATCTGGGTATTATAGAAAGAATTGGTATCCAGAAACATTCAAGTAAATGAAGGAAATGTACAAAAGAGAGAAAGAGAAATGAATAAAAAATGAGAGAGAGAGAGAAAGAGAGAGAGAGAGAGAGAGGGAGAGAGAGAAAGAGCAACAAAAATGAATATATGATGTAAAAAGATTGCATAGCGTTGAAGAAAAGGAGATTAATATTTATAATCTCCTTAGGATACTGCAGGTGAGAATTCTGAACCATCAGGTAAATAAAGACGGTTGGAGGAAAGACAGAAGGAAAAGAGGAAAAAGAGGACGAAAGGAGAAGAGGAAGCTCCAGCTCTTTCCGTTACGCTTCCTCCGCCATTTGAGAAAGGATGAATGGCAATGGAGTAGTGTATAGCCATCGATTAGTACGGCAGACAGGTGCACAAGTGGCCATTGGCGGATGCTGGAGTCTCTAAGTTTAGCACTGTAAAAAGCCCCCCACGTCCTTGCCATTGTATATCACCTATCATTACCTGCAGTTACAATGCACATGGTATAGCATCACGTACACATTAAATTGTAACAATTGTATTCTTTTATGTTACCATCCCCTTTAATCATCCTTTTCAAGAACTTTTATGAAACCTAAAACCATGTACTTTGTCATAATTCATCAACCATGCTACATACAATTTTGGTGCATCGACCTTTCATTTTTTTTTTCATATAAAATGATCCTTTGAATGATTTTTTTTTCCATAAAGGAATGGACAGGTGCACCCAGTGAATAATTTCCTTCAGAAACTTTCATCCAAACAGGGTGAATATTAAATTCCATCACTTATTTCACTTGCACATGTTCTGAAACATTTGATTAATCCATCTCGACTGTGTGATATACGTAACATTTAACAACACCGCCAGGTTGGAATGAATGAGGTTCTCAAAATGTCACAGAGGGTCTAAATGTCATTTATGTGTTTATCTTAGTAAAGGTGACAATATGAATTCAATGATTTCTAAAGAGGACTACCCTAAGCATTAATTAAATTTTATCTTTCATCATAAACAATTCCCCTTTTTCTAGTGATATTCATATCTGTAAGGCATTGGGTATGAAATACAAGTAAATTTAATTTGAGCAGCTGAGAGTTGGAGATGAATCAGGCTGTTCAGTGAAGAAGATGGTGAGAAAGCTAACTAGTTCATGGCGATATACATGGACACTTTTGGCGTCACTTTTTCAAAGGGCAAATGAGATCAAATAGATAGATAAAAGAATGATGGAGGATAAAGAGATGATGTAATGTGTGTCCAGGATAGGTATCGTGCAAGGTAAGGTAGTAAGGGTGGGAAGGGGGCCCGGGTGTTAGGAGGGAGTAATAGCTTTTTTTTATGTTTCTGTTTTCTCATCTTGATACATGACATAGTTGTGACCATGAAGTAAGCTAAGAAGTTTGACATAATTCTAAAATGGCTTCATATTCCTCTTCTTAAAGATATAATTCTTTGCAATTTAATAACTATAAGTTCTCTGGAAGGGTTACATTATGGCATTTTAACAGAAAGACAGATTAAAAAAGAATAAGTGAAAAATTGAGGCAAACAAAATGGCCTTTACCAATTTTTTATTTCTTCAAACATGTCACCTATTTACACCTTTCAAAAATGATCTTCACATACTGGTGTTCCTACTGATCAGGTTAACTTCAAAATATGCTTTTGCTTATTTCCTGAAGAGTGGCATCATTGACTTCAAATAACCTTTATAATGCCAGTGAGAGTGGTCTGGAAAAGTTGACCACACTGATGGCCAGATTAGACATAGCTGAAAGCGTAGGCTTGTAGACTTAGAATGGTTTAATATCTACATTAGATGTGTGATACAATCAAACAATACCCCTGGGAGTTTGATGACCAAGCATAATGGAAGTATTCTACTCTATAATATTGGCAGTCTTGTTGAAATGAATTTTATGGTTCTAGGACGACTATCCCCTTGACAATTACCCCCTCCCCCTCCCCCGCCTTGGTACAAATACCCCCTATCAAAAATCTACCCCTAACTCTACACCTAACCCTGACCCTATTTGTCCAGGGGGTAGTTGTCCTGATACAGAATTTTATATGGTTATAAACTGCTTCAATTATAATAATTGTGTTATCCATTGCCTATTATTTAGATGTATTATTGCACGTAAGCCAAACAAATTTCAACAAATCATAAAGAAAAACAAAAATCGGAAAAATTTGTATCTTGTACAAGATGAGTGTTTATGTTTGGTGGATTTCTTACCACATGTATTACAAAATCAAGTCTGTTTTCTCATCACTCAATTTGAGGCATCTGCAGAAGTAGGGTAGAGAAGATGCAACCCCAATACCTAAACTCAGGTGATATTATTACGTCTCTAGCCAACGTCAATTTTACATATGTGCCGTTGCCATGCAAGCATGCAACGTTTGCTTGACATAAAAACCCATATAGTGGTAATCTTTGACCAAGTGATAGCTATCTACACTCTCTTGTTGTAACTGGGCTAATGCAGCACCGTTTCCCATCCTCCTCCAGCTTTCTCGCTCCGTTCATCGTTTCCTTCTTGCATCTTCTCAGTGTAGGTTCTCGTTAAATCAATTGGGCTGAAAACAAATAAAGGCTCGTCAATGTATAGCGGTCAGTAGCCTTTCTGATAAACAATTACTGAAACGACCAAGGGTTCTCAGAAAGGTGACAAGAAGCCGCGGGTAGGGAAGAAGAGAGAGAGACGGATAGAAAGACAGACTGACAGAGAAAGGGAGAGAGAGAGAGAGAGAGAAGGAGAGAGATTGAGAGTGATAGGATTGGAAAAAGACAATATAACATGCAGAAATGCAACAGAAAAACTAGAAAGAAAAAAAACAAAAACAAATAGGCACATAATATGAGTGACAGATGGACTGAGGGACAAATATAGAGATAAAGAAAGAGTCAAAGAGAGAGAGAGGGAAAGAGAAAGAAAGAGAAAGAGAGAGAGGGAGAGAAAGAGAGAGAGAGAGAGAGAGAGAGAGAGAGAGAGAGAGAGAGAGAGAGGAGAGGAAGAGAGAGAGAGAGAGAGAGAGAGAGAGAGAGAGAGAGAGAGAGAGAGAGAGAGAGAGAGAGAGAGAGAGGAGAGGAAGAGAGAGAGAGAGAGAGAGAGAGAGAGAGACTGAGCTGCAGATATATAGATGTAAAGGGAGAGAATGAGGGACCAAATAAAGCAAATTGAAGGCAAAGTAGAGAGGAAGAGCGATAGAAAGAAAGAAAGAAGAGGGGAGGGTCATTTTGCGATAAAAAATTTGATGTAGAGCAAAGAGGACATCCATAATAATCATGAGAGAAGACTTATTGTCTTAGCATCAGCTTGACCCAAATACTGACAAATTGGAAGTCATTTCTTCATCTGTCTCAATCAACCCATTCTTACCTCGCCTATATAATTTGGGGGCCATTTCTCCCCAGGGCGATTTCAACGTATTGTCAGGGCAAATTGATTACTGGTGATGGGCTAATAGATAAAATGACCAGTGAGAGGGAGAGAGACAGAGAGAGAGAGAGAGAATCATCATTATGTAAATAAGAGTAGTTTCATGATGTAAAGAATATGCTTCATTGCGCTCATTCAGAAAAGATATACAAGCATGTTGTGAACAGAATAAAAATATTTCTATGTATTCTTAACAGTACAGTTGATAATTTTTTTTATTGATGTTAAGCTTTAGAATGGTAACTTATCATGCTTCAGTATGGGTTTTATTCTTTGAATCATCATCATTACTGTCAGTGTGAGTTATTGGTACAATTTTGACATAACAATATGAATTGTATATCCCTATCTACACCATTCACCTTGTACAACCATTTCATCCCTTACTATACATTCTTACATACAACCATTTCATCCCTTACTATACATTCTTACATACACTGCAAGTCCTGTAGGGGGGGGGGGGGTTTGCTTAACAAAGAGTTAAGTATACTTAGAGTCGCTTTAAATTCTATCCCGCAATTTAACATGCAATATCATTGATAGACTTCTCAATGGCGAGCATCCTCGGAGCATGATCGGACCAATGAGGTGATGCGTTATATATTGTACGGAACTAAAATTTAAATGCGACTTTAAGTCTACTTTGTGAAACAATCCCCAGATGGTATAATACATCAATCCTCTGAGCATGATCGGACCAATGAGGTGATGCGTTATATACTGTACGGAACTAAAATTTAAATGCGACTTTAAGTCTACTTTGTGAAACACCCGCCTATGGTATAATATATCAATGACAATTAATGGCATAATCTTATCTGTACAGTCAATAGAAGAGTTTCATGCAGGATAGAGGGTTGATTTGTATGTAGAAGTGTCCTTCTGTTTGTATTGGTTAACAGTCATTCCCCATTAGCCTTATGCCAGAAGACGATCGCACAACAGTCAATTAAGCAAATTTTATTGATCGCGAAAAATCGATATGAGAATACCAAATTATGCGAGGGCAATTAAAGCGAATTAATCAGTCAAGTGTTAGAGACAATATGATTTCGAGCAGTCTTTTATTTCCTGTGCCTTGGTCTAAATTTGCTTTTCATACAGTTATGACTGGATGTGAGGAATAAATAGAGCATGTGTATACAATCAAAAGTTTTGGGTATATGCCATGATAAATTAGGCTACAATCCAAATTGTAGAGATAATTTCTTTCTTTTGAAGGACAGCATGGGGCTACCACATGTTTCATAAATGTTCATTTTGAATTGTTTACTGGTTTGTCAGTACGGACAAGTTCAACATTAATATAATGTACATGTACTGTAATGATATTTAGAAATTTATCTTACTTGTGATATAAGCATAAATATTTCTTTTCAATTTAAAATGTAAAGTGCATTGATATTTCCAACAGCTATGAAATGCCCTATACAAAAGCTAAGTATTATTATTTATTATCAATTTTCACTAGAATAACAATGTTCTTAGTACTAAGATACACACCCTAACCAGAAGAGTTATCATGTTTACGTTCTATACCATTGTCCTCATCCAATGGGTATATAATCTCAAATCTATATTTCTATCAGCTTGATCAAGTGATATTTTGAATTGCACATGATCAAACATTTTCTTTAGAAAGTGATGAAAATTAAAAAATTCTCCTACACTCCCCCTACAAGCATTATCTAATATTTTCTAAAGGACCAATACTATCAATAATCAACTATACAGCACCCATTGACTAATCACCTACAAATTCAATTTTCTCCTTGACTCTCTTCCACTCCCAAGTCTCACCTACAAACCCCACACTCCAAGCAGCCCATGTTCTAAATTACAAACTGACGAGCAAGGTAACTCATCATCGCGCCTTAAAGAAACATCCTGCAAATTCCAAGCGGTCGTGCCGGTGCAGCGACGGCGGTGGCGCGTCGGGCGGAACGAGAAATGGATGGTCGATGAAGTGATAAAGTGGAAAGGGTTTAAAGAAGAGGTAGTAATGAGACTGGAATAAAGATCAGTAGAAGACTTTCTGACCGTGGACGAAAGATTCAAGGGCACTCACTACTAGCTGGGAGAGGGTTAGACGCTATTCAAAGGGAATAAGTAGCAAAGTACTTGTAGCTAAAGGTTGCATAATAGAAGATGATTTAACTGATATGAAAAAAAAAATGTAATTAGATTGCATTATGGCTTAAGCTCAAGTCTTTCTACTTACATCATATAGTGAGATTGATCACTGAACAGTTTATATAATGCCTACTATTATAACTGTTGCGTTTACTCACAATTCTCAATAATATGTATATGCTCATTACAAGAAAATGCATCTCAATGAAAACAGGTTTATAAGGACAATAAAAATCAGGAATGAGAGGAAGAGGAATTTTGAAATCGGAATACTGGATAACCAGCTCAAATCTTTAAAGGATGTAAATAAATGTAAATAAAATGTTAATATCATGTACACATTTCACTACAAGATTTTGTTTTACTGCATTGTAAACACACAATTATTATGTATTTCTTCTTCAATGCCAAATACAAAAATAAGCCGCTTAATCAAATCAAGTCACGTCCTATCCCCAAACTACTCCTCTAACTGTTGTACATTTCAAACGACAATTTTATTACCACTAAACAGTATACTAACATACCACACATACAGACTCCCTGCATTGAGAATAAAACATTGACTTTGAATCAAGCTGAAATTTCAAGGAGAAATACTTGTCATTGTTATTGGCTGAACATGTAAAATCTAATTCCTGAAGCTATTCCCATCCATGGGTTTTCACCTTGGTTTTAAATCATGTCAAAAGTATGAAAGAGAAAAGTGATGCACTCAATCAGCAATAACTTGATGAAATTGTGTCTGTTGCGCCTTAGTGCCCCTACGGAGGTAAGATTGTACGTGATGGTATACCCATTGACGTCACCTGGGTTTGGTAGGATGGTGTACCCCGGCTCCTCCCATCCATATCAATGATATCAACATGAGGTAGGCGAGTATCAATTTTCATAATAATCAGACAATATAATACACCAAGGCTGATGTCTATCTCTTATATGTAGGGTTTTCATTGTTTCACAGATCCATTTATCCCTGTGTTTTATGGCAAGATATCATTCACATTTATTTTTCTAAAGAAAACAGCTTTCAGGTTTTCCTTGCAACTTTCAAAAACTACTATTAAGCGCTATATAAATGTAAGTATCATTATTATTATTATTATCATCATTACAGTATATACAGTGCATTTCAGAAAAAGGTAATCCATTTTTAGAGGGCCCAAATTCAAAGCTCATTTGTTTTTGCTGTTCATATGTAACATATAATTAAAAATGAACTCTCCACCTTTCCAATGGTACCTTTTTTAATCATAAATGTAAAGCATAACTGGGTAAATTGCAAATGAAAGTGACAGTACAGAATAAATTTTTCCAAGTTTTAAAATGAAAGAAGACTGAGTGAATGCTGTCCCTGCTGTCCCAGAGCATTGCATAGGATTGCGTGCGATGATGTGTGACTCCTTTGAATGCATCCACTCAGTCTTCCATCCTTAACAAAAACTTGGAAAAACAAAAATTGGTTTTGTACCTGCCTCCTTCATTTGCAATTGATTTGGTTGTGCATTAAATTTATGATTCAAGAAAGGTATCATTGTGAAGGTGAGGAGTTTATCTTTAATTGTATGAAAGAAATAATTATCCAAAATAGATGAGCTGGGGATACGGCTCATCTAAAAATGGATTACCTTTTATTTGAAACGCACTGTATTGAAGGAATTCAATCTAAGACCATTCTCAAACAATCAATGAAAATGGAAGGTGAATCTTACCTTGTATGCCTCCCTGCCATTCCTTTTTCATATACATCTTCTTGGGTCTGTAACATTATAAATAAAGGAGAAACAAATATTAGATGGACAGAAATAAATGATTAGCAGAAATTTTACATTAATTATCTTTGTGGAAATTTTCAATTGATATTCTCTAAAAATGAAGCTTTCCGCTAGCGTAAATATAAATTTCCTTTGACATGAAATCGATGATAAATGTTTGGCTTATTCCATATTCCTTTTTCCTTTCCTAATTTCATGAGAGAAATGTAGTACTCACCAAAGACTGGATGGACATCTTGTCAAAATTTGCTTTCCAGGTAGGTTCAGCCAAATAAGCTCATTGCTATTCCACTCATTTCTACAAAAGAAAATCATATTGATTTTGTTATTACACATTGCAATAATACACTTCTCAGCTTGTTTTAATTCTGAATACATCGTTTCTCACATTACTGAAGAAAAAGATCTGTAATTATTACAAGAATTTTTTTTCCCCTTTTTTTTTCTAGGAACACTAACATTCTTTAGCACTTACAACATCACTGAATTTTAATGAATTTATCACTACAGCACTCAGATCATTAGCCTTTCTATTAAGTATGTTGTACATATTCAGGTAAAGAGTATCATTGATAATTACAAGTTATATATGAGATTTGATTCCTCATCAATCAAGAGATATGGAAAGATAGATATTGAGCGAAATAGAAAGGGGAAGAAAGAGAGAGTGAAACAGAGGAAAATAAACAGAAATAAAAATGAAAAGAGAAAGATAGAGAATGAGAGAGACAGAAAGGCAGAAGGAGGAAAAACGAATGAAGTTAAGGTCTTCTCAAAATGTAATAATCATTTATCATTCATCTTGAGGACATTACATTTAAAATATCTACAGACAACATTCTTACAGCCATAAACATTCATCTGTCCTCCATCTTGGGTAAGCACTTGCCACACTGTTTTGCTGAGAAACATTGAATCAGTGAGGTCATCTATCAAAAAATGATGCTAATCTTTGAAGTGAACTCACCAGGGATCTGAATGTCTTTTTACTGCGTGCCAGTCAGAAGGTAGTCAACATATTTAGGATGCTCCATGGCGCGCTGCTGGGTGGAGGGTCACGACGTCTATGTCAAGAATGGTTGCTTCAAAGAATTACCAGAACCTACTATTCAATTGATACAAACAGGCACATCCATACATACATTTTTTAAAGGGGAATTCACCCTGGAATCCTATTGGTTTTAAAAAATGCAGAAAAATAAATGAAAAATATGAGTGAAAGTTGGAAGAAAATTGACCAAAATAGCTAAGTAATGAATATTTAAAGGTATGATTCTGTGACGTCATGTGCGAGCAGCTCTCCCATGTTTTGTGTATGTAAATTCCATAAATTTGTCCTTTTTTCATGGTTCGTGATAAAGGAATGGGTCAATTCGATAGAGGCATGTATATGACCATAGGTATGATGATATATCGAATGCACAAGTGAAATAATTAATATTCTTCTGAAAAAATGACACTTTATGGAATTCACATTACATAACACATAGGAGAACAGCTCGCACGTGACGTCACAGAATAAAAAATTTAAATATTCATAACTTCGTTATTTTTCGGTCGATTTTCTTCAAACCTTCAATCGTAATTTTTGTTTAATTTTTCTGCATTTTTAAAAACCAATTTAAACCCAGGGTGAACTTTCCCTTTAAATGTCATAATCATTTAGGCATCTAAAGAAGATGTGAAGTCCCTTTTGTTAACTTCAAGATTCGCACTTCTGCAAAGAAAATTTGTTTTTGCTGAATTATTATTTTGTTAAAAACTTAATTTATCTCTAGTAATTGAACTTGGCATCATTTAAAAATGAATCAAAATATACTGCCTGGCTCTTAATAGGATATAATATAACATGGAGCACTACGGTCTGTTCAGCTCACAGAGCAAAGGTAAGAAGTAGCCTCGTTTGGAGCACAGGTAACTGATACTAATCCTAACTCTAAACTTGATCCTAATCCAATCCAAAATCTGAACCTAATCCTAAACCTAACCTTAACCCTAACACTAAAACCTAACCTAAGCTTTACCCTATAATCTACTAATCCTACTACGATTGCACCTGGGCTCCAAGTGAGGCTACCTAACTTGGATGATGGGGTTGGTAGGTACCTAGGAGGAGTAGGATGCCATCCACAGCATGGTAGATGGTATCTCTAGGTAACCATCGGATATACCACTGGGTTAGTTGCATCCTAAAGTTCCATCATGCCTACCACTACCAATTGATTCGACCTCGCCTGGATGATGGGGTTGGTAGGTACCTAGGAGGAGTAGGATGCCATCCACAGCATGGTAGATGGTATCTCCAGGTAACCATCAGGTATACCACTGGGTTAGTTCCATCCTAACGTTCCATCACACCTACCACTTCCCATTGATTCGAGCTTACCTGGATGATGGGGTTGGTAGGTACCTAGGAGGAGTAGGATGCCATCCACAGCATGGTAGATGGTATCTCTAGGTAACCATCAGGTATACCACTGGGTTAGTTGCATCCTAACGTTCCATCACGCCTACCACTTCCCATTCCTACCATTGAGCGTCAACAAAAATATGGGACAAAGAAAATCTTGTCCAGGGTGTGAGGGCATATACTGTATAAGTGGATATTTATGCGGACAGATATTTTCAGTAACACTTTGTGTCATATATTACGTGCAATGTTAAATTTGCGCTCTGTTAAATCTAGGTCGTGCAGAGCAACTAGAACAAATTTTTCTTATTAAAAAAGAACCCAACAAGACATTCAAGGACAATATAGAGGGATAAACAGTACACCAAAATGCATTGCACTGTATTGTTTTGAGGGCATAAATTTTAAATTAGTGATGTGCATTACTACCGCATAAAATTCAAAACATTTTCTTATGTGGATATTGAAAGTCATGCTTCTATCAAAAACATTTTTTGCGAGGGGGTTGAATTCATGGTTCCAACCTAATTAGTGTAATTCTTGAAACTTCATCTAATACAGTATTGACTTTTACATTCATCCCAAATTTGTTTTTTTCTTTAATATGAAAGGGTGGAATAAACAGATACTAAAACGTCTGCAGAGGGCAATAAAGGCCTACCATTTTGATAGGGATAAAGAGATATAAATACATTATATGTTTACAACAAAGGGGCTTTTCCTCTTTGATAAAACATCGTTTTGACTCTCAGTATACTATATTTTCACTTCATGTACATCACACTATACCTTGTTTACACTGTGACTCGAGTCGCGGGTTCGACACAGCAATTTTATGCCATGTAAACAGGATCACTGTGATCCGAGAGGCGGGTTCGACACGGCAATTTTTATGTGAGTAAACAGAAAGCTGTGTTGAAGTCGATAACTTTGAGGTCAGATTTGTAATCTGGCTATACATCACAACACACATTAATGACATCCTTTACTTTCAGTCATGATCTGGGAGCCATGTTGAACTCACCTTTTTTGTTGTGTATAAACACGATCACAGGTTCACCCTTTGCAGTGTCGAACCCTTCTTGAGGATTCGACACAGGAGCCGAGTCACAATGTACACGCGGTAATAGTTAACTGCTAACCTTCATGTCTAATCTGTGCTCTGAATGGTAATTAATATAAAACTTAAAAGAAAGGCGTAATGCTCCAGTATTAACATTACTCTCTTTTAACACTTTCTGCATATTAAGCCTGTGATACATTATATAAATAGTGCATGCTCTACCATGCAACATACTAGATTATGTGCACGACAAATACTAAATTATCCCGAGGGCACATTTTATTTCACCGAGGCCGTAGGCCGAGTTGAAACAGATGTGCCCGAGGGATAATTTAGTATTTGGAGTTCACATAGTCAGTAATGTTGCATTAATAGATGCATGCACTATTTATTATAGTAAATAGACCCCTAGATCTTTGACCTTGCCTAATCTGGTTTTATCTTTGCAAGTGTTTGCCAAACTTTTGGTGCTAATTAAGCTATTGTGACGTATATTGTCGTTCCGCGTATCTATTGTTGTGCACACCATTTTACTGTTATTACGCGCTTGCGCAACAAGGCAATCGATTTCACCATTCATTTTAACACAGGTAAAAACCGTTCAACATAACAAAAAACCGTTCAACATAACAAAAAAGCGTTCAACATACCAGAATGTTGAACGACACGTGACACCCTTTCAACCAATCACAGCTCGTAAAATACGACCACTATTTACTATATATCTATGTGGCATCTCATTAATAGTATTTTCCTCTAATTAATAGAGAAAGCTTAACAAATATTCTGTTAAATGATTAATGAGGATTACAAACTGATATACCAGAATCTTCCCACATAAATTGACTGTGCTGACAAAGAATCCCTCCGGCAATGTGTGTGCATCAGCGACCAGATCACAACTCCTTCAATTGGCAATGTCACGGTTGACATTATCAACAATATCAACATTCAATAAGTAGAATAAACATCAAATGATCAATTTCAACAGAAAAATGGCCATTTGTATTGGATCTTTTCTTTAGAAACAACTTATTCTCTGGGAAATTCACAATGATTCCAATTTCTATTCAGCTCTGTAAAGGGTATAATATGAAAGATGTTATATTAGACATATTAATGTATACCTTTCAGATTTTATTTACAGTCTGTTTGTCTCTCCTAGTTTTCTTGTAGAGAATTGCACAGTGAATGCTAAACTGGCAACTTATATTTATATATAATTCACTTATAAATCATTTTTTTCATGTGGATGTTTCTATACTCATCAAGTTAAGATTTTTTTCCTTGTTCCTCGAACACTGTAAAAACTTGTACACTTCATTCACATAAATATTCACTCTTCAGTGCAAACTTATCCAACAGCAGAGGTCAATTATCTTCACAACTCACGTCTCTTGAGAACTCTGTTTAATGCTCCCAAATCTAACACCATCATTTATAATATGACTCATACTATAACAGATACAATGTCGTACTACTACTACTGCTACTACTGCTACTACTACTACTACTACTATATACTACTGCTGCTGCTCCTGCTACCACTACTACTTTTATTACTACTACTACTGCTACTACTACTAATCATACTGCTTCTTCTACTACTGCTACTACTACTGCTACTACTACTACTTCTACTACTTCTACTACCACTAATTCTTCTACGACTGTAAATTGCGCTATTGCCAATTCTACCTAAAAATCAATTACTAATTCACTATATGAAAAAAAAAGTTGTCACCTGTTATTTACATATAAATTTGCATACAAAATCAGATCAGACCACTTCTTAAACATACATGTACTTAAAAATCTGTTAAAAAATTTTCCCCAACTGAAGTGACTCTGTAAGTGCTCTAATTCCTGCCAGTCTTTTAACTATATTACAAACTACCCATTCAGAAAACTAGAAGAAGAGCACTCATTCACTGCTTTCCTTCCTTCTACATCTATCATCAAATATCCAAAGGGGTTTTATCATACCGTACATGGCCATGATTTATTCAGCTTTCTAGAATTCTCCATTTTTCAATCACTAACTCTGAAAATTAGAGGCAGAAGACGGATGAATGCCCCAGCCCGGCCATCATTTATCTTGTCTCGTTATCCCGAATTACGTATCTCCCACAGATCGGCTAATGTGCAAGGTGCTTTATCACATTATTTAGACACCCGGACGAACACACATCACCCATCTTTGCCTGTAGCAAACTGTCTGAATGTGAGATGCATTTAAATGAAATCAGTTTATTTACAAGAGAATTTGTTGGAGGAATCTACTAATTCACTATTTTACCTGCCATCTGTGCATGACTGATGCCTACAGGGAACCTGGGGCCTGTTTCTCGAAACCGTCATAAGTCTAAGTTCTTGGACAACCCATAGGGACATGTGTTGTAGAATTAACACGTGTTTCAAGGGGATGTCCACAAACTTAGACTTATGACGGGTTCGAGAAACAGGCCCCTGGGTGCTAACTGGGTCTTCCATTTCATTCAGGAGGAGGGATTTAAGTGAGTTGTTCTGGTTATGAGATGGAAATGTGGAAGTTATTCTTTAAAAGTGCTTTGGAAAGGTTGATAACAATTCACCTAAGTATTATTGTATGCTGTGAAATTTTGGAATCACCAACATGATAAGAAATTAACACAATTCTACTTAAGGACACATACACTCTACACAAAAGTGCATGTAAGGAACTACATAAAATGTTCAGGCAGAACATTTCATCTGTTTTGGATGTATATTGGGTCATATTATGACTACTACGGCAATTGAAGAGCAATCCTTTACAGTGGGCCTTTTAACTATGTTCTTCCTAATATAAATAACATATAATGTTGTTCATATTTCCCACTACACTAGATTCTCTTTAGAGAAAGCCAAATGCATTCTAATAAAATTGACTATTTAATAATTACAATTTGGAGAGGATTTTTGTTAAAGGTTAAAGCCAACACTCTATTTAACCAGTCTTTGTGCCATATTGAAGACGAAAATCAGGACCTAGTGTTTGCTGAGTGTTTGTAGCTCATGACAGAGTTAAAGAATTCAAAAACCCAAGGAGAGAATCAATGTTATAAGAAGCAATCTCAAAAAGTTTCATCAAAAATGGTTTATAAGAGACTTGTTTGAAAATACTGGATCAAGGACTTACTTAAAGGGGATACTCAACTTGGCAATTTTTTTTCAAAATTGCTGACTTTGTGGACAAATATCCTACTGTATTGTAATATAATGATAATAATAACATATTTATATAGCGCCATCTGTCTAGTTAAACTATTCTGAGGCACATTGTAAAACAAGAAAAATATTGTACACACATTTTCAGATTTCTCATTGTCTCCTGATGACCTATACACAAAGTACATTTTCCAATGATGTATGTTGAGATCAGAAGGAGGCAAGTCTCACTTTGAAAATAATGGGGGAAAATTTGAAGATTTGTAAACAAAAAAGGGAAGAATTGTCCACAAAATCAGCTATTTTGAAACAAATTTGCCAATTTGAGGATCCCAAAAAAAGTAAAAAAATGAGACTTTACACTTGATTCTGTTATTAAACCAATTTTGAAACAACCTTTCCCCTCCTTTTATTTGACTTTACTATAAGATTGGTTCTCTCCTTGGGTTTTGTGTTTCTTTTAAAAAGCTTTAGGTTTGTTCAAGTTCCTTACAGGTTCAATATTCAGTTAACATGATATAACAATAGACATATCATTATACATTTTAGAATACTTTCATCATTTATTTTTAGTCAAGATATTGTTGCAGTACATTTCATAAACTTTCGGTCATACACAAAATGTAGAGTCATACTGTCACATATATACAATACCCCAAAATCATAACAACTCCACTTATTAGTACAAAAACAATATCTGGCAAAATAAACTATTACATTCAACATGTGAGAAATGTGAGAGATAAGATTGCATTTACGATGATGTACCGTGTGATGAAATATATATAACATTATGTAAATATAATTTCACACAGATATTTGAGCAAATTTCTATATATTTATCAGTATTCCATACAGCATCATACAAAATAAAACTATGTGCCCTGATAACCATTTACAAGTAACTAACGATTCTCAAATATAAAATTCTGTCTGTGAGTGAATGAAAAATAAAAAAAAAAAGAATGAAAAAAGAAAAAAAGAAAAAGAAATGCCCATCACAAAATGATGTATGCCATTCCATTTTTAAAAGAAAAATCTTCCCAGTGTAGTTTTGTGAGAGCTCAATTATGAAGGAAATCGATGTGGAAATTCAGACTCAGTTATAAGTTCATTGAACTTACTTTGTTAAAAGTCTGTAAAATTACTGTAAAATTGCTGTGTATTTAATTTAAAATAAGAAAAAAAAAAAGAAAAAAAAAGGATTGTCATCATCAATACCCAACAAGAATCTATGACAAGAACTATTAATATAAAGTTGAAATTTCTATCTTACTTACCATATCATCGCTAATTTAAATGTGGTTGGTACAATGAAGCTAACTGATACATTACAAAAATATACACACACACAAAAAAAAAGTTTGTGGAACAGTTTAAGACATTCTAATACCAAACAAAATTCAATTTTGTGATCCAACATTTGCTCAGCGGCATTTACTCTGGACTTTATTCTGTCAAAGGACAGAGTTAAGAGCATTGTCTACTATCAGATTTAGGTTAGGTTAAAGGTCAGAGGTTAAACTTAGGAATAGTCTAGTGTTGGGACATGATCAGCGAACAATTATCCCATTTGACCATGAAACATATATTCTATAATTTCTTGAATAACTCACATCTCTTATGAATAAAAAAAAAAAAGGGTAAAGGACTTTGCAGCAAATAGTATATATGATAACATATAGTCATGTCCCAAATTGTATGATAAATAAGATTAGTTGTTGCTTTAACTTTGTAAAGTTGAGTTCACAAGATCATTCCTGACAGACGCAATCAAGTTATTTCTCTCGGCACCAGATGCTCAGTTTGAAAGATGCGCCCTGCATGTGACTCCATAAAACTTGTTCAATCTCTTTTGGTTCAGCGGTGATATTAATATGGGATGACAGAGAATGAATGAGTTCATGTTCCCAATCAATTCTAAACTATGTCTTCAAATATCCAGGGTTGCAATACAATTGGATCAATTTAGCTTAACCCGATTCAATGTCGCGTTCGTTTCTCGCTAAATTGATTGCAAAATATCAATTAAGAAATATCTGACTGTAGACATTACTGGAAAATTATTGGGTTAATACAATCTTGTTTGTTATTACTTTAGACAGCTCTTTCAATTCCCCAGAAAAAGCATTTGCAATGCAAAATAGTGGTAAAACATAGCGTTTGCAATTAATTCATGCTATTACATGTGTGTAGCGGGGTTTCCCCTTTTTTAAGGAGTAGATGCATAAAAATGAGATATCATGCATGGCAAATACAATACTCCTTTTAATTCACTTGAAATACTACAGTTGTATTTTTATTTTATGAAGAACATTATTCCAGGCTTGCAGTGACAAAACTAGTATGTATAAATGTAACTGATTATTATGCACTACATGTTGGGGAATACCGTTAGACTATTGATATCATAGCAATGTTCATAAATTGTCTGTGCATCTCTGTAAAAACATCAATTTCCTAATCAATCAAAATAAGTTGGAGACTACATTTATTTTGGGATTCTTATTATCAATTGTATTATTATTATAATAAAATGCAAAGAAAGACTCCCGATATTCATCCAATTTTAAAGATATGAATCTTACATCCTAGGATAGTATTAAAAAGTATAATGAACAACAAAAAGGAAAAAAGCGAGGCACCAGAAGAATAAGAGAAGGAGGATGATTGAAAGATGAATAGAATGCGGATAAATTGAATCAAATCAGGAAATATTTAATCTCCACAGGAATTCCTTGAATGGTGTGAACGAGATGACCAACTAAAAGCTGACCCCGTGTTAGATCATGTTTTACTACCAGGATTTTTAATTACAATGTCGGTGGAACATGATGTGGGTCGGGACACGTATCACGAACATTGCACGTAACTTGGAGCAGACTTTGTTTGTGTTACACATACTGTTGCCACGGCGACCATAAGATGACTAGAAACACTATATGACGGCGATCAAACAACGCCTCTCTCGTCTCATGGCATGTTGCTTTGCCCAACCCAATTACAACACAAATAAAAGATAGGAGAACTCCTGCTGGATTGGAACACGGTTAGATGATGGATGCTCAGAGATAACACACACAAGTGATGGAGATAGAGAGAGAGAAATAAAGATAGCAAAACAAGAAAAGTCAGACAAACGTCAAGATTGAGAGGAATCAGGAACGTAAAAATACAAAAGAGAAAGGACAAAAGAACTGAGGCACCTTAGAAAGACAGAGTAAAACAGGGTACTGTTGCATAAAGAGTGACTATTATATTAACTTTGTCATCAATAGTAACTTTCAGGAAATACTGCATTTTGATTGGCTATTGAGCAGTGTTACCATGGTAGTTACCATAGATGGCAAAGTTACTATAATAGAAAGTGTTTATGCAACGGGGCCCAAAACTGAGACAACTTAGATGGAGACAGTAAGACAGAACTTACGCAACTTAGAAAGAGATCAATAGTAAAACAGAACTGAGGAAACTTAGAAAGAGATTGAAAAACTGTACTGAGTCAACTTAGAAAGAAATAGCACGACAGAACTAAGACAAATTAGACAGAGAGAATTAAACAGAACTGAGGAACTTAGACAGAGAGACAAAAACAGAGCTCAGGCCACTTAGAAAGTGACCAAAGTGGTTTATTATCGAGGATGTCATGTATATTTTATAGAAGTGAGTGAATCAACAAAAATAAACAATATAAATTAACTTTTTCAATTTACACACAAAAGAAAATATATATTTATCAATGTGACAAAGGAATTGCTCTCTGCTGAAAAGCAACATGAAATTGGAGTAAAGGAAATAAGCGAGATAGTTGGAATACTGTATCACTGTCAATGTCAGTTGAATGTGGTTAGCTGAAGAATGAGATGGGCGTGTCATTTATTCCTTAGATGCGAGTAAATCTAGATCAGTTATAGCATCATCCAGCCTGATCCGCTATTATTAGGGCTTATCAAAACATCTCGGGGATTGTGCCCCTCCGCCAACAGTGCAGCTAAACCCAGGCCAATTTAGGTCCGTCAAGTCTCATAACCTACCACTTTGGTGCTCAAGACTGCTATATGTATTGACTTTGATCATTGAAATGATATAAACATCTTCTTGTTCATGTATATGTATATTGACTGAGATATGAACATTTGTTTGCAACATGTGTGTAGGATTGCATAGTGGTGATATACAAGACACAACATATTACCCATTGTTTCATACAAAATATATCAACCATGTAAATTCTTTCAAACATTAATTGCAAAATAATAATAACCAAGTGATTTATTTTACAAAATACTTCTAGCACTACTTATCCTTTTTTGCATACTGCATGTATCAAGGATGTAGACAGGAAACACTAAAAAAAAAAAAAGAAGAAAAATAGTCAACATTGACATTTATTTGCTTATCAAAAAAAATTTAATTACCAATAAACCATGACTTTGTCACGACATGATTAATCAGAATCTCTATGGTAAATGGAAATTAGTTTTTAAATGAAAGCTCCAACTTGGATATAGACATGAAATATATGTGTATTTCAACTTGATGCCTCTTCTTGAGGAGGAAGGAATCATGGCCAAAACCAAGGTACTTGGTCTGATTTTATGTGTATATTCCCACTTTGAGTCCAATTAATTTTATCCTTTACATCAATAAACAACGAATTGACAGAAGTAGTTGGCACGGTACAAAATGTTCATTTACTGACTACTATTCTCCAGAATTGAGGATCAGCTACTGTTATGTACAGTAGAGGTAGATCCAGTCGATGTAGCAGAGGGTTTGGTGACAGCAGGTTTTGCCCGTAGATCGAGTGGGGCTATTTGCCCCGGTGATTGCCTACCTGATGTATTATGAGGAGACTTGGAGTTGGTGTGTGGGCTAACAGGGGACCTGCTACTATAGGTAAAGCTTAAGGCGCTAACAGGAGACTTAGTACGACTCGAAGAGCTAACAGGAGATTCGATACGACTTGAAGAGTTACCAGGAGACTTGCTAGGGCTGGTAGTACTTGTATGAGACATGCTGCTGTCAGCTGAGCTCAGAGACAACTTGCTGCTATGTACAGAACTGACAGGAGGAGACTTTCTGGCAGCACTACTTGGAGATTTGCTACGACTGGCAGATATTACAAGAGACTCGCTACAATTGGCAATGCTATCAGGAGACTTTCGAAGAGAAGTTGAGCCTATTTGTGACTTGATCAGATATGATGAGCTTACAGGTGATTTGGCACGGCGTGGTGAAGTTTGAACAGGAGACTTTGGTGAAGATGACCTTGACGACTCTCCAGGTTGTCTTTGAGGTTTTGGCTTCTGCAGCAACACTGGACTTGAAGACATCGGTACCTGTTTGTCCAATCTCAGAGGCAGCTGGCTCAAGATTACAGACTTTTTCTGGGATTCTGTTATCACATTGTATTTGATAGTATTTTCCAGAGATGGTGAGTTCTGAGGGTTGCTTTTCACAAGTAGCTTTGAGTCTTTGAGAACAACAGAACCTTTTTGGACAAGCGACACTGGTTGCGGATTTGATTCCTTTGGAGTACCCTGTCCATCTGATTTGGCCAGACTGATATGGAATGACGTCTTCCCTTGATCAGCAGCTTTGGGGTTGGTTACAACAGACAGGATTGATTTATTTGGCGTCTGGCCTTTCGTCGTGGACAGTTCTTTGGCCAAAACTGGAGACTTCCTAAGAGCAGCATTGGTGTCAACTGCTCCTTTGTTTGGAGTAACTTGGAGTATTAGCTTTCCTGGACTTGATTCCTTAGAAGGGGCGGTTTTCACCTGAGTTTCTTTAGAGTTTGATACCAAAGAAACCGATTTCTCTTCTTTCGGAGAGTTCTTTGTTCCATCACTACTCTCTGCTTGAGGTTTACTCTCATCACCCTTGGCACCATCTCTAGAAGGAATCAGAATTGGCTCTGGTGTTTCTGTTGTCTGCTCTTCATGCTTCTTGACAGCATGTGGGGGTGTCTTAGCAGGAGGAGACCCTGTCTTAGGTTCTGTTGATGAACCTGGAGGAGACATGAGGCCTTCTGTAGAGGTTGTGCTGGAAGGTGGAGGAGTGGAACTACTAGCTGGACCGCTAGATTCTTGTTTACCTGCAAAGTAGAAATAAAATCATAGAACTTGTTAAACTTCTTTTAAGAAAACACAATTTGAGTTACTAAATGGCTTTTAAATATAATTGTGTATGTTTCGTATCTTATCCACAATATCAGGCTTCGGCCTCTATGGTAACATCCATATTTCTTATTGAAAAGGTTGTAAAATAAAATGACATTCAAACAGGTTTTGATAACATCTCTTATTTCATCAATTACTGGAAAAAAGCAATTCTACTAATTTCTAGTAAAATGGAGTTTTAGTGTGACTGCTTTTCAAAGCCTAGGGGTGAGTAGTGCCTTTAAGAGTACCCTGCCACCCATCCCATTCATTGTAGCAATGCATCCCGGCTAAGCAGTCACATGGGTATTTTCAGAATAAGCAGACGCAACTGCCATCACATGATCACTTCAATTCTCAACATCATGCATCCCGGGGTCTCTAACCACACCACTTTTTTTACTCTTCATCTCTCTCTCTTTCTCAACATCCCCCTCTCTACATTTCCATCTCTCTCTTTCTCCATTACCAATTCTGTCCAAGTTGTTCATCTCTATCTTCCTCTCCATCACTCTCTCTTTCTCAGCCGTCCGTCTCTCCCTTCTTTTTCTTTGCTTTTTCTGTTTCTTCCTTACCCACACTTCTCAGTCGTCTTTCTCTTCCTCTACTTTGCCCTCTCCTCCGCATCCCACTCTCCACCACTCTGTCTCTCTTTCCCTCTTCTTTGATTTTTTCCTCCACATCCCCCATTTGCCTCTCCCTCTCTCTGTTTCTTCCTTACCCACTCTTCTCAGTCGTCTTCCTCTATCTTCCTCTACTTTGCCCTTTTCCTCCGCATCCCATTCTCCACCACTCCATCTCTCTTTCCCTTGTTACCCACTCTTTCTTAGCCATCCATTTCTCACTTCCTCACCATCTCTCTCATTCCCTCATCCTGTCTCTCTACCTCTTGACAGCATCCAGGGGCTTGGGTAGTGAACATTTGTCGTATTTTGGCTCGCAGCCAGACCTTTCATCATCATCACCATCATCACTGGCATCATCATCCAGCTCTTGCTCTTGATCATGGCGATCCATCCCTCTTGGTTGTCATTATGCATGCATGTGGTGTGCCCCCTGGCCGCGTGTGCTCCTTCCTGCTAGGGCTGATTTGCATGTAGAATCGGATCAAGCTATCATTCAACCGACTGCTTGCATTCAATCAGCCCTCATTACCAATGCACATCAACATCCACATCTTTCCTTTTCTCTCTTTCTCTATCTGCTTAGTATTCACCAACCTTCCCCTCAAAATTACTTTTCAGTCAGGAAGACACTTTTGAGGGGGAAAAAAAGAGCTTTTGAAAAGTATCAATAAGAACAAACTTTATACACAATTTTCTCTTTTCGCTTCAATTCTGTTTCAAAAAAGTTACACAGAAAATAAGTATCTTGGGCAAAAATATGATTATACAGGTGTGAATTGTGATTAAATAGAGTGTATTCTTTCAGTTCTCAACTGCTGCAACTCTTGATATTAATGAAAAAATATTTAACAGATAGTTTAAAACTTTTTAAATAACTAGAAAATGCTGAAGTAAATTGCATAGGGCCATAAACTCACTTTTAAACCAATACAAAAAATATATAAAGATGGTATGGTGACAACAAGTAATTTAATATCTCATTCCCCTTTTTTCTCTGATCATCTATTCTTTGATTTCTCTCTCTCTCTTTCTTTTTATCTTTCTTGCTCTCTCTATACCCCTCTATTTTTCTCTATCCCTTCCTACTTCTCCCTCTCTCTTTCTCTCTCGTGAGAATTTCCCTCAAACCTGCGCATCTGTATCCACACTGCATCTTTCGTTCATAAAATGGATGGCTACCATCACTTTCATTCTGTTTCCATCTTTCTCAATTGCTCAAACCAATTTCCTTCAGAATGAGTTAGATCTCTCCCTGCAGGCTTCAACCAGTCGAAACCAACTCAAATTCTCCAGGAAAGTGCTCAAATAGCAAATCATGCAAACAAGTTAATGATGGAGTGGATGCAACCTTAAATGCTAGCCTTGTCCATATTTATTGGGCAAAAGAAGCAAGGCTTTCTAGTTTAATCAAACAGAGTAGAGCAAGATGGTGCAGTGAAGAAGCATCGCTTCAGACAAGTTATGTTAGATCTACAAAGCTTGTGGCAGCACAAATATTGAAAAGCATTTTTTTTTGGTTAAATGTTTTGTTCTCCTCTCTCTTTAAAAAAAAAAGAACATTTTTATAGTGTTTTATACGTTAACACATTTTTCAAAATTGTCTTTAACAAAAAATCTACAAGAAGGCAAATGGTTATATAAATTGTAAGCGACTAGTGTTAACATTTTCCTATCTTATGCATTATTCAGATAATAACCAGAAACGTAGCTGATGAGCTACATCAATTGTGAAGAATAAATAGCAGCAACTTCGTGGGAGACGCAATGAAAAGATAAAAGAAGCACTGTAAGCTTCCTCCTAATTGCTATTTACCTGAAAGCTTTTCATATGATTTCTAACAATGATCAATGCAAGATCGAGTGTTCAAAACAAATCAATGGGGAAGGGGGTTTTCCCCTGGATTCTAGAGTTCAAACACCAGGGCCCATATTCATAAAAACCTACTAAACTAAAGCTGGTTGTCATCTATTTACATTGAAAACAGTACACAGTTAGGTGATAACTAGGCCTATGAAGGTTTTAGGAATACGGGCCCTAGTGCAGGAAATAAAAAGTGGCCAGTGTTGGTCGTAGCAAAGTGCATTTTTAATATCTAAGGAGTGATAATTTCTTAGATCTATAGCTGAACTATTGAGCAGCGCAGAGATGTTTCATAAAAACAGCCTATACTTTAGAGCTTGTGTAGAGTTTTGGTAAATCTCAAAATGTAATCTTTTAAATTTTAAATTTATTTTGAGATAGAATAAAACATTATAATAGAACATGTATCACTTGAAAATGTGATTTAAAAATCATTATTAAGGTGCATGATATTACTATCAAAAAGTTGTTAAAAAAATAAAAAATCAGTTTATATCTCACATGATCCTTATGCTATCGTGAAAACAAGATCAACACAGTATGTCATTTCGTATTTTGACCTCTGTGATCCTTTACCTTTGACCTCTATAGTCCAAAATTCAATCATATCACCTTCTTATGGCGATACATACTATCTTGAAGTTTGAAGTTTATTTTCAAGTGATTCTTGAAATATTGTGATAACAAACAAATGGAGTTATGGACGGACAAACAACTAGAAAACATAACGCCTCCAGCTCCAAAAATAAATTAACCTTGAGTCTGGAAGTAAACCTAGTGTTGAGCATCATGGTTGTCATGTGAGTGTAGTTTGGTGTGATGGGTCAGAAGCGGCGACACTACTGTCAAATTAGCTGCTTAATGGATTGCAGATGCAACGATCGGCACGTGCCACTATCCAGTGAGTAACTCAAGCCGACCATCCAAATTCATATCTCTATCCCACTAAAGGTGATTCATCTTCGTTGTCAAATTATGAGCCTTCGCTTCTTGGAACATTCTAATGAGTTACATTCATCTAATCAATTGGATAAATTCAATGTGGTAATCTTAGCCATGTCCAATCATTTCTATCTATGGCAAATGAATCCTGTTTACAACAATCAAATCATTTGTTTCTTATCGTCTCATGGAGAGTTTCTTTCTAATTCTACTTCTTTTATTAATATAGTCCCAAATCTTTCATGTTTCAGAAGTGTATGTTTGTAACAATAGAAAGTAATGCGCATTATTTGAATGATTCTATAGTAATGAATCACAAAACTTGAGAAAGGTCCTTCACCCTCATAAAAGCACCCCTGAATGTGAATGATTCAGGATCACGCCATATCTAGTCTATTATTTTACCGGACGAATCAACATTTGCATCATATTAAAACTGTTACAAATTTTTAAAGATAACGTCCTTGAACTTAAGATCACACATCATGCATATCTTAATTACCGCTTAGCAAACCTCATCCCTACATCAGTACAGAGTACTTTTATTGCTTCATCTTGTTACTATGACAACAACCATCCTCTCCTCCCATATCAATGAAAAACACAAATTAGCTTTATACCTTACACTCATGTGATTGTGATGGCTTTGTACAATATACGTACTGCAAAAAGTGCAATGACATTTGCAGAGTTCTTCCCAATTTTTTCTGCTCAACTGGGCATTGTGATAGCGAGGATTCGTACCAAACAGAATTAACGCCTAACAAGATTATTTCATATAAGTACGAGCACGGCAAACAAACGGATTACACGGCCAGGCAATGAGAGGCCTACAGATTAGCGTAATACACCGTTTTCATAATCATTTTGCATGGTGACGCACCGTTTAAATAAAAGGGCATGAGTGAACTCTTCAAAGTGTTAGCCTCCTTTCCATTATGCGTTCAAATATCCTTATTACTTGCCCATTCACCCTTCCCCGAGAAATGGTGCTTAAGTAAGGCAGCTGATTTTGATTTAATAATACCTCTTAATACCAATGACTGATTTTCTGTTGTATGTGGGTAATGCTTAACAAAGGTTCTAGAATCACAGCCAATTTAGAAAACAAAAGTTAATGAAGCTTAAGAAATGCCGAACTCTTTCAGCTAACCGAATTTTGTTTCAGAATTAGCCTAATAGGCTATGAGGCATCACAAGATTTCATACTTCAGATGAGAACCACTATCAATTTATATTCAGTAAATTTCATCAAAGCTATTATGAAAGCATAAATGAGGGATAAATATACATTTATATGCCCATTTATCACTTTACTGAACTAAAAGCATAACTTTAAATATTAACAGTGCATTTGATTATGTTGGCTTTATTTTTCATTTTGTTAACTGTAAAACTATTGAAAAGGAAACATATATATTTTGTTTTTCTTCAGAAGAAACTGATTTGAATTATGAGCAAATACGATAAAATAAACGAATCCATACATTATACAAAAAAAAAAATTATCAAATCGAGTGCATTTGATTATGTTGGCTTTATTTTTCATTTTGTTAACTGTAAAACTATTAAAAAAGAAACATATATATTTTGCTTTTCTTCAGAAGAAACTGATTTGAATTATGAGCAAATACGATGAAATAAACGGATACATTATACAAAAAAGAATTAACAAATTGAGAATGAAGGGGGCGAAAACCCGAAAAGCTCAGCTTGTGTTGGGCACACCTTTACAAGAAAGTTACAATAAGAAATCGTATTTATATCAATATATTTTTTTCTTTTACTTTTATAGGAATAAATACATAGCATACTTTTTAACCTTTGAAAAAAAAAGAAGAAGAAAAAAAAAAAGCATCAAACAAGCTGGAAAGATTATAACAAATAGCTAGCTCATTAGCTGAGTGGTTGTGTGATTCTCATGGAAACACAAGAAATCAACAACCTATATTTCAGTTTTCTTCCTCACGGGTAGAAATATCTCCAAGGTGATACAATGATTACATACATAAGTGATGGCAATAAAATTTTAGTAGACTGAAAAGTGATATACCAGTGCCACATATGAAAAAAACAGGCCATTGTATAGGTTATCTTTTCTATTTGGATAGTCAAATACAATGAATATTATTTTTTAGAGTTGTCTTTTTCTAATTTGAATTTGAGAAAAGAGGAAAACTGACCAGAAATATATAATATGAAATTTAAAAAAATACTTTTTATATTGTATATTTCTAGTGTAGTTTTCCCCTCTTTGTTCAAATTTATATAAAAAAAGCCTCATCACTTCAATGTTAGACCTGGGATAAATAAAAAAGTTTATTTCTATCTTTCGGGTTAATGTCAGGTTTTGCATATAATAGCCACACATGCATTGAAAGTTAATGGGTTTCTGAGGAGTAAACCGAAATAAGGGTTTGCCATAGCTCAGTCGATAGAGCACCGGCATAGCAATCTGGAGGTCTCTGGTCCAGCTGGAATCCTATTACCCCTTATTTCAGTCAGTCATCAAATGCCATACAAGTATTTAACAATCTGACAATTATAAGAGAACACGAATGTGCTGATCTGGAGAGCTTTTCATTTCAAATCCCAGTTCCCATCTTCAAAGTGTGGAAGGAGGTGGCTGGATCTTCATAATCAATACATATTCACCTAATCTACATCTCGACTTCTGTGTCAATAAGGCAGCATTAGCTCCAGCACTCTGCAGAACATTAAAAATTCATGTTGCACCATATGTAAGGTGAGAGGGTGAGATCACTAGTGAGATGGCCTTGCCTTGCCTTGCGTTGCTGTTCACTCCCCGAAAAACCCCTCTCTCCTAATCCACCAATAACAGGGTACCTGGAGGATGTACTAGCAATCCGATCTCTACCCGCCTCCGATTTCAAACGAACTGCTTTGACCGACTGTAACTCTACACCCTACCCTGAGCCATTATGATGCACCTTGCTAGTGTATCAGCTTCTACCTATCAGCAAGACACTCTTGTCTTCCCCACCACCCGTCTTAAAATCCCCCCTTTAACTAAGTTATGTCCCTAGGAAATCAATGTCTCTTCTACTTTTTCTCAAATGCATCCTTTTTCAGCTTCATTCAGTAAAAGGGACAGATGGATGGGGTCCTTCACACATGATATATATTTCATGAGAATTCCCATTTGAAGAAGGTCTTCTCATATATGATGACTTCAGGCATTGTGATCAGGTACGGGGGAAGGTTAGAATTACATCTAAGTGGACACAACCTTCCTCCATTTTTCAATGAAAATCTGTTAATCTTTTGTTTGCTTTATCCAGTTTTGTTTGTTCACATATTACATCAAAGCAAATTTCCCATGTTATTCAACATTGTTCATCTGTTCTTATCCACTATGAATCATCTATCTTCAAGAAATATGATATATTTAGTAAGTTCTAAGCGCAATGTACATTAAATGTCTTCTAATGTACTTGTTGCATCCCTTGTTGCGGAAAAGCACAATAGGAAAGCCAACATATTAAAAAGATTTGTCTTCATCAGTAATATACATTAAAGGGGGACTCCGGGCTGAAATTTAAAAGTTTTGTAAAGTAAAGTAAAATTTAACAAGCACAACACAGAAAATTTCATCAAAATCAGATGAAAAATAACAAAGCTATGCATTTTTTTAGGTATTGAATTTTTTTCGTAAAACAGTTCTTGGCATTGTCTCATTTGAATATTTGAATATTTGAATATTCAAATGAGCAAAATGATGATGTCACAGTCCCCCTACTTCTTGTGTATTTTATTATATGAAATCCTATTTTTCTCATTTTTTCATATATTGCATATACAGAAAATCTATCCCACATACTGAAATAGGTAAAAGCACTAGTGACCTTGAACATTCCACAAGGATTCATTCCTGTTTTTATGTCCTTGGGGGAGAAAATCTTGATAATTGGTATTTCATACAATAAAATACAAAGATAGTAGGGGGACTGAGACATCATCAGTTTGCCAATTTGAAGATGGCAAAAACTGTTTCCTAAAAAAATTCAAAACCTAAGAAAATTCATAACTTTGCTATTTGTGATCCGATTTTGATGAAATTTTCAATGTTGTGCTTTTTAGATTTTACTTTATTTTTCTAATAATGCAAATCTCCAGCCCGGAGGAGTCCTTTAACAATGCAAGTACTTTTGACATTGCAACATAATTGTCCAATGTGAAATATATGTACATGTATATGATCTTCATTTAAAACCTGTGTGTTGAAGTCTGTGGAATACATGTGCAATCACAATCGTATTAACTACTTGCACAGCACAAATAGTGTAAATTTTACCCATTCCATCCCATTTCATCTTATGAAAGAATTTCCGGGAAAAGTGTAATAATTCTTGAAAGTCTAAATAATGACATCGCATTGCCCAACAAAGGAATTGAACAGCTTAAGTGCAAAGACACTCTTAAGCTTTCACAGACTTGTAATCTAAAAAGGCAATCTACATAATGACTTCATATCTTGAGTAGAGAGCATAGCTATGAATGGGAAGTCCTTTCAAAATAGCAGAATCATTCCTAGAATTTTGCAAATAGTGTTGACAGTGTTTTGAGCCTTACGGGAAAAGCGAATAATGAATAATAGTATTACTATTATCATTATTAATGTTAATATAATTTCAACAACACATTGGAAGAGTATAAGAAAATGAAGAGAAGATGGCAAAGGGACAAATAAAAAGATATGAAACTTATCGGTTAAATGAATATTCAGTAATACAGAAAATTGAACACATTTTCACATGCAACTTCTGAATTTAAATCTATGATGAATATTTCTGAAAGATCTATAAAAAAAAAAGTTAAGAATATCAAGATTAATTTTTCCAACTGTATGCGCTGCAAAATCAAAATCAGCCAAGAGGCAAAAACTGACTTTATAGAGCCGCATAGCTCAAGGATATAATCAACGAACGGTAGTAATACTGACAACTTCCATTTCATTCCCAAATCGGAAATGAATGAAAAGTTGTAAAATGAATTTGTGCGAGGGGGGAAGAGATATGATATGATTTTCAATACGATGGTTCGTCTGAGGCTTATGAAGGTTGACACCCCCTTATGGATGATGATACCGACCCTATGGATGATGATGTTACCAAATGGTAGGAAATGGAAGAGATCCGAGTCAGGTCTGGGTCGTGAACTGGTCTCATGTTATGGTCTAATGACCAATAGATCAGAGGTGATATGCTATGGAGGAGTAAGGGAGGATTAGAGAGAGGGCATTGATACCTTCAGAAAAACAGAAGAGAAATAGAGAGAGAGAAAGGGGGGGGGGGAGAGGGGGACGTGTGTTCGTGTATAAGGTGATAAATACAGGGGAATCAGATGGAGATGGATACAAAGACAGAGAGACAGATTATGGTACAGATGGCGGAAACAATTTGGAAATGGAAATACAGAAGATAGACTATTAAAGATCAATATGAAGGAGAGAACAGAAGAGAGGAATCAGAGAAAGACAGAAATGAAGAAAGAGAGAGAGACTGCAATAGTGACAGAGAAGGGAGAGAAAAAGAGATATACTGGAATGCAAGAGAGAGGAGATGGGGAGAAGTGGGGGTAGGGGTAGGGGATGGGGAGTGGGAAGAGGAGCAGGGGGGGTATGGTAGTAATAGAGGTTCAATGACCAGGAAGTCAAGACTTGATGCTGATTAACATTGCGTGACATTGAGATAGAAGGAGAAGCAGTCAGGGTGACATGATAAGAACAGACACACAGTCACAGGACATTCATACTAAATTCATTCTCTCTTTTCCCTCCCTGCTACGCTACATATGCGTATCCTGAAACTGACAGTCTATATTTGTAAATGGGTCCTCTTGCCACAATGAATCTAACATTCTGAACAAATAAGAAGCTATTAATGTAAAAACCATAGAATCTTGTAAAAAGATATGATTATTATCATTGTTTTTTTGTCATGCTATAAGAGTATCCATACAATAGAAATAAAACTACAGATATATATCCATTCTCATTTATTTCAACATTCTTCAATGAATATCCACAGCTGAAATAATCGATGAATAATTCTTTTAAAATCCACCCCACCAATTAAACTAGATGAATCTTCGACCGCGCACGGTCGGAAGGCATGCCTCTGTATTGCCACATCGGAAAAAAAAAGGCATGCGCATGTTGAGTATTTTACATCCATTTATACCATGACATCTTTGAGATATTGACCCCAAATCTATTAAAGTTGTATCATCAGAATTATTTCCAACTCAGGAAGGATGGCTACTGATGTAATAAAAAGGATAAACATGTTTAAGTTGATCTGTCAAAGGTCCTTCAGAAATTGCACAAACGAGTCATTTACATAAATAACCAGTGACCTTTGATGTCCTGATCTCAAAAATCTAATCAGTTCATCTTTCCTCTCACATGACCCAAGTTCTGAAGTTGATCCATAAAACGGTTCAGAAGTTACAGCAAGAACGTGCCATTTTCATGTACACAATGACCTCTGTGACCTTTGACCTCATGACCCCAAAATCTGATAAGTTCATTGTCCCTCCCATATGTAAATATGATCCAAGTTTGAAGTTGATCCCTCAAACGGTTTTTAAGTTAAGGCGAGAACGAGCCATTTTCATGCATACAATGACCTCTGTGACCTTTGACCTTTGACCTCATGACCCTAAAATCTAATCAGATCATTGTCCCTACCATATGCATACATGATCCCAGTTTGAAAGTGATCCGTCAAACGGTTCTTAAGTTATCGCGAGAACGAAAACGGGACGGACGTACGGACGGACGGACGGACAACCCGAAAACATAATGCCTCTGGCACCACCTTCGGTGGCGGAGGCATAAAAATATTAATAAAGCTTCCCTAGATTCTACTCCTTAAATACAAGATAATAATCTAGCTCCCTGCCAATATCTTCAATGTGTAGTATTCCTAGTATTTATTTTTTTGAATGGAACAAATTACCACCCCATATTCAAAATGCCCCATCCAATGGTTGATTCTAAAACCTTATTGAAACTTGCCTTTTTACATATTGGCTGGACACAGTTAATAGATTTTTTTGTTACTTGTTTCATAAAATAAAGTTTGACAGACCAACTATGAACTATGTAGAAGCAATTGTATAAAGCATGTTGTGAATGTAATTTCCATTCTTAGAAATTGAGTATTTTCCTGTGTGCAGACATAGAAGATAAATAATAAATGTGAATGTCTTTCTATGCAGGAATCGTTGGGTTTGGTTTTAATCAATTATTTACCTATACTCTGTTGGTGGGCCCACCCAAACACTAAGAAAGAGTTATCTAAACGGGAAAAATGAATAGATGTACTTTTCAATGGAATATTTTATATTGAGGCAATGGATGCAAGTTAATTAAATACGGTAATTGTTGAAATATTCGTGGTACATTAATTTTTGCGGAAAGCTCATAAGGCGCGAATTTAGAAACATACAAATATATGAGCATGCTTCCTTATTCATGCTTTGAATTTGTTCATTTGCGTTTGTACGTAAATGCAGCGCGAATTTAAGAACCTACAAATATGGTTTGAGGCCTCTAAGCGTGAAAAATTAATCATGCGAAAATAACAGTGAATACAGTATTTACTATTTCTCCAATGAACACTGGAATAAAATATACGCAGCAGAGTATTTTAATCAGTTTTTTTAGAAAAATATAAACATTTGATTCTGGGATAAGACAGGGGTTCGTCCTAATGTGAGGTATTAACACTATCCATCGTCTACAGCTGAAAGGTAATATTAAAATAATCATTCTATTTACAACTGCGTCACAAACAAACACATTCACACAATGAATACAAAGGACACACACACTCACACACAATAGTTGTATATTCCAGTTCTGTATTTGATATGCATGTATTATACAAGGTAGCACTGTGAGACATGCTCCGTCACACATTGACACGTACAGAGGGCACGTGGGAAAGACTGCGAGATATCGTTCCCATATCATGAATCTTTATATACAGGTACTGTTACGATCTTTCTCTAAAGAAAACCTGTCAGGACGATGTACTACTAGGTGATTTGCTTTTCATAAAAGAATTTTCATTTTCATTTCACAGCAAACATATATATCTTCAGAACCACATTAGCTGTGCACATGTTTGTAAACATCAGCCCTTTCTTGAATCTATTTATTGGCGTTTTAGTCGTCATGGCAACATAATTTGATGGCGCACGAATGATTGATTGACTAATTCAATGCAGGGTGTTTACGTATTACACTCAAGCATGGAACCTGCAATGTATAGTAATTCTTTTCTTTTCATGCATGAAGTCCGCGCCACAGGATATATGCATAGAAAGTTGAAAGGACCCCTTGGCCCTAAATCTATTCCTATTTGATCTAAAACAAACCTTCCCCTTACAATCACTCTGAAATTTTCGTCTCAGTTTCTTCTTCAAGATTCTTGACTTCAATGAAAAGAGCACAAAAAGGTAGATTCAAATCAACTGAGGGAGCATTTTCAAGATATAAATCCCCAAATTAACCCACTTAATTCTGACTTACAAGGCTGAGGTCTAACTTTAATTGAAATAGACCTGTGTTGATTATACGTGAAACCGGTCTTCAATGGGTAAAGGAAAAAGAATTTGTACAATCTGTGAAGGAATGAGGAAGAGGAAAAGTGTTGGCAAAATTAAATGGATTAACGATTAAAGATAATGGTGTTAATAGGATAAAGATAATTAGGTATTAAAGCATTCAATTCGATTCAATAGAATATGAACACATAGCGGAGAATGAGGAAATGTCAAATGCTGCTAAGAATCATGTCAATGCCATTGATCTTACGCGCAAAGGTGAAGCCTGTTCTCATAGGCAAACAAAATGCAGAATATCTGACACGAGAGCAGTTCATTCAGTACCATGTGCGTCATAACAACCCCCGTCATTGGCCATGAGAACGCTCCGTTCTTTTTCTGACTGATAACAATTAACCGCATCTGTTTGCGATAAAAGCATCTTTGACATCGCCAGGAGCTGCTGGGCAAGGCAGGCAAACTTCAGCTGACCCCTGGTTCACTTTCTTGTCAACATCGTGGCATTGGCCAAAGTATGGATCACATGATATAAATAGCGCATCTCTCGTTGATACAGGTCAATACCTGAGCCTTGGTCCGGCAGCCATCTTGACTGCAAAGAACTCTTCAGAGTTAAACCTGTCATCTTAATAACTAAAAAGGGATCGAGTAACTTTATATTATGGAGGTTTGTAAAAATCTCAGATGTTGGGCCCTACATGCTGTCAGTGCATGCAGTAATGTGTCAAGAGTAAACCAAGAATTTTTTTCTTTCATAAGCATCACTACATGCTTCAGAATAAGTAAAAGTAGTGATTATTTTCCCTTCATAGACAAGAGTGTTAACTTAAGCGTACCTACGGACGCTTATGACTATGGTGATAGTCAACCAGCTAATCTAAGTGAGCATTTACCTTCAAAATTTCAGGCGATTCCTGTCTGACCTATAGGTTTGCAATTATAATTACAGCATTAATTGGACGAGAGAAAAAAAAAACAATCAAACAATCCCTTTAATTCTGTCTTTGCTAAATTTGAGTTCATCATCACCAAACATTAAAGCTTATCAATGTGTAAATGAGAACTTTAAAATATTATAGAATCATCAATTGATATAGGCCTAAACCATTACCACCGCTTCTTTCTTTCTGGAAACAAAATCCATTGCATTAAAAAAATTGCATTTTAGCTAAATGAGCACACAAGTATGAAACATCTTTTCCCCAAAGATGAATATTATGGTCTTTTCCACAGCATTTGTTAATTATCCTTTTTTTTTTTAATAAAAGAGTTACAGTGGGCATTAATGAAAGGAGAATAGCACCCAGCAATAATCATTGTGTAACTCCTTTTTTCCAGCCTAGAAACAAAGTATTACTTGTCTCTACTGCCTCCAGCGATCAGCGCCTTTATAATCAAACTCCTGCCATGAAATAGCAAGTAGCAATTAGGGATAGTATTTGTGCACCATATTGGCTAACTTGATCAACTGTGATTAAAGCACATAGGGTGTTGCATGGTCTCACCTAGGCAACCATAGACAACATGTATAGCACAGGCACCTCGATCGCAAGATCAACATGGGCATGTAAGGTTGCATGTGCCTAACTATAGGAAATGCCTAACTCTTAGACACTTAACTTTCACCTGCCTTTTAACACTGAAAGCAATCACACAAGAACTCTTTGCAAGACTTGCAATCAATATTTTGGACAAGCTTCTTTGCTGCTATAATACCTATCTAAACTTTAAAATGTTGCTTTTAATCAATCCTGATTAAAAGAAAAGTTTCTGAATGGATTTAATTTTTTTTTCATTTTTTTTTTCTTTCTAAAAAATTGCTTGTGAAATCCAATTATCTTATTTTTTCTGAAATTTTAAGATGTCAAACGATGAGGGAAATGATTCTCATGTGTAACATCATAAACTTATAACAGCCCAAACTACTCCTTTTGCTGCATAAAAGAAAATATTCGTTCAGATTTGTACATAATGACATTTTGATACCCCATCCCATTATTTCTACATGTTCAAATGTTTCCAATTGGATCAAGAAGAAAAAGCGGGCATTAAACCTATCATTGGATATCAGAATTATAGGAGTCAGTCTGAACATTCCACGAAGACATAATCCTGTACTAGATTGATGTGATTATAATGAGAGAGATTAAATAGGGGAATACCATTAGGTTTTGATTTGATTTGAATTGTAATGGTGAGATTAGATTCCATTGATGATATCTCAGGTGACCAAGCCAGACATATACACACACCTTTATGTAATCAAAGATTTCCATTCTATTCTTCTGTGGCATCGAGAGGTGAATCTCTGCTCTTGTTTACTACCCCCAATCAAAGGTGTTGTCTATATTCAGGTGAAATACTAGCCCAGCTAAGCTCGGTGGGAATCTACCCTCTCTTGCGTTCTCATACTTGAGGCAAACAATAGAGCACGGGATCTTGTCATTGTTGGCGGATTTGGTAGGCAGTTATTGTTTGAGATCCTCCTGACTGACATTACACAAGAGGCTATGCCCCCCTTCAAATAACCCCCAGTACAGTAGCCCCTCTGACTCGGGTCATTAAATAAAAGAGAAGAGGCACTAGACCATGGTACCAACCCAACCTCCCCTGACCAAGCTCGTGGATACCCCCTCTTTCTCTGCTGCGTGAGGCGCTTATCAAGACTATCTCCATGGCACAAGACTCAATAAGCACTTGAGTACTGTCTGTCATAAAACAATACATTGCATTTGGTGGTAGACTGCCATGCAATTCTGCCTATCTATACAAATGCCCATGTTTACCTGCTGAACAACATAGTGTTAGCAGTGCGAGATCTTCCTCTTTCTCCGGCTTGGAGATACCATGTCACAGGATAGTAACCTAAACTTGGTGACAGGACATTTGCTCCTGAAAAAATTGCTCTGGGCTTTATTTTGTCTAAGATGTAGGGTTAGGGTTTCAAAAGGATTTTAGGTTAGGTTCAGGGAAGGGTATGATATGGTGTTAAATCCAGGGGTAAAGTTCATCATTCGATTAGTGTATGGAATTATAGCAGAGTAATTGTCACTGGAGCAAATTTCATGGAATCCTACATTCGTATCCCTTGCTAGGATTACCAACATAACCCTGAATACATCTCCCCTGATGAGTGTGAGAGACTAACTAGACCAGGCTAATAACGGTTCTTCTCACTCTCTTGAAGTCCACTCGCCCAGCATGCAAGGTCTTAACTCTTCAGAAATACACAAGACGGAGGAAGGACGATGAGGTAGAAGTGGTCTTAGGGTGTCTTTTCAACCAAGAAGACAGCACAAGATACTTGAGATGAGAATAGAAAGGAGCATCATGTATCTGGGTATGGCTTACAAATCTGCATTGAAACCATATCCTGGGGAGATTTCTAAAGCAAGCAGAAGCTTCTACACAGAAGCAGACTGCCTCCAATCATTTGAGAGGTCTTTGAAAGGGGATCGGCGAGGAGAGAGAGAGATCAAGCGATGAGGGTTAAAAGACAAGGGGATGGGGGCTCTAACGATAAAAAGCGACACATAGCCAAGGAAAGGGATACAAAAACTAAATCTAGAAAAGACAAACACTGACATGCTCAGCAAAGTCCTCAATCTGAGTACTATTACTTCTTCACAAGATTTTGACCCCCCCCCCCTCTTTTTCACATCTCAGGGGAGGGGGTTAATTGGTTCCTTATTCTGAAATAAAGTAACAATTCCCATTAGAGGGATACATCCCTACCCCCTCGTACCCCATCTGCATCTATTTTACATGCAGGCTCACATCTCTCACCATTCACTCGCTACTATTTAAACCTATACTCTCAACTATTCTCATAAGCTCATTCAACCAAAAACTTTCCCACGCATCCTAGCGACTCTTTGATTGAATCCTCATTCCCCACTTCTATTTTGACTTTCTTTTTGTCGGATCAGATAATAGAGTCTTGAGAAATATCCGACCATTTCACTTGTTACAGTCGCAATACCATAAAACTACTTGCCGTGTCATGGGTACTTGATCAATCTAAATAAAGCGATTCTCAATGACTTATCACCTTTATTTGGTATTATTTGCATTTAGGATGTCTCTTCAATTAAGAAGCCTGAGAAAAACTACAAGGTACAAAAGATCTTCATTTGAAAAGTAATGCATGGGTTGATCATGTTGGGGGAGTTTACATGTTTTAAGCTTCTAAAAAAAATGTTAAGCGAAAACAAAAAAGTATCATTGAGATAAGAGGTAGAGAGACGAAGATTGAGATTTCAAATATGTTCATTTAAATTTGTAAAACGTTATTATCATTTGGTTTTTATCATCTCTTATGTATTTTTTAAACGAGTTTTGAATAGCTTGATATATTTATAGATTAACTTTTTATTTAATAAAGGTAATCTATTTTTTTTCTGGTCGGACTAATATGATAATGTGGATATCATGGCTATTAAAATAATATTTTAGCATTTGTATTGCTGTTAGTATGTTTACATCTTTAGGGCAGTATATTGATATTTGTTTCTATAATTCTTTGAAACTTTCTTGAGCTTTCACTCCAAACTCCTTTTCACGATTTTGATGGTGCTAAGAAAAAGAAAAAGAAATAATCTAAAATTTGACCAATTTTAGACAGCAGAAAGACATTATAAAGTCACTGCAATGAAAAATGAATGAAATTCTCGTATACATTTATATGACTGTATGTTTCCATTATATAGTGCAGTAAACACATCAATCTAAAGCAATCATTACATATGCTACTGTACAGGAATCGCTTCCAAACCATCAGACATCAGTACAATTAAATTTTGCCAGCACAAATAAATCAATACATTCACAGGTATTCAAATGAGACAGATGTTAGGAGATTCATTAAAATGCATACAATACGAGAAGCCTGTACCACAGGGATGGGAAGCCTCATGTGACCAAAGGCACCCAAGTGCTATATCCCCAAAATAACTAGCAATACTGTTTTGTAGTAGGAGCGAATTATTGTCAGGAGCATTTAGGAGTTGGTTCTATTTGAGATGCGACTTGGGGGGTTTCAGTTTTTATTTGCTGCCTCCCAGCTCTGAATTAGTCATTGTCAAGATTTTTATAGGAGAAAAAACGAGGATTATTCTAGGGTGAAAAAGAGGGGAAGGTTGATGAAAAAACAATCGTCACACATGATAGAATATATTTAGAGTTAGTTTTAAAGGAATCATCTGTTATAATGTACAGTTAATATCTGGCTACGTAGAGAGTATGTATTCATGGTATTACTCATAACATGTTTTAAAAAATTCTATTAGAATTGCACTCACCTAATTTGGTGAGATATTACATGTACATGTATGTGAGACAAGTGGTTGAAGAGGCCTTTTTTTTTTAAATATCTGTTTGAATATGACAAAAATATCTGAAACCTAAATTAAAAAAAAAAATATATATCAAGAATAATTTTCAACGTTCTTTGATTTCTACCTATACACATAAAAAAAAATTAAAAAAAATTGATTTCACAACATTGTGAAATGTGGTTTCAATGTATATCTAACTATTTGAATGAATAGAAATGTGCTTCATTGTTGAGTATGGGAACAAATTAGCCAGGAGCTAATGGACCAAGTATCATTTTCAACTTGGATATGATCTTTAGGGGACTTTGGCCTGAAGTCAATGGGCCATGACACTTGAAGTAGACATGCCGGCATTTTACCAAGGCAACCCCAAACATTGCATTCAGTCATATATGAACCCTGTGGTTCCCAACAGGAATTATCAAAAAATTCCCATGCTTTGAGAAAAATTAGTGACATTAGTCATTCTCCATGACAAAGAAAAAAACTTGGTTTGGGGTAAAAATAAGGTCTTTTGTACCATTTTGATTGAATGAAAGATATAAATGTCACGTGCTATGGAATACCGGGGTAGTCATGAAAGAGACAACTTAGATTTGGATGACTTCTCATGTGAAAGACGTAACATTATGCATATTTGAAGATGATGGTGAAAAAAAGGCTGAATGATAATGTTATTAGAATTGTTATAACAACTATACAATAAAACTTCACTGTCATTAAACCTACCACAAAGCTGGCATCAAACATTAACCCTAAGCTAGCATCAACAATTAAGTCTAAGCTTGCTTCAACCATTACCCGTAAGCCGGCATCAACCATTAACCCCAAAAGCCTCTAGCTGAAGAGTGGAAGACCTCTACAGAGCTTCCTCAGGAAGTGCCAGCATGCCAAGGTGTGCTTCAACTCTGCAGGATCATAAATAGAAGACTGGTACATATCATCGGCTGAGAACCAGAATTGCGCTATAACAGATCAAAGATGTAAAGTTGAGAACCAGAAGGGCGCTAATACCATTGACTTTGTACAGCTATAGCGCCCTTCTTGTTCTCAACAGACCATATGTAAATGCTGAAAGAATTTTCCACACATAAACCCTTCAGATGATGCTCATAAGGGGACTCCTTGGAGTTACCCCTAGAGTGCACTTAGAATGTCTAAATCATTTCTTTTGGAAGAGAGTGGTACTCTTTTTGTCCTATTTTTCAGCAACAATGAGGAAAAATTGTCTTCATAAAAGAGATTATGATTATGATGTAATTGTCTCCAAGAGCGTGTCTTGGTCTATCATTTATATATTTGAATAATTGTTACATCTAAAGATAAATGTACAAGTGTATTTTGTATAATGTAAGGTACAGATTAAGCAGTGTTTTTTCCCCTTTATTTTATTATTAATAAAAAACCCAAACAATAGATATAATAAAAAAAATTGCATTTGCACAGATGTCCAAATATGATTTCATCTGTGATTACAACTTAAATGGGCGAATCAACCTGACCATCAATAATTGTTTCTCCTTTAAACATTTCAAAGTACCTAGACAGGATACAAAAAAGGATAGGCCATGGACAATACTACTTTACCCCTCAATGATTTGATCAAATACACCAATCTGCAACCCAGGGGAGCTTTCTTTCGACCCTCATTGCTATGTCTATTAAACTCCAATTACAGAAGCATTGAGCAGTCTTTCACATTCACGCACCATGACTTTTAATTGTGAGTCTGATACGGGAGGACAATGTCACTTCTTGCCGGGGACCTTCTCCAGAGTTCAGTACTGTGGGAAAATTAATAAAAAATTCCTTTCCGTAGCCGACCTATCAAAACCGAACCCAGAAAACAAATACAAGAACACCAATTCATCTTACTTAATTTCAGTTGTAAGAAAGGAAAGCAGAATGTGATTCAATCTCTATTAATAAACCTAATGACATACCAAAAATTAAATAATCGCCATGACAAAACTGATTCAACTCATTCTATAAAGATTATTGCCTGTGCAACGATGATGTAGTATCACATCTATGGGAAAATTCTGCGCGAGGGCCCACTTAGGCCATATGTTGAGCAATACCTTCCTATAGAATTAATGACGATTTAACAATAGGATCAACGTTGTTGATTCCCATGGTAAATTTCCACCGCTATTTATACCTGACTAATCGCTAGCATCACTACTCAAACTCTCTCTCTCACCCCCTTTCAGTTTCTATTTGAGCAAAAGAGAGAACGGGGAACCAGGTGAATGAAATGCACACAAGCTATTTGGATAAAGGGTTTTGAGAGTACTTAGAAGATTAGCCAAAGGAAGAGAAAAGGAGTGGAGAAAACAGATTTGGTGAAGTGTGGCCATGAATTCATCTCAAACATGCACACAACTTACCATGGAGTTAGCCAATGAATAAGTGATAAAAGGATACCTGGATGGTGGTAGGAGTTCAAATTGCCTAACTCTATGATTCATTGATGTCAGATTAGTGAATGAATAAGCTCATGACTAACTATGAAGAAGTTGAGTTGATGAGATTCTTTTTACACGAATATTAGTTGCAGATTTACAAAGTTACAACAATATTTTTAATATTAATTTATTTATTTACGCTTTCTTTCAATAGAGTAGTCATATCGGTGCTCATGTACAGGTCTACCAAAAGGCATTGAAAATACCCCCTAATAAAAATATGACAACAAAAAACAACAATAAATAAATAAATAAATTACCCTTTTCCCATTTTACTAAACTGTGAGCACAATATATTTTTGAAATACACTACAATTACAGTTAAATGGTATAATAAATGGAATTAATAAAATATACAAATTGAATGTTATTAGTGTTACATGTATGTTCTTCATTGTTTCTACGCAGCCGTTATTAGTGTTTCATTTTATGTTATAAGCAACTTCATGAATGAACTGCCAAAATCTGCTAAATTGAAAGTTGCAACCAGTATAATGTTCATGTAAAAAGAAAAAACATCTTGAAATTTGAGGATACATATACTCCAAATTATGTTGACTTCCTAATATATTGCATTAAAATCATGTGAGTGAAGGCTACAGATACTTAAAAATCTGCACATACTTTACACTGGCCCTTATTATTAGTGTTGGGCAAATAATGACTTTTTTCTGAAAAGTTATTTCAAACAAGTTACTTCTATAGTCAAATTTGATGTAGAATCCAAAAATGACAATGAGTTTTGTGTACGATGACGTCTGATGTCGCTAAAGTGCAAAAAACCAAAATAGTGTATTTTGCCCATTCATCACACACTTTATAGGTATAAACCGGTTTTATTTTGTTTCTTTATGGATTTTGATGGTTTAAAAGCTCAAATCTGACAATTTTATCATGACCAAATTTATCTAGTATGGTTATAGGTGTTAATTAGTGATTTTGATATGAGGTGATTTTTGCTCGATATTGACTGAAACTAACTATCAAACTACACTAACAGTCAACTTAGGTAGGATTATTCATGTTGGATTAATCATGTTGGATTCCCAGACACCCAAAAGCTATATAAAAACGCGATAAAAGTGGTTTATACGCATAAAAAGTGTGATAATTGGGCATAATACGCTATTTTGGCGGCCATTTTGGTTTTTTGCACTTTAGCGACGTAAGACGTCATCGTATGCAAAAATAATTGTCATTTTCAGTTTCTACGTCGAATTTTACTATAGAAACAACTTGTTTGAAAAAAAAAGTTGAGATTCGCCCAACCCTATTATTATATGAAAGGCCAAGAAAATGTCAACAACTCAAACATTTGAATACATTTTTACTTTTCATGTTACATCTTTGTTTCCATTCTTGGCAAAAAAAGTGTAAATGTACATTAGATAATTTGTTAAATACAGTTTTTGGCAGTCAGTTGTGAAATATCTTTTTATTCAAATACATTCATGAATTAAAAGTAAAAAAGTAACCAAAAAAAAAGTAAAATAATTCAAATCGATCTTTAAAAAAGATTTAACCGTCTATTTAAAGTACACACCAGCCCCGGTAGAAAGTGCAGAACAGAGGTGTAAATGTAACTTGTATTCCAGAAACACATATGATTACTCAGAGGGCCTACTAGTCCAGGCTAGAGACCATGTAACCTTGTTTTTTGATATATACAATGTTTTTTGATGGTTCTTTGTCAATACGAGTGTGCTGAATCCAAATCCGATGGGTGCCAGACGCGAAACCTTGAGCATTTTTCACAAATCGCGAAAATTCAAAATGGCCGCCAAGATGGCCGCCAAAATATGAAAATGAGTATTCCAATGGTATTTCTGAGGTTGTTTTGGTGGTTTCTTGTCAATTCGATTGTGCTGATTCCAAATCCGCTAAGTGCCAGTCGCGAAACCTCGCGGATTTTACGCAAATCGCTAAAATTCAAAATGGCTGCCAAAATGGCGCCAAAACTGGAAATCAGTATTCCAAGGGTATTTCTGACATTGTTTTAGTGGTTTCTTATCAATTCGAGGGTGCTGATTCCAAATTCGATGAGTGCCAGCCACGAAACCCAACATATTTTACGCAAATCGCTGAAATTAAAAATGGCTGCCAAAACTGGATATCAGTATTCCTAGGGTATATCCGAGATTGTTTTGGTGGTTTCTTATCAATTCGAGGGTGCTGATTCCAATTTCGATGAGTGCCAGCCACGAAACCCAACAAATTTTACGCAAATCCCTAAAATTTAAAATGGCTGCCAAAATGGCCGCCCAATTGACAATGCGTGTTATATGGGTATATTTCAAGATGTTTTGGTGGTTTCTTATCAATTCGAAGGCGCTGATTCCAAATCCGATGAGTACCAGCCACGAAAACCTACAGGATTTATGCAAACTGCTAAGATTGTCTGCCTAAAAAATAAGATATGTATCATTTCAGAGGTTGTTTTAGTATGTGGTTTCTTGTCAATTTGCGGGTGCTGATTCCAAATCCGATGAGTGACAGCCGTGAAACCCCACTAATATCCAAAACAGCCGCCAAGTGAAATGAAAAAGTGATTTTATTGTTATCTAAGTTTTTTTCATAATTTTTTTTTTCCAATTGAGAATGCTGATTCAAAATTTAATGAGGCACAAAAAGCTAAGCATTTTGCTCAAATCGTCAATATTTGCTGGCATCAGCCACACGTTTACATATTTTCAATGTGTATATCCGAGGTTATTTTTATAGATTTTTGGCAAGTTCATGGCTCTGATTCCAAATTCGATGGGTACCTTTCAGGGAAACCTTGATTTTATTTACGGAAATGACATGACAGGTGAAAACGGCCGACAGTCATGATCGAAAAAGGCTTATTAATTCCAAATGAAAGCAAATTGATGAAAATGCCTATTTCTTATGTTATCTAGTGGTTCTTGTCAATTTAAGGGTAGGCCCTAGGCCTACTCATTCAACATTACGCGAGTCCTAGAAATAGAAGATTTACCATTTTCCTGGTAGCAAAATGAGTCATATGATTCAGTATTGGATTTTTCCCCCTTCATTTTGTATATTGCATGTTTTGTAAGACATGCAAAAGTATATTCATGTCTCACTGCACTATTACAGACATAATACAATTTTTTATAATTTAAAGACTGGGTTTGTGAGTGATCCTGACACCGGCAAACAATATTCTTGGATTTTTTCCCCCAGACAGAATAGAGGCTGTAAATGAAATACTGGGTTTCCCTTCTTAACCCGTTCATGGTTTATTGAACAACAGGAGACACTTTACATAAACTAAATGATCGAACACGACTAAATAAAATATAATTGTTCTGACTAGATGCACGATATAGGCGAACATAAAAAAAAAATGCATTCCTTTTGTACACGAACCTTTGTTTATTTTGTCAGCGCTCCCCGTAAGATTTGACTTTATCCTACACCATTAATGGTGACCTTCGTGAAGGCCGAAAGCCGAAAAAGAATTAACGACTGAGGGAATGATTTTGATAAGGAAAAGAATCATATTTGGAGAGCATTTTCGTGTGGTGGTGGGGGAGCCTCAATGGTTCAATGCTGGTAGCAAGGTTAGCTTACCCTATGACAGTAAACAGCCAAAAGAGTCTAACTTATTATTGGCAATAAGTGGCCATATAATGGATTTTACATGACTTGGTTGCCATTTCTTACCACTTTCCTTTCTTTCTTTTCTTTTCTTTCTTTTCTGTCATGTGTATTTTTGTGGTTGGTACTTATCAGATTTGGAATCAGCGCCTTTGAGGTTGGCAAAAACCACCAAAACACCTTGAAATATACCCATGTAACACGCATTGTCAATTGGGCGGCCATTTTGAATTTTAGCGATTTGCGTAAAATCTGTTGGGTTTTGCGGGTGGCACTCATCGAATTTGGAATCAGCACCCTCGAATTGATAAGAAACCACCAAAACAACCCCAAAATACCCTTGGAATACAGATTTCCAGTTTTGGCGGCCATTTTGGCAGCCATTTTGAATTTTAGCGATTTGCGTAAAATCTGTTGGGTTTCGCGGCTGGCACTCATCGAATTTGGAATCAGCACCCTCGAATTGATAAGAAACCACCAAAACAATCTCAGAAATACCCTTGGAATACTGATTTCCAGTTTTGGCGGCCATTTTGGCAGCCATTTTGAATTTTAGCGATTTGCATAAAATTCACGACGTTTCGCGACTGGCACTCATCGGATTTGGAATCAGCACAATCGAATTGACAAGAAACCACCAAAACAACCTCAGAAATACCATTGGAATACTCATTTTCATATTTTGGCGGCCATCTTGGCGGCCATTTTGAATTTCCGCGATTTGTGAAAAATGCTCAAGGTTTCGCGTCTGGCACCCATCGGATTTGGAATCAGCACCCTCGAATTGACAAAGAACCACCAAAAAACATTGTATATATCAAAAAACAAGGTTCAAATATTTTCCTATGGTGCCTAGCCCAGACTATACATGGAAGCATACTGAATTCCTCATCAGATCAGTTTGTTGTTGATAGCCCCCCCCCCCCCCCTCCACTCAGACGTCTAAAGAGGGGGGTGGTTAATTATCTTCACTGCCATGATGCTTCCTAAAATGTGAAACCAATGAGAGTGGCTCACATGTTTGTGGTAAAGATCTTGATTGCTTAATAATACTCAAACCTCATGTGATCTACTACATTAGGAGTCAATTATGTTCCCATACATTTACAAAACAAACCTACTTCTACTGTACCATTTCAGCAAAATACTATTTGCTTTTTGAATCCTCAAATTGCTTATTTATCATTATATCTAGTAATGTCTTTAGGGTGGAAAACTTCTACTTCTAATTCAATTCACCCACATTTGTCAGATTCGTTGCACATTTTCAGAATAATGTAATGAAGTGGAGAGATTATGAGCCTTCAATGATCCTATTTTATTTATTTTATATGAAGGATGAAGTGTCTAATTGAATGTTTGGAAATATATCATTCATTGGTTATAAACTTGAATAGAACTAAAACTTTAGACAAGCTATATATGCCAGTTGGATAGAAGAAAAAAAAAAAAAGAAAGAAAGAAAAAAAAGTCTGTAACAAAGTGCATTCACATGTACTTAATTGGATACAGCCTATTTTGAAGCTCAAGACATTATATTTGAAAAAAAAAAAAAAAATCTAAATGCTTGAGTGAAAATGGATCAAGTTCATATGGAAAAATGACCATCTGCTGAAGACATTTCAGCTCTATTTCAAGGATGTTATGCTGTTGATTGACACATGTATTTCCAATTGATAGGCAGGATATTAAACTGACTTATGACGTTAAACAAATGATCGCAACATGAAATGAGTCTAATCATTGAATAGTCATTCATTCGTTTTGGCCTACAAAAACATAAGTCGGCATGCCAACTCCACGCAAATTAGAAGACGGCATCAAAACAGGGATAGAATCACAGTCGGAGATCAAATGATACAAATTTAGGTTTTCTCTAAATGTTGACAGATGTAGATATCATTGGCAGGATACCACAAATAACGGAGTGACAGTTTGTTATGAATCTCTACTCACATTCCATGGTCGAAAGCAGAGAGGGCCTTGTATTGAGTATGCTAGGAAATGAAATGATTGGCTTTTGATCTATGAAACCTCCTCGGTAATTCATACCCGTTAAGCTCCAAATGTATCCATGACAGAGAACTTGTTATACGTTATTCACTTGAATCTTTCACATCAACACTTATCTGCTTTGATCATGTTTAAAAAAATTTAGTATATGAAATGAGAAAACTAGAAGTTTCCTAGATAAAAACGTATTTGAAATAAGAAAACTAGAAGTTTCCTCTATATAAATTCATTTTAAATAAGAAAACTAGAAGTTTCCTCTATATAAATTCATTTTAAATAAGAAAACTAGAAGTTTCCTAGAGAAAAATGTAATTTAAGAAAAGGAGCAGAGAAGTAAACATGAATGAGGTCTCTTATAAATGATGCCAATAAGGTTCAAAATAAGAATTTAAATTTCAAATGTTAAAAAACAAACTGAGTACTGGAGGAATTATATATAATTCATGGATTTGTTCAAGAGTTATTGGCACAGATGAAAACTCAAAGTTCATCAAGAAAAAAAAGGAGAAGAGTTAAATAGACATTAATAAAGTCCCTTTTGATACGAATGAAACCAATAACATTCAAAAGAAAAGTTAAGGCCATACATGAAATGAAGCAGGTTTGAAGCAGTCTTTTGTAATGCTGTCAAACCATAATGGTCAAATTCATTCCTATTGTCATTTACTTCAAACATTTTATTGAAGCACTCCGCCTTCATTTATTTTAGCTGATATCAATAAAACTCCATTAAGAAAGTTACATTTTTTTGAAAAGCAACAAATAAAAAGCATCGATTTATAATAACTTATAATAAAATGATATACTATGACAGAAATAACCCTCACATATAAGCAATTACACAGACAAATCAAATGGTTACAAACTATGATTGTGTGTGTTTAATTCTGCTCTTCTCGTATTTCATATGCAAATTGATGGAGTCTTTCCAAACAAGATAATTATCAGAGCCCCATTACTGAGGTCTCTAGAGAGATGGGAAGAAATGAATGCATGTACAGAATTATGTGTTCACACTACCAAAAGATCATCACATGAGATGGAACACTACGTTAAAAACCAATATTTGAATAATAAATATTGTATTTTTTTAAATGTTTTACTTTTGTTAAAATCAAAGAATCAATCAATGAAACATATAATTTTCAGTCAATTCTCTCTCTACCTCTCTCTCCGGACATTTCAAATCAGTTTTCTTTCCTCTTCATCAAAACGCAAGTATAAGTCATCAAGGTACAAGTATCTGAGTATTGGAACACATGGGAAGAAACCTCACATTTACCCAAAGTGGACATCTGCTGGTGCCTCTCTGCCGATGTGGTCCCTAAAAGCAAGGGCCCCCAAAAGAGTGTCCCATTTACAAAAAATAGTATTTTGAAGCAAAATAGTAGATTTAATTTTCTAAAAACACTAAGTTTAATGCCACAAACAGAGAGCATTAAATCACCATCACTTTTGGTAAATGTGGGGTTCCCCATGTGTTCCAATACTCAGATCTACTGGTATCTCGTTTGTTTAATTGAAAGTCACCTAGCTGCCTGACTAGTATTAATTAATGTTTAGGGAGCGTATGTCTTTCACATTGAAGTTTGTTCCAAAAACTTCTTGTGGAATCTTACAAACCAAAGGAAGCATTTCTGACGTAATGCTTTGCTTTCAATTTCAAGTTGAAGCAAACCTAAGCCTTCTTCTGCAATGAAATATTGATGTGTGTTTTTTGAAGCAAAGTTTAGTTCCATCCCCGGTTGATACACGCACATGTAGCTCTACGTCGAAACCTGACCCAGCCAGGCAGCGCAAGAAGCTTTCTGGCAAATAGCCATTTATCATCTACCATTAGACAAGCGCCATGAATAATGCATTACTCATTAACATTTCACTTAGAGACCATTCATAATTAATGAACATACATCAGTAAGATCTTGATGTGGTGTGTTGCTGGCCTGCTCCTCAGCTAAAAACACACGCACCCCAGGCAAGGGATGAAAGGTGCCACAACACAATTTGCAGAGAAGAGAAAGGTGACAGATTTTTAGAGACAAAACACAACCGGAATTAAAAATGTCCTCCACACACCACAGTTTGCATGCTGATGGATATTAGACATTGATGGTATTTAGCTCAAGTCTACTTAAAAAAATATTTAAAATAGTTATCTGCTTCATGTATATCATAACTATTACAAATATAGCTGAATGGGTTAAATTATGAAAAGCTTGCGAACTTTGACAATGTTGATGAAAACAATAGATCAGATGCAGCCTTGTCAGAGCTATGTACTTAGTAAAATTGTGGCTACATTTATATTGCACGCGAGACTTGCAGATATGAAGAGCTTGCATGAAGAACATGCTTAATCAACTTTTGATGAAGATTAGAGTTAATGGCTCGTATTAAAAAAGGTGGCCTAAAGTTAAGCCTAGCTTAAATCTGTAAGTGTGGCTAGCAGAATGGGACACAATCTCTAAAAGAAGATGTTCGAATTATCAGAATTTTTGGTAGTGAAACTATTAAAACTGTCTGGAAATGATAAATGACAAAAGTTTTCCTTACAATGAAAACACAATTCCAGAATTTAATAATCTTCTAAGGAACATGCAACATAGACAGACTGCGTCCCATTTCGCTAGCCATATTTAAACCACAGATTTAAGCTAGGCTTAAATTTAGGCCACCTTTGTGAATATGGGCCAATGATTATAAGCTAAGTACCTGTCTTGAACCAAAGTATTAGCCGAAGTTTGAGAGCAAATTGTAGGAAAAAAAGCTAATGTAAATTTTTCCATACATGTGCAAAAGCATACAAAATCTGGTAAAAAAATGCTAGTACAAAATGGATCTCAAAGTTTTGCATTCAAGCTTTTCATAAGTGTGTTTCATTCTATACATGTATAGAGTCCAATTTCACAGTAGGTTTAATCTAAATAGATTTTATTCCATTTCTAATATAAAACTAGATGAATCTTCGACCGCGCACGGTCGGAAGGCATGCCTCCGTATTGCCACATCGGAAAAAAAAGGCATGCGCATGTTGAGTATTTTACATCCATTTATACCATGACATCTTTGAGATATTGACCCCAAATCTATTAAAGTTGTATCATCAGAATTATTTCAAACTCAGGAAGGATGGCTACTGATGTAATAAAAAGGATAAACATGTTTAAGTTGATCTGTCAAAGGTCCTTCAAAAATTGCACAAACGAGTCATTTACATAAATAACCAGTGACCTCATGCATACAATGGCCTCTGTGACCTTTGACCTCATGATCCCCACATTTAATCAGTTCATTGCTCCTCCCATATGCACATATTACCCAAGTTTGAAGATGATCCGTTACACAGTTCTTAAGTTATCACGAGAACAAACTATTTTTATGTATACAATGTGACCTTTGATCTCAAAATCTAATCAGTTCATTGCCCCTCCCATATGCACACATTACTCAAGTTTGAAGTTGACCCGTCACACAGTTCTTAAGTTATTGCGAGAACGAACCATTTTCATGTATACAATGACATCTGTGACCTTTGACCTTTGACCTCATGACCCTAAAATCTAATCAGTTCATTGCCCCTCCCATAGGCACACATTACCCAAGTTTGAAGTTGACCCGTCAAACGGTTTTTAAGTTATGGCGAGAACGAGCCATTTTCATGCATACAATGACCTCTGTATCCTTTGACCTAATGACCCCAAAGTCTAATCAGATCATTGTCCCTACCATATGAATACATGATCCAAGTTTGAAAGTGATCCGTCAAACGGTTAAGTTATCGCGAGAACGAAAACGGGACGGACGGACGGACGGACGGACAACCCGAAAACATATGCCTCCGGCACCACCTTCGGTGGCGGAGGCATAAAAAAAATACAATTCTCTTTGCGTGCCTTGCCATTTAAAGCAAATTAAGTGACTTTGAATTGCTTCAGGGTTTATTTGGTAATGAAGAGACCCTCTCCATCCTTCATTAGTAGATATTACATAACATTTAACCATGACCCACCTGCCTACCAAACCGACATAGCAAGCCATAGATATTTACTGATTGATCTCGTTATGTGGTAGTGGACATCTTGCGTAATGAGTAATTTGCACTTTCAAGATCAATTCTACCAATTCGTTTCCGCAGGCTGAGCCAGCACACAGTAATATATTTTTATTACCGCCAGGAGACAATTATCCAGGGACCAGTTTCAGCGGAGATATAGAGTGAATGAATTCCCATCGGATACAATTTTCATCTATGATATTAATATCTCATAGTATCTCAGAGGTGATCATCTACATATAAAGATTTTGAATTTCTACAAATTGTGACCCACAAAATGTGACTTAAAGCTATGCTTTAGATTATATGAATGAAATATTTCTAGAGCTTCTAATTTTTCAATATTCCAGCAATAATGTTTATTTTTATTACTTTTATTTTTTTAGAATAATAAAATGATTGAACTAGCCCCTTTTTATTTATTTTTTTTAATTTTTTAAACAGATTATAATACAACTTGTGCATTTTCCAAAATATCCCTTTATGGTGGTATATTTTCAATTAAAGATATAAATATTCTATTATCCGATTATGTGTAGAATTGAAATGACTTTCTATAAAAGTTGGTATGAAAAGACTCTTGATTATGGAGTGTCAATATTTAGGATTGCATGAGGAGAACTGTGGCCAGGGGGCAGTCAACAGGAGACTGGGCGATAGGTCAGTTAATTCAAGGATTGTGAAAGGAGAACTGTGGCCAGAGGGCGTCAACAGGAGACTGGGTGATAGGTCAGTCAATATGCGGATTGCATGAGGAAAACTGTAGCGAGCAGGGCAGTCAACAGGAGACTGGCGCTAGGCAGATCAATTTGGTTTGCGTGAGGAGAACTGTGGCCGAGGGCAGTCAAAGGAGATTGGGCGCTAGGTCAGTCAATATGGGGATTGTGTTAGGAGAACTGTGGCCAGAGGCAGTCAACAGGAGACTGGGCGCTAGTTCGGTCAATTTGAGGATTGCGTGAGGAGAATGTGGCCAGAGGGCAGTCAACAGGAAGACTTGGTGCTAGGTCAGTCAGTATGTTGATTGCGTGAGGATAACTGTGGCCAGAGGGCAGTCAATAGGAGATGGGCACTAGGTCAGTCAATCTGAGGATTGCGTGAGAACTGTCGCCAGAGGGCAGTTACCAGGAGACTGGGTGCTAGGTCAGTCAATTTGTGGATTGTGTGGAGAACTGTGGGCCAGAGGGCAGTCAACAGGGAGACTGGGCACTAGTTCAGTCAATGTGAGGATGCGTGAGGAGAACTGTGGCCAGGGGGCAGTCAACAGGAACTGGGCGCAAGGTCAGTTAATAAGGAGTTTCCAGATACAATCTGCGCATGCGCGAGTCTCCGATATCCACTTTCGGGGTCAGGCCATATGTACATAAAATGCGGCGACCGTACAGTCAACCATTGGTCAACCAACGTACGGCATATCTACAAATTCTTATCAGACAAAAATCTAGCTGTATATTTCTTTTGTCGGTTTTTTCCTTCTCGTTTGCCATGTTGAATAATATGATGAGAATTTTCATGATTTAATTAACGTTTTCCTCCCAGAAAGTTGCAAAAACACTGACTTTGTACTTATGCACACCGGTCGAATATCGAGATTTCAAGCCCCGTGGTTTCGGCGAACTCAATGCCGCTTGCCGTACGCGAGTTGGTAACTTACAATTTTTCGCTTTCAGTTGAGAAAAGAGACTCAATAACATGCTGTATCAAATAAAGATATGAATAAGTATACATTGTCTATCTCATCAATAGACAAGTGCGATTCTTCATCCATATTTTCACAATACGAGCGAAAAAAAGCATGAAAACCATATGTAAATCAAAGGTGTCATAGACTTCACACATAAGAATTCCTGATATAGAGGATACCACGTACATATGACCCCTGACAAAACACTGACTTTGTACTTATGCACACCGGTCCGAATTCGAGATTCAAGCCCCGTTGGTTTCGGCGAACTCAATGCCGCTTGCCGTACGCGAGTTGGTAACTTACAATTTTTCGCTTTCAGTTGAGAAAAGAGACTCAAATAAACATGGTATCAAAATAAAGATATGAATAAGTATACATTGTCTATCTCATCAATAGACAAGTGCGATTCTTCATCCATATTTTCACAATACGAGCGAAAAAAAGCATGAAAACCATATGTAAATCAAAAGGTGTCATAGACTTCACACATAAGAATTCCTGATATAGAGGATACCACGTACATATGACCCCTGACCCAATGACGTCACAGAGCTCCTATCGGTAACTGGAAACTCCCTTATTAAAGGATTGCATGAGGAGAACTGTGGCCAGAGGTCAGTCAACAGGAGACTGGGTGCTAGGTCAGTAAATATGTGGATTGCGTGAGGAGAACTGTGGCCAGGGGGCAGTCAACAGGAGACTGGGCACAAGGTCAGTTAATTAAAGGATTGCAGGAGGAGAACTGTGGCCAGAGGGCAGTCAACAGGAGACTAGGCGCTAGGTCAGGCTTGACTGTAAATGTCAACACATGACTACCACCTGTACCAATGCTCCTCCAATCTACTTACCTTATTACCTCACCTATGAAGGTTGTTCACATAACTACAACATATACCTAACGAAGTTTGCGTACATTACCAAGAAACAATCGATGGTATAAATTTGTATTGCTCTCATATTGTTACTGTATTGTGTACACTTTGTTTGCGGCCAGTGGAGGGCAATTTTTGATGTTCTTGTGATATTGACTAATAAATTAATGAATCTGAATCTGAATGTTAAAGTCAAAAGAGTCACATTTAACTGATCTGATCATGATTTGCAAAATTCAGTACAGATTTCATGCACCTCACTTGTCACATTGCACCATTCTTCCATAACAGTTGTCCTACATTGTAAGCACTTTGTTTTCTGAATCTCTTTTGAAATTGACACATAACATCTCTTGCATACTGTCAACATACTCAAAATTTCCTCCTTTTTTACCCATCATGCTCTGATTCACTCTTTTATAACCCACTCTCACTTTTTGCTCACTTTGTTGAAACTTAACATTTTTAAGGCAAAAAATCAGCAGCTACTAAAAAAAAAAAAGAAAAAAAAAAAAAAAAAAAAAAAAAAAAAAAAAAAAAAAAAAAAAAAAAAAAAAGAAGAAGAATATCTCCTATGTACCTGCACAGGAAAGTTTCTGCTAAACATTGAAAAAACAACCCCCCAAAAAAAACCCAATAATAAAGTGTTAAGTGCTTGATAAAGCATGATCGTATAAGTCTAGTTCCTGAATATTTGTACTATGCTCATTGTCATAATAATATATATTGTGTATTGATAATTTGTACAAATCATATACAATAAAGCCATGTGCTGCAATTTCAATTTTGAATGCTGAGTTAGCGCCATGAGCATCCTCGGACGGTGTGTGCACTCTATAAAATTTCACTATTATTATTATTATTACTAATAAATAATCCATTATCATTAGTTATATTGCAGTTGATTTTAAAAAGCTTTGACTTACCCACAAGATTGAAGCCATATGCAGCATAAGCAGCAGCAGTACCGGCTACAGCACCAGCTCTAGCTCCAGCCATTGCTGCTGCAGCGATTCCTTTCCTAGGTCTTCCAACCCTCTGATTCATCTTCTTCACCACCCCAGGGGACTGCTTGGTCCTTACACCACGCCCGGCCCCACCTCCTCGAGACTTGCTGGACGGTGACACATCTGAAAAATCAAAATGGTTGAATAGTAATTATCAGACTTCTTTTAATTGAATTAGAAGACAACTTTTGATCAAGGACGGAAGAAAATTATTAACGTCGTTCATCTTCCAACTACCTGACTAGTCTTCTTATCCGCCCCTGGGGAATGCTTGGTTCTTATACCATGCCCCACCCCACCTCCTCGAGATTTGCTGGATGGGGAAGCACCTGAAAATTAAAAATGGTTGAATGATAACAGTACTTCTTTCAAAACAATTAAATGAGAAAACAATTTTTGATCAACAAGGACGGTTCCATGTCATTTGCTCCGGTAACAGCTGCTCAGCTATATTCCATACATTAACCCGTTAGGGACTGAGCCCGAATATATTTGGGCTGAGGTCTATGGGAAATGTGTGTTATAGCCTAATCAGCTCGTCTCCAACAGGTTGATACAATTACTAATTTCAACCCTTAAAATAACATATAACCCTATTGCAACCCTAACCCCAAATCTTAGATGATAAAATGACCAGAGTAATCGTGTCGCCACTACTGTCCAAGTTTTCTGCTAGTTAATGGGAAGAGAATTAACATCACTGAATGTTTAAATACAAGAGTTCAAAATACAAACTGAAACTTCTAGAAAAGTCAATATGAACATTGAAAAGGCAAACACATGTATATGCGTGTATTACGTCTTAAAAAATCTCTGACATCATACAATAACATCACACTAATATGCTATCCCTTTTTTTATCCCCATTATACTATCATAATTCCTCTTGAATCGTACTATTGCCCATCACATAGTGTCATAAATGGAATGACGGAAGGAAAGTCTCAATATATATTTTTTCATATTGCCCCGAGGCGAGCCATCATATCTTCATCGTACAACAACAAGGCAATTACCCTTTCCCCTGATACAATACATGCAGAATGTTGGGATTTTATTGATGTCATGAAGTACTGCGCTAAAGGTATTATTTCAAAACGTTTTAATTCTGATATTCATCCAACTGGGTGTTATACTATCTTTAGTTATGTATGAAAGTATTATTTCACAGATTGAAAACAAATGTATAGCATATCATTCTGTAACTCCCCCTCTTTTCCCTCTTTATTTTTTGAGGTTGAATAAATAATAACAATTAACCATTTCAGGAACCTTATTAGAAATGACAAATAATGCTATGACATAATAGCCTCGCTGCCAACATTACCATTAATAAAATCAACATATGCATAGGGTCTGGACTTCTAGTATTACATCTATGTGCCATAATGGTATTGTCCTTGCTGTTATTATATTAATCAATTGTCCTTGCAGCTAATAGAAAGGCAGGGACAAACCATACATGTACCAATGACACATGAAAACATTAACAATGTAAAATTAAATCGATTTGACATTTTGGTTTCAATTTATTTTGGAACTCGGTTAACATTGCCATGTACGCAATATGGAACTAAATCATATCCATGTATGCAATATGGAACTAAATCATTTCTATGTATGCAATATGGAACTAAATTATAAATATTATAGGTGCTTTGAGGTATTCATTCCAAGATCATTAACAGTTATCTTTATTTAGTTACTCATTATGAGTCTTAACTCTTAACATGCCACACTGATTTGCAATGAAAAAAAATAGATTTTCTTTTCAACTTTTCTTTATCATATGAAAAAGCCTTACATGGTGTGAAATACTGGAAATTATTCCAGACACAATAAGATCAGTATTGTTCGTTTGCAAAGCCTGTACTGCCAGCATTAAAGAGAAACTGAGTTATTACGATTGTACAGATAATAAGTACAATTGCACGAAAACGTGTCCGTGGCACGCTAAAGAGCCTGTCCCACTGGAGGCGATCGTTGTTGCGACAACTGGCGATCTTGCTATTGTGAGTGTGGTAGCAAGTTGTTGTTGTAACCTAGTGTAGAGTTGTATGTAGTTTTATAATCGCCTTTATAAAGCCAGTTTCCTTACAATTATGACATTATCAGGTTGTCGCCACAACGATCGCCGTCTGTGGGACAGGCCTATCACATGTCTCATTATGAAGAGTAAAAATTACCAAAATACCCAGATTTTGTATATCAAATTTCCATTTGAACAGAAACAGACTATATTTGTGTTCAACAATACACACACTTTACTATCTAAAGGAGATATGAAACTATTACACTATTTAAGAAATAGGACCTTCGGTATCATAAAGGATATATATGTTTGAGAAAAGAATGTGAACTTTGTCAACTTGTGTTATTCCAGACTATAAATAGGTTTTTATCATTCTTTTGACTTTGATTTATCACCTCTCCATAGACCTATGTGATTAGATGCAACAGGCACGGTCATCTCGTATCAAACGTAATCAGAGCAGAGAAAAGTCTCCAGCAGCTTGATCTTGTTCATTATTTGATTCAACTAGTCATCAAATTTAAAAGCTGCTACTTTGGCATAAGAGTGCATCCCAGAAAAAAACGAAACCGGGATTGATCGAAGTTTTATAATAACTTAATCTTAATCAAAATTCATAAATGACCCATCAATTTAAGGCTTAGAGGCTTCTTTCTTTTGATAAAGTCTATATCTATATATCATATAGATTTTGTCAAATGAAAGAGGAGACTCTAGGCTTTAAATTGATTGGTCATTTATGAATTTAAATTAAGATAAAGTTATGATAAAACATTGATCAATCTCGGTTTCATTTTTTCTTGGACGCACTGTATAAAGAAGTGTATCTACCTCATATATATCTAATAGATATTTAATTGTTTCTAAATCTTGATTAAAATGAATAATTATTCAATAATACTGGTGCTGTTCTGTACAGAAACCAAAGACATTTCATACATCATGCCAATTTAATGGCTATGAATGAAAACTCAGTACATCCAGCACTAGAAACATGTACTTGAAATAAAAATAATATCTAATTCTAAAACAAATATGATTGCGCTAATGCTGACTCAGAGCTCTGAGAGCCTCGTTATTACGATAAAGAGTCGCCTCGCATAGCTATCCTTCAATAAAACATATTAGGATACACATTAGTACTGATGAATGATAGAGATTAGCGAGCTGCAGCATCCATTCAAACAAACTCTCAAGTGATCTGAGTGACATCAAAGAGAGTCTTCAACTAACCAAAGGCAATGGAGAGATACTAGGTTAGGGAGAAAGAGATATATAAACAAATGAACATAAGGGAGAAACAATAGATAAATGGTGAATAAAAGAGAGGTTGAGTAGAAGTCTGAGTGACATCAATGACTCTTCGACAAACCAAAGGCAACATAGAGAAACAAGGTGTGTGTGTGTGTGTGAGAGAGAGAGAGAGAGAGAGAGAGAGAGAAAGAAAAAGAGAGATAAACAAAAGAACAAAAGGGAGAAACAATAGATAAATGGAAAGTAAAAGACAGATGATTAGAAGTTAGCGCTAGGGTTGGCTAAGGAAGTAAATGGCAAAATAAAAGACAGCAGAGGTGACAAATGCGAACTGAAAAAGGAAGACAGAAGACATAACAAATGAGAATAAGAAAGCGACAGGCAACAATAGAGAGAAATTGCGGGGGGGGGGGGGGCTAAAGGATACATTTTTGATGGAACACAATGGGAGATAACATCAGTACATCTTTCACAGGCAATTCAATAAAAGGAAGTGAGTGAATGAAAAAAACACTTAAAAAGGGTCCGGTTTTCAAGGATAAAAGACAATTTCACTAGTGAATTCCCTGAAAGTTCAATTCGATCTTATTGCTTTGCATACAGTGATAAAGTGAGCTATACTGTAAAGGGCAATGGCCATTGCTAGCCATTTTCACCTTCCATTGAGAGAGCTATGATTGTTCTAAGAAACGAGCGGGGGCACAGGTCTCGATAAAACCACAAAATGAACCGGGCAGGATGTAGGTCACGTGAAATGACGGTTCATTTCGCTTTATTTTCCAAGGAAGCACACCGGCTTTCTAAGTATAAGAGGTTGTAATCGTTCTTTTCAGGGGAACAGGCAATGTAAGATACTTCCGTTAATCATTGCTTTTAAATATCCAAATAGTAAATATATCAATCATAATGGTTCCAAAATTATACATCTACTAACAGATGACTAGATTTCAGTGTCACAAAAGCAATGTTCATACTTATTTACAAAAAGCATACTTTAAAGCACACAATCTAGATTTGTCTCTAGTTTAATCTTTATTATAGATTTGTACATACATTTCCCTTTTAGAAATAGAATTGTCAAATAGATAATAAACCAATGTTCAACCTACTTTCTCTATCATTATTCAGTTCTTCTGATCTTGAAATCACATTCTCTTTACATCTTTTTCATCAATCTTCTTGTAGCTTTTATTTTCTGCAATTATGATTGTTTATTTATATTAATATCATATTCAACATGTATATTGTTATGACACAAACTTGCTGAAAAGCAGTCTTTTACGCTGCTGTGAGTTTGCCATGAATAATTAAATTCAATCAATCAATTATGCAACACAATCTGATTGTTTTGGTCTCATTTCAGTATCATAAAGTTGTCTCACAATTTTATGCTTTAACTGAAAAGTATTATTCCAATGTTATCTCTTTGCCCCTTCTTCCTGTCCGTTTATCCATCATTCTAAACACGGAGGAGTATTCCATTTTTCATCTTGGTCTGTCTATCTCTCTTCCTTTCCTTCTCTCTTTCTCTCACCCCATCTCGCTCTCTCATTCACTCTCTCTTCTCCTACTTCCTCTTGTATCTCTCTCCTTTTTTTGCTCTCTCTCTCATCCACTCTCTCTCCTCTCTTACATTCTCTTTTGCATCCCTTTTATTTTTACTCTCTTTCTGTCTCTCTCATCTCAAACTTACTCTTTCTTGACTCTTCTCTCTCTCCCCCCCCCCTCTCTCTCTCTCTTTCTCTCTCATTTATGTCTCTTCTTTTACTCTCTCTCTCTCTTCGTATTTCTCACACACTCACCCTCTCTCTCTCTTCTTCTCTCCCTCTAAGTCTTCCTTTCATGCTGGTATCACCCCATGAAAAGCTGGCAGATCATTGGAGAATGTTGAGCATCCCAACCACGTGAACTCGACAGACCCTGGCCGCCTGCAACCGCATAGCTCAGCTCCCGCAGAAAAAAAGAAGCGCATAGACAGGAAAAAGGAGGCAGAAATATTTCCCATTATGATTTAAAGGATGTTTGGATGAGCAGGACTGCACAGCAAGCCTCGCTACCCTGGATAATTCAAGCCTCATATTGTGTGGGCCACAATCCTCCTCGTCATTTTTCCATCATCTTTTTTTCCTCCTCTCAGCTTGGTATCGTCTCCTCCCCCCTCCCTTCTATTACTAGTCATAACATGGAGGTGTTGCTCATCACTTATCATTATACTCTACATGTACCATTGTGATGAACAAACCCTACTGATGTCACTAACATCATCTTATTTTTTTATTCTAGGGTCTACTTCCAACATCTGAAAATCACATTTCTAATATTAATTAATTTCTTATACTGCACTCTCATAATTGATGACATTCCAATGAAATAACAATTGCAGTAATCTTACGTTTCTCAAAAACATGAATCGTTTTTGTTCCAAGTGAAAACCTAATAAACCCCAACTACAATGATACTTTGTGATTATAGCCAATATGGAGCTCTGATTGCATATCAAAATCAAAATATAAACAAGCTTACATTTTAAAACTTGCTGGAAGTGAGATTTTATGGAAAATAACAACTTCCATTCGTGGCTTGACATTCCATGCATCTACGTCTACATTTCCATGTTTGTTTATCTTTTTAATATTTTAGCAAAGCTATTCAGTAATCAAAATTTGAAATTTTCATGTTCAATATTATTTATGTTTGATTATAAATGAGAAAAATGGGGTCAAATTTCCAGATCTCAAGATTACCTTTAAAGGTCATACACATTATATATATCTCATCCCAATATTTATGGAGTCAGTTTTAACAATGTAGTTGTTCAACCAAACTAAAATAGCAATATTTGCTTCATTGAAAAACATTCTATATCTAATATCTACAGAGATTTTTAATATACTTCTGTTGCTCCATACTTATGGAATCAATTACCTACACAGATTCACTCTTTTAGAATCATTCAAATCTAAATTAAAAACATTTCTTTTTGTGAAGGCATACTAACTTAATTCATGTGAATGTTGTATTATACTGTAAATAGATTTTTGTAGTTTTTCTAACTATACATATGTGTATTATTTTTTACTGTCTGATGTGTGTGGCATTAGACAAATTTTCCTCTTTGACTTTTGACTTGGCAGATCCAGAGTGTGCGCCTCACAGGCTGTCCCTCTCTTCTGCTTAATCAAGATATTGTGCTTGCAACTACAGTCTATGCAACTATATTTGTAGTTCAACACTTCGGTCTTATTGTACAAGCACCTCGGAATAGTTTAACTAGACAGATGGCGCAATATGCGTTATTATAGGTTTTCCCGGCCAATGTCATACATTTATCATCCGTTTTCATTTAATGTGTATTCAATTTTGTGTGTTTGATGCGACAGACTGACTTTAGTCAAACAATTTCGTGTTAAATGCTCTCAAATTCGTTTTAAGGCACACAAAGTAATGGTTGCAAAGTTCAAATTCGGATATAGGCATTTATTTTCATCATTTGTGCATTCAAATTAGTGCGGATTTGAGTATACAGAATGAAATGTTGACAGGATGAAGACGAATTTGAATAGTTATTGCCGAATGTATATGCTTATTATGTGAAGTAGAATGCGCAAATACGAAATTTATCACAAACAATCGTTAATCTTTATGATTGAATACGATTTTGACTGGCATAATTTCGATGCATTAGCGTCTTTTCCGAAAATGAATGCCTCTAATATGCAATTGATTGACAAAACAATGAAATTGGCTGGGAAAACCAAATTATTAATATTTTTATTATTATTAAGTTCACATCTACTGAAGATGATTGTGGCTGCTTCTGTAAAACCAAAATCATTCATGACATCAAACATTCACCAATTGGAGCCGGCAGCCTTTTTCATTGCATGTAACTTTCGCAAATTGCCGACCATCTAAAATTTTAATATGTTGACAATGAAATGACATGTTTAAAATGAAAACAACACTGGTGTTTTCAGACTATTGCATCAAATGTTCGGACAAGCCAATATTCAAAGAAATTTGTGTGTTCGGACAAACAGACTGTCGGAACAATGACCTTACAGTTATTCATACATCATTCTAGAAGGTACTTTTCAATTTTACATTTTGCTGTAAAATCTTTATTGAATTGTGAAAATAAATTAAATTGAAATTGAATTGAATAAAATCCTAATGACGACATGTCAATGGGTAACACCAGTGAATAGCTGGTTGTTGGCATGGAACCTTTTATATCTCTACACAAGTGAAGAAGTGTCATTACATTAACATTCTCATCACTAAAATAAAAGCTGGAATAGTTTTCTCAGAATTAAAACATTTTCATTAACTTGATTCAGTATCCAATTTTTCAGTGACACCCAATACTCGATGCTTATCATTTATACCATTTTAACACTATTTATTATTCTGACCTTTTCCTTGTCCACCCACTCCATTCATAAATAAATAATTTAATCTCCTATCAAAAAGATCAGCTTTACTTTCCTCCAAATCATCAATTTTTTTAATTGCTTAGTAATCACCCCCGCATAGTTTGAGTCATAAGACTTATTAACAGTACCTCTGTTTACATGTTTCACTCACGATTTATCTACTTTATATATATATATATATATATATATATATGTACTGTAAGTTTTCATTTCCTACTTTGTCTTCCCCTTTCCTTTACTATCTTTTCCTCATTTTCCTCATCTTCTCATATGCCCTGTTTTTTCTTACTTTGTCTCCTCTTTCTCTGTCCCCTACTTTTCCACTTTTTATTGTATGTAGTAGTATGTTTATTTTGTTTTACCTAAAAATCACCTGATATTTCATGTTATTTTCAAATTGTAAACTTGAAATGTATCAGCCCTTGGACTGCCTTTTCAGGAATTTTAATAAACCGAATTGAATTGAATTGTTATCCAATCATTAATTCTCTACTTAACATGACGTTTAAAAAAGGAATCCATGACATATGCTCCGGTGACAATTGCTCCACTATAAATTCCAAACACTAATCGAATGACTAACTTCAACCAGGGACTTTACACTATACCCTACCCTAAACCTAACCCTAAACCTAATATAAATCCCTATTACAACCCTAACCCTAACCCTATATCTTAGACGAAATAAAGCCCGGAGCAATTGTCGCAGGAGCAAATGTCGGGTCACCTTAAAAAAGATATTTCATTCTTACATTTGGTCCCTTGGATGCTAATTCAATAACACATCACAAAACAACCCTCCCCCACTCAATAACCAAAACAAAAAATGGTATGTACCCAAGCAGTACACAGAAAAGCAGTAAGCTTGGTAAGTAGATGATAGACGCCCCCCCCCCCAGAAAAAAAATAATAAATAAATAAAAATAAAAAATTAAAAAAAACCCTGAAAAACATTCAATAGTGGCTCAAAACTGATAATTGATTACCAAAAACCAGGTCCCAGCTTGTAAAAGTATACTTCTTCCCTCCCCTATCAGCTCTCTCTCAACACTGTCCATATAGAGCAACAAATTGGATCCTTTGTTTCTACATCTAAGTCATTCTGACGGAACAATAACTGTGACATTCAGTTAAATTAGATTTCACTTTAATTTCAAGACCAGTGAGCTTATCGCCAGCAATACAGAGCATACATGAATGGGAAATTGGATGAGGTTTAGATTAGATCTCAACTCTCCTGGGGGCATTTCATCAAAGGACATGTCAGACATTTTATCCGACAAATTTGCTCTTAGCCAATCAGATACAAGCATTTCAGTGGCTTATAACAGTTTGTTGGATAAAACGTCTGACAAGTCCTTTCATGAAACGCCCCCTGCCTTCAATGATTAACATTGTCAACATTCATACTGGTTGATTGGATCCACCATGCTTTTAACACAGTATATTCAAATCCATTCAACAGAGCAATTACAGTTACACACAAAAGACAAATCTATAAAAACATTAAATATCAATACTCAAAGCACCCTCACAATGGATTTTTGATATATGAAAGTAATATAATTTTACATTGAAGCAAATATAAAACGAAGTATATCAAGGCTCATAATTGTTTACATCATAATGCTATCCTAATAAATATAACAACAATGATGAATGGGGATTCCCTCCACCCCATAAAGCCACCTCTTTTCTGAGGAGTATTTTACCTACCATCACCCTCAGTTGGCAAGGGTGTGGTTATCCCCCCCCCCCTCCCCGGTCCACACAGAACGGTTTACCAACAATTCCCCTCAGTTAGCAAAGGGCAAGGTTCCCCCCGCCCCCCATACGTGTTTTACTTACCCTCCATGTACTGAATGGGTGAGACTTTCTTCTACTATGATAAGTCCATCGTTATTATTCTCATCTTTAGGTACTGGGGTTACAGACATGGAACGGGCGTGGTCATCCCTCCCTTCATTGCCCCCTCCATGGTGAGTTTTACTTACCATCACCTTCCATATACTGACTGGGTAGAGCTTCATCTACTATGATGAGTCCATCGTTACTATTCTCATCTTGAGGTACCGGGGTTAAAGACAGGGAACGGGCGTGGTTACTCTCACTTCCAACAGATATCTGTTATATATAATGTAAGACAGGAAATCTTTAATAATAAGAAATAAAACATAGTTATAGCTGAAATATACGGGTGATGGAGCTTGAGAGAAATTTTCTTTAAGAGAAAAAAATTTGAATCTCTGCAACTTGAAATGGAATCGTTTGATTCAAATTCAGACCAAAATTCTGTTGCTGAATTTGAGTGTATAATACCGAACCAATTTTGTTGACGGATAATATGGGAAAGTTTCTTGAAGCATAATGTCATAGTCAGAATCTATACAAATCAAAATGGAATTGCTTCATTTAAATTCAGGCCGCAATCTCCATGCTGCTGACACGATTTGAGAATGAAATAACGAACTTAAAGAGAGAAAATACAGGAAAGTTTCTTGAAGTCAATGTCAGTATCTTTACAAATCGAAATGGAATCGCTTGATTCAAATTCAGGCCACAATTTCATTGCTGATGACACAATTCAAGTGTGCACTGATGGGATGGGAGAATAATGAGACTGATTTTTCACCTGGGAATGGGGACTGAAGATGAGATTCAGGGTAGCGAGACTAATGCGGCCATTAGCACAAATGAAACATGAATGAGCCTTTGATAAATGAGACATGTTCATTCATCTAAGCTCAATTATTAGAACGACGACGTTGCTTCTAGTTCATTGTCTGCTCTCTCTTGCTCTTTTATTAGCTCTATAGATACACATTTTAGATTCAGCATATTAAGTTGGTTTGTCACCTATTTTATGTGTGAGATGTGTGAGAGTCAACTTTAGAGATAAATAAGTGTGTTTCTTTATAGGTCAGTATAGCAAATGTTTGAATGAAATGTCAAAGACAAGTTTAATGCATTTTTTATTAAGTTTTAATTCCAAATAAGACCCTGAATATCTAGGACTTCTTTAAAAAATCATGTTTTTCATTGAATGAGGGGTAATTGAGGGACAAGTGGGTAAGGATTTTTTCCCTCAAAAAAATTTGTTTTCAAATCATATCGGCTCAATTTTTTAATGAAATAAAGTTGGAAAAACATAAAGAAAGACAAATAAAGAGAAGCACAAAACAGATGAACAGACAAGGGGGGGGGGCAAAGGAAATATAAGCAATGTACATATTTAACAACCATGCATGAGCATTCATCTATATTCTTTGAGAAAGTAGAAAGTATTATCGTGAAATGATTGATCGCTTCAAACCTCCCACCAATCAAACGTGAGGAATGTACAGTGAGACAGTCCCACTAAATCAATTTCATGTTTGTTACCCATGCGTATCACTGCAGGTACGACAAAAACGAAAGAAGGAAGGTGGTGCGCGTGAGAGAGGACCAAGGACGTACTTGAACGCTAAGAGGCGCGCCAGTTCGTGACAAGCATTCACGATTTGATGTGGTAATAAACATAGCGGAGTTGACTCTTGACGCAAGATGGATGAGAGCGGAAGGGCCCAAGTATGAGGCTTCGAAAGAGAGAAAGAAGGAGAGAGAGAGAGAAGGAGAGAGTCTCATTCAGCCTTGATTGCCAGGGTAAACAGAATGTGAGATGGCAACATTCGAGACTCTTCTCCAGACAGAAACGATGAAACTAAATCATCTGCTACACACGCTTTGAAAAGAGCAAAACGATGTTTTAAAGAGAAGGAAGTGACGAGTGCCCTTCTCCTTTCTCTGTTAAACACCCTCACTTTCATATACTCTCACCTTACTTTGACTTTTTATATAGATAGGTAAGAGGGTACAAGGTACATGTACATGTACGTATCTAAAAGAAAAGGAGAGAGAGAGAGAGAGAGAGAGAGAAAAAAAAAAGAGCCATCAATTTTACAATAATTCATCTCCAAGACAGGAGCATGATTCCTGTAAAGTCTACTTGCACAATCATCATTTAAACCTGGTGTATAGTTTTAGTAACAAAAATTTAATCGGCATAAAACCAATTAAATATAGTCTCATGTTGTTCACATCGCACTAAAAGATATATGTGAGAGATTTTGTGATATTCCTTTCATGATTTCCATTGAATTTCAATGAAAATGTTTGAAACAAACATAATGTAACGGTTTTTGAGACCTTTGCTGGGGTGTCCGGTCGCCCGAACTTCCCGCATGAACGGTATGCAGCGATCTGTGTGTGTATCACCCACACAAGAGAATCCCCATTGCTTTTTCACGTGAACCGTGAGATGAGACGGATCCCCGACTTATCTTGTTTTATACTTATATTGTGAAATAAAGACACTAAAACGAGATTTCATGGAATATGAATTTCTTCATCATAGTTATAGGATTTAGTCTTTCGTATTATCTAACTGTGAATCCAAATTAAATGTGTCCTTTTCCCAAAACTATACACCAGCTTTAAGAAGCTGAGTATGATCAAGTTAATTAGCCCTTCCATAAGATATTGATATTTCATTTCAGGATGACGGACTGCAAATCAAACGAGAGCCAGCCTGCTTGCTACATCTCAAATTTAGAGACATAACTCGTTGCAATCTACAAATGAAATCTAGTTTGAATATATAAATGATGATTCCCTGCCAATAGAAAATTGAACAGATTGTTACTTCCTGAACCCACAACAAATAATTTTGTATTTAAAAAAAAAAAAAAAAATCCAAAATCAGTTTGTATTGCATTTAAGTTTGATAAGAAAAGTACCAAGGATTCAAATGTTCTTTATTGGGTCCTCTAGTTTTAAAACTTTCCAGCAAGATCGCAATGATTGAGAGTGTGCTGATTGGATCCAAGATGATGCACAACCTTACGGTGGTATCTCACTTTGCAGAAACTACTTTGAGACAGATTTGGGACTACGTTGAGACGGTTTGGAAACGGCTTGGAGACTGTTTTGAAACTTGTCACGGAAACGTCTCCAAGACATCTCCTAGGTCCCCATGACTCGCAGAAGATTTGTCATGTGGTCTAGATTTGTCGCGGAGACGGATTTGGGACTACTTTGAGACAGTTTTGAAAATTGTCGCAGAGAAGTCACAGAAACGTCAAGGAAAAAAGTTACGGAGGCATCTTCACGAAGTGAGATGCCACCAGTAGAAACATGAATCAAAGACAAACTTGCTTTGATGGCACCAGAAGGAAACATGAAAGCCTTCCCTCAAGACAATGTTGGGAGCTAGAAGACATTGGAAAACATCTTCTTGTTTGCTCATGATGGAGATAAATCCTCCATCCTTGCTCACTTTACCCAATCAATTTTACTCCTGAAAGCGAGGTTATGCATTTATGACGTCTCTTTGCACAACTCTATGAGGTCTGCGCTTGTAATAAATTACTTAATGTTTGCATAAGATGCATACTAAGAGACAAAGAACTATAGAGATATAAAGCCATTGGGTAACATTGTGACCTAACTTTAAGAGAAAAACTAAAAACAAAATCATTTGATCAGCCTATTTCAGAATGAAGTAAAATGCCATTTTGAACATTAAGTGTAGACTCAAAACTGTCAAATGGTTTATTTTATGTGATAATAGAACATTAGAACTTTGACAATTTTTATTTTTTAAATCTACCAAAACTATACCCCAGCTTTTATCTATGAAAATACCTACTACACAGACTCCTATCTTCTACAATATTCATACCTCTGATAAACATTCTGTCAATTTTTATTATCCTTAACTATTCATCTTCCATCGTTCATATGTCTTTCATGATAGTGCAGTTCCCTTACCAATGCAACATCTTCACATCCCTTTCAAAATGGTCTAGCATGTATGACAGTTACAGTATGTTCATGGACAATTTTCAAATCTAAACAGCAACATGAATCATTATACAAAACGCAATTACAAAACACAGATATAAAGAGAAACATTCATTGTCCCCCATTTCTGGTCGTAAAAGTAAACGTCTTTCAGATCTCCATTCGAAGAAAAAATTTAAACGTCGAAAAAGGTGCATTTTGAAAGACGATCAGCTTTAATTTGGAAACCTTCATGACCATTAGCATTAAGAATGCAAGCTACCATGGCTGCGCTGATGTTAGATTTTGAGAGCGGGACATTTAAAGACAATCCACATGTAATTTTCGGCCGTGAACGGTGCACCGCCGCTGATTGCGGTTGTGTTTTGTGTTTTTTATCAAGATTCATGTTGCTGTTTAAATTTGAAAATCAACTACGAACACACCCATCCTTAGCAGGGTCTCGTGATGAGGTATGAAGAGTGTAGATTTTCAGCTGTTTTCTCAACCCGGGGTATTATGAGCTGACTGCCTTCACATGCACCTGTACGCTGTACAAACAGTGCATTGTGACGACAGAGAAGACGCCAGACCTTCATGACAGGCTGCTGTATCACATGAAACCCTTCAGAACATAATGCACATATTTTCCTTCCCATCACCCATATCTACCAATGGAATAAAACAAAAAGCCAAGCACCACAAATGGAATGTATATTAGGCATTGGGGATTGTTGGAGAGCAAAGACAACACTACAGACTGCATTGAAGAATGCTGGTTTGTGTATTCTTTCACGTCGATTATTGATTTCAATCATCAAAATTCAACAGATATCTGGTTTATTCCCTTTTAGCATCATTGGAATTGCTTGGGCTTCATTAAAGAAAATATATAGCACGAAATTGAGCTTGTTTTTGTGTTTCTTTTGTCACAATCTTCAATCTTCTTGATTGAATTAGTTTCATATTCATGAAGATCTATGCAAACTAGAACAGAGCAAAGCATCAACCCTGAAAAACAGAAAAAGACTACTCCCTTTTGTGGGCTGTAAATTCATATTCAGTGTTACACGAGACAAACTTTTAGCATCCATTTCATCGTTCTTTATGAGAATAATGCGGAACATTTAGAGTATAAGAATTATATGGTGGAAAAAAGCTGAGTCAGGTTTTCGTGACAACTTTTGTGCTTATGATTAATGCATATTTGCACAAACATCGCTGAGAGGAGAATGGCTGATTACCGTGCCAATTAAACTGTCCTGCCCAACCAGACAATCTTTTTAAAAATTTACGCCACAGTGAGGTGATCCTCTTCAAATATTAACCAAGAAATAATCACAAATGTCTCCATCATGATTTATAGCATCCAACAACTAAATACACAAGGGAATGTTATCTCATCACTCTCCAGGAAAATGGCGAAAAGGTGCAAATGCATTTAATGCAGTAAAAGTAAAAATGCATTTTAATATAAACAAGCATATCAAAGTAAGGGTGGTATCTCACTTTGTGGAGACATCTCCGGGACAGAATAGAAAATTTCGTCTCCGCGACGGATAAAAAGTATTAGAGACGTCTTTGATATTGTGGAGATGTCTCCGCGACAATTTATGGAAAAAAAGTCTGAAGTAATCCCAAATCCGTCTCCAAGATGTCTCGGCGATATCGAAGACGTCTCTATTACTTTTTATCCGTCGCGGAGACAAAATTTTCTATTCTGTCGCGGAGATGTCTCCGCGAAGTGAGATACCACCAGATTTATTGAAGAGGTAACAGGACATATGCTCCGGGCTTTATTTCTTCTAAGATGTAAGCTAAGGGTAGCTTAGGTTTAGGATAGGGTATAGCGTCAAGTCTAAAGCCCTGGTCACAAGCCAACGTACGTTTTTTTTTTTGGCTGTACGGTTTTTTGGAGGCCACGGTCGCTACGTTTTTCTGAAAACGTAGGGAGAAGAGGCGAACGTACTCAAAAATCCGTACGGAGTCGGTACTCACCACGTACATGACGTACAAATTTTGCCTACGTCTTTTGCAAGTAGGACGGGATGTGACCACAAGTTAGTCATTCGATTAGTGTATGTAATTTACAGCAGAGCAATTGTCACCAGAGGAGATCTCATGGCATTATGTTGACACAACATTTGCTCCTGTGACAATTGTTCTGGGCTTTATTTCGTCTAAGATGTAGGGTTAGGGTTGCAATAGGGTTTTATGATAGGTGTTAGGTTTAGGGTAGGGTATAATGTTAAGTCTAGGGTTGAAGTTAGTCATTTGATTAGCGTATGTAATTTAGAGAGGAGCAATTGTCACTGGAGTAGATGTCATGAAATTATCTAAGATGGGGATGATGTCAGGTAAAACCCATAGAGGATGAGTAATACAGACTTTCTACCAGCAGGTCTTCATTACATGTGGTTACCTGCAAATCAATTCCCCTGGCTAGATTTCTAGTCCATTAGGTCTGCCATTTTACAGACCATTTAGACACAGAAAATTCATCAACAAGCTGTAATGAACGGTATAGAGCCTACAATTTTTGTAGTATGGACATGACTATTAAAATATGTATAAGTGAGTTCGAGATCAATTTGAATTATTAAAAAAAATCAATGTTTTAAAATTATGCAGTGCTTAACATGAACATTAGGCTATCTTTATATAAATTTGAAATTATAAATTAGATGATAAATACATCAAATAAACTTTCAACTTTTTTTTTTCTTTTCATAATGCACATGATTAGTTCCAGGAGATATTTTATCTTGGACAGCACCAGGGCTCCATAACTAACAAAAAGGTTTGCAAATCATTCGCAAAGTGGTAGAAGCCAATCACAATCATTGTTGTACGAGTCTTTTCTTGAAAAGACTTACCAGTAACCAATCACAATTGTTATATCAAATTTTCAATTGATCCCAAACCTTTGTGTTATGGGTCTCAGGTCTCTAAGCTTTTTTTTAGACTGCAATAGTAAGAGTGAAATCATCTTGTGATTCAAAATTCAGAGCTCTCTCAAAACTTCAACTATTTAAATTCTGTGTATGTTGCTATCTGAATAATACATGTATCTTTAATAAATAGAAAATTAAATGTCCAAAAATGTAAATGCTCTTTACATGTATCCAAACTGTGAATTGATGATGTATTATTGTGCTCCCATGAATGTACCTCGAAAAGTACAATCTAAAAGGATGTAGGAACATCCTTGTTGTATCCAGGCAACAGCACAACACTTTTACTTGCTGACATTATATCTGACTTCACAATGTACATAGCAGTTTATATGATCTGTTCGTCATAGAGAGCATTAGCTAAAGTACACCTGCAATGAACTGAAATAGATATATTGGATGCCAGAATGTCATCCATTCTTTAAAATTTGAATCCTTGTCCATGGACATGTACACCTGCCTTGCTGGAATCCGTAGGTGTGCTGTCATGCACTGGTGGTATCTCACTTTGAGACTAGTTGGGGACGAGTTTCAGACGGATTTGAGACTAGTCGCGGAGACAACTCAGGGACGTCTCCTGAGCCTCTGCAACATTTCATGAGTCTCCATGACGTCTCGTGAGTCGCGGGAAAATCAAACATGCTTAGATGTGTGATTTTTTTTACTCCGCCGCAGAGACGTCTCTGAAAAAAAATTGGAAGTTGCTCCAAGAGTCCGAGTCTCAGAGACGTCTCCGAGGAGTGAGATACCACTTAAATGTAATTACAGAATTGATTAATATACAATGAAGAAATCTCCATTCAGTATTGCTTTGCTCCCCCCCCCCCTAACAAAAAACCAAAACGAAAATTATAATAATAATCCAGGGCTAAATTGCTCTGTTTCTCTGTGTTTTCCTTTCCCTGTTTGAGAACATACTACAGTCAAAATAATTCAAAATGTTCTTTGTTTGGGATGATACGTGCATCTCCCATCTGCTGATCCAACCCAACGTCAATGCAACATGTCAATGATAAATGTTGTTATAGTTCATCAACAGCTAGAGTGTCAATGCAATATGGATGTTGAGCATGCATCATCAACCACCTATAAAAGCCTCAGTTTCACCCCACCCTTATAACTAATGAGCCGTATTAAGTTCAAGAGCATTTAAATGAATAAAACCCTGTCCTCAAGCACAATGTGTGAAACTCTAAATCCCTTAAAATCTGGCTAATCTTCCACAAGGTAACATACATTTATAATTCTGCGAATCGTTAATACAATGCTACAAGGAAAAGCAGCTTAGATCTTTATCAGAAATAGGTCTTTTTGATTGTGTCTGTTAATATTATGAACCCTAATTTCTTTAAAGAAGCTTTTAAAAGTCTGCTTAGCCTATCATTAAGTGATAAAATGGTATGCTAATGGTAATCTCTTTGGACTACTTTAATCTGTACTTGTCATGATCTATACTAGAAACTAATTAGAGAATTGACAAAGGGGGAGTGGGTTACACTGCATGGTTCCAGATATTTTCTTTTTCTTTTTTAATGTTGAAAAGATTTCAATTTTAGGAAGAGCATTCACTATAGGCGCTGCAGCACTAGCTCGAGCTAAAAAATAGCATGCTAATTGATGGATCAGGGAAAAAACCAGAGAAAAGAAACCGGTCCTGCACTAGCTCAAGTTATTTTCAAAATTCGCATTTTACGATCTAACGTGACCCTGAACAAACAAGCCCGATGTGTATTGCGCAAGTGGAAACTACCGCTAGCGTATACACACACAGGTGCACGATTCCGAATTTAGCTCAAGCTAGTGCAGCACCGCGCAAAATAGCACGCTACTTCCTTCCAAAACCGCAAACCAGCTTGAGTTTTTCAAAAAATCCTAAGATAATTTGGACTTGAATTTCCACCAAATTAGCGTGCTATTTGACCACAAATTTTTAATTTTGACCATTGAGCTAATTCATCAGATCGCAAATAGCGTGCTTTTTAAAATAACTCTAGCTAGTGCCGCACCACCTCCTGTTACAGGGGCACCAAACAAATTCGTCCTGCAACTATATACCTTGTAGCCCTGTAAGTCACCCTTTTTTGTATACCACATTTTTCCCCCTTCTTAGTCAGGACCTTCTTTTTGGTAATGTTTAAAAGTCAAAATTACCTTTATGAATAAAAATATTAGTTTGTGGTGGGTAGAGTTGAATGGTGGACCATCTTTGACTAGACATGTTTAGATTTCTTTTTTCTTTTTTTTTAAATGCAATGTATGCAGGAATTATTGTCAAAAGAAAATCAAAATAAGCATTTTATTTTGAAGCTGACAGCCCCACACAGGCCACGTGCTATGGGTGAATTTGCATTCCAAATTTCACACCGTATCTGTGGGCATCTTTATGCAAAGAGGTTGGGGAGATAGTGGCGCACTCCCAGCCCAGTTTGTTTTTTACTCAAAATTTCTTTGGACATAGACATTTCTGGTGTTGGTATATTCATATATAAAACAGTATGAGGATATGAACAGATTCGTTCCAATACTTTTCACTATTAACTGTTCAGCTCTCAGTGCAGGTATATCTTTTTTAAATTGGGCCTGTGCTGGCTGGTGGGTTGGCAGGGACTTACATTGTATAGGTTGGGCCTGGCAAGGGATACCAATACGCAAATTAAGAAAATCACATCGCTGATTGAGTGCGCTCTCCGGCTTCACACGGCGAAACCGAACGACGACGCTGACAATGATGACCGGCACACAGATCCCGCACGCACACGCACAGTCGGCATGCATAATCCTTGGTTTACATTTGTGTGGAACGTTTCGTGCGCTGAATAATCAATTGGATTATGTATGCTCAACAAACTTGGAAATTGCATCAGGGCATGACTGGATTGAAGAGGGGAAGGGAAGAGGGTCGTGATGCTATCCCAACTAGGTGATGCATGGAGTCTTACTCCTAAATGCACGTCTGTGACAAAGTATGAGCTTACCAGCTTTACAGCTTTCATTAACATCTCCCCCTCAATCAAAGATATATCGTCATAGCAATTCATCAATGGTTACACATTGGGAGGGGGGTAGGGAAGGTGGGAGCAAAAGATGAATGAATATGGGAGACCATCATTCTGTCATGGATGACTCAGCTCAAGTCTGTTATAGCATCGCCATCGTACCAGGCTTGCCTGCTTGCCTGCCTGTCTGCCAGCTATACGCACAGAAAAGATCAATGATACGTGCGACATCCATTTCAAAAACACGAAAGAGGAAAATGAGGAGAAAAAATCCCCAGGGCAGTGGTGGGACGATGAGAAGGAATGAATAGCGCTCAAGTCAATTTAATCACTTACTCTCTATGCTAGCACATGAATGAAAGCCAAATGGCTGGCTCAAATGCTTTGCTATTAACATGCCCTAGGAAAAGAAAAACAATTTACAATTTAAATCAACTGATTGTTGGATGGTCTTCTTACACAAATCTGCTTTATACGCAGAAATTGTAGTTCATTCTTTTCTAGGGGAAATGAAAAGGTATATAAAAAGGGCTAGAAGACGCAAATATCTTTTGCAGAGAAACAATTAATAAGTAAAATTGGAAGAAAAAAAAATACATACTTTTCGAGAAAATACAGCAGAAAACAAGAAAAGCTTTGAAATTCTAGAGGAAAATCAAAAACTTGTCATATTTCTTTTATCTTATTACTAAAACATAGCTCAGTGTGATTTACCTCTGCAGAAAGTAGAGTTTTTGTTTGAGAGAGTAGATCTTTAAAAAACCCCTCCTCCATACTTCCACGACACATTATCGGGCTTGACGTTGCAGCTTATGTCAGTGAATTTGGTGTCAAGCATTAATTATATGCAGTGAGTCATTGTATCCCAATCTAACCAGACAACAGCCCAAAAAGACTCCATTCATTCACAGACGAGGCTCCACTTAAAAGACATGCTCAATTGACTACAAACCATCATTTACCTACAATTCCACCCCCTCTTCCCGTCTCTTGTCCCATTCTCTTTCTTCTATTTCTGACGAGAAACCGCATCTTTTTCTTTGTCTGCTAGCATTCCCTTTTGGTTTTGATCAAATTATAAACCTCAATTCACCTTCTCATTCATTGATCTTATCTCACTTGCCATGAAACGGATTGGAGACTAGTTTGGTATGGGTTTGAGATGGATTTGAGACAGTCACAGAGACATCAAGGAGACATTGCAGAGACATCTCCTGAGTCTCCTTGATATTTCATAAGTCTCCAAGATGTCTCATGAGTTGCAGGAAAATTGAACATGCTTAAATATATGATCGGAGACATCTCTGAGACGTCTCTGCAATGTCAGATACCACCTTTACTATTATTAATTTTAGTACCATTTTCATATTATTATTCTCTAAATTGTACTCAAGTAATCACTTGCATAAAGAGAATCAAAATTAACTTGATTCTGAAAATTCACTAACACAATCACATAGGCCTACATCTAATAAAACGAGATGAAATGGGATATTACTTCATTTAAAAAAGACCTGGGAATCCAGTTTCTGAGTTAAAAGAAAAAAATGATTCAGATTATAAAGTTATTTTAAAAACATCACAAATCGTTGTATATTGATATTAGAACAGAGCGGGGGAAATCTGATGTAATGACTTTAATCAACACTGAAGTAGCACGCTGCATTCACACGAGATGGTTTAATTAGATCCTAAATTACAGGTCCTTTTGCTTGTCGCTGGACTGATTAAAAATCTCTACCATACACTCCCAGGTCAGTACCAATCTTCTTTTATTTGCCACTTAAATTTGCAGCCCTCTACGAAACGAGCAAACTCCAAAACACCCAACAAAAGACAAAAAAAAACAAACAGAGTAAGCTGTTGTTGTTCGTGTTTTTCGCCACATCTGGCTCTGGATGTGAAGTTAGTGATTAAGTTACGGAGAGGGGATGGAAGAAAGGGTTGTTTTTGATGATTGTCTTCACATTGGGTTAATGATTCATGGGACACAAGGGGCAGTGGAAAGGAGCTAAATGAGAGGAATGAGGATAGGGAAGGTTATAAATTCATCACATGATATATGACCAACAACATTTGTTCATTATCATCCATCACAGCGGCCATTTTGAGTCAATAAACCTGAACAAGAAGATAAAGCATTAAAACATTACAAGTCCACGTTGTAAATGAAAAGGCATGAAATACATCAAAAAATCAGCGGAACTAAAGACGTCTATCCACCGCCTGGCAAACTAAAAAGCTTTTAGACCTCACTTACTGTTCCATAAAGGTGTCAACCATATATCATGCTTTTATAACTAGATGAATTTAATGTAAAATTGTGATTAGTCTCAGTTAATCATTAATTATAGCTTTTCTCTCTACCAAACATTCAATCTAAAACATGTTTGGTATAGAGACTACAGCGCTGAGTCAAGAGCTGGTTAGAGTGAAGATCGTACAATATCACTCTACCAATTTCACTGTTATATGACTATCAAAAGCACAACCTATAAGGTGCTCTTTGAAAAGTTTCTACGAGCTACACTTTTCATATAATTCTTTTTAATTCTATAACAGAATATAAAAAGTGAAAGAAATCATTTTCAATTAATTTATTTCTTGAAACCTATCAAATTCAAAAGAAATCAGTAACACTTATACAAAATTTGTCTTGAGAAAGGTTTAAAATTAGCTTTATTTACTCTTAAACAATAAATTGGAATATTTCCTCCAGATTTTCATAAGACAAAATTAGTCTTATCAGAGGCAATTTCTGTCAACTAACGAGAAATAACTGTGTCTAATAACAGATAAAGTTGAATTCAACACACAGAGAGAAAAATTCATAGATAACTGCCTCGTTACAAGCTAAATTGTGCTGTTAGATATTCGTTTTTCTGTGATTCACCAAAAACAAAACATATCAAGGAAAAAGGTGGTATTGTAAGATTTCTTGGACTAAAAAAATATGGTATTCACCATGTTGTCTTTTTGATCCATGCTCTTAATTTTGGATTCATAAATTACTAAGCATGTTTATATGAGCAAGCCTTAACAAGTTTAGGTAAAGTAGTGCCATGTCGGGAGCACGACATCTAGATTTCATCTTTCAATTTTAGTGTCAAAAGATTGGATGAAATGAATGTATCACAGCTTAAAGGATCAAAATAGAAACAAGGTCATTCATAAAACTGCTAAAACTAAAAATGGAAGAATCTTGAATACCCTTTTCAGACTGCTATTTCTTAACCCCGTACTATCCTTAACCCCATACTATCCTTAACCCCGTACTATCTTTTTTTGCTTTCAGACTGTGTTTCTTAACCCCATACTATTTGCTTAGCCGGGGTTAAGAAATTCAATGCTTTTCACACTGGGTATTCCTTAACCCTAGACTATTTGCTGGATCATGAATATTAATGATTTCATTCTCTTTCTTTATGTTCTTCATTGTTTTTCTCTCTCTCCTCATGTTATTCTATATTTTCTATCTTTCCTTTTGTTATTCATTGTTTTTCTCTTTTTGCTTGTGTTAGTTATTCCCTGTTTTTTCCCTTATGTTATTCCTTGTTTTTTCTCTTTTCTTTATGTTATTCATTATATTATCTCTCTTTCCTTATGTTATTCATTGTTTTTCTATCTTTCCTTATCTTATTCTTTATTCTATCTCTCTTTCCTAATGTTATTCATTGTTTTATCTCTCTTTTATTATGTTATTCATTGTTTTTCTCTTTTTTTCTCATGTTATTCATTGTTTTTATCTTTTTCTTTGTTATTCGTTGTTTTTCTCTTTTTCCTTATGTAATTCATTGTTTTTCTCTTTTTCCTAATGTTATTCATTGTTTTTCTCTTTTTCCTAATGTTATTCATTGTTTTTTTCTCTTTTTCCTTATGTTATTCATTGTTTTTCTCTTTACTTGTGTTATCAAGTTTACGAATAATTATGCATATTCATGACCACATTTTCATTGATTGGCTAATGCTTAGCCCCGCTTTTCCTTAGCACGGTTTGGTTTCAGACTGCAACTCTTAGCACCGCAATTGCCCGGCTAACTCCGCAATTACCCGGCTAACCCTGCTTTTTAGCAGGGCCAGATAGTACCGTACTATTTACCGTGCTAGCCTACTTTGGTAAAACGTAGTCTGAAACCGAAGCGTGCTAAGCTTAACCCCACAAAATAGGTGGTACTAAGGCCCCCCCTTAGCCCTACCTATTTCCTGGGGTTAAGGATTTTAACTATAGTCTGAAAAGCATAATATAGTATTGATTGAATGAGCACGGATGGAAATGAAGAGATTATTCCAGTGTGAAGCAAAAACAACTTTAAGTGAGGAATAAAAAATGAAGTACAGACATCCAGTATAGATGTGATCTTTAGATGTTTTCCATTTTTCTTCTTTTGTATTTAGATGGGATTATCATTCGTTGGTGAAATAATAAACAAGATAATCAACCAAAGGCTAAAAGAAAATATCTGAAAATCTCATTATAAGAGACAATATGAAGTCTTACACTTGTGATTAACTATACTAAAGAATTAAAATTTGTGACAACCAAATCGGTTAAACTGAGCACTCCCTATTGAGCGATATCACATGACGTCATGTGGTGGGCAAGACAATAAGGTACCAGTGCACCAGACCGTAAAAACAATGATTTATCACGGTTTGATCGACACGTTTCTATTGTTTAGCCCACCAACATGGATGAATGATGACGTAGCTGGGAACACTCTATAATGATGAATACATTATTTGATACTGCATCAATTGTCATAAACAGTAATGTACAAACATCACTATATTTTTTAAAAGTGGTGCTTTAAATTCCTTCCCTAACCCAATTTATACTTTTATTCTTACTAACTAATGATCCCACCTGGGCCTATTAATATATCTAATTACAATATATTTTGCGTATAATCTCAAACAGTTTTTAGTACTGTGACGTTCCCAGTGATCAACTCTTCTGACATGGACAAATCAACATTCTACAAAACAAAGCCGATTACGTCTTCACCGAGCCAATTTGAAGCAAGCTCATTGATGCCAGCTTTTCTCCCTAACTCTAAGCAGACCCGTCCAAGCCAGAAATAACACCAGCAACTCTCTTATCCCTATTCTGCGTGTTTGGGATCTTGCCAAGTTCCAATTAGCCTGCCTCACTGTCCGACTCTAGGGGGCACTATACCCTATTTGATGATGGTTATCTGCGGGACCTGTTCATTGGGTGAGCTCTGTAACTCTATATCTAGAGTAGAAGTGAGCTGATTCGATGCCAAGATAAAATGCACGCACCAGAGAGAGGCAAAACAATGGAGTCGATTGGATGAGAGGGAAAGAGAAGACACAGAGAAAGAGACTTGCGAGTGATGTTGTAAAAAGAGAAAGAAAGGGTGATGGAGGGAGAGAGAGAGAGAGAGGAGGGGGGGAGAGTGTGAGGGAGATAAAGAGAAAATAGAGGGCGATAAGGAAGAGAGAGGGAGGAGAGAGAAATAAAAGAAATAGAGAGAGAGGGTAGGAATGGAGAGGGGTTAGGGCTGGGGGAGATCAGAGATGGAGAAAGGGTAAAAAGGCAGATTTCTTGTATAAGTAAAAGAGCCAAAGACAGAAGTTAAAGGATACAGAGACAATGAGATTGATAGTGAGTTGAAATGAAACTGAAAGAAGGAACAGAGATATGATATATGGAAGTCTTCATGACACCATGATGGTGATATATTTGACCTTCATATTACCCTCCTGGCTTCTGTGTCATATGAAGATAGCTTGCCCTATTCCCTTGGTGAGTGAGGAGGGGGGGGGGGGGGGTAGTCAGCATACCATAACGGTGTGGGAGTACCAAATCATTATGCATACTGGGAGATAACAGGTTGGCATCTGATATTATTGGGTGTGTGTAGGGGTGGGGGGGGGGTGGTCAAGCATACCATGACGGTATGGGGGTGGGGAGTACCAAATCATGATGCTACTGGGAGATAACAGGTTGGATCTGATATACTGGTGTGGTAGGGTGTGGCGGGTGGGTAGTCAGCATACCATGATGGTGGGGTGGGGAGTACCAAATCATGATGCTTGCGAGCAGATATTGGTTGGCATCTAATATTACTTAAAATAGTTTCGTTAGAGTTGGTGTCTGCTATAAATGCAACACAAGATATGATGACAAAAACATATATTTCCAATAGAACTTGTCTTGCTGCTAGTGTTTGGCTATTTCTAGGTAATCTAAATTTGTATGTGGTTGTTATTTTAGAGACACCAACAAATGCATAGTAGGCCTACTGTTGAAATAAATAAATAATAATATTTATATGCCTAGAATATCTGTTAGTCTATTATCAAATTTGGTGGGTGTCCGGTTGTAGACTTGACACATCACATGCACTGTTTATTTTTAAGCAATTGGCAAATGAATCTGAGCCACATTTTTGACATCATGATTGAATTCTCTTGCCAAGTTGCCATTATAAATGTAAGTCTAAGAGAAAATATCTTTTCTGTTTTGTGATATCTGTGTAAAAATCCTTTGATTGGTTGGTGAATTTAGAGAAGATATTTAAGCTGTGACTGGTTGTGAATGGGGTAGCGTTCGTCTGCCTGACAAGCCTAGTAGCATTGTTGATATAATGCAGCCATCATGTCAAATTGGAATGTCTTCGCAGGAAGTAAAAAGTGGAGGGGGTGGGATGGCAATTTCATTTACCTTGCCAAAACCAAGACAGCTTAACCTCCAGTATCACTTATCACACTCATTAAATCCAAAATATGCCCCATTCTCTCTTAAAGGGAATTAGTAACTTTCAAAAACAAGAGCAATTTGATCAAGATTAATAAAATTATATTGTTCCAACAGTAAAAACAAACTACTGAAAGTTTCAGATCAAATGGAAGTCATTTACTACCTTAAAACAGTGTAACAAACAATGCCAAGCATACATCCGAACACCAGTACCCTCTGCTGCTAGATCATTAGGCCGCTAGGGACGGGGGACTATACAACAGGAAATGGGTGCGTGTTGTGCTATGCGGAAAAGCACATGGTTTTATAAACCATCCGATGTTGGTTTGTAAAATTTGAGTATGAAATCATTGATATCTTGAAGGTAAAGCAAGCAATTAGCTTGCAATTTTGAAGAGCTACCAGACTGACCTAAGTGTTTATAATTCTGTTGGCAAAATAAGCTAAATCGAATAAAATCGATTTGAATACCATTCAATGTTACTGCATCCCTTTAATGCACCCGCTCTACCTTTTTTGTCTCCATAAATGCGTTTAAATCAAAAAGCCTTCTAACTCTGACAACAAATACCTTTCATGAAGGATTCTCAAAATCATAATTTACTCTTCAGTTAATTAACCTATCTTCTTCGTCTATCCTCTTTTACTTTCTCTTTCAGTTCCTCTTACAATACATCACATATTGAACTGTCCCACCTTCTTTTAAGGCCTTCATGTATTCTTGGTAATTCTGTTTCTTTATTTCCCCCTTCTTTTCTTCTTTTTACGTTCTAAATCTAGCCGTCTATACACGATACAGGAGCATCACAAAACCATGATCACGGTAGAATTTTTATTTACACATTATCTGCCTTTGATCTCAATTCTCCTTCCCTTGTTTCTTTCTTTCTCAATCTATCTATCCATTCATGATACTCATTAGACATCACAAACCATGATCAAGGTAGAATCTTCTTCAACATTATCTGTATTTCATCTCAATTCTCCTTCCCTTGTTTCTTTCTCAATCTATCTATCTATCCATGCTTCTCATTTGACATCACAAAACATGACCATAGTAAATCGTCTTCAACATTATCTACCATTCATCTCAATTCTTCTTCCCTTGTTTCTTTCTTTTTCTATCTATCTATCTATCCATCCAAGGCACTCAGACATCACCAACCATGGTCATAGTAAAATCTTCTTGGACATTATCTGTCTTTCATCTCAATTCTCCTTCCCTCGTTTCTTTCTTTCTCCATCTATCAATCTTAGATTGATCTGTCCATCCATTCTGCCAATTAAACATCACAAACCATGATCAAGGTAGAATCTTTTTCAACATTATTTCCCTTTCATCTTAATTCTCCTTCCCTTGTTTCTTTTTTCTCCATCTATCTATCTATCTACCCATCCATGCTACTCATTAGACAACACAAACCACATCATGGTAGAATCTTCTTGGACATTACCTTTCATCTCAATTCTCCTTCCCTTGTTTCTTTCTTTCTCCATCTATCCATCCATTCATGTTACTCATTAGACATCACAAACCATGATCACGGCAGAATTTTCTTGGACATTATCTGCCGTTCATCTCAATTCTACTTCCCTTGTTTCTTTCTTTCTCCATCTATCTATCTATCTATCAAACTATCCATCCATCCATGCTACTCATTAGACATCACAAACCATGATCAAGGCAGAATCTTCTTGAATATTATCTACCGTTCATCTCAGACTACAGGAATTCCCAGTGGCCCGGCAAGGGATTCCTCCTCAAAGCGTAATTCGCTGCCAGGAAAGAGTCCCCGGCGGGTCGGAACGCCGAAGATGCCGTCACATTCACCGATGTCATCTGTTCAAGATGTCAGATTTGTAAGGCAGGACAGGGGTGACAGGCTAGAAAGGGGTTTACCAACAAGGCTTTGCGTAACAATACCGACAACAAATGTACAGCTTGGGGAAAAGGATTAGGAGACTAAGCTCGTTTTCATTAGGTTTTCAGTGTGGGTGGTTCTTGCTTCGTGAGGAAAGAAATCCTAACAAGCACAAACTAACTCTACTTAAGCCTTGTGTTAAAAAATAATGTAAATTATGGAAATAAAAAAATAGCTTGGTCTGATAATTTTTAAAATTACAATTTTAGTACTTATCTTCTTCAATAATCAACTTGATTTGATTCACTTTCTACTTTTTCAAGTAAAATTAGATATGAGAAAAATCAGAAATCAGAAATGCTTAAAACATTTATATGATTATACAGACATATTGTCAAATCAACAAGCAGACAATAAAAAAAAAAAACGCACAAACAGACAGATAGACAGACAGACGGTCAATCAAGAGGGCAAAGAGTGCACTCCAGTGGAATGATGGTTTAGAGTAATGGGGGTAGATGAGGAAGACTTGGCTTAGAGTTTGGATGAGTATCATGAAGAGGAATCCGTACCCAGTGGGTGGGTTTCTTAGAAGTTAAGTCTAAACGGAAAGCATCTGTCTCCATCTCCCTATTGGATATGGCAAAAAGACACACCACATCACTTGATCCATAACACTAAATCATGTATGGGGAGTGAAGATAAGATTCACATCATTTCAATTTATAAAAGCATCTCATCGTTAATGTATCTAGTAAGCAATCGATAGTTTATTTTAAAAATACACTATCCATTCCAAGCTTTTTGTAAGGAATGTAGTTGAATGATGCAGGAAGGTCAAAATTTAATACATACACACACATGGCGAGGATCTAGCATTACCCCTTGCAAAGCATTTCATTGGTTCAATTGTCCGGGGATAATAGCGATTATATTAAAGGGAAAGCTGGTTTTAAAAAATGCACAGGTTTGAAGAAAATCAACCCCCCAAAAAAACGAAGCTACGAAATATCTAAAATTTGGATTCTGTGACGTCACATGCGAGCTGCTCTCCTATGTGTTATGTAATGTAAATTCCATAAAGTGTCAGTTTCTCAAAATAATATTATTTATTTAACCTGTGCGGTCGATTTATCACCAAACCCATGTTCATATACATGCCTTTTTCAAATTGACCACTTCTTGTATCAAGAACCGTGAAAAAAAAGGATGAATTTATGGAATTTGCATACACAACACATAGGAGAGCTGCTCGCAAGTGACGTCACAGAATCAAAACTTTAAATATTCAGAACTACGCTATATTTTGGTTGATTTTCTTCAAACTTTCACTCATATTTTTATTTTATATTTCTACAATTATTAAACCCAATAAAATTTCAGGGTGAACTTGCCCTTTAAGTTTGTGCAAGGGCTGATACAATTCTTTTTCAGAGTTGATGCTGGGTCCGCTACTGCACACGCACACATGTAGCACTCAACACACTTTCAATAATCATGAATAGATGAAAACTATCTGGGTAAGACCAGTATTTAAAAAAAAAATTCCCCCTTTTTTTCTTCTCTAAAGTAAAGATTACTACAGATCACACAGTGTTTATAATTCCCCCTCCTTCTCCCTAAAAAGACTTATTGATGATCATGCAGAGAATATAGAAAGATTTTGGAGAGGAAAAGACATCACATTTATTTAATAGGAAACTGATAAGGTATCAGTGCGTGTATAACAAGGGAGACAGTTTGGCCCCTAATTGCAACAAGCAGTCAAGAGGGAGAGAAAGAGAAAGGTTGAAATGTAACACTGTAAAGGTTATCGTCCTGTCAGCCAGCTAGCCAACGGGCTTGGTGTACCTAGGGTGTGTTCAATGTCCATTTTCAAATTTTAAACGCCAGTTGACATGAATCATGACACAAAACGCTGAAACAAAGTGTGTGTTCACTGTCCCTATTCTGGTCGTAAATTTTAACATCTTTCAGATCTCCAATCGGAGGAACATTTAAACGCCGAAAAAGATGCGTTTTGAATCACGATCAGTTTCGATTTTACGACCTTGAGCATCGCCAATGCAACGAAATGCTACACTGAACACGAGTGAATTTTCAAATGTCTTTAAATGTGCTCTCACAGTGGAAGTGTCCGGTGCAAGTGAAGAAAGGCGCAGATGTTTGTTTTTGAGAGCTGGGACTTTAAAGACGATGGACGTATAATCAGCTTTAAATTTTCGACACTGAACAGTGTACTGCTTTTGTGTTCTGTGTTTTGTAATTGCGTTTTGTATCATGATTCATGTTGCCGTTTAAATTTGTAAATGGACAATGAACACACCCTTAGCTGTCTGATTGTAATCACCCATCTTTCTAATGGCTTACATGCTTGCGCTCTCATCACCAAGATGTCACCTTAATTGCATACAAATTAAGATCAAGGTCGATGCCTCCCAATACACAGTTACCTACCAATGCTAAATGGAAACTTTATTGGTCGATTGTCTGATGCAACTTTGAGAAGAATAACAGAGGGGATGAATCACAGAGTGGATGCAGCATATATTCAAATATATTTGTCTTTTTAATGTCGTAATGAAAGCTTAATTGCACATTTTCATTGTATGAAAATGGTCGTATTCTATACTGGTACACTCAATGAATACAGAAAGAAAGTGAATTTGTTATAACGTTTACATCAAATGAAAAAAAAATGGCAAAAAAACAAAAAGACGAAGAAGAAACATTGAACATCAAGGGAAACACTGCACTTACCACACTGACAGGACTTGGTGCACTAGAATCCATACTCAGAATAGAATCCTCTCCATCTAAAGAAACATTAGCACTATCAGTTACCACCTCCGCTTTCACTTTCTTCCCAACTTCCTTCTATGAACAGAGAAAAAATGAATAGAATGAAACAATGATCAACATAAAGGAAGAGGTATTAAAGGAAACCGAACCCCAAGAAAATAATCACTTTTATAGAAAAGAGCATAATGAGAGGAGCAATATTTTAAAAAAGTTTCATCAAAATCGCTTATAAAATAAGAAAGTTATGGAAGTTTGAAAAGTCTCGTTGTAACTTCTATGGGTATCCTCAAATTGGCAACATCGGCTTCAAAATGGCCGATTTTGTGAACAACTCTCCATTCGTCTTATAGACAAATTTTCAGATTTTCCCCATTTTCTTTCAAAATATGTCTTATTTACTTCTGAGCTCAAAATATGTCATGGGAAAATATATTTCACAAAAGATATGTGAAGGTTAGGAGGTAAGATACATTTTGTAAGAAAATCGGTAAAATCTGAAAATTTGTGTACAAGACGAATGGAGAGTTGTAATGGCCAAGAAAAATATACACTGTTTTAACACAAATATTAGAGACAGCTGAAAGGAAGGGGGAGGGGGGTGGGGCAGATGGAGAGATGAATGACGCTGCATATCATCTGTTGTAACTAGGAAGCATTTAATTCTGTATCAAAATATTAGTTCATGCCTAGGTTAGGTACACTTACCACACTCTCTGCCTCCTTGTCTCTCTTACGTTTCCTGTCTTTACTTTGAGGTCTATCCTCTGTGCTCTTCTTCTCAGATTGCTTCATCCGAACTGTATTCAGAAATAAAGACGCACACATATAAATAAATATATGGGACTACAGTATATACTGCCTCTGGTTAACTAGTTCGAAAAGACATTTGGTCATGCGTTTTGAACTCACCACCCAGAAGGGTGGTTTTGCTATGCTTTTCCAAATTTTGTTCTCTTAAACCTATGATATCTCGGCTAAATACAGGGGTCTTGTCATGAAATTGGTTTCATTCTAAAGCTGAATACAAGCTCTATCATACCTGTAAATATGAGCTTATTAGCACTAAAATTACGACACTACATGCGATAGAATACAAATGGTGACTAATTACTTAAATATCCGAAACACCATCTCTCCCATTACTAACTAATCCCATTAATATCAACATTATTTATATCACTCAGAAACTGACTTACATTTCATTTCAATATCCTCATCATCCAGTAAGAGTGAAACAACTTCTTTGGGTTTGAGTTGATCCAACTTGAAATTACCACCAGTTATCACCATTCTCTGGATCTGAAATGAAATAATAAAAATTCTCAAAACATTTACTTGATTGTCCCAAAACTATGTATCTTGACCCATTTTGATGAGTGAATAATTTCTCTAATAGGGTATTAAAGTCCAAGTTATTGTGGCAAACTGTCCCATGTGTTACCGATGAAAAATTTACCATAAATTAATTATGAAATGATTCACCTCAATTATTTTTTTTTTCATGTTTTGGGTCAGAAGCTTTACCCAAAACATGAAAACTAATTGAGATTAATCATTTCATAATCAATTAATGGAGAAGTGCAACATGTATTCATCGGTAAGACACTGGACAAAGTTAAAATAGCTTGGATTTGCCCATTTACAGTCAGATTTACATTATATGCAGATGTTAACTTCGTCAATCAATCAAGGAAATCTGACTTCCTGGATATGATATGATACAGTACTTCACAGCTGAAGAGAAAATGAAATAAACATGTTTTTTAAGATGTTATACTTCAAATGTCAGGAGCTCAACCAAATTCAACCTATACAGAAGTCAAGAAAAACTTAGAAGAGAGAGAGAGAGAGAGGGGGGGGGGGAGAGAGAGAACAAGATAGAATTGGAAAATCCCATGTGTTTTGATTTGATACCAACATCTGAAACACACTGATGTAACTAAACATGTCCTCGGCCTAATCATCACATTATTTTTAGGAAGATGACATTTGCAGGGCTAGCATTCCGAACCCCTACTTAGCAACAAGTTGATGCAAATATTTGATTTACACCTCTAGCTGATTATCCCTTCAGTTTGTGCATTCGCAAATTGGGAGGCTGATGTGAATCAAAATAGGAGACCCACCCACTTAACACTCCCGCCCAGTCCCACATGTGAACCTGTTTTAATCAATTGGATTTCCCCTCGTCCCCATTCATCGCCGACCCCAGACTAGACCCTCCAAATACGTAGAAAAGCATTAAATAGAAGCTCGCCGCCATGATGCTGTCATCAGTAATAGAGGGGGATGCGTCCCCCTCGCACTATTCTGGAACCTATCCATGAGTTTGCAATTTCTTCCAATCATATTTACTTTCTGACTGGCGTGCGTTGAATTTGTAACCTAGTCAACTTGAAAGGGGGACGGCATGTGAGATTAAACCATGATGACTTGTCAATCCTATTTACTAGTAAGTCTCACAGATACGGTCAATACACTTTTCATTGTCTTTCAGTTCTCAAATCAACACATACGTTTGTACTATATAAGGTTACTTATATGGTACAATATAGTTTCAGAGCTCATGAAAGCCAAGAATCAAAATCAAAGAAAGCAAACGGATTCAGCTTGAAAAAACCTCTAAAGTTTGGCTTTTTTAAGTATTCCATCCGAAAACATCCTTGAATGAACTTGAATAACAATGTTTTATCATTGAAGTGAATAAAAATTTAGAAGAATTACTCACAACATAAATGATGAATATGATTCTCTTGAAAAAAAAATTATCTAATTGAATTTAAAAAAAAAAATAAATAACTAAAACACTAAGATACTTAAAATTTATAAATAAATAAATAAATAAAAATTGAAGGCAAAAACTTGACTTTCCTTTAATCCTGACCTGGAATTAACCCTTCACTAATCCCTCTTTGTTTTACACCTCATTTTCTGGTTTCAATTTAGGAGTTTTACAGACTTGATGAAATAAAAACATCACTTTTAATTTCGTGTATGATGACATCATGAGGCTTAATCCCATGATGCACCTGCGGGTAGTCGGGAGGATGACGTTTGTGGTCATTGCTCATTGTTAGGAGGAGAGCATGACAAATAACTATACCCTCAGAGAATGACTTGGTGATCGATGGCGATCCATACCTCCAATGGTCAATTTGGAATCCCCCTCGACTCAATGATTACCGTTATTATTATTTCTATGGTATTTCAAAATATATGAATATTGCGATAAAACAATCTCTATTTTAACCTTAATGTACATGTAGTAGGATCCATTTAACAGATTATGATACTGCATATGAATCACTTTATTGTGGCATATCACTTGCCATGAGACAGAACTGAGACGGATTTGATACTAGTCGAGGAGATGTCTTGGAGACATATCAGAGATATCTCACGAGTAGGTGTGTAGTGTGTGTGTGTTGTGCCGTGACTTGTGGCAAGATAAATGTCTACTCTTAGTCCCTATTTCACCGACTGTTCCGTTATTTTCTCAAATGTCATCGAAAATCATTAACAGAACATGTTTATATTTTGTGCAGGAAGATAATGGAACAATAGGAGGACATATTTAACCGATGCATTCTTAATTATTTTAACTGCATAATTCAAGTTGGGCTTTAAAGATAATCATTCCAGCTCCCAATCCTCCAGGTCATGTTTATCAAGCTCAACATCATCATCACTGATGCGGTCCCGTATCCATCTCGTTTCTTCCCCACCTCTTTAATCTCTCTCACCCGCAGTTCTTCCGAGCGGTCAAACGTGCTACCGCTTCTTGTAATCTCAAACTATTCCTGGTCGCGTCATCGACCTGGCAGGAATCAAATGACCTTTAACCTCGTGTTGCTTCACAAAACAGTTTGACTGTGTTTCGAAAGAGGAGAGGATTATCATACTCACACCAATCTTAGACACAAGTCGATTCTCATCGCCTCAATCCCAAAATCAACATCACTTTCACACCACATTTTTTCCTTGACCCCTTTGGCTCAAAACGTGAATGTTATCTTGTCTTTATTCTAGAATTATTATCTTAAGTAAATAGATAAACTGTAATTGGTAAGGAAGTAGGGAAAGGAGCCTGAGGACATCTCTTGCCTCTTGTTTCGATTTCAATTTTTCCCCATAAAATCATAACATTTCTTAAAAGTGCTTTGCCACTTCCTCACTCATCTGTTATACATAGAGGACCCCATTTAGGTGTTATTATACAGATTACACAGATTGAAACCATATTTGTTTGAAATGACATAAGATCTGACTAAATATTGTAAATACCAATACATAAAATGGAATTTTGTTAGTGAGTTCATCTTTTTTGACAAATTTCTATGAAAAATTAAAACCACTAAATAACAGATGCAAATTTCACTTTTGTTTATAATAAAGAGAAAAACTTTGAAGATATCGCCTCTAAATATTTCAAAGCAGAAAAAAACCTCTAACTACATGTACATGTATGGTACAGCCGGCAAAAAGAGACAAAACCAATTAGCTGAATCATTTGAGTAGGAAAGGAAAGCCTGATAATGTTTGGATCAAGGTTCCTTCTATCAACTACGCCAGCCACAAGCAGGGCTGACCTGTCATTATTGCCATCTACTCTCAAAATCGTCATTAATCACAAGATATTTGGGTCATCTTAGATTCAGCACATAACTGATCAAACTTTTGAACAGGCACGACAACTTTAACCTAATACGGACATAGCACGTTAGCTCCTGATAATAAATAAAAAGAGAGAATTCCTCATTGCCAGTAAGCAGCCCAAGTGCAGTGCTGGGGAGACGCCACGCTTGTCACAAACAGCTAATGCTTTACATTGTATATATCATTCTTCAAATAATTTTGCTTGCACTATTCATTGTGGATATATGTACAATTTTAAGAATAGCTCAATATAATTGTTCATAATTTATAACTTTAAATGATCCAAACAAATCTGTCCAGTAAGGCCTATAAGATTACCATATATATCAGGATTAACATTTCATTGATCATCCATATCTGTACTTTTATCTGGGTGTCGTTCATGGATTTAAGTTGGACAGATTGACATAATACTTCTAAAAACCAAACTAATAAAAGCACTTGACACAAGAATTGCTAGATGGGACTACACAAACACAGAATCGGATATTTCAGTTAAGAAGAGTCTAATGTCATTTAGACCACAAATAAAATATGGAATATTTACAAAAACAGTAACATCAATTCATTTGTTCAGCTCAAACCAGAATTACATCATGTATCTAAATAGTTAAATTAAATATATGATTTTGTATGTGAGAGTAAAGCTGACTTGTATGCCATGACTGAGACTTGGTTGACAGAGAATGACTCTGCTATTATCATAGGATATTGCCCCTACAGGTTATCGTTTTATTCACTGTCCTCGTTCAGCCCGTCGTGGTGGCGGGACTTGCTCTTCTTTTCAAAGACTCAATCGATGCTCGACAGATTATTGCAGGATCGAAAGTGTCTTTTGAATTTGCCACAATATATGATATCATGTAAATTCATTTCAAATGAAGTTGATAAATATCTATAGACCACCATATTCCACTGCTTACCGTGTATCATTATCTACCTTTGTATATCTGAATTTAGTGAATATATACAGGAAGAATTATTATGTAACATTCCTGTAATAGTTACTGGGATTTCAATATTCATGTTGATATTGTCGATAATCCTGACTCAAGATCTTTTAGGGATTTACTTGACTCACTGTCCTGTAATCAACACGTTGATTTTGGTACTCACACTATTGGTCATACGCTTGATTTGTTTATATCTCGTAAGACTGATGACATAAATTGTGACCGAACCATGGCTGGTCCTTGATATCTGATCATTTCCAATTATGTGTCACCTTAATTCTTGTAAGCCACCTTTGAATTCTAAAGAGAATATCTTTCGCAAAACTGCTTGTATAGATGTAAGATTCACTGAAGTGTGATGTTGCTAGTAGTTCATTTGTGCCACAAACACACCAAAGATGATCTCGTGGATTGGTTTCAGTATACAATGATACTCTCAGTTCAATTTTTGACAAGCATGCACCTCTGGTTACCCAAAACTGTAACTTCTCATCCACAGGGTACCGTGGTTCACAAGATGATGTTAAAATAGAAAAACGGAAACGAAGGAAAAGCTGAAAAAGAAATGGTTAAGAACAAAATCCCCTATTGATTACGAACTGTTTAAAGCTGCTCGTAACAAGAACAATTGTTCGTCATGAATAGGGCACGACGTACGTACTATTTCTAAAGTGATAGAAAGAAACAGTTCAGATCAAAAGAAGTCTTTTCAATGTCACCAAGTCTTTGTTGAAATGTCTAATCTCAATCCTGAGATACCTCCTCATGTTGATAAATCACAATTTGTACATGAATTAGGTAGCTTTTTCTGTGATAAGATCGTGAAAATTCATGATAGTATCAAGACAGCTTTGGATGGCAGTATTCCTGACAACATGCCTTTGCAGGGTATAGATTTTAGTATTCCACTTCCCCAGTGGTTTACTTTCATTCAAGATACTATCTGTAAATGATGTCGATAAAATTGATTGAAAGGTTTAAGTAAGAAAACATGTTCTCTTGATCCAGTGCCGACTAAGATTTTACTCCATTGTACTGAATCACTTACTACCCGTTCTTACTCAAATCATTAAAGCTTGTCTCTCTCGCAAGGCATTTTCCGGTCAGACTGGGAAAATAGCCTTGGTTTTAAAAACCCACTTTGAAGAAACATTTGTATGGAGGGATCTTTAACAAAAATCCTTAGACCAGCAGTTAATTTACCTATGTATCAAAAGTTAAGTTTGAGGGAAGCTGCTGTTTAACAGCAAATCCAAAACAAACATCTCAATGATAATTCATATTGCCAATATGCAGGTTTCAGCATACAGGAAAAATTCATTAGTACAGAGGAGACGGCTTGAATCATTGAATAAAAAAATGACGCTGCTATTGGCGCATGGAACCAAACAAAAAAAAGTAAACATTGCTCGGTACTGTTTAGATTTAAGTGCCGCTTTTGACACTATCGATCCAACACGAAAATTGTTAGTAGAGATTCTGCACTCTTCTTTATGGCTTGGGGGTGACAAATAAACCATGTTTCGTGTCATGGGAATTGGTCTATCTGAAAACAGGACAGGCAAAAAAGTTTTCAACTTGTGATGGACACAATCAAATAAATTTTTTCATGTTCCAAAAAATGGGGGATCCCGCAAGGGTCACGGGACTTTGGTCCGCTCCTCTTCACTATGTATACGAGCAATTCTGATTAAACCTGTGTGATAGGGGACAATATCAAATGTACGTTGTCATGCTATGCTCTGAATTGATACGCAGCGTACATTTATGTTTTAGCCCCTGATAAGGATTCAAAACAGGAAGTAATGTTTCAATTTTGGAAAGACTGTTTAGACTCTATTCGTTTTTTTGGATGCTCAATTCATAAGCTTAGCTTTAATGATAAAAAAAAACTGAACCTTCCCATGTGTGGAAAACGTCTCGGCCAAATTGCGAAAACTAAGTTATTGGATTCATATAAAGAAAAGGAGAAGCTGGAAGTTAAAAACCAGTTTAGTACAGTGAAGAAATCTTGGAGTATGGCTAGATTTCCTCGGTGGAATTATAAAAAAGACAATATCTCAAGCAAGGTGTAAATTTCTGCGCTTTACATGCTGTACCTAAGCTCCGGCCACATACGTAAATAATTTAGATAAGGGAAAAACAACAGAGAGCCTTGTTTTCAGCCTTTAATTAGTTAGTTTAAAAACTTGATTATGTTAATGGGTTATTGTTTTTACACATTTGTTCCCAAGATTTTGAAACTGCAGCGTGTTTTCAAAATTTCCCGGCTAGTACTTGTTGGAACCAAACTAACGTCAAAATTTTTTCGACATAATTCCCCACTTCCCTATTATGAAAAAGAATTTACAATTGATAATACCTGTTAACTACAGAATCACATTTCAAAATCTCTTACTTGTGTATAAGCCTTGAATGGCCAGGCACCTAGTTATCTTTCAGAATTGCTTTCGTTAAGAGTACAATACAACCTCTACATAACCTGCGGGAGGTTCTAAGGTATATGATTCCTTTTGAAAATACCCGACTCGAAAACAAGGCAACTCCTTGGAGACTGTGCATTCAGCTCGCAGCTCCTAAACTGTGGAATCAACTTCCAATTACAATTAGAATGGCCCAATCTGTTCCTGTCTTTAAAATCATTATTAAAGACAGCATCTGGTGCAGGCGAAGCACTTTAAGTAAGATTACGATTTATTTTTGCTCATGTATCATAAGCAATAGGAGTGTGAAAGCGCAGTAGAGTATATTAATATAGTGACTGCGCTATATAAATTAATCTTATCTATCATAAAAATGATCCAGTTGTAATAAAATCTGGCCAGTCCTATGTATTATCTTTTAAATTTCTCTTTGGTTGATTAAGCCATAGTGAAATACAGATAAAGCTGCACCTAATTCATTCTTTAGAACTTTTGCGGAGCACACAGAAAAAATACCTGCTTTACAAAACAGAACATTCAAAGCTTCAAAAAATGGGGAAAGGGGGCACTGTAAACCTGGAGAAAAGAGGGTAATTTGTTACCTTTACCTTCTTAAATCGAGGTATAATTCAATTAGAGAAGGTCTGTAACATGTCAGTGAAAGTTTCCATCTTGATAACACAGTGGTATCGCACTATGGAGTCCAAGCTGAGCTAATTGCTAGCACAACACTCTCAAACTACCAATTGGATTTTGGTTTCAATTTCGTGTCAGCTTTCATGCTGCGCTGTTTTCTGCCCCACAGGGTAGGGAGTCCCTGTAAGCTGCTCTCATGTGTGTGTGTAAACTGGGACAAGTCAAAGGGAATCCTCTGCACAAGAGTGTGGGTATTTTATAGAAGCCGTTTAAAATATGAATTAAGAATTGATTTTATCAATTTGTCTTGTTTTTAAATTTTCCTTTCCTTCTGATGAGTAATGGCGATTCCCTTAACAATTATTCTTGTTGAATTCTGAAGTTAAAATAACTTTAAACTTGCTGAAGAATTGACAAACAGCTCTGTTTAGAACAAAAAATATCAAATCTCTCCATCTCAACTATCAAAGCAATTGCAGTACAAAAATAGACCAATGATCTACAGTTGTGCAATACAGACAGAAGTATGGCTGTAGAGTACAACCACAAACAAAATTTAAAAAATAATAATAATAAAGTATGTCCACTTACTAGTATTAAAACCATTACTGGAAAAAAAAGAATGAGAAAAGATTCAAAGATTCAAACCCAAGACTTCCTGATTGCTAAATGGGTGCTCTACACACTGAGCTTTGGCAAAAACCTATGTCGGTGTCCATTCCAGAGAACCCTTCAGCTTTCAATGCTTGAGTGATCAGATATACAACCTGGCATAATTTTTTTTTCATATTAAATATATTTCTAGTCAGTTTCATTCACATACATGTATCTGCATTTGTTCAAACATTGAGGAGCTGGTTACAAGGTAAGTTTTGACTAGCCAAAATGCTTTCAATCAAATGATTAGGCCACACACTGAAAGTGTACCTTTAACATCAGGGGTCCCACACTGTGGTTCACAACTAATTAAATCACCTCTCCACATGTATGCAACTTCTATTCATATTTCAATGGCCAAGTGGGCAAATGATAAAAGAGGATTTGTATTGAAGAATATTAAAAATAGTTAAAAATCATTACTTTGTTTCGATAAATCATTGTTTTCATAATTTCACTTCAAGATCTTTTGCAATCTAAGTTAGTATAGAAAAAATATAACAACCATTAATACACCATTTGCCTAGTGTCTTTGAAGGACAGTGTTTTAAATATGTACATAATATGTCGTAACAAAACTGAAACACAACTATGATTTCCAGATTTAGACAATTTCTAATACTTTTTTTGTTGTTGTTGACAGTTTTACTTGGGCAAAGCTAATTACTCGTTAGTTTAAGGCAATATTTTTGCATGTATACATGTATTTCTGCAATTTTTTACTGGTTGGGGAAATTCACGATTTTTGTGATGTATTAATTAAGAAGCCTTAGAATTACATTAAAGTGGAAATTTTCGTAAAGAGGAACTTGTCCTTTTTTTTTTAGCACTAGTGGTTTTATTTTCACAAATTTCGCGAGTATTTATTAAGAAGCCTTAGAATTACATTAAAGTGGAAATTTTCTTGAAGACAGACTCACAAAATTGTCTTTTTTTAAAAAGCACTAGTGGTCTTATTTTCACAAATTTTGCGAGTCCATCTTCCCGAAAATTGTGATAATAAAACCACTAAAAAAATAAACACTTATCCAGTAACTTATTACCAAGCTACACATACATTTAGGTCCTATTACTATCCTATACCTAACATGTCAAGATGCAAGTAAAGTCTGCAAACATGAGCACTACTACTAGTGACAGGCTTTACGACACTTAACAGAGGGGACATCTGCCTGCAATTACAGCTATCATACAGAAAAGATAATTAAGAGTTATATTCACCCCCGAGTTCGTCAATACTAATCCCATTTAGTAAATGAGATGGATTTAAGCAGCTAATGCTTACATTATCAGACGGACACAGAGAAAATTGCATTACTTAACAGGCTAGAGTGTTAGACCTGTATACATACATAACTTACATCGATGCAACACTATCATGTTCAGGTTTTGTGATTCAATATAGGGATGTCTGACCAAGAGTAGCTTTTTTCTTTAGTTATCTTTAAAACTTGATTTGAAAAGTAATTCAAATTGTTCAGGAGCATCATGGAAAAAAAAACAAAGAAAGTTTTTAGATATCTGCAACAGCACTTGACTACTAATAAATTATCATGGTCAAGATAATAAAAAAATTCTAAAGAGAACACAAAAAAAATTTAATTTGAAAATTCCCTTAAATTTTTTTTCAGGATTGTTTTTTGATGCAACGAAATGAAATGCAACAAAAGATTCCACGTTTTGCAAGACCTCAAAAATCCCTTGCTGGGTAAGACAACAATGTCCTCAAGCACCGGAATGGAGAAAGAGGACTTGAGAGAGTTAGGGCACATTCATGGTCGATTTTGAAATTCAAGCAGAAATAGAATTATGATACAAAACACAATTACAGAACACAACCACGATCAGCAGTGCACCGTTCGCAGTTGAAAAATTAACGCTGATTATGTGTGGATTGTCTACAAATTTCTCGCACTCAGCACTCCTTACTGCACTCATACTGCTTAAGGTCATTATGGTTGAAAAATTGAAACTGATCTCCTTTCAAAACGCAACTTTTTAAGTGTTTGAATTTTCCTCAGAATGGGAATCTGTAAAATGTTTATATTTTACGACCGGAAATTAGAATTATGAATGCAACCTTTGTTCCTCTATATGTCTGAGTTTTGAAATTGTGTTTTGGATGATGATTCAAGTTCATGTGTAAATCGACCATGAATGCACCCTTAGCCGGAGCACATCAAACAACAGACATCTAGAATCTGGAGATGGTATAATTGACCCTCCCAGTGGGACTACACATGTCTCCATGACTTTCACTTTTCAGTGGTCAGCCCATCTTACAATTCTTTCCCTTCTTTCCTAGATGCTTTCAATTGAAATGTGCTAACAGCAATGTTATGATAGCGGAATGGAATATGACTGGCTGATTGGTAGATTTGAGATGAGATAATGGAGGGCTGGGATGAAGAAGAAGTTTTGGGAGGATTTGATAGGAATCTCTCTTGTGATGACTGATACAGTCTCTAATGCCTCGATGAAACAAGAAAAGGCACAATAAAAACAAAATAATGTAATATTGAGTGTTCAAATAATTTCCTTGAAAGTGATAATCCTATCAGAAAAAGATGTTTCAGCAAGATTTCTTGCTTAAAAAAAAAATTGATCATGTAAATAGATTTTGTTATTCAAAATACATAGATATATTCTAAAAAATTTTATCAGGACAACTACCAACTGGACAATTACCCTCAGGACAACTATCCCCAGTGTAGGGTTAGGGGTAGATTTTTGGCTTTGGGCATTGTCCGGGAGGGGGAAGGTAATTATTTTGGGGGTAGTTGTCCAAGAACCTCTGAAATTTGATGATAATTTCAAAGACTTGAAGTCACTTCTAAGTACCAAGCTATCTAGCTACAAAATTATTCAAACAATTCAGTCAACAAATCAATATCATCTGCGTCTAACAGTTATTGCTGATATTTCATTCCATCTTTATCTTGTTCTCTGCTTTATCTTGCTCAATCAACCATCATTACATCTCTTCAATCTTCATACTCTCTTCTTCTTCTTTATGTGGATGTAGACCATTAACCCTGAATGTTATTAAGAGTGTTTTCAAACTCCCATGTCTCTCTCTACATCACTTGGTAATGATCAACTGATCTCAAGTTTACCATAGCTTCGCAATGCTCCAGTTGGTTATTCCACACTTGGGGGTGATTTAAAAAATCACCCTGTTGCAACTCAACCCTTTCATTTCAATTCTTGCTAAAGGATAAGTCACATATTGCTGAGGGCCCCATTAAGCATGTGAAACCCCCAGCAATTTTGCACATTTTCATGAAGTGCAATTCTAATGAAAATGGCCACAACAGCCATTTTTTTACACACTGTTTGGGCCTTGCAGTGATTTGTGATTCAGGCTCCAGATGAATTTTCAAACATTAATCTTTGTAGTTCTTTGCATGGCCTTGTCCAGAGATCCATTTACCTGGAGAATCTTCTTTGGAGAGACGAAAAGAAAGAAAAAATCTCCAGAAGAAAAGAAAGAAAAAATCTCTAGAAGAAATCTAGACACAAATTCAGTAACTTTGTATAAAAGAGACAAGATTACCCCCCCCCCCCATATCCTTGATGTATAAAAAAAAAATTGTCTGATAACTTTTCAGTAAATGTCTTTTGTAAATAACTTGCAAGTACACAATTCTATTAAAGCGGTTGTGAGGTTTTTCCTCCTAGCTCAATTCTAAGCTGCTATGAGAGGTTAAAAGAAATTTCTGACAATTTACTGTAACTCATAAGGTGTTATTATTTTTCAAAATCAGAAACACAATGTTTTTTCCAGCTCCCATGCCTCCCCTTTCAAATGCACATAATAATTCTGCATGCAAACCTATTTCAATTAAATTGATACCGATTTCTTTCTTTTTAAGAGAAAAAACAATGAGGTGCAATAATAATCCTAGCTTCTAGCTGTCCAGTATTTCTCCTGAATGTTGTAACATATACCTGGGAGGGGCTGCCATGACCCCCATCTGTGAGAAAGGCATCTTAGCACTTCACCAAACCAAACAACATCCCAAAGAACCCTCTTCAAATAACTGGGGGAATTTATGGCCCTCGCCAAACAAAACAGGCAAAGTCATCCTGCCAGTCCCGATGAAATATATGGACTTCAGATGCGTCATTAATGAAGCTCCAAATTACGGGCCAGATTCTCTCTCGCTAACGTATTTAATGAGCCGTTTCATCCAGGCAAGGAGCTTCACACACATCCAGGCCAGTCTCCAATCCAGGTATAGGACAAAGATGGGACCAATGGTGCAATGATGGGTATTATGTCACTTAACTTGCGTTTAGAGTGAAAATATTGTTCATCCATTCTATAACATGCATGATAGCAGGACTCGTTTAAAAATGTAATGAAATAGTTTCAGAGGGCTGGAGTAGATTTTCAACACCAAAAATATGACCAAGTTCTGAAAAGTTCCAAACAGATCTCCCTGGAAAAAGGGAACATAATAATTAATAATAATTAAAAAGCCTCTGAAACCCCCCCCCCCATATGTAAATGCTTATGTGAACCCGATGGTAATTCATATATCACATAAAGCTGAGATTTATGTGGGAAGGGGCGATCAACCATCTTTTTCACCTACGTTGTACATGTAGAGATCTAGATAGACTGAATATCATAATCGTGAGAAAACCGTCATGCACACCTATATAATTGAACATTTGAAAACTAGAAGGACATTGGCTGAAGTACTTTACACAGACCTAATGCCTTTTTGCATGTCAGGAGATACGTGATGTATCTAGCATGCCTTTGCATGGTGAACAAACATCTACATGTAGTTTTCTACAAAATATGGTTCAAAGAAAGGTGAAGTCTCGTAATATTTCAGAAAAATCAATATTTCATGTAATTGAAAATAAATATTTGATGACATCTGTGGCGCAAGTAAACTACTCCCTACTTGTTTCTTTAATGCCTTTGACATGGTAAAGAATTATTGGTTTAACATTAGATTCAATTAGCATTATTTGCATTTGGTTAATTGACAGCATGTCAATAACATGAGGCTCAGTGTGATTTTGAAACTGAAGAACCTTACTATTTTGTATTCTGACAAGCTCTGTGTGATTACCATTACATGAATTTTTGAAGCATGTATCTAGATTGAGAAATGTTTTTACCAACTATTTAAGGATTTTTTTTTTGATTCTCTTTATTAAAAATAAATCAATTTTTAAATATCCTAGAATATTTTCTTTCTCATTAATATAGAAGTAACCATAATTTTTTTGTATGTACTGCATTACATTTTTTTTAATGTAGCCTTTATGGCATCAAATCGATGCCCTCTTTCTAATTTGGTAAAAGTGAGATGTTTACAAATAAAAAGTTCACTTTAATCCCTATGTCAATTCTAGTAACAGTATGAGGGTGCACAATTTTACTACATCTCAACAGAATAGAATTGGCTAAATTACATCAAGAGCTGGCAGCATTTTAAAAAGAACATGGTTAGCCCTAGACCAGATTCTGGTCGTTTGAGACTTTCACCTTACGTGTGTTGTCTGTCCTTTCCAAAAAAAAAATTCCTCCCAAATTCACCCTTCCCTCCGGGGGAGGTGTCTTAGCGCGTGGTCATACGTTTGTACAAAGGCGCGCGCTGGCCGCCGCATTATACTGCTGAAATTTTAACACAGCACAGCCAAGGCAGTTGACTAGGTTAGCCCACAAAATATAAACTTTTAACAATCTGAAACAATCCAAAAGTAGTATGAAATAATTAGGCCTATAAATTAAGCAGCTAACAAACAAAATTTGGAAAAGAAGAAACAAGAAAAAAGAAAAGAACTAGATGAATCCTCGACCGCGCACGGTCGAAATATATGCCTCCGCCATTGCCAGATCAGAAATATATGACACATTCACAAAATCACAAAACCACAAAATCTAATCAGATAATTGTCACCCTAGTACGCACACATGTACCAAGTATGAAGATGATCTGTCAAATGGTTGTTGAGTTATCAAAAGAACAAGCTTTTTAAAACCTATTTGACTCTGACCTTTGACCTTGTGAACCCAAAATCTTCTTTGATCATTGCCACCCCAGTATGCACACAGGTACTAAATAATAAAATGATTAGTAAAACGGTTGAGTTATTGTGAGAATTAGCTATTTTCACCTATTTATTGACCTCTGTGACCTTTAACCTTGTGACCCCAAAATCTAATCAGATCATTGTCACCTCAGTATGCACACATGAACCAAGAATGAGGATAATCCGTTAAACGGTTCTTGAGTTATAATGAGAACAAGCTATTTTCACCTATTTATTGACCTCTGTGACCTTTGACTTTTGACCTTGTGACCCCAAAATCTAATCAGATCATTGTCACCTCAGTATGCACACATGTACCAAGAATGAAGATGATAAGTGAAACAATTCCTGAGTTATTGGCGGATCAGAAATATATGACACATTCATCTATTCACTTTCATTTATACACAGACACCTTTGACCTTGACCTTTGACCTTGTAACCACAAAATCTTAATCAGATAATTGTCACCCTAGTACGCACACATGTACCAAGTATGAAGATGATCTGTCAAATGGTTGTTGAGTTATCAAAAGAACAAGCTTTTTAAAAACCTATTTGACCTTGTGAACCCAAAATCTTCTTTGATCATTGCCACCCCAGTATGCACACAGGTACTAAATAATAAAATGATTAGTAAAACGGTTGAGTATTGTGAGATTAGCTATTTTCACCTATTTATTGACCTCTGTGACCTTTGACCTTTACCTTGTGACCCCAAAATCTAAATCAGATCATTGTCACCTCAGTATGCACACATGAACCAAGAATGAGGATAATCCGTCAAACGGTTCTTGAGTTATAATGAGAACAAGCTATTTTCACCTATTTATTGACCTCTGTGACCTTTGACTTTTGACCTTGTGACCCCAAAATCTAATCAGATCATTGTCACCTCAGTATGCACACATGTACCAAGAATGAAGATGATAAGTGAAACAATTCCTGAGTTATTGTGAGAACGAGCTATTCACCCATTTATTGACCTCTGTGACCTTGACCTGTGACCCCAAAATCTAATCAGATCATTGTCACCTCAGTATGCACACACGTACCAAGAATGAAATCATCCGTCAAACGGTTTCTTAAGTTATCGTGAGAAGAAAGTGGGCGACGTACGGACGTACGGACGTACGTACGGACGGACAACCCGAAAACATAATGCCTCCGGCGAGACTTCGTCGCGGAGGCATAAAAATGTCTTGTGTTTCTACATTTATAATTATGTAGTTTCTAAAAAAATCAACCCCTCAAATTCTTAATACATATGGTGTTTTAGTTTAATTAGAAGTGGTTAAAAAAAAAACATGTAATTTGTTGATGGACATAATGTCAATTTCCCCACGTGGTATTCTATCAAGATGACATGAAAACATATGCAAAAAATATTAAATTAAAAAGCCAACAAAAAAATACTAGGCCTACATTCTGTAGGCTTATACAGTGACAAAATAAAAGAGGACAGATTGTGATCACCATACAAAACAAGATATTTATGGTTAACAAAAGAGAAGGTGCATTGAGGGCCAGAAGGGGGTTATGAACAAAGCCTTTTTTTTTTAGACACAATAGATTGTTGTGAATGAATGGGGCTAGGCTTGAGACAAGGCAGATGGTCATTCCATCTGGACTACTTATGCTTGTTTTCAAAACATGACAAAAATGATGAGTCTCATTCATACAAGAAGCAGGCCCATTCAACGTTATTTAGAACATAATATGTAACTATCTGCCATTTTTATATACATATTTACTTATAAGAAAAATACAGGCCTAAATGCACACACATATTTCTTATAAGAAAAATATCTAGGCCTAAATGCACACTGAGATAGCTTGCTACAAATATAGCTTTTGCGAGTCCAATGAAATTCAAGATTTCCATTTCTTTAAACATCCCTCCCCCCCCCCCCCCCCCCCCAAGAAAAGAAGAAGAAGAAGAAAAAAAACTAATTTGAATCTGTCCAGTGTTCATACAAAGTTTCATTGAGTGAGGCATTATTTGTTATCAAGTTCTGTTGATGCATTAAATCTAAATGGGCTGCATTGCTGCGCATGACACTTTCATATAACTTTCTTCCTTTTTTCAATGTGCTGGCCATGTACATATGTGATGGGTGTATTATGTATTGTACAGACTTGATATGATGTAGTCATGTATCACTAGTTCTGACCTTACTCAGTTATGTAGTCATGCCCATAGGACGAACTTCACCAGCCCGAGTTTTCAAATTAGCGTGCTATTTCTGATCCGGCAAATTAGCCCAGCGAGAACAAGCTAGAGACTACTTGTCACATGGAACAGATTTATCAGGATTTTTCACGGGCTTAATCTTGAGTTTCAAGTCCTAGCCAACTCAGGCTTTTCTGGGAAATAGTGCACTTATTCGCTAGGCCTAACTAGCACGCAATTTTGCAGGTAAGGGCACATTCTGGTTTTGGCTTGGGGTAATTCATTCGAGACGTCCGACCAAAATGCAAAATCGCACGCTGCTAAAACCAGAAGGTCCAAAGTGCATAAAGTGCACTTGCTCCGTAGCCAAGGCTTATTCCGAGCTTGCATGCAAAATTTTTCTGTGTGGGCTGCTACGGATAGGGTTTCTTGAAACTCAGGCTTTTTCTCGAGAATAGCTGATTAAGTCCCCATTCCATAAAGAGTTACTTTATAGTAACTTTGCCATCAATGTTGACTACCATGGTAATGTTGATAAACAGCCAATCAAAACACAGTGTTCCATGAAAGTTACCACTAAATAGCCAATCAAAATGCAGTGTTTCATGAAAGTTACCACTGATGGCAAAGTTATGACAATAGTAACTCTTAATGCAATGGGGCCCAGGCTCGAATCTCTAGATTGAACAAAACTTGGGCTGATGAGGAAGCAGCTCTAGTGTTACTATACTGTCCTGTGACCTTGGTGTAATATTAATAGGGCTTAATGATAGGGACAATACATACATGGGATGGTGTGATTGATGAGAGTCAGCCTGGTCTTGGGTTACTCATCAAATCATTCCTAGACACAATGGCTCACATAACATCCAGTCTGCCCTTCCCACTAAACCACCAACACAGTATCAACATTAAAGGTTTACTAAATTAGAAAAATAATTGTCAATTTTTCGTTAGGAGGAATCATTAGAAGTCACAATTTACCACCCATTTTTTCCAAAATATTTTTGGTAATCAAGGATAATCGTTTGAAAAGCCCATAATTGCCCATTCCCGCTGCTATAAGCCCCGCCCCTAAAAAGCTTCATCGAAGCGATATCGTAGTCACGTGACTGTGACGTATTGTGAGTAAGCCAGTCGCACGGACAGTATACAGTGCATGCATGTGTAGAGGCATTGAGCACCCGAGCTGGCGGGGCTGCTATCCCCCATGCTCCCGTTGCACGACGACTATACTGTTCTTTCACACATTACATTGGTCACTAGAATCTTGATTTTGGACACGATTTCATCAATAAATGTCTAATTTGTGTGTAGATAAGGGTTGTAGTAAGACCACTATGGATGCCAGGGCCTAGCTTTTATACATACATCGTTTTCCAAAAGAGATTGAAAGCTTTTGGAGTTTGGAAAAGTAAGTCAAGCCTACTTTACTTGAGCAGACTGGCTTACAAATACTTGCATTGAGTTTGCCGGAGTTGACTTTAAAATATTCCCAATTCGATATGAAGGAAATGAGAATACTGCTTACGTTGGTTTAGACCTACTGACAATTAATAATATCTCTTCTACTTACAGAAGTCAATTTTGATGATAAAACAGTCACTGTGGTATAATTGCATCGAGCGAAGGCAGGACAGTTATGCAATATCCCACAGGTGAATATTCCGTGCAATGTATACACGAGACGAGATCAGACTCTGTACATGTACTACAGTCTGTGCTGTGTATTCGCATGCGGCAGAAATGTGCTGATGGGGGCAGATATTGTCCCAGGCTTACATCGTGTGCGTATATACTAAATACACATACGACCTCATAGCTGCCCGTATCAGCTCATAGCTGCCCGTATACACCATAGAGTTACATACCCCTTGTGGTCTACACACACATAAACTCCTAGTCCATATAACAGTCGTTATGTTCATTTGAGGTACAACAATAGTGCACTAAACTTACAGGGACACCCAAAACGACTGTTAATGCGTTTACGATAATGCAAAGCACAGAAAGACAGACGAGGATGTTTGGTAGAAGAATGATAAAATTACGCAAGATTTGAATATTTTGGCGCAAAATTGTTCACTGATGATGTGTGACAGATAGTTCTTAAGACTTTCGTATACTAAATCTACATTCATTCTTCTTCAATTGTCGTTAGTTTTCTCTGGCAAAAAGGAGTCCAATATTGCATTTTGTGTACATACACGCATTATGCCAGTCTCCGTGTGTTTTAGGGTCTAACTTTTAATACGTCATTCCGCTAAGGAACCAATCAGCTCACAGGGTTTCAGGAATGTCACCAAAGCCTATAGTTTTTCACATTTTCGTCAAATTGAGACTTTCTTATGAAAAACAATTTTCACTTTCGTTTTTAGAAGGTAATTATCCGCTGAATAAGCCCAATTTGTTTTTTTAATTTAGTAAACCTTTAATCTATGTGAACTCTATTCCAAGGAGAATTCTTCGTTTTAAAGAAAAAGTACTTGTTGTAAAGATTCTCTCCCCATTCGCCTGGCTGCTGTGCTATGACATAATTACCTCGTTTACACTGTGACTCGGGTCGCGGGTTCGACACGACAATCGTGCTCCGCCAAAATCGTAGGTTTTGACACGGCAATTTTTATGTGTGTAAACAGAAAGCCGTGTCGAAGTCGATGACCTTGAGGTCAGATATGGAATTTGGCTATACATCGCAACACACTTTAATAACGTCCCTTACTTCCGGTGATGATCTGGGAGCCGTGTTGAACTCGCCTTTTTTGTTGTGTATAAACACAATCACAGGATCACTCTTTGCAGTGTCGAACCTTTCCCGTGGATTCGACACGAGAGCCGAGTCACAATGTAAACGTGGTAATAATCTAATGTTTTAAAGCTAGCTTTAGTTCCAGCAGTCCTTTAATAATTAGGGTGTTCTGTGTTCTCATTACGTCAATGGTAAAATCAAACAAAAAAGGTTACAGGGCCTAATTCTTGGACAGAACCGTTCAGAAAGGCAGAATTTTTTTATTTACATTTACAAAAGCTTTTTCATTATTATTCTATTTCTAACAATTGCCAAATCACTCTTGGAGGCAAAATACCTTTTACATTTCTATAGATACAGTTTTATAACAATAATGGACAGTCATTACAATATCATAAATTTGTCCTAACATTAATCTCATAAAGAAAAGGGACACACACATGTGTATGATACATAGGCAACACCCATGAAAAATGCTTACTTTAGAGATATGATGCAGTATTTGGTACCCTGGGGTATCAACTAAAAATCTGCAATTTTTTAAAATTATTTATTTTATTTTTAGCGCTGTAACCTGGGTTTCCAAACTGTCCAAAATAATATTAATTCTTGAGTAGTTACTATAATAAGTTAAGTTTGTTACTTTTATTGTCATTATATTATATTAAAGAAGGAAACTAGGCGTTTTGATCATTTTTGCACCGATCATACGATCGCCAAAATGATACTCACCCGGTAAAACTGTATAACTGTACGCTAATGGACATGAGAGGGCGCTGCACAACGCTGTGCCCCGGGTTACGACGGTACCCCTGTGTACGGCGTGGTGCATCATATATCACAGGGGATAAATAAATGTACATACGCATGTATCTGAATATGTACAGGTATCAATGGCTCAGAGGAAAGCATGTCATGCTATAGATTAATGAAGACTTCCCTCATAGTACACTCTAGGGTCCTCTAGTAGACTAATTTTGATATACAGGGCGTCCCGAAAAGAACTATACACTTTTGAAATGGCTGCCAAATGAAAAATATTTGATTTTAGGTAACAAAATTTACATGTATGGAAAGCTCATTATCCCAACTTTCATATCACACCAAAAAATCCGAAAATAAGTCATGCATGAATGAGCAGCGTTCACTGTTGTAAAGGGTATGGAAATTAGGGTGCGCAGGAATTGCCCTACCAATTTGTATCAGGAAAGTCATTTGGAGCTTATGGAATTGAGGATGATTAATATGCAGAATTACTGATCAATTATGATGAGTTGGGGTTTGCTAAGAGAAATTTGTAGAATTGGGGATTATGATTTCATGCATGAGTGAACAGGAATATGTATTTCCTATTATAGCATTGTAGCCTTCCAAGTTGTCTTCAGTGGTGTGTTAGTGGTAGTCAGGATGGGGTGCAGAACAAGTGAGATGCAGGGTAAAATTTTTGATCCCTTTTGATGATCGTTTTCATGATCTTTTGGATTGTCTGAATGTCCAACATCAGTGGCATTTTTTTTTCTTCAACAAACAGATTGTGCATCGAAAGAGGAGGAGGACACGTTGAGCATTGAACGTACAATGTACAGACTTTTATTTTAATTTTGCATTATCAGATTTTTTTCCCCCTCCTTTTTGTTTTGTTACAGGATAGGATGAAACAAGTGTAAAATCGAAAAGAACAAAATTCAACTGAAAATAAAGACCGACATGTTAATTTCACAAATTTGTGTTACACTGTACCATATTCCTTTTACAAAAGTCCAAATTTCCTTAAAATGACTGGAATAGTTGGTGGTTGATCAAATTGAGTTGATTGATTTATTGGACATGGTGATTGAAATAACTATGAAGATGATGTTATATGCTTGATTGATTAGTTGAAACATTTGGAGACTGGTACACTGTTGATTAAATGATTGCTAGCTGGGTGTTCATTGTCTAATTTATGTGACTGATTGATTGATAGATTGTCATCAACCATCCCAATTTGGGTAAATGTGAGTAGACCGGGATGCAGGAAGGTTGTCAGAATATTTGGAGTAGAAACCAATGAATATGAATGTTCAAAAACACACCCATGCAAAAAGAGAGAGAAAGATAGAGAGAGAGAGGGACGGACAGGGAGAGAAAGAAAGAAGAGAGAGGAGAGAGGAAGGAGAGAAAAAGAAGAGAGAGAGAGAGAGAGATTAAATACACACTGAAGGACCTCACTAAAATATACTTGGAAGTTACAATGCAACAATAGGAAATACATATTCCTGTTCCGTCATGCATGAAATTGTATTCCCCAATTTCCACAAATTTCCTTAGCAACCCCAACTCATCATAATTGATCAGTAATTCTGCATAATCATCCCTCAATTCCATAAGCTTCAAATGACTTTCTTCATACAAACTGGTAGGGCAATTCCTGCGCACCTAATTTCCATACCCTTTACAAAAGTGAACGCTGCTCATTCATGCATGACTTATTTCAGACTTTTTGTGTCATATGAAAGTTGGGATAATGAGCTTTCCAGTATATATAAATTTCATTACCTAAAATGAAATATTTTTCATTTGGCAGCCATTTCAAAAGTGTATAGTTCTTTTCGGGACGCCCTGTACAGGTGTCATCCATATGCGCACAGGAAATACATACTACTCTAAAATAGTCGTCCTGGGTCAATTGCTACTCTAAATTAAAAACTGAATGACAATGACCCTAATTAACACCCTCATACTATGTACATCCAGACCTTGAGTTTTATCGTCTCTAATTAGACCTCAACAACTCGCTTTTTCCTCACAGAGGCAATGAACCCGAATTAGACGCTAGCGCATCTCCCTGGATGGCTAACTAATATGACAATCAACCTACCATTGTGCACTTAATCGGATGTAATGACATTATCCTTGATGGATGCTGTATCAGTAATATGTTTTTGCGTCACTGAATTGCGGGATTGAAAATACACAAAGATGGCTGCTTAGATAAACGTAATGCTTTTCTTTTTCAGTTTAATATTACATTTATTCCTGGTAGACACCGAGTGGGAGTCTAAAGAATATTTTGCTTTAAGGGGAATTTTTAACGTTGTGGAGGCTTGCAAAAATCTGAGCTGTGGTGCCATACATGCTGCGAGTGCATGTAATAATGTGTCAATAGGAAACCCTGAACATTTTTTCCGAAGCTTCATTACATGCTTCGTAACAAGTATAAAGAAAACAAAAAAGTGATTATTTTCACTCCATAGAATACAGTGTTCACTTCAGTATACCCAGTTACGCTTATGGCTATGGTAATATTTAGCCATCAATATCTCAGCAAACAAACAAACGAGTTCATAGCTTCAAATTTTTAGACTATACCTGCTCAACCTTAAAGGCCACCGCACACCTTACGACTGGTCTACGATCCGATTTTGGAACAAATCGCATTTTGCTTATTTTCCAAAAATATGAATGAATAGAATCTTATTACTAGAGGTTCAAATTAACTGTAAGAATACTGATATCGAATTTCAGAAAAATTGCAAAACTCTATTTAGAAGTAAAGGGCAAATTAGTATGAAATCATAGCCAATCGTGCGATTGCTATGACGTCATTACGATTAGATACTGAATTCGCTTTTATTTCAAGAATGAGGTTACATAGTCACTGTTTTGCACATATAAGTATTCCTCCGATGATTTAGAACTCTGCACAGTATGATGTTCTATGTCTAAATATCCACATTAATGTTATGACGTTTTATTACACAATCAGGTCGCAGACCACTCGTAAGGTGTGCGGTAGCCTAAAGTTTTGAAAATTATCAAGTATTGTTAATTAGCTGGTCGAGTGATTATTTTTAGATCCTGAACAAAGTTGAACAATCTCTTTAATGTTCTCAGGGCAGAAATATTTATCAAATTTAATGTACACTACAAACATGAGAGCACAATGTACATGGAATCTGTTCCACATAACTTTTAACATTTTGTTTGTTGTTTGTATGAAAACGACCTCAGGGATCTGTCTAATGGATTAAATTAGTGTATAACTAAATATCATTCCGAAGCAGAACTTAATTCATGATACAAACAATGACTAGACACCACACTGACCATAGCATAGGTCAGTTTGTTAATTTGGTGACAGATGGTCATCTAGCTGGTGACCACATCATTAAAACCCAATGCTAAGCTTGTATAAACTACTGCTATCAGACTAATTAAACATCACACTCAAATGGATTGCTTTGAGCCAATCAATTTTTTTTTAAACTGCGAATAATGAAGCAGTGTGGATTACGACGCATAATGTAGTATTCTGGCGTGTAGTTGGAAACACAACCAAATATTCAGATAAAGTAAACAAATACCTAAATGTTATGTAACTGCATAATGTATACAGACAACAAGTTAGTCATATTGTTAACCTCTCCAGTCATCCTTTATAATTAACTCTAAAAATACTGCCCCCCCCCCAAAAAAAAGTTTTGACAGTTACAA
>CALNVZ010000174.1:50868665-50879872 GCA_940671915.1 Paracentrotus lividus
ATACTCAACATGCGCATGCCTTTTTTTTCCGATGTGGCAATACGGAGGCATGCCTTCCGACCGTGCGCAGTCGAAGATTCATCTAGTTTTGTTTATTTTGAATAGTTAGTCATGTAAAACTACAATGAATACACCGTAAGGATTTTAAATTGTACAGGATTTCATTATTAGTGGTAGGAAATGTTTTTTTATTCAATAATACACTTTTAAATGTGTAACATGTTACAAACAAATTCTTACGGATCAAACCAATGCATTATATCAATACTATTCTGAATTGGGTGAATCATAATCAACCTCAAAGTACTTTTAGAGAGAGTCTTCCACGTTTCAATCTAATGACCAGAGCAATAATTTAACTAAACGATGAGTAGTATCTGACTGACCTTGCTTGAAAACCAGCCACCATATCTCTGCGATCTGAGATCTTAGACGATCCATCTAACCTCATGTAGGTGTGCTTACGATGCCACAAGAATTCCTGACATGGTAAAAGAGAAACATTCAAAACTTGTTATATAAAGAACACAGAGATCATAAAATAACACATTTCAGGATTTGAATTGCCAATGCACAAACAATGAGGAATAGTCTCTAACTTATCTTTTGGAAAGTTTAAGAATAAAGTTTAATTTGATATCCATCGTGGAAAGGTTTATCACGAATGATGATGAAAACTCTTTGTTAAAACAATTAAATCCCAGGCATCTTAATTCCCATATGTCTTTTCTAAGTCATTTTGGTCATATTTGAATAAAATGAAAATGGAAATATACAGACGAGTATAAGTTATAAGGGGAAGTCCAGAGGCGAGTTCACTCCATGCTGGTCCAATCTGAAGTCCATTAAAATGGGGCAAAATCTATTCTCAGGTAAAGTTTTTATTCATCTTAATTTTACTGGGTAAAGTTTGTAGGATTCTGATTGGTCTATAAAATTAATACAACAATGACAGAATGGATTTTGATCGGACTGTAAGCTGATATTCTATTCAACCATCATCTTCAAACTTTTAAAACTTTCCAGAACGAATTAATAATGATAAGAATAACAGATTCTTAAATAATATACTTTCTGTCTACAGTGCGTCCCAAAAAGAATTATACACTTTTTAAATGGCTACCAAATAAAATAATATATGGTTCTTGGGGGAAAAGTTTAGATATATATAAAGCTCATATCCTCAACTATCATTATGACACAAACAATTCTGAAAATAACACATTCTTCAGTGAGCAATACCCACTTTTGTGGAGGACACAAAAATAGCCTGCGCAGGAATTTGGTGTTCATTTATCACCTTGGTATGGCACGCCAAGAGGGATTCAAAGCAACAATGGAATAAATGGGCTAACAAAGACAAAAATAAACTGAAGTCAGAGCAAACTTAATGATATGAAAACAAAACGATGAAAACTACATTTGTGCATAATATTGATTGTTCATTTCTTACTTTGGTATATCTTTTACTCTGTTCGCTGATTTATTCCATTATTGCTTTGAATCCCTCCTGGCGTGCCATACCCAGGTGATAAATGAATAGCGAATTCCTGCGTAGGCTAAATTTAGTGTCCTTCAAAAAAGTAGGCATTCCTAACTGAAGAATGCGTTATTTCGGAAATTTTTGTGTCATAATGATAGCTGAGGATATGAGCTTTATATACATATAAACCTTTTCCCCAAGAATCATATATCTTTTCTTTGATACCCTTGTCAAAAGTGTATAGATCTTTTTGGGATGCACTGTATATTCCTTTCATATTAAAATAAAACTGAAGCAATAAAAGCGATTCGGGTGCTGGCAATTTGCCATAAAGAAGCCAGCCAATTCAGCACGTGAAAGAATTCTTTGGTAGAAAGAGGAGTTTTGTGTTACCTCTAAGATATCAATCATTCTGGTCATCTGAGAGTAGATCAATACACGGTGACCTTGATCTTTCAACTGAGACAAAAGGTCATCTAGTACGTGCATCTTACCAGAGTCTGTCACCAAGTAATCCTTGTCTGCAAATCAATCAATGAATAGTAATTGTTGTTTATTTATTTATTTTATCTTATTTATTCTATTTCCAGGCAAAAGATATAATATTAAAGACATAAAATACATGAGAGAGGAAATACCACCGACTAGTGCCAAAAGAAAACTTATTTCTCTTGCAGGAAATTCTAAATGATACATACGATTTCAGAAAATAAGAATTTGTCTATTGGAAGCACAATATTCAGTGCAAGTCATAACAATAATAATTTACTGTACCCTAAAAGTCTTGATCAAAATCTCTTTACAACCGCAAACAAAACAAATCAAAAAAACAAACCAAAAATCCTTGCCTGGAACCCATTTCATTCTCATGATGGCAAATTCTGACCAAGATCTGAGGAATAAATAATCATGGGTCTACTTTTCTACCTCACACAAAAACGGGTAATTCCATGTCAAAGTTTATTCGCATGGGAGATATTTTATGCACAATACCTCTTTTTAAATATTCATATTCCAATAATCCAAGTAAAAATATCTCTTAGCTTTTGAATTACCTGGCATTTGAATCTTAGACCATCCATAATGTGGTTTCAGAGCAGAGGTACCACCGATAGAAGGCGGTCTTAAGAGATTAGATCATTGAATTACCTGGTATTTGAATCTTAGACCATCCATAATGTGGTTTCAGAGCAGTAGAAGCATGTAGACCAAAAACGCCTAGCTCAAGAAACTGTAATTTGCTGTGCCCGGGATTGAACTACGATCATCACGACCTACTCTGACAAAAGGATGTAAGTGAGTATCAATAAAAATTTGGTTATCTGATGTTTTCATATTTACCTATTTGCTCATCATCTGACCAAATTTTATCCATAAAACACACACCTGAGAAGAGATTATAGGCAAGGCATTGTGATATTGTATTGAAGTCATTATAAGAGGACACATTTACCTGCCTTTTTACAGGAAAAAACCATTTTTGTCACACTTTCCTTGGCATTGTCTGTCACCTTCACGCTTAAATTCTGCCTGGGCTCTTTTTGAAAATGCCACAGCCCAGGGGGGGGGGGGGGGGCGTCGACTGCACGACGCGGACTAAAATTGGCACCATATGTCCCTATGCTCCGTCAGTCTCTGTATTGCATAGTTAAATTTTCCAAAATATGTTTGTTTTTAACTAATATTATGCTATATATAGCTAAATTTATGCATTGAAATCATATTTTATGCCTCCGCCACCGAAGGTTGGTGCCCGGAGGCATTATGTTTTTCGGGTTGTCCGTCGTCCGTCCGTCCGTTCCCGTTTTCGTTCTCGCGATAACTTAAGAACCGTTTGACGGATCACTTTCAAACTTGGATCATTATGCATATGGTAGGGACAATGATCTGATTAGACTTGGGGTCATTAGGTCAAAGCGTCAAAGGTCACCAGAAGTCATTGTATGCAGTGAAAATGGCCGTTCTCGCCATAACTTAAAAACCGTTGACGGGGTCAACTTCAACTTGCGGCACTAATGTGTTGCCTTGGGAGGGCAATGAACTGATAGATTTTTAGGGTCATGAGGTCAAGGTCAAAGGTCAACAGATGTTCATGTATACATGAAAATGTTCGTTCTGGCCAATAAACTAAGGAACGGTTTGACGGGTCAACTTCAAACTTGGATTCATGTATGGCATTATGTTAGGGACAATGAACTGATTAGAATTTGGGTCAGAGGTCAAAGGTCACAGAGGTCATTGTGTACATGAAAATGGGCTCGTCTTGCGATAACTTTTAAGAACCGTTGATGGGATAAACTTGAAAACTTGGGTCAATATGTGCATATATGAGGGTCAATAAACTTATTAGGATTTTGGGGTCATGGGGTCAAAGGTCCACAGCGTCATTGTGTACGTAAAGATGGCTCTCGTTTCTTGCGATAACTTAAAACCGTTTGAGGGATCAACTTCAAACTTGGATCATATTTACATATGGGAGGGCAATGAACTTATCAGAATTTTTGGGGTCATGAGGTCAAAGGTCACAAGAGATCATTGGTACATGAAAATGGGCTTGTTCTCCAATAAACATTAAAAACCGTTTGACGGATCAATTTTCAAACCTTGGGTCATATGTGCGCAATATGGGCGGACAAAATAAACTGATTAGAATTTAAGAGTCTGAGGACAAGAGGACATTGTGTACGTTGAAAATGCTGTTCTGGCGATAACTTAAGAAACCAGTTTGATGGATGAAACATCAAACTTGGGTCATGTGTGCATATGGTTAGGGACAATGAATTTAGTGTATTTTGAGGTCATTGAATTCAAAGGTTCAAGGGTCACGACGTCATTGTTATACAGAAAATGGCACGTTCTTGCTGTAACTTCTGAACCGTTTTATGGGATCAACTTCAAAATTGGCTTCATGTGGGAGGAAAGATGAAACTGATAGATTTTTTGAGGTCAGGACATCAAAAAGGTTCAACTGGTTATTTATGTTAAATGACTTCGGTTTGTGCAATTTCTTGAAGGGACCTTGAAGATCAACTTAACATGTTTATCCTTTTATTACATCAGAAGCCATCCTTCCTGAGTTTGAAATAATTCTGAGATACAACTTTAATAGATTTTGGGGTCAAATATCTCAAAGATTCATGGTATAAAATGGAGTAAAGTACTCAACATGCGCATGCCTTTTTTTTCCGATGTGGCAATACGGAGGCATGCCTTCCGACATGTGCAGCGGTTGAGATCATCTAGTTTTTGCTCTAATTCACTAAAAAATAAGTCCTAGAATGCTAATTCTTGGTGTGGAATGTTCATTTATAGTATTCCTATCATTTGTACTTTTAGAAAAAAATGCAGGTATCCAAATAATTTCTTATGTATTTTTATTTTTTTTTAATATTTCTATGCTATTTTCTGTGTTTTTTTAACCTTTTTATTATTATGGTTTTTTTTCGAAAATTGGTCTGCGACCTTATTTCAGTCATAAATGGGCAGCAAATTGAATGTTATTTTCAATAAAACCAAAATTAATCACCCGTTTGTGAATTTTTAGCTGAAAACAACAATTTGTAGTGACGTGTACATGAAAATCACGTTTTTGGAGCAATTTTGGGTCTGACCCATGTTACAAAATATGCGTAACTCGGAACCGGTTTTACCCCGGGGGTCGCGAATTGGTCTCAAAAGATGCGCAAGACTTCAAGAAAAAATTCATTAAAGCGCAAGCAGCTTTAGCTTCTCGCGTTCAAAAAATTTAACATCAAAAATGTCGAGGGGAGGGGGGGGCTAAATATGAAAAATCATTGAAATACTCTGTGATCTAGCTCTAATTTAGTGTTTAAGTCAAAAATTCTACTTCACTTTCTTGAAAATGGATCTTAATAATGGGTTATTCTTAGGAATTTACACTTAATGCCTTAACAAAAACCTTATAATACTAGTGTGCTCCTCTGTTTCTTATAACATAATGTGTTTGCTCCTTTTTTAAATTTTTTGGTATTCCAGCTGGGGAAGATACCTTTCGCATTTTAGTATTGAAGTGTCGTAGACCAGTGGTCTAATCACTGTGATAATGGAAGTTCCAACAGGTGTTAAGTTCAATTCCCAGCACTGCAACTAATGGTGCCATTAGGGCAAGGTCCATTCTATCTATTCCCTCCAGCGGTAAATAGGGGAACCAATATGGCTTAAGTGCGATAATCGATACTTGATGCTAGGAGGAGATATCACTACTGACCAGGGTATAATTTAGTAAAAAAATTTTGTAATGCATCATGAGCGGGCATTGCGCTGAACGGGCGATGATCGCTGATATAAGAAGCACAAGCATTCTTACTATTGTTATTATTATTGGATTTGTACAGAGTCCATCAAGCCAGGGTAATGAGAGTCCCAGCATTCAAAACAGGCCATGCTCGTTCTATCACTCTCGTATGAGCCAGTCACTGTTAGGGGTATGTCAGAGACACGCAAGTTTACCTGCCTTCCTCTCAATACAGATACCATTAAGAGTTGGTCCATAGTTCGTATTTTGTAGGCTAGGGAAGGGAGGTGGTATAGGTTTCTTGGTCTTTTCGAATCAAAGTTTGGAGTCTAAAGAGCAAGCTCCTTTTTATTTGGCTTATCTTTGCATTTTTGGAAGGTCTTACGTATATTTGCGGGTCATATCAGTCTTTGCAAAACCTGATAGATAGTGACATTAATTCTCGGTGATGAGAATGCAAATGACAAGAGAAATGTTGATGTAAATATAGATAGCCGTCGAAGAAAAGAAAGCTGAAGATATATTAAAGGAGGGAAAAGTATTGATTTAACGGCCAATGCTAGCTTCTTGAGGTGGGCCCTTTTCCTGTTACATGACTTTGTTTTCAAAGATAATTGTACGTTGTTTATTTAATAGAGGTATTATTTCCTTATTATTTGACACCCTATAGGGCATAAAAGTAGATACATGACTGACTTCTCTGAAGAGAATTGTTCTGAAGAATTCAAAACAATCAATTTTGAAAAGCGATAGGGTTAAGTCATAAGAAGTTACATTTATCAAACAATAATTGAAAGAACAATTAGGTGAGAAAAGAAGTACTTCCGCGAATGTCATTGGCCAGAGAAAAATTAAGGGGCCGTACAAGGGAAAATAACATTGCATATTGAACTCTTCAACAGTTCGAGACTTGTCCAGGACAAATAAGGAACTTGTTAGGGGTGAGGTGTGATCAAGATAATTTTGCCGATTCATCTTTCCAGCAAGAAATTTCAGATCAGAAAATTGGGGAAATATGTGTATGTATGTTTATTATCCCAAAGCAGCCCTTGCATTCAATAGATCATAGTACTCACCTTTTGTGCCCTAAGAAGTGGAACCTCAGGAAGGTGGACTTCACACAAACAAATGAAGATCATCAGAAAGCCAGTGCTGCTTTCCAGACAACTGGTACAGATCAATTTGACCAATGTTTTAACATTAGAACTGTTCAGTCCACCGCATGCAAATATCGGTATGAAATTTTGGTATCACTAGATTAGAATATAGTTACTCTTTGTCATGAAACTAAAATTAATTACACATATAGTTATACAATTTGTTAATATGAGTGCTTTCAAAGTTTGGGTATCACTTTTATGCTGGGACGCACTTAGTGATCTGGTGATTGACTTTCTGCGTTCAACAACGCATGTGACAGTATAGTAGGCCTAGTAATTAAGCTTAATTAAGTAACTAGTTAATGAGTGAAGTTGTGACCCACTTATAATTTCTGATAAAGTGTAGAATCCAATCAATACTATGTTCATGTTATAGTTCATAGTGATATTTATAACTCATTTTGTCTAACTCTGAGAAATAGAAAATTTATGTCCCTTCATCATGCGTATACAATAAATGGGTAGCTTCAAGTCTAATTCCATTGTTAATTGGATCATAAATAAATGTGACCACACGGGTATTTTCTTACCCTTTTGGTTAATTCCTCACAACTATGCTACCAAATTATCCCTATAGCATCCATACTTTACAGTTGAACCACTCAATTCAATTTAAACTACCATCTTACTGCATTTAGGTAATTATTAATTAGCTTAATTAGCTTAATTAGGTATCCTACATGTAAGTTCAACTTGATCCATTTTACTTATAAATGGATGATTTCCAATTAAACTGTTTAATGTTTAGGTAATGTACAGTAATAAGCTTAATTTGTTAAAGAATAGAATTTATGCTTCCTCCTATGCTCCTCCTCCTCCTCCACCATGCAAAAATGGCTACTCAGAGTTAATTAAGGCTAATACTCATAAGCTAATTAACCATTGCATTTCTTTTACTTTAAATAATATGCCAGATTTAATTCCCCTCAACTTAATACCAAAGCATACCATATAGACTGTATTTAGCATTTATATTCATTATTTATTTCTTGTACTTGTCGGCGCACTGTGTAAAAAAAACCACGATAACACCACCACATAAATTTGGGGGCCCACTATAAAACACATGGCCTTAAAATTTGTCGCCTTCCTGGCCCTATATGTGTGGGGAAAAAAAAAAGCAATAAAGAAAAGATGGTAGATAGGTAATAATATATTACATTCATCATTTTGGAAAATTAAAACAATATATAATCATTCATGCAATATGGAAATTAATACAATATATATGTATATAGCACCATTACAAGTCGGACGAATATGGTGAAATATAATTGAAATATAAGCATGTTAATACTTTATTGATTTCATCGCAGGTATATGGTGCTTCCTGTTAACGTTCTACTGCAAGGATCGGCGTGCATCTACCAACTCTTAGACTCAGACAAGGAGGAAACAAGCTTAGAAGCATTACAGTGTGTCCAATATGGTTCATCAGAGATTCATCGAGAGAGAAGGTCTAATCTTTTAAGACGGCCCTCTAGTCGGTGGTATTTCGGCTCTGAAAACCACATTATGGGATGGTCTAAGATTCAAATCACAGGTAATTCGATGATCTAATCTTCTTAAAGACCCCTTCTATCGGTGGATCTCTGCTCTGAATCCACATTATAGACGGTCTAGAATTCAAATAAGGTAATATAATGATCTAATCTCTTAAAGTAGTATCAGCCTTTTTCAAAAACTTCGAAACTAACTGCAACTTGGCATACTGTAGAATATGATTGACCTACTACTGTCTATTCAATGTACTGTCTAGGTTGCCTAGATCAGTAATATGAAACGAAAATCTGAGTACCAATCTTGACCAGCTCTCCATCAAACATCGTTGATATTACACGCGTGCGATGCGGACCGCTACACAGGCAATATACACACGGCGCATCAGCGTGCATTATTATCTGCGCTAACGGTCAGCGGTTCGCACCGTATGGTATTATTTTCGAGGTACGAAAAATAAGAATGAATTTTGATAATTCAATATAATGACAAACATACACATTTGAGCTTAATCATGTTGTGGGAAGGATATAGTCACTGGTATATACTCATTCTCTCAAAAAACTAGAAATTTAATATTTTGCCTCAAAGGCTGACACTACCTTTAAGACCACCTTCTATCGTGGTACCTCTGCTCTTGAAACACATTATTGGATCGTCTAAGATTCAAATACCAGGTAATTCAATGATCTAATCTCTTAGACGCCTTCTACTCGGTGGTGTATCTGCCTGAAACACATTATGGATGGTCTAAGATTTCAAATACCAGGTAATTATAGATGATCTAATTCTTTTAAGACGCCTCCTGTCGATGGTGTATCCGCTCTGAAACACATTATGGATGGACTAAGATTCTAATACCAGGTAATTCAATGATCTAAATCTCTTAAGACCGCCCTCTATACGGTGGTACCGTGTGCCTCTGAACACATTATGGATGGTTAAGATTGAAATACAGGTAAGTCAATGATCTAATCTCTTAAGACCGCCGTCTATCGGTGGTGTATCTGCTCTGAAACCACATTATTGGATGGTCTAAGATTCAATACCAGGTAATTCAATGATCTAAGTGTCTTAAGACCCGCTATCGGTGGTGTTTGCTCTGAACACATTATGGATGGTCTAGATCAAATACCAGGTAATTCAATGATCTAATCTCTTAATTACCGCCCTCTATCGGTGGTACCTCTGCTCTGAAACCACATTATGGATGGTCTAAGATTCAAATACCAGGTAATTCAATGATCTAATCTCTTAAGACACCTTCTATCAAGTGGTGTATCTGCTCTGAAACCACATTATGGATGGTCTAAGATTCAAATACCAGGTAATTCAAGTGATCTAATCTCTTTAAGACCGCCTCTATCGTGGTACCTCTGCTCTGAACCACATTTGGATGGTCTAAGATTCAAATACAGGTAATTTAATGGTCTAATCTCTTAAACGCCCTCTATCGTTGGTACCTCTGCTCTAAACCACATTATGGATGGTCTAAAGATTCAAATACCAGGTAATTCAATGATCTAATCTCTTAAGACCGCCCTCTATCGGTGGTACCTGCTCGAACATAATTATTGGATGGTCTAGATATTCAAATACCAGGTAATTATATCTAATCTCTTAAACCGCCCTCTATTCGGTGGTACCTCTGCTCTGAAACCTCATTATGGATCGGTCTAAGATTCAAATACCAGGTAATTCAATGATCTAATTTAAGTTTACCGCCTCTCATCGGTGCGTACTCTCTGAAACCACATTATGGATGGTCTTAGATTCAAATACCAGTAATTCAATGATCTAATCTCTTAAGACCACCTATCTATCGGTGGTGTATCTGCTCTGAAACCACATTATGGAGGGTCTAAGAATACAAATTACCAGGTAATTCAATGATCTAATTCTTAAGACCGCCTTCTATCGGTGTACATCTGCTCTGAAACCACATTATGGATGGTCTAAGATACAAATACCAGGTAATTTGATGATCTAATCTCTAAGACCGCCTTCTATCGTGGTACCTCGGCCTCTGAAACACATTATGGGATGGTCTAAGTAAACAAATACCAAGGAATTCAATGATCTAATCCTCTTAAGACCGCCTTCTATTCGGGGTAATCTGCTCTGAACACATTATATGGATGTGTCTAAGATTCAAAATACCAATACCTGGTATTCTGTAATGCCTTTAGACCATCCATAATGTGGGTTCAGAGCAGGATGTACCACCGATAGAAGACGGTCTTAAGAGATTAAGATCATTGAATACCTGGTATTTTGTATTCTTAGACATCCCATTAATTGTGGTTTCAAGAGCAGATACACCACCTGAATAAGAAGGTGGTCTTAAGAGGATTAGATCATTGAATTACGTGGTATTTGAATCTTAGACCAGTCCATATGTGGTTTCAGAGCGAGTACCACACGATAGAGGGCGGTATTAAGAGATTAGATATTGGAATTACCTGGTATTTGAATCTTAGGACCATTCCATAATGAGGTTTCAGAGCAGAAGTACCACCGATAGATGTCGTATTAAGAGATTTAGATCATTGAATTACACTGGTATTTGAATCTTTAGGACCATCCATAATATGGTTTCAGAAGCAGAAGGGTACCACCGATTAGAGGGCGGTCTTAAGAGAAATAGATCATTTGAATTACCGGTATTTTGAATTAACCATCCATAATGTGGTTCAGAGCAGAGGTACCACCGATAATGAGTGCAGGTATTAAGAGATTAGACCATTTAAATTACCTGGTATTGAATCTTAGACCAATTCCTATAATGTGGGTTTCAGAGCAGAAGGTA
>CALNVZ010000174.1:50886882-50976687 GCA_940671915.1 Paracentrotus lividus
AACGAAAACGGGACGGACGGACGGACGGACGGACAACCCGAAAACATAATGCCTCCGGCACCACCTTCGGTGGCGGAGGCATAAAAATATGATTTCATGCATAAATTAGCATAATATAGCATATATAATTAAAACAAAACATATTTTGGAAAATTTAACTATGCAATAACAGAGACTACGGCACAAGGGACATATGTGCCAATTTTCGTCGCGATCGTGCAGTCGACGCCCCCCCCCCCCCCCCCCCCCCCCTGGGCTGTGCATTTTCAAAAAGAGCCCAGGCAGATTAGCGTTGAAGGTGACAGACAATGCCCAGGAAAAACGTGTGACAAAAATGGTTTTCCTGTAAAAGCAGGTAAATGTGTCTCTTATAATGACTTCAATACAATATCACAATGCCTTGCCTATATCTCTTCTCAGGATGTGTGTTTATGGATAAAATTTGGTCAGAATGATGAGCACAATAGGTAAATTATGAAAACATCAATAACTCAAATTTTATTGATACATCACTTACATCCTTTTGTCAGAGTAGGTCGTATGATCGTAGTTCAATCCCGGGCACAGCAATTAAGTTCTTGAGCTAGGCGTTTTGTCTACATGCTTCTACACACCCAGGTGTAAATGGGTACCCCGTAGGATGCGCAAGTACAGTGAGCACCTTATTTAACTCTAAAATCTCCTCTCAAAAGCCCAAACAGAATAGGGTTAAAGGTGCCTGATTGAAATGCTCTTCAGGGAGTGGAGAATGTGAACACATTCTGTGAATCCGATGACCACGGTAATAATATGTCTGTAAAGCTCTTAGAGACATAGTCTATGTTTTTAGGTGCTATATAAATCCAAAATATTATTAGTATTATTACTGTTGTGCAAACCCACCTTTCCTGATGCAGGAAAGTTATATCCCGGTGACTTAGGTCCACCCGGAGAGGCTCCCTTGTGCCTGAGGGGTGACATCACCCCTGATGAGGATGATGAGGAGGGGGGTGATGACAGGGGTGCAGTAGGGGGGTTCTGAGAGGTCCTGGTCCGTACCCTCTTATGCCAGCCTGTCTCGGGCATATGATGGTAAAGATGGGTGTTATGAGAGGCTAGGGTTGTGGTCCAGGAGGTGAATACAAGGTCCTGTAGGATAGGGCTGCAAGACTGACTGGCTTCACTTGTTGCACGGAGGGGCCATACAAGTAGAAGTCTGCAATGATAACATAAATGAACATTCACTTTGAAATAATACAGGGGAGCATTTCATGAAAGGACTAGTCTGACGTTTTATCCGACAACTGTTATAAGCTACTGAAATGCTTGCATCTGAATGGCTGAGAGAAAATTTGTCGGATAAAATGTCCGACAAGTCCTTTGATGAAATGCCCCCCTGTTCGATCACAAACTAGATATCAAGAATCTTCAAAGGCTTCGGCAATTCAAAAAATAAAATTTCCTAGATCCTCTTCATTTCGAATGAAGCAAATGTGAGGGGAAACAAACCTACTAAGTTACAATAAATATATTTTGGTCATACTGGAAAAATCAAAATTAAAATCCTGATCAAGGGGGATCTACTGAATTAGAAATAATTAAAATAATTGTGATCTTTTAAATTATTTCCATTTATTTTAGAAAGAAATTCATAGTAAAATGATACACTGCAAATGATCGTTTCATGTTGTTTTGGCTGCATACTGCTAACCTTCATCTGATAATTATTTCTTCTCTTCAATGAAAAGATGTGACCCGATGCCTCAAACCACCAAAAAGTCGCAAATAGAACACCAGAGAAAATGGCAGGAGACGCAGGTTTTCTGCGCAGGAGAGCATTAATAATACATCTTCCAATATCATATTTAAAGGGGAAGTTCACCCTGGGTTTAATTTGGTTTTAGAAAATGCAGAAAAATAAATAAAAAATTTGAGTGAAGGTTTTAAGAAAATCGACCAAAGAATAACCAAGTTATAATTATTTAAAGTTTTGATTTTGTGACGTCACGTGCGAGCTGCTCTCCTATGTGTTATGTAATGTAAATTCCATAAAGTGTCATTTTTTCAGAAGATTATTAGTTATTTCACCTGTGCGGTCGATATATCATCAAACCTATGTTCATATACATGCATCTATCAAACTGACCCATTCCCTTATCAAGAACCATTAAAAAAGACAAATTTATGGAATTTTCATACACAACACATAGGAGAGCTGCTCGCACGTGACGTCACAGAATCAAAACTTTAAATATTCATAACCTCGCTATTTTGAGGTCAATTTTCTTCAAACTTTCGCTCATATTTTTCTTTTATTTTTCTGCATTTTTTAAAACTATTAAAATTCCAGGGTGAACTTCCCCTTACACTTGGTTATTCTTTAGTAAACTATAAGTGTTTAGTATCATTGGAAAACTTAGAATCAACATTTTCATAAAACCCAAATATGCATTTGACTTATTGGTGATTGTGAACAGGAGGGTCATTAATTAAAAAATAAAATAACTATGCTGTTACCTCCTATTAGTACTTAGTGTCTCTTTCCAGACACCATCTAGATAGACCCTGTAGGCAGCCTTCATGACGAGGAACATCATGAGCCAGCTAGCCATCAGACCACCCTTCAGGGATTGAAGCTGAGCTGGGGTGACATCCACCAAACGAGAGAAGGAGAAGGCTGACCCACATGAGGATGAGGTGTGACTTGGGCAGGGGTCACTGAAGAGGGAGTGGTGGATGTTCTCCACTGAGAATATAGACAGCATGTAGTGTAGTATCCTGTAGGAGAAAGTCAAAGATAACAATATTGGAGAAAGAGAAGTCAGACCTACATTAGGATGAGGTGTGACAAGGGCTGGGGTCACTGAAGAGGTAGTAGTGGATGTTCTCAACTGAGAATATGGATAGCATGTAGTGTAGTATCCTGTAGTGGGAAGTCAAATATAATCATATTGATGCCTCATTGCTCTCCACACATGTAGAATAAAGTCTGACAAATAAGCATACAAGTAGGGATGTCCACTAAAATTTTATGTTACTTTTAAGTTGTTTTTGCTAGGCTTATTGGATAGAGCATTTTAAAAGAAAGATTTTGGATAAGTTGAATTATCACAAATTGGATGTTCGCATTTCAAAGATATGAACGCCAAAGAGTGGTCTCAGATTAACAATCGAGGCTTGCTAGAACACTTTTTGCAAGTTTCAGACATAAGCCAGAAAATGGCAATAAAGGCTCAAGTTTATGGTCCTTTTGTCTGTTGGATTTGAGTTCAACCAAATCAGTACCAACATTTTCTATGTGTGTTATCATCATGAAATGAGATTATAATAATCATGAATTGAGGCGTAATGAGTAAATTTATACAAAAAGGTTTATGGCAGTACAAAAATTGATGTTTTGAAGCAGGTATGTTACAGCGTTATTTGATCGCAATATGACGCGACGTGGAAAAATAACTCCATAAGGGCAGTGTGTCAGATTCGGAGCACCCTAGACATAGGCTATTTCATGGTGGTGGTGGCTGCAGAGCGGTGAGGTGTTGGAGGAGGGTAGAGTTAATTTTTAAAACTTAAATGGGCCAGTGGTTAAACGTTGTTCTTTTGTTTTTCAGGCCCAATACATTTTTTGTTCAAAATAGTTACATTTTATAGAATATCCACTTTTCCTTGATCTGAATTCTATTCCAATTATGAGAAATTCCAGTCATACACATATCACACAGAAGCATCACTTTGAACACGCTGTAGTTTTTTTTATATCAAATTTTTTCATTCAGGGGAAAAGTTGTGCACCTGCTGAGGTAATTTTCTAAGAGGAAGAACTGACCAATTAGGAATAAAAATGATTGATATTTACCACTGGCCAAATGACAATTTCGAAAGCTGTTTTTTATTTGAACATTTTGCTATTCTCTGCCGTGTATTATTGAGTAGGCAGTGCAATGGGTTATTGAGTTTGCATTGTAAATGCATGGGTGACTACATCCATACAGTGAAGTGGAAACCGTTCTAGTGGCTTTTTGCCGTTGTGTGGCCATCCCTAATACAAGGGTAAATGTTAAAAAAAATTAACTAAGCTAATAAAATAAGCTACAGTGCGCGCACACGTGCAACGATCAGCTTTGACCATTGCATTATAAATCAGCTCTTTTAAATTATTTGGCCATTATTTGAAACAGTTATTAAAGGGAATGAATTACTTATAAAACAAATTTACATACAGTGTACATTATACAAAATAATTGCCCGATTGCTTTGGCCTCCGAAGTGTTTGGATTCAAGCGGCAATATCACTTTCTAGAAGTAATTTTACGATGATAACTTTAATATTTCATCTTAGCCAGGAACTTAACACAAACATCGCAAAGTATTTTATGTTGATTGATCCCTGCGATACAGGTATAACTTACTTGTTTCTCAAAGGCTGGTTTGCAATATCTTCTTGCAGTAGTAGTCTTGGTAGTGTAACCTCTACAAGCTGAGTGTGAAAAGGGGACCTGGTATCCCTTCTCTCAAATAACTCTGGATGATTGCACACCTGCAAGATAATACAAGTTCAAGGGAGATGATAGGTACGATGCCATAATACACGGAGTGATGAGATAAGATGAAAATAACCGTAGCGAGGCAGTGAAAGAACAAATAGTTTGTATAATTTTGATTCTCTACTAGTCACAAAAAATTCAGCAAACTTTTGTATTACAAAAGTAAATTTTAGTCTCTACTAGTCACAAAAAATTCAGCAAACTTTTGTATTACAGAAGTAAATTTTAGAAAATAAAGTTTATCGGCAAGAAAAATCCTTTGGAATCAATTCATTACCACATACTCCTTGTTTGAGAAGATTCCATACCTTAATTATCTTTCCCCTCTTGCAACTTTTTTTTTTAAATACCGATTTTGTGCACATTAGAAAACCTCAATTTAAGTACCACACTTATGATAGTATGACTAACCTTCCTAAACTGCATGACGAGGTTCATGAGATTATTGGTCTGTGTTTGTGAGGTGGTCGTAGAGGAATGAGATTTGAAGAGGTCTTCTATAGAGATCTTGTTCTTGATGGCTTTATAGAACAGACGCTGTCGGGTGCTCAGCTGGCAATACATCAGGATCTCAATCTAGTGGATTAATAATAATAATAATATTAATTTATAAAGCACACTGATTATACATTCTATTGCGCTGCAAAACTTCCTACATGTAGCTGCTGTGCTATTTTACATGAACAAGCGCCATGAGCCCCAGAAGGTGAACCTGTATGCTATAGAGGTAGCCACTATTATCATTATCATTATTAACAAATGAGTCTTTAATTTAGATTTGAAATTCTCTAGCGATGTTTTCCTTATTTCAAGTCGTAATCTATTCCACAATCTAGGGGCTACACAAGGAGAGAAAAAAACAAACAATACTCATCATGAATTCATTTGATAAATAAAGTCTCATTGTAAAAGGAATTAAAAGCACAAATTACATCTAGTAAGGGAAAATGGAACAGTAGAAGGAAATTGAAAACCAATTATTGTATACAAAAATTAAATTAGCAATAAATTAAAAATAACTTAAAATCAAGGATTTTTAAAATTCATTTCAGGGTTTCCTGTCATAAAATCTTCCAAAAATTAAAAGTTTCAACCAATAGCCCATTTTAAACAAAGCCCTATATATCTTCCCATAGCTCCAAAGGCTGTTGCTTCATTTGACATAGTACTAGGTTAAAAGTCTTCTGACTCTCAACAGCATGAATGGTAATAATAATACTTACACTATTAAAGAATATTATATCATATACTTTACCTTATCTGAGAGTTCATTCTCCACATCTTTCTTGACTCTCCTCAACATGAATGGTTTCAGAATCATGTGTAGTCTGGACAATTGTTCTAAAAATAAAAAATAAACAAGTGGATTAGTAAATTACGCGATGCGCAATATATGTCCCCGCCGATAATGTAAAATTCCCATTATATCACTATCAGTGCTATCACATAAGGCAAACGGAATCAAAATCGGGTAAAAAATGGCGAAGAAGTAGCATTTTGTAGCCAATGTACAATATAGGTCAAAGTCAAGGTCAAAGGTCAAAGGGGTCAAAAGTCAAAATTCTGCGAAGAAGTTTTGTAGTCCTCACCTAGTGCTATCACATAAAGCAAGCGGAATCGAAATCGGATGAAAAATGGTGGAGGAGTAGCATTTTGTAGCCAATGTACAATATAAGTAAAAGTCAAGGTCAAAGGTCAAAAGTCAAAATTCCGCGAAGAAGTTTTGTAGTCCTCACCTAGTGCTATCTCATATTGCAAACGGAATCGAAATCGGATGAAAAATGGCGAAGGAGTAGCATTTTTTAGCCAATTAACAATATAGGTCAAAAATCAAAGTCAAAGGTCAAAGGGGTCAAAAGTCAAAATTCCGTGAAGAAGTTTTGTAGTCCTCACCTAGTGCTATCACATAAAGCAAGCGGAATCAAAATAGGATGAAAAATGGTGGAGGAGTAGCATTTTGTAGCCAATGTACAATAAAAGTAAAAGTCAAGGTCAAAGGTCAAAGGGGTCAAAAGTCAAAATTCCGCGAAAAAGTTTTGTAGTCCTCACCTAGTGCTATCACATAATGCAAACGGAATCGAAATCGGATGAAAAATGGCGAAGGAGTAGCATTTTGTAGCCAATTAACATTATAGGTCAAAAATCAGGGTCAAAGGTCAAAGGTCAAAATTCTGTGAAGAAGTTTTGTAGCTATCACCTAGTGCTATCATATAAAGCAAACGGAATTGAAATCGGATGAAAAATGGCGAAGGAGTAGCAAATTGAAGATTTTGATCACATACGGACACACGGACGGACGGACGGATGGACGGATGGACGGACACACACACACACACATACACACGTACGGAGCCCGTTTCATAGTCCCCTGCTCGAACTCGAACTCGGCGGGGACAATATTAATATCAAGAGTATTTATGTATTCACAATGACATGATACAATATAATTCTTATAAATAATATTCAACACTAGAAGATTCAAAGAAGTCTACTTTGTAATTTTATATAAAACAAATGTTGCAAAAATTTGAATTTAATACAAATATTAGGAATTTTATTTAATAGTAAGGTAACTATGTCTGAAACCTAGTTTTTATACCTACTTCTACTCGGGAAAATAGGAATAATTTCAGAATCGACTGGTAAACTGGCAAAGCAACTTCCAACAAGGTCAATATATAGGCTCATGTTCTGAACCAAATTGAGTTTGTATGAGTTTGAAAGTTCGTGCAAAACTATTATGTGATTCTTTTGTCTGATACATCAGTCAACATCAACAATTGCTCCGGGCTTTATTTCGTCTAAGATGTAGGGTAAGGGTGGCAATAGGGTTTTATGATAGGTTTAGGTTTAGGGTTAGGTTAACCCTATTCAGACTGGGGGGGGTCAATTTGACCCCCCCCTGTACGAAATCCGCGACTGCCGCGCAACCGCTGCGAATCGCAACCCGGCGCTTTATGACTTTTTTCTTTCAAGTGTCTTGCAAATTTTGACACCAAGTTCGAAAATATCGGATACTCCGTTGTCGCGTTACGCAACATTACGTAATCGCATGTCAGGCCTAAATTGAACGAAAATCGTCATTTTGCATGCGTTTGTGTACAAAATACTGCTTTTTTCTAAATTTCTTTATAACACTGATCATTGTGCCTTCTGAGCCTTTTGATTGATTAAATTTGTCTTTATATTGATCAAGATACATTTCTCAAGCATAAAAAATTACAAAAACAAAGAAATACATAAGAAATAAAAACAAAAGAATACATAAGAAATTCATAAAACAATAGAATACAAAAGAATTAATTTGAAATTTCTGAATTTGTCAATTCAATACTGTTGTCTTTGCTAACTCAGCAAATTTTAGAAAAAATTTGGGCTTCATAACTATATTTATTAATGAAATATTAACGATTTCCATAAAAAAGAATCTAATTTGCATACATGAGTATGCATAAATTAGCATAAATTAAATATGTGACATTTTTTTTCAAAAAAAACATACCAGCGACACCCTTTATATGTGCAGCGACGTTCGCACAAAATTTCGCCGCGAGCGGACCATCTGCGGCCAAGATCTCAGGGGGGGGGTCAAATTGACCCCCCCCCCCCAGTCAAAATCTCCTCTTGAACAGCCCAGTCTGAATAGGGTCAAGGGTAGGGTATAGTGTTAACCCTATTCAGACTGGGGGGGGGGGGGTGTCAATCTGACCCCCCCTGTGCGAAATCCGCGACTGCAGCGCAACCGCTGCGAATCGCAACCCGGCGCTTTATGACTTTTTTCTTTCAAGTGTCTCGCAAATATTGACACCAAGTTCGAAAAAATCGGATACTCCGTTGTCGCGTTACACAACATAACGTAATCGCTTGTCAGGCCTAAATTGAACGAAAACTGCATTTTGCATGCGTTTGTGTACAAAATACTGCTTTTTTCTAAATTTCTTTATAACACTGATAATTGTGCCTTCTGAGCCTTTTGATTGATTAAATTTGTCTTTATATTGATCAAAATACATTTCTCAAGCATAAAAAATTACAAAAAGAAAGAAATACATAAGAAATAAAAACAGAAGAATACATAAGAAATTCATAAAACAATAGAATACAAAAGAATTAATTTGAAATTTCTGAATTTGTCAATTCAATACTGTTGTCTTTGCTACTCAGCAACTTTTAGAAAAAATTTGGGCTTCATAACTATATTTATTAATGAAATATTAACGATTTCCATAAAAAAGCATCTAATTTGCATACATGAGTATGCATAAATTAGCAAAAATTAAATACGTGAAATTTTTTTTCAAAAAAAACATACCAGCGACATCCTTTACATGTGCAGCGACGTTCGCGCAAAATTTCGCGGCGAGCGGATCATCCGCGGCCAAGATCTCAGGGGGGGAGGGTCAAATTGACCCCCCTCCCCAGTCAAAATCTCCTCTTGAAAAGCCCAGTCTGAATAGGGTTAAGGGTTTAAGTTGGTCATTGGACTAGTGTATGGAATGGAGCAATTGTCATGGAACCAAAATAAATACTATATATTGGAGGCGAAATCCTTATGACGACGTACCTGTATCAATACCAGATTGCTTCTCTACGTGACTCTCTATGTCCTTTGAGAACCAATCATTGAATTCTTCATGACTATCAAACAGAGTCGGCATGATGAAATGCAGCAAAGCCCATAACTACGGATCAGAGGAAAATATAGCAGATAAAACTCATGATTCAAGCAAAATGATGTAAGAATCATGAAAATGGCTCTGCAAACATTGTAAATATATGAAAAGACAAACAAAAAAATCCATTTGATTCCCATCAAAGACATCAGGGGAGCATTTCATCAAAGGATTTGTCGGACGTTTTATCCGACAAATGTACTCTCAGCCAATCAGATGCAAGCATTTCAGTAGCTTATAACAGTTTGTCGGATAAAACGTCCGACAAGTCCTTTCATGCAACGCCCCCCAGACTGCAGGTAATACAGAGATATTTGAGTTTGAGTTTGAGTTTATTTATTATCCAATTACATTATTATAAAGCTTATGATTGTGGAACATGAAAACAAACAACATAGGGTAAATAGTATCAGAATTATGTATTGTATTTGTATAGTGTTTGACAAGTGACAAAGCTCTGGTACTGGGAAATCTTGACATAAACAGTTCTGAGATAACAAGATACCTTTTATAATAAGGTAAATGTTGTATTCCTGATCGTATGACACCTTTGTATGTGTTTATTTTGTATGTTCTTTTATAATGAGATACCTTGTACAACAAGCACATTTCCTCGGTCTTAAACACCTCGTTATATCAAGATTTTCCTGTTAAACTTGTCAAACCTCGACAAGTGTCTACTGAAATATTGAGTTTTGCATTTATGATGACATTTGTAGAACATCAAATATCCATTTTGAGATGTTTTGATCTCACCTCTGCCATACTGTTCTGGATGGGTGTTCCCGTCAGCAGAAGCCTATTCCTGCAATTGAATCCAAGCAATAGTCTCCAACGAACGCTAGAACTACTCTTAATAGCTTGAGCCTCATCAAGGATCATGTAGTGCCATTTGATTCGTTGGAAGTATCGGATGTCCTGAACAACCAACTGATAGCTGGTGACTAGGATATGAAACTCTGCTTGCTCGGTGTGAAGCACAGGAGGGCGTTGACCCCAGAACTTGCGCAAAGTCTTACGGTCCTGCGGGTTCCCCCAGTAGGGTAATACCTACAAACATGAAGATGGTCTCAATTATATGCAATATATTCATTGTGTCATGATCATTATCGTTGTAAATGAAATAACAGAAAACAATGACCGAGTCTAAGATATTTTTAGAGTGCTAATTTTTGGTTTACAGGCTCTTTGTAGGCTTCTGGTGAAATGTGGGGGGTTTTTTTAAATCGGTATCAAGATTTTTTTTAATGTATTCTATTGTTTTTAAAATTTCTTACGTATTTCTTTGTTTTTCAACTTTTTGTTTTTTATTGTTTTTTCGTTGGAAATCATCGATGACACTATTTCAATCATAAACAACCTTACATTAATTGATTTTAGTCAGTTAAAGAGAAAATAATAATACATCTATGAAGTCTCAGCAATTTTTTTTTCCGCGTTGCAAAGTTATCGCAACAAACTTTGAGCCCCCCCCCCCCAAGTCTTTTTAGGGTTAAACATACTTGTCAATTTCAAGCTGTTTCATGGTGAATTATACTGAATGTAGAGAACAAAAATTCACAATTGAAATCCAAAGAAGTAAACAAATTCTTATTTGTATAAGATAATTATACAATCCATTTAAGACAATTGTAGCCCAAATGAATTGAAGTCAATAGGAACATTAATAACATACAAACTAATGCTAACTCCCACAGTAACAAATACAAACTTTCATACTTATATCAAAAACTTCATCATAAACACCAACTGAAGTCTAAATTCTTGGACAATCCTTAAGGACGTGTGTTATAAATTAACACACGTTTCGATTGGATGTCCACAAACTTAGACTTATAACAGTTTCGAGACACGTGGCCCCCAAGGTATAACTGTCTTCTTTGTAGAGTCACATCAAATGTCATTGGACAAGGAAGGGACCCGTCTGTGACATAAGCAAATCCACACATACACACATACCCTAAACTTTGGCACAAATCTACTGCATTCTTGAGTCCAGTTGTGTAGAGTTGACGCTGGAGCAACAACTAGAAATGGACCCCAGACACCTTGGCTCTGTGGACAATGAAGAATGTAAAAAAGAGATCAGTTGAGACGTGTGAAATTCCTTATGTATCCAATATACTTTCCAAAGAACTGTGTCTAGCCTTATACAAATCTTGAACACTACATTTCATTTCCTGTTCAACTATTTCTATTTAACATATGCTTTTACTTGCTGCACACAAAAAAAAACAAAAAAACTCAAAATTCTGCAATGAAAAGAAAAATCATTCCAACAAACAATATTACTAGTACTACCAAGTCTAAATATCGGCATTTATCTTGTAAACCTGCTTCAGGACAGAATTAAAGTTTAAGTATTTCAGTTATTTCAAGTAAAGGCTTTATTATTTTGTAAGAGACTACTTTAGACTAGTTGGGGAAAAGGCAAAGGCAAAAATTTCATGATTTTGGTAATATTTGAAAACTGTAAAGAACCTTATATTGAAGAGGACATTCTTTGCGATGACAGACCCGCAAACTTTGCGAAAATCAAACCACAGCAAAAACAACCATTTAAACAGTAATAGGAAAGACCAATAATAGTATCCGTATCAGGACAAATACCCCCTGGACAATTAATCCCCTGAAATAGGGTTAGGGTTAGGTGTAGAGTAAGGGGATATATTTTTGAATGAGGGTAGTTGTCCGGGGGGGGGGGGGTAATTGTCCAGGGGATAGTTGTCCTAGAACCATTGTGACCTACCTAAGCTAGGTGAGCTAGAAATGCAATACTCTGTACAGTCTTTCCTATACCCATTCCATCAGCTAAAATACCATTGATACCACTGTCATATATCGTGATAATGAACTCAATACATGAAATTTCACAATTTGACCTCTGTGACCCTGGACCTATGACCTTTGTACTTCAAAATCTAATAAAATTGGCTTCGTATGGTGTTACATACTATTCCCAAATTCATATCTCAAGTGGTTCTTACGATATTGCGAGCAAACTGGACGGGGCGACGGACAACCTGAAAACGTGATGTATCCGGGCCCCACTTTCGGCGGCGGAGGCATAATAACCAATTATACAGTATAAAAAAAGAGAGACTAATAACAGTGACGTACCTCAGCTAGATGAGCCAGGAAAGCAATACTCTGTACAGTCTTCCCTAGTCCCATTTCATCAGCTAGAATACCATTGATACCACAGTCATAGAGGTTCACCAACCAGTTCATTCCCTTCAGCTGATAGGACTTGAGCGTCCCTCGGAACATTGAAGGTTGAGGGTTCTGTTCTGTCTCCATCGATGGGGTCGACAAACTAAAGGCTGGAAGTAAGATAGTGGTACATTCTTCTTTTTAGGAGGTTAACATTAACTTCTTGTCATTAACCCAAATCTACAGTAGCGGCTACCAGTAAATGTTTAACACTCATATTACATTTGCTGACTTTTTTACTTTCAATTTTCGCATACGTTTTTTTAACCATTTTCACAAAAATTGTTTATTTATTTTGTTTTACCTAGCATTACTAATTATGATAAGTCAGTAGCATTTGACGTATTTTTGTTTTTTTTTATAGTAAACTTGAAATGCATCAGTCCTCGGACTGCCTTTTTCATTTGTTTTTTAAATAAACCAAATCGAATTGAATTGAATTGAAGCTTTACAACGCTGCACAACCTTTTACACATGCTTGTCAGACAAAAAAATGGCTCAAAACATGTGGTTGATATACATGTACAAAGTCAATGCGAATGGAGTTTTCTCACCTTATTCATAAAGGCATGCCTTTTTTTTCACTTTCATTACAGTACGAACAATTGTTATAAATGCAAATAAAAGGAATATTTATGCCCGAAAATAAACATTCTATTAAGCTTTATGAATCAATATCCCAACCCAAATAATTTGTTTTTTGGTATAATCAATGTATTTCAATCCCAGGATCACTAATTCTCTTTTATCACTTTATTATGACTCCAATAATTTATCCAATCAGTTCACCTATACTTGAGAATTGATCATTGTTAAAGACAGGGAGTCTTGAGTTTTCATGGGGAGTTGATAAATTTTGCTGACCCCAGACTTGGTGAAAAGCACTGGAAATAACCATCTTGAAGCTAAATTTCTTGACCACAGCAAAACAATCTGTCCCACCCCGGAGAGCTTCGGGCATGATCGGCCAGGGAAAGTGAGATTTAATGACTTTACCAGATGGAGGGATGGGTGGAATATACAAGGCATTACATAGTCTGGCAGTGGTCAGGTGATGGGTGACACCTGTTACTGGATAAACATCCATGGTGTCATCTTACCCATGGAAGCTGACGATTCCCCGTCTTTAATGTAATGATTAATGTAATGATGTCATTAGTTGTTAACTTACCAGAGTCTTTCTGTGGTAACTGTAAATCTGAGTCAAAATCACTCCTAGAACTTTCAAACGAGTTGTATGCATGAGTCACATTCAATAAGGCACGTTGCTTCATCGTCTCTGTATCTACAAGAAGAACATGCCATACAAAAATGTTTTAGTTTTTAAAATAAATGTGAGATTCTATTTGATTGATTTTCATTCAATCCCAACTTTAGGCGTACCATAATCATCTGCTTCTACGTTAACAAGCAAATATTGAGTCTATTATTAATGTTAATATAGATTTGTGTAATTAATATTTCACTTTATTCAAATCTCCCCAAGTCCCTGAGTGGTTTTTTAAAAAAAATCCATGTTTTTATTTGATTGATTCTAGTTCTATCCTGACTTTATCCCTTTAATAATCATCTGCTTCTATGTTGACTAGCACACCCTCTATAGTTATATATTGACTCTTTCTCTATTGTCAATACAGATTTGCATAATTAATATTTTACTTTACTAAAATCTACTCCAGTCTCCAAGTGGTTTAAAAAAGCCCAAATAATATGAGTTTTTATTTCATTGATTCTAATTCTATCCCGACTTTATGCGTACCATAATCACTTGCTCTTATTTCAAGTCGCAGATATTGACTCCATTATTATTGTTAAACAAGATTTGTATAATTAATCTTCTTTCTTTTTTTTCTTTTTTTTTTTTTAAATCTTAACAAGCAAATATTGAATCTATTATTAATGTTAATATAGATTTGTGTAATCAATATTTTACTTTACTGAAATCTACCCAAGTCCCTGAGTGGTTAAAAAAATATATTAATCTGAATTTCTATTTAATTGTTTCTAATTCCATCCTGGCTTTATGCGTACCATAATCATCTGCTTCTATGTCAACGAGCAGACCCTCTTTGACGGTACGCTGCCGTTGAGGGGTTTTTTCATCTAACATATTGAGGATTCGGTTCCTCTCCTCATCTCCCTGGCCTGTCAGTTTACGGCTCATGAAGTGAGCATAGAGTTCCGTCTGGGTGATCAAGAAATTCAGCTTTCGTTGTTGACGTTTTGCCTGCAAAGTAGAACAATGAATAGTATATCTCAATGAAACTTCAGTAGAACATAAAACTTGTTTATTATAGGGAATTACACCATCGTAGTAGTATAAGTTATTATTCTAAAGAACAAATAATCCATAAGGGTCTAGCAATATCAACCCGAAGGAAAATAAATTACAAAGTTTGTACAGTCTGTGTGACAGACAGGAAGATGAAAGGCAATAATAATAATAATAATGATAATGGTGGCTTCTTATATAGCGCTCAGGTCTGCATGACGCTCATGGCGCTTTACAAAGAATGTTTTTGAAACATTATTACCCCGGTCATAGCTGAGCGGCCAAGTATGTAGCGAAATAGAAATGCAGACAGTGAGGTAAGCCAACATACTTGCATATGGTATGCATTAAATATGCTACCTATTTATGTCCTTCCACATTAGAAACTAGACCATATCTACACATAAACCACAAAGATACCTTGATCTTTCCGAAACCAGAAGTCGTTTAATTTACATTAAGAAAAATGAAAATCCCAAATATTTCCAAAACCCTAAGAAATTTACCCATACAAAACAATTCTTTTTTAAACCCACCTCTGAATTCATCATCAATCCTCCTTTGTTCTTGACCATTGTTTTATAAACCTACCTCTCTGAATTCATCAATTCTCCTTTGCTCTTGACCATTGTTTTATAAACCTACCTCTCTAAATTCATCAATTCTCCTTTGTTCTTGACCATTCTTTTCTAAACCCACCTCTGAATTCATCAATTCTCCTTTCCTCTTCACCATTGTTTTATAAACCTACCTCTCTAAATTCATCAATTCTCCTTTGTTCTTGACCATTCTTTTCTAAACCCACCTCTGAATTCATCAATTCTCCTTTCCTCTTCACCATTGTTTTATAAACCCACCTCTCTGAATTCATCATCAATCCTCCTTTTTCTTGACCATTGTTTTATAAACCTACCTCTCTAAATTCATCAATTCTCCTTTCCTCTTCACCATTGTTTTATAAACCCACCTCTCTGAATTCATCATCAATCCTCCTCTGCTCTTGGGCTTCTTTCTCTGCCTTCCTGCGATGTTCTTTCTCCACCTTCTCATAGTGTTTCCAGAAGGCCATCATCTCTCTTGTCAGACGTCTTGCCCTGTATGGAGTCTCCTTGCACAGTCGCTGGGACTGGATGGCAGCTCGTCTCAGCTCCTTCTGGCAGGCCAGAGCCATCTTCCGACAGTTGGTTAGGATGTTGTTGTGCACTGAAGCGCGATGCTTGTGTGCCTGAGTGTGAATGAAAGAATCTCTATTCTAAAGCACTCAAACGTTTCAGATTTATTAAAATGTAGCTTTATGGAATTCTGAAACTTTTAAGGTTTTGATATATTTCCCATGTAACATACAAATTTGATTTTCACTGGCATTGCATGCACAGAAAATGTTAACAAAATACAATACATACTAATTTATTAAATAAATTGCGCTGTTGTGAAAGCGTTCTCAGTCCTTGCTTTTAGCATTGAAGTACAATTAATTTTACCAAACAAAATTCATCTGAATTTTAATGCAGGTTTCTACCAGAAGAAAGAGTAAACTTAGAAAAAAAACATTTATTAAGTAATCACAATTTCACTGATTCCAAACAATTTGACATAAAATTTGTTGGGATATCTCGTACCTTGGGAATATCTCGCTTTGCAATGGCCAGCCATATCCTTTTCCTTCTTGCATCAACGTCTTTGATTGAAGTGAACTTCCTGTTAGCATCCTGAAATACAGCTACTGAGCCATCATATTCTGAGATGCACTCCTGCATCATCTGTAGCAACAAAAACAACTCTTTTTGTTACACTACTGTATTCCCTGTAATTTTTGCGCGATTAAATTTGGCGCTGAGCCGCCTCAAAGGTTTTTGAATTCGCGCTGCATATTTGGCGCTGAGCCGCCTTACAGGTTTTTGAATTCACGCTGCATGTTCGTAAGCATGCAATTGAACCATCCCAATACATGTATACAAAAGCATGCTCACATATTCGCAGGTTTTTAAATTCGCGCCTGCTGATCTTCGAGCGAAATCCTCGAAAATTAATGTACCGCGAATATTACCACGTTTACAGTAGTATACAAATATGAATTGAGCAAACAACAACATATCATTAAAAGACTGAAAATCCAAATCTCTAATTCTGGTGAAAATCACAATTTTTTTTTATTTTGAGGTACAAGGTTTTATCAAAAAGAGTGTATACAGTGTGTTAAAAAAAAAAGAAAGCAATGTTTAGAGGGCCCATATTCCCAGCTCATTTGCTTTTGCTGTTCATATGTAACATACAATTAAAGAAGAACTCTCCACCTTTCCAATGATACCTTTTTTTAATCATAAATTTCAAGCATAATTGAATAAATTGCATATAAAGATGAGAAGTACAGAATCCATTTCACAAGTTTTTTTTTTTGAAGAAAATGAAAGGAGACCGAATGAATGTATTGTTGTCCCTGATGTCCCAGAGAATTGAATAGGATTGCGTGTGATGATGTGTGAATCCTTTGAAAGCATCCACTCAGTCTTTCATCCTTTGACAAAAACTTAGAAAAAAAAATTGATTTTGTACCTGTCATCTTCATTTGCAATTTATTTGCTTGTGGGTCACATTTACGATTCAAGAAAGGTATCATTGTAAAGGTGAGGAGTTTGTCTTCAATTATATGACAAAAATAAATATCAAAAACAGATGATCTGGGAATATGGTCCCTCCAAAATTGGATTACCTTTTTTCGATGCGCACTGTATAGACAATAAATTAATCTATCAATAAATAACCTCCACACGTGTTCATAAATCATATGTGAAGCAATATGGTAAGAACTATTTGAATAAGATATATACTATAATTAATCCAAAACAACAATTTCAAATGAGGTGCTGTAGGGTTGGCTTCTATTTATAAATCACATCTAAAATAAATACTTACCTGGGTCTCGCCCTGATCTTCACTTAGTTCTTTCCTATCCCTCTCTCGCTTGAGTTTATCTAAATGTTCAAAATACAATATCAGTTAGAAAGATGGGTAGTGTTATTGTCTTAGTTTTTACACGGTGAGTACCAAAGTATACAATGAAAGAAAATCTAACGTTGATGGTAAAATGGTAAGTAAATAATGATTTCTAAACCTAAAGCAATTTGGATAGAAGAGGAGATACCTAGAAAAGATGCAGATAAAAGGATAAAAGCTAATGCAATTAATATGAAATATAAATAAAGGTGTACTCAATACCAAAGAATACTCTTGGAACATGCTTACAACTTACTTTGAGACACGACCCTATTACAGAAATTATGGGCTGTACCAAAATTTATAAGAACCAGCAGCCTTGTCTAGTGCCACCTCATGATCAAGTCCTCTACTACTTAAATCTGGCCCATTTCCTAAACCACAATAATAATACACTTATCCACGACTCAAGACATTCATATCAAAATAATTATGTGACCAAGTAGCAAAACAAAAACTTTTCCCCTCAAAATATTTTAGTTTCAATATAACAAAATTACAGGCCAATTTCTACACTGTACTACCAAGAATTATTTCAAAAGGTATATTTGAACTTGAATAAGACTACATGAGGAGCTTATATAACACACAGTCAATGGCAGACTACAAACAGTTTTGGTCAGTGCGCTCTCCCTTTTAACCATGAACTATTACTCTACAAACTTCTCAAAAACTGCCTTTAAATTTCACCTTTAATTTTACTGCTACTAGATGTCTTCTTGACTTTCTTTGGACCAAGGATCGTCCTCTGATGGTCCAGGAATTTGTCGTAGTTGGACAAGAGTCCTGCACTGTAGTACTGATATTGCTGAAGCTATGGACATCAAATGATGAAACAGATACTCATTCATGACAATGTCTCAGCATCCGCGAGACATTACTAACTTTGTTATTCTTGTGATAAACAATCAAGTTTGTAGCATGAACAAATATAAACAAAATCTTGATATGATATCCAAATATCCAAAATCATAATGAATAATAATAATTTTCATAACATACATGTATTCTTATATAGTGCACTTCCAAATAAATTTGCTCAAAGTGCTTCACATGAAAAACAAAACACAACAATAAGAATAGGTGACTTGCTCTTCAAATTAGTACACGTATAAGCAGATCAGATCATAATCAATGTTTAATCATGAACTGAATTCAAGTCTAATGTCATGTTACACAATTACAATCTATTCAGGGAATTTGACATTACAGAGATTACATTGCGTTCATGGGAAACATATGATCTGTAAGAAGTTTCGTAGTCTCGCGGCCGTATTGCTGGACTGGGGATGCACAGGTCTTAAGTTCCGATTCCCGACACAAGCACTTATGTCCTTGGGCAAAGGGATTCTATTCACATTTGCTTCACTCCACCCAGGTGTAAATTGGTACCCGAGAGGTTGAATTCCATTTAGCGTGTGTAAAAAGTATGGCAGTTGAAATTTAATCCAATGAACTGGTAATAATATACTGTCAAGCTCTTTGAGCCTTATGGGAAAAGGAAATTATAAATATTAGTATTATAATTATCATTATTTTCTTTAATTAAACCAAATATGAATTTGCCTCTCATTACCATGGTCGCCTTTTGGCACCATAGAACACTGGTGACAAGGTAAACTGATTTTACTGCCCTTTTGCAAGAAAGAGCCCTCTATTGTTGAGCTATGTACCACTGGAAAGCTGGTAACAGTAGTTTTCATGTGGATGCAAACACTAGGGATACTGCTTGAGTTATTTTTTTTTTTTATTTGACATGAAGTGAGAGAATTCAGTTTTGTGGAAAAAGTGCCTGGTAACGAAAGGGCTAAACTGACCTCGCTTTCTATGTAGAACTGGTTTTTACACTGTCTGCCAAACTTGTGTAGTCTCAGCATTTCCCGGAGATCATTCTTTGAGAGAGACTTATCTTCCACTTCCTCATCCTCCAGGTCTGATGAATCACTCAACAATATGGCCTGAATGAAATCACAAATATATACACATAAATATGCAATATACATATATTCAAGGAAGAATAATAATTAAATGAATTATAGTACTTACAGGAGAATGAAACTCTAAGATTCAGTTAAAATGTATGAAACAGAAATATCAAAGACACAATTAAAAAAAAGTTTGAGAAAAATTGAAAAAATAATAAGGAAGTCATGAGCTTTTGAATGCTATGATCACTAACAAAATGGAGACCCTCACACTGGTAACAGGCCCATTGATTATTTCGAAATCATTCTCTTTTAACATTTATATAGGACATTGCTAAAGCTTTTTCATATTCTAGAAGCCATTTTTAAATTAACAGGGATGATAGCTACATAGCACGAGTCAAGATATATTCTGATGAACGCATTTACGATATATCCAGATTACGTTTTGGTACCAAAAAAAAAAAAGAGTCAGCATGAAACTTAGCCAATATAATCGGACATTGTCCGCATGGTTTATTATAGCATGTGTGTGAGAATATAGGATATTCCTTTCACAATTTCTAGCCTGATTTAAGTGTAAATGTCTGACAGAATGTCATGTAATGCCTTTTGCTATGATCCCTACAAACTGACGACTTCCTGCAAGGACTGTGTGTGCAAAATGTTAGTTTCACCATCAAAAGAGAATTTGCATTGGTTTCACACATGTTTATTATAAAATAAACACTTATATTGATTTTTATAAACTTCTTAAATACTTCTTAGGTAAAATATTTTATATTATCTGGCAATGAATCTAAATAGTGCATACAAAGAAATTTCTTTATATCTCCCAAAAATATAGCCAGCCTTTAAATGAGGACTCAAATTAAATCATGTTCATCAACTGTGTCCAGGACTACGCTGCACAAGTCTTGTGCTTCAAGTACCCAGTTTCTGTCTAAAAACTTACGGGGATAGAGCTTTTTTTGCAAATGTTCCACGTCTTTCAAACTCTACCTATCCAAGTTCAAAATCTAAATGTATTGACACCTTCAAATCTGAACTTGAACCTATCTTTACCAGCATTTTGTAAATTAATGTACATATCGAGGGATCCAGGTGCCTTTAAATGTTTTGGCAGATAAATGGCACTTAAAATGCTGTTCATCATCATCATGTATTTCAAAATCAAATGAGGGAGGGAGGGTTGTTTTTTTTTTTTTAAAGAAGATAATATACACACATGTTTAGGCATATTTTTCAATATAAAAATTTGAAGAAAAAATGAAACATACCTTGAGCCACCTCCTATTCTTCTTAATTTTCCCAAAGTTGAAAAATTTCCTTTTGTCAGCTCTTCTCTCTGTCCGATATAAAGTCAAAGCAAGATATGAAATAGATATGTCCATAACTTCCTACTTGTACCACTTGCTACAACAAAACATGTACTATCTACTTATTTTATTAAATCAACAAATATCAAATTGCTCGACTGTAAAATTTACAAAATTTCCCAATATTGACTTTAAAAGGAAATTCATGATTAATCAAGTAAATTGGAAGAGATTAATAATAATAATTCTAAACGTTTATTTTTAATCATTAGAGAGAAATATCGAAAATCAAACAGGCTATTGTGTTGGACTATGTAATCATGTATTATTTAAGATTTTATTTATTCATTTATTTTATTTTTTTTTTTTTTCTTGGAGGGTGTAGTATTATGATGACATCTTACCTGCTTTGGCTACTGTCTCAGTATCTTGATTATATCTACCATCTGATAAGAACTCCTGTTCTATGATAGGGTTTGGCTGGGTCTTCGGCACAAACTCTCTTCCAATCTCTTCAATCTCTTTATCTTTTTCTGCTGTTTCTCCCTCTCTGAAATGTTGAGAGTAAAAATATGATTACCTAAGATATTTCACCTTAAAATTACCTACGGACTAACTAAATTTATTAATTTCATGTTCCACTAAGTGTTTTGTAATTTTCATCTAGTTACAAATTTTTTTTTACTGGTGGCCTTATCAAAATTGACAGAAAACCAAAAATAGTAATTTTTTTAAATAGTATAATAAGTATTACACTAAATCTATGTGTACATTGTAGATGTATCATCTACTTACATTTGAGGCTCTTCCATAGACCGATCTACAAAATCAAGGAATGAATCCAAACGAACAGCTTGCTCTAGGCGTTGGATATGAATGGGTTTGGCAAGTGGGACGCCCCCTATTGGGCCGTCAGGGGGAATTGCTTCCACTAGTGCAGACCCGGCTGATGTGCTTTCCTCACTCATTCTGAGCAAGCCATGACATCATCTCCAGCCACACAGGTTATACTGTACTTCACTGTAATGATATAAAGGAAGAAGGAACCATTAAGCCATACATGGTAGCACATACATAAATGATTGTATTCAAGAAAACTCTAACATTTGCATATGGCCATGTGTTTTATGGTGGGCCCCCATATAGGTGGTGTTGTTACATGTGCGCGACAAGTACAGAAATAAATAATGATATAAAATGCTAAATACATGTGCTATATGGGTATGCTTGGTATGAAATTGAAGGGAATTAATCTGGCAATTACTTAAAAGTAAAAGAAATGCAAATGGTTAATTATTTCATGAGAAATTAGCGTTTAATTAACTCTGAGTAGCCATTTTTTGCACGGTGGAGGAGGAGCATAAATTTCTATTCTTTAACAAATTAAGCTTTTACCTTCACATTACCTAAACATTAAACAGTTTAATTGGAATATCATCCATTTATGAGTAAAAATGGATCAAAGTTGAACTTAAGGATACCTAATTAAGCTAATTAAGCTAATTAATTAATTTACCTAAATGAGTAAGATGGTAGTTTAAATTGAAAATTAGTGTCAAACTTTAAATATGGATGCTATATGGGTAATTGGGTATTAGTTTGAAGGGACTTAATCTAAAAGGGTAAAGAAAATACCTGTGGTTAATTTATTTATGACTAATTAACGATTAATTAACTCCAAGTACCCATTTTTGTACAGCAGATGATGGAGGGGAACATAAATTTCTATTTCTCAGTTAAACAAATGAGTTATAAATATCATTGAACATAACATGAAACAGTTTGATTGGATTGTTATTTATGAGAATTAATAGTGGGTCAAATTTACACTCCTCAATAGTTACTTAATTTAGCTAAATAATGGTATAACCTCATATGTGTAACTCTCAGAGATACACATGTATATACCTGTTCACATGTCTTTGAACCAAGGAAAGTCAAATCCCTTGCTATAAGCCAGATCGCATCATTTGTATGAACAATAAGAACAGTAAATATATTTTATTGAAGTTTTAAGTGTTTACAAGTAATTAGTGTAACTTCAAAAGGTTGTAAGGAAAAAACTTAGTTATATTCTAGGGTAAATAAACATCATAACACATATTTCCCAAAATTTTCCGATCTGAAATTTTCGCTGGAAAGATGATCGCGCAAAATTATTTTATCACAACTAACCCCTAACAAGTTATATATTGTTGGAAAGGTCTGACTTTGAAAAGTTCAAATATGCATGTTATTTTCTTGTAGGGTCCTTAGTTTTTTCTCTGCCAAGATTTTCTGGAAGTACTTTTTCTCACCTTTTTTCACATATTTTGATCTGTAACTTCTTATGACTTAAAGGTAGTGTCAGCCTTTTGCAGGCAAAAATATTAAATTTCTAGTTTTTGAGAGGATAGTAGTAGTATACCAATGACTATATCATCCCACAACATGTTTAAGCTCAAATGTGTATGTTTGTCATTATATTGCGATTATCAAAATTCTTTCCTATTTTTTCCAACCTCGAAAAGTATACCGTACGGTGCGAACCGCTGACCGTTAGCGCAGAGAATAATGCACGCTGATGCGCCGTGTGTATATTGCAGTGTGCGGTCCGTGCCGCACGCCCTGTAATATCAACGATGTTGATGGAGAGCTGGTCAAGATTGGTAGTCAGATTTTCGTTTCGTATTACTGAACTAGGCAACCTATGACAGTGAGATTGAATAGACAGTATAGGTCGATCATATTCTACAGTTATGCCAAGTTGCATTAGTTTCCGCAATCTGTGAAAAAGGCTGATACTACCTTTAACCCTATCCCTTTTCAGAATGATTTTTTGAATTCTTCAGACAATTCTCTTTCAGAATATGTATACTTTATGGGTATAGGGTGTCAAATATAAGAATAATAATCTATTAAATAAAAACGGTACGATTTCTTTGAAAACATATAATGTAACAGAAAAGGGCCCACCTCAAAATGCATGGCCATATAAGGGCAGATGTTCATTGGATATTCGATATATTCCACTTTATGGAAAAATATTTGTTGATATTCCAGGGCCATGTTTTCAGAAACGAAACCATATTAAACAAGATGAATCCTCAACCGCACGTGGTCGAAATATATGCCTCCACCATTGCTAGATCAGAAATATATGACATAATCATCTACACATTTTCCTTTACACAAAGAAATCTTTGACCTCAATTTGACGTTGCGACCCCAAACCTAACAAGATCATTGTCCCTCCAAAATTTTGACCTCTGTGACCCTTGACCTTTAACTTAGGTACTCCAGAATCTAGTCAGACCATCTTCTATATGGCGATACATACTACCCCTAAGTTTGAAGTTCATATCTCAACTGGTTCTCAAGATATCTCTATAACGAATTCAATACAAGGAATTTCAAAATTTGAACTCAGTGACCCTTGAACTTTGACCTGCATATCTAATCAGATTGTCTACCGATAATGATGTATACTACCCCTAAGTTTAAAGTTCATATCTCAACTGGTTCCCAAGGTATCACGATAACGACTTAAATACAAGGAATTTAACAATATGACCTCTGTGACCCTTGACCTTTGACCTGCATATTCGAAAAATTAATCAGATCGTCTACCTATCGTGATACATACTATCCCCAAGCTTGAAGTTGTTTCCCAGAGGCAGACATGAAACTAGAATTATTTCTTCACTGCTAATGTTTCAATGTGATAACGTCTTCAAACTTATTTGTCGATAGTAAAGAGCAACCTGTGCTGTTGCGATCTCATTAGATTTTAAAAAAAATTTATACTTATAAAGTACAAGATCTATCTTGCAATTATGTTGAAATAAAATGAAGAAAATCATGCTTTTGGTGTCTTGACATGGTTGCAATTTCAAAAATTTTGCAAGCAAAAGATCCAACTGTTTAGGCTAGCTAGTCAAAATAATATTACAAAAAACAAATTTTTTGATACAGAGATTTATGAAATCCAAAATGGAAATGAGTAGCCAATAGGTTTTAGATCTATACTACATGTGTAGGCCCTCTATGGCAAAAGCGCTTAAGTCTACACAGTGCCAATGAGTGGTTTCACGTTCGGTGTTGGTGTTGGTGTTAGTGTTAGGAGAGTGAAATTCTGCTAAAATCGAGCTCAAACACCGAGCTCGGATCTAGATAAGAGTCGATACCGATATCCCAACACGCGCGAATCGATAGCCTAACACCGACTGAAGAAAAATGCCGTTGACGCAATTCGTTGCGAAGTTCCGGTTTTATTGATTAAAACTGCTATTAACTAATTAAATATCCTGTAAAATAAAGTATTGTTATTCTGCTACCCGAGCCTCCACTACCCTTATTATTCACCAGACAATCCAAACGTTGACCAACACCAACACTAACACCGAGTATGAAATGAAAATTTCTAAATCTCTTAGGGTTTAGTGTTAGTCAATGGAAATTTGCACGTGAAATTTAACACCGCCTGCCGAGCTCGGTTCAGCAGACAACATTTGACTCAGAAAGAAACACCAGGAACCGGAAATACGTCAAAATTCAGAGGTCAACACCTAACACCGACTGATTTCATTTCCATTTCACGTTCAGTGTTAGATCAGACTTCTGCTCCAAAATAAACACTAACACCGACTTTAACACCGAACATGAAATCACTCAATGTCTGCACACCCACAAGACATAAATTATGACATTATATGGAAGAAAAGTAAGACTATTCTTCAAAGAATGGAATGCAAATGGAATTTTGAAAGTTAGTGATGTATTTGAAAACGGACAATGGCATTCATGTAACTTGATATATGAATAACTACCTAGGTGCAAGCTCTTTATTGTTTTGAATTCTCTATGTTGAAGAAAAAAAAATTAAAATATGGGAACAAAAGACAAGAAATAACAATAACGATTGAAACAAAACAGACTTCTCAAACAAAAATTTTCAGATATCAAAAGGAAACAGCAGTATTAGTAATTTGAGTCACATGAACAAAAAAAAATTTTACAATGCATTGCGTGATTAAAAATATAACGATCCTTCAATTGTAACATTTTGGTAAGAGGTTTTGAAACTAAACTACAAACTGTACCAATAAATTTTAAATGGAGACATATTTTAAATCGTCACTCAAAGACAAAAGTGCTACCCATGGCATGAGCGTCCCCACACCCTGAAAATGGACCCCACGTCGTATTGAACAAAGTCAAATTTGCACAACTAATCGACACCAGACTGGAAAAAAACATACACATGTACCCTACATGGCATAAACATTAAAATTTAGTGCCCAAAATAGCGATTTAAGCTGAAAATATGCACCCCATTTTGATGAAAATTGCCATGGAAGTTGAAAACACTCCTAAACGTCGACTACGCTGGAAGGACCATTTTCAACGCTTTTTTGAGACACAAAGCTTGCAGCGTTTCTCCTGCACTCCCATTTTAAATATTGTATCATGGCACGGATGCTGTCCATACTGTCTGGAATCTGTTTCTTTCTGGAGCCTGCAACAATAATTTTTAACTCCATAATTTATGCATCACGCTCGAACGATCTCGTTTTTACTTGCTATATGGTTCACATTGCTTATGATTGATAGCGAGCGATAAAAGCATTCTTTCGGGAAACAGCTGGATCACATTGTTCAGTTACGGTCTTCAGTCATCGCAACCGGGAGGAGCTTCACGCGATAACTACAATCAGAGAGCCCAAAATGGATTGTCCTCTAACTCTGTACGTACGAAATGTGTAGACTTTTTTATGTGCCTGGGCTTGAGGCACGATGAAATTTTTACTCCACAAATATGCACGACGCTCAAATGATCACGTTAGTATAGCATTATTTAACACACTCACGAGCGTGCTTTAGCGGTGAATGCAGTGCACAGCGAGAGAGCTTTAGATAGGGGTCGCAGGCAAGTGTGCAGCGCTCTCCATCTGAAGCATCGAGCGATCACTGCATTTACGTTTAATCGCACAATACACAGGGAAATGTGTAAACGCTTTTATAAAATTGCTACATTTTGCTAGCTCCAGTAGATCTTGAGTAACTTACCAAATAAATTCCAAGGGATTACAGGGATAAAGACCCGGATGAGAGTGTGTTATCACTTTTTTTGCGCAGAAAAATGTACGCTGGTACTTTGCACTGAAAATACAGCATCACACGTGACGCGTTTTAACCAACCACGATGTGTAAAATCACAGAGCTATTTTATAACATATGAAATACACTACCATTGTGCCTTCCAATGAACAATAGTCACGATAAAATTTAGACTCGTCATGTATTTTTTTGGTAAGTCCTCATTTTTTCATACGTTTTCAACTGTCGGGCGGAGTCCGACAGTGGATTCGTTGAAGTTCCTATTTATATTTCTCTTTTTTATTCTAAAGCGTATTGAAAGAGTGGCTTTCTGCCGAACGTTTTGTGAAGTCGAGTCTTCATGGTCTTGCAGTTTTTCTTGCGAAACATTTCCACTTTGGTTATGATTGACAGCGCGCACGATAAAAGCGGTCTTTTGGGAACAGCTGAATCGCGTTGTTCATTTACGGTCAACACTTCAGTCATCGCAACCAGGAGGCGGAGCTTCACACGATAGCTAATCAGAGCGCCCAACAATCAAAATGCATTGTCCTCTAGCTCTGTACGAACGAACTTGTAGACATTTCGATGTGTGAGGGGGCATCTTGATTCTTGTTCAGTTGTTGTCTATTCGGGGTCATCCCAAAAGACCGACACCCACGAAACCGACAGCCCACAAGTCCGACACTAGACCAAAAAATCCTATTAGACCGACGCCAGCAAATAAAGACCCATTAGACCGACACTAGATCAAACAGGTCCACGAGACCGACACCACAATAATATGACCCACGAGACAGAAAATTCGCAAATAAGGCCCACGACACCAACGGTAGAACAAAACAGCCCACGAGACCGACGTTACATGAAGTATACCCACGAGTCAGACGTTTCTTCAATTAGGCCCATGAAAACGTAACAAGCGAATATCCAGGGGTCGGGGCACGAAGCCATGCCCACCCCCCCCCCCTAAAAAAAACAAAAAACAACATTTTCAATTCGATATACAAAAATTAGGCTCCCAATTTGATTTATTTTTCCTAGCTCGCTATTTGCGCTCGCATATCAACATTCATAAAGAAATGATAAAGCACACACACACACACACACACAAATAAGTAAATAAAATACAAGGTCTTCATAGAATTTTTTACATCGTAAACATCTTAGCTTAATTGATTAGGTCTACAATTTATTTTCCTCTTCTTCTTTTTCACAAACCTCTATCAACGTGGGGAGGGGGAGGGGGGGGGGGGGTAATGAAAAACTTTCCGAAATAGTTGGTACAAAAATTGAGCCCCCCCCCCCTCCTGAAAATCTTCCAAAGCCTATGGATTGTTCGAACCTGCCGTTGGTCGCCTGCTTCCTTAGTTCTTTTATTTCATTATCTCTCTGTTGCCCTTCCACCTATTTATTATTATTTTTTTTTTTCGACTTCTCGACCCTTGCGAAGTCTCTCTCTCCCTCTTCCACCCCTTTCTTGCCTTTTAGACGTCCCTTTTCTGACTCGTGGGTATACTTCATGTAATGTCGGTGTCGTGGGCTGTTTTGCTCTACCGTCGGTGTCGTGGGCCTTATTTGCGAATTTTCTGTCTCGTGGGTCATATCATTGTAGTGTCGGTCTCGTGGGCCTGTTTGATCTAGTGTCGGTCTAGTAGGCTGTCGGTCTCGTGGGCCTAAATTGTTTATAGTCGATCTCGTTGGACTATTTACTTTACTGTCGGACTTGTGGGCTGTATGGCAGTGTATTGTATTACCGGACGCCTTTATTTTACTGCTTTAAAAAGGACAGTTTGAGGAAATGAAATTAAGAAAAATTCGCACTAGTTATTCCAAATATTGTCAAATTTATGAAAATGTTAAAATTCTTTGATATTTACCAACATTTTCTTTGTATCGCGCTTGCCGCATACCCCTCTACGAAAAACAATTATTTTTGCGCCTGACAAATTGCATTATAATTCCGGACGCGCCCCCTCTATGGATACAACATTATAATTGCGTGTTATTTTTAATTTGTTTTTCGATCATCATATTTTTATGCTCTTGACTAGACGAGACTGGCATTGGATTTATTTGGGGTTTTTGTTTGATAAAACATATCCTTTATTTCTTAATCTTTGTCTTTTTGTGTGATCCAAGCCTTAAGAAAGATAATTGTTTCAATTAACTTATCAACTTTGGATAATGTTTATCCACGTTCCTGTTCTCTATCTATCGCTCTTGTGCTTGCGCGATCGTCATGATTGGAAAACCGGCTGCGGCATGCGGCGCAAATGAACCGGCTGCACGGCACTAGAATCAATCACCACGGCCACATAACCGCACGTCAACATTCGGATCGAGCGGACGCCGAGCGAGAGGTTGAAATTCGGCAAACAAGGCTCATTTTTTCATCAAAAAATAGATCCTCTATATCAATTGTTATTAATGTAAAGGTATGCAATGTGAAAATTTAACCATTTTCTATCAAAAAAGAGATAAATAAGGTAAAACTTACATTTTTTTGCCTCATTTTAGCAATCTTGTTCCATGTTTTGGTGTGTGGAATTTAACTGCGCTGACCTACGCGCACAAAATTGCTTTAGTGCGCAGTAATATGTGCGTCCGGAATTATAATAGTGTCCGGTAATACAATGCGTCACTATACCTGTCTATTCTGACTTCTTTGACTTTGTAGTTTGTTGCTTCAATTATTTGTGAGATATCCTTGTTCGTGAGAGGGTAATTACGACATGAAAGAATAGGGTTTACAGCGAGCTCTGCAAAACATTTTTTGGGGGATACGTAACTCAATTAGTGCCACCCCCCCCCCCCCCCCCCCCCCCCTTTCTACTGGCCCACTTTGACTTATTCTACCAATCATGCCAATGCAGTCTCAGACTCTCCTCCCTACAACAAACATCATTAATTAAACCCCATGCTAGTGGCAGTGCTAGTCTAACTTATAAATAACTTTAAACATATTTTAAAAAACTCAATGGAAGTATGAACAGTGCATTGCAACTGCAAATGAATACTCCGTCTCAATCATTCATTCATTCATTGACATTGGCATTCATGGCATTGCACATTCGATTTGCATTTGGGACTTAACTTAGTCTTGCACAGTGTTGCCAGGTCCAAGAAGTCAGATTATCGTATCAAAGCCTCAAAATTATCGTTTTTTGGCAAAAATTATCGTACATGCAAGATTCCATAGCAATTTACAGAAAATCCACCCGTATTTGGGTGATGAGATTGACCTTCAAGTCGGGCAATTGCCAGAAGAGCCCCAGAACCTTGAATCGAAATACACTTTTTAACATTTTGTGGAACACGATGGACTCTTCCATAATTTTATGGGCGGGGGTTTGGGGGCGGAGCCCCCAGAACTAATAGGAATTTGTGGTTCATAGGCCAGTTTTCACAGATTTTGCCTATAGATTAATGGTATCTGGTGAAATAAGTAAAATTATCGTACATTTGCCCTTTTTTGCAATTATTGATCGTACATCGTACAGAGGGTCAAATTATCGTACAAATACGATAATTATCGTACGGCTGGCAACGCTGGTCTTGCATCAACAAACTCCAACATTTTGAGAAAATAATCAACTCCACTGCACTCACCCACTCAGTTCTTTCTCGAGTCCGCAGTTGACATGAAGAAAAGGAAAATGTGTATTCCAAAGTAACGACTTACGAGAGGAAGCACAGCAAAATGGCGTAGAAAGGCGGTTCACTATGCAGAACTTCAATGGCCACGAGTTCAGCTGGCATGTTGATTGTGGGTTGGATTCATAGGTCTCACAATCCATGGGGGGTACTCCGCCATGAGAGAGAATCCATACTCTCGGTAATTTCCGACGGCCATTCGGCCAGCCATTCGGTTAACTATGGTATCCCCTCTGACAAAAAAAAAAGGGTCCTAAAAATTGTTTTCATTATATAATTTTTACCAGGGTAAAGAGAGTAGATATTTAACACTGGTACATAAACACTCTTTTAAAGGTTATTAAAGCATATTCATATAGCTCTTCTTGAAATTATTTGAAAGCAACCTATTGAAAACTCATGCAGAGTGTTGTTTTTTTTTTTTTTTTTTTTGCTTGTTTGTGAGGTAATTGCTGATCTACCCCTGAAACTCGGAAACTGTAGTTTGCACCTTTAGAACTGGAAACATTTTCAAGACATGCTAAGAATATGTAGAAATTTTCGTTATTTTGTCAATTCATGTGTAAAATCCTTTGAACTAGATTAAACATAAAATTAAAAATATATGTAAAGTTTCCTAAATGACGTGTATGGGATTGATGTGATTCTCTCTCTTTTTTTTTTTTTTTTTTTTTTTGGGGGGGGGGTAAGTTGAGCCATGCCATAACCCATAAATAAATTTCATGTTCTTTTGTTTGTTTGTTCTTAAATGAAAGTTTAAACAAAGAATATATCCATATATTTTTATAGATCAATATACCCCTGGCCTTGTCTTACCTCATGATGGGGTAAGTTGATCCACCGTTTTTTGGGGCGAGAAACTAGACATATATAAAATAAATTTGCTTCACAGCTCAATAGGAAAAATGGAGAACAGTAGTAAATTGTACTTCATTACTAAATGGAAGTTATAACTGTAGTATCTATCAATTGGTAGTCAGGAGCCAAAATGTAAAAATTGGGTCATCTTACTTTATTTTCACCTACAGTATGTTTTCAGGGTTTTAATAATATTCCTGAGAAGGCTTTGATTTGATAACCTCATTGAAATAATTCATAGGCATTTAGTATAGACCATTAATAAGTGGAATTTTCACTCATGCAGCTTCGCGCACGCATTTTGTCAAAGGGCGGTAGGCTATTGATCAGCTCATTAAGGAATTAAAAAAGAAGTTTGAGGCAAAATATGTGTGTTTACTAGGAAAATTCCTTTATGTCGTTTTATAAGTCAACATTTCCGGATTGCGCTTGCAAACAAAAAACAAAACAATGATCAAACGAAATATTTTCTACAAAGTCAATTCAATTCAAAATACTCTTTCTCAAGTCGCCTATAAGTGTTGAAAAAAAAATGCGTTTATAGTATGATTATTTTATAACAGGGATCATTTTCATTTCAATAAAGAGATGAAGTTCCTCTAGCGCTTCGCGCTCGTATGTTTATACCATAAAATGATTTACCATTACTTTCATAGAGAGTTTATATTGACCATTAATTAATGGGATTTTATTTCGCTCGAAGTTTTGTTAAATTCAGGGGCTGCGGAGCGTTTTTGAAAGTGGAAGGGCTGAGCCACAAGTGGGGGGGGGGGGGCTGAACAGGCTAAAAATAACAAATGGGCCATTCTTTGAAAAGTGAACCTTTTTGGGACAAAATAAAGTTTTTGCTTTTTTTTTATTTTAAGCTGCAAATAGAGCAATGTCTGGAGATCCATGAACTGAATTTTTTCCGTGTTTTTTTGCAATTTTTCATGCTCATTTTCATAAATTAATATAGATAGAAAAACGGCACATAATATATATATTTTTTTTAACCCTGACTGGAATGGATCTGCTGACTTCCTTACTTTAATTAATGTCAGTATATTATCATTTATCTCTATTCCTTTTAACCTAACCCAATAATGATGTTGTTAACTTGATTATATTAAGATAATTAACTATTTAAGTTAATTACCTTCAAATGTTGCACGTGACCAGAAAATACAAAAAGTTTATGCCTCTCCTTAACCATGGCTCTGGTATATTAGGCCTATCATTATTTTTTTTTCTCAAAAGCTAGATTTAAGGTATACCTTGCATCTCACCAAATATGAATCAGTGAAAAGTTTTAATTTGATTATTAATTAGCAAACAAATTAGTCACACACTTGACCCACTGGGTGGGGCGGTCATAAAGGTCTGATTATTTTCACTTTCATGGGCTGAAATTAATTTATTTTAGCATTACTATGCTCCAAAATGGTTCTGCAATAATTTTCGCGAAAAAAAAAACCAAAGAAAAACAAAAGGTCGAAAAAACAAAGACATACATAAGAAATTCATAAAACAATGGAATACATAAGAAATTGATGTCGATACCAAAAATTTTTTTTTTCCAAGTAGGCCTACACTTATTAGGAGTCCTATAAAGATTATGTAAACACAAAATTAACATTCCAGAAGCTTTAGTTTGTCAATTAGAACAAAAGTATGATTTCATGCAATGCCATAAATTAGCATAATTAATTAACATATATAAATAAATATTTCGGGAAAATTAAGAAATGAATGATGGTTCTTGACATTCGCAAGAACTATTTTATGTGGAAATTTAAATAAACAATTATAATAGAGATGATTAGATAATAGCCTAAATTAGACACCCCTATAGGGTATGAATAATTATGAACATGGCATTTTTTGTAAATCTGTCAATAAAATACCCCTGGAATACCAAATTATTCAAAATGTCAAACTTTCCTAATAGTCCAGATCTTGGTAACATACTGATCACCAAAAAGTTTGACGAAAGTCATTTATTTAAAAGCAAAATTCAAAAAACTTAAAAAATGTCAAGGGGTATGAACAATTTTGCGGACAACAATGAGGGCTACTATTTGGGCCTAAAAGGCAAAATTTTCGGCTTGACTGTCAAATAAAAAATAAATGGCCCTTGGGCGAAATGTATATGATATGTGAAACTCATATCCTAAATATCATCATCATCATCATCATCATACCAGAAAGTATAAAAGTTATTCGTGCTTGAATGCACTGCCCAATTTTGTCAGCTCAGGGACACAAAAGAGAGGCTGCACATGATTTTCCTATTCAGCTGTGGACGGCCAAAAGTATCAAAAATTCACATAATCAAAATCAGCTAAAAAGGTCAAAAATGAATTAAAAGTCGCACATAAACATTAATATTACACTGTAAAAAATATTTGCATTTTTACAGCAAATCTGCTGTCAGCAGAGTCGCCATAAAAAATGTAATTCAAAAAACACTTTTGTTGTAAATTTCTCCTGCAAATAATTACATGAGAAATACAAAATATACATCAGGAGTAACACATTTGTTCCGTTTTAACCAAAATACGCAAGCTTTAGAACTCTAATGATATTTTTTCCTTCTCTTTCATAAATCTTAGAGGAGAAATTTACAACAAAACTGTTTTTTCAATTACATTTTTGTATAGCGACTCTGCTGACATCACTTCGCTGGGTTTTTTCTGTTTTGTTTTGTTTTTTAATATTTTTTTTTACAGTGTATGCAAAGAACAAATTAAGGTCTACTTTTTTTTTTGTGTGTGTGTTTTATTTGTCTCTTGGTTCATTTTTTAGTTTGAAAATCTTGACCCTCAGCACACCCCATTCTATGTCCTTACTCCTTTACCAAATTTGGCAGTGCTCACTCAAGCACAAATTAATTTCGAACTTTTAGGTATCATAATAATATTTAGGATATACATATAAACCTTTTGTCCATTTTCTGGGAGCAAAATACGAGTCACATTTTTGACAAAGGGGATGAGAAAGGGCACCAAAAATGAATTTCGGAAGGTCGAGTCGGGATTATCAGAGAATAAATCAAAAGGCGTTTGATAGTTTTTCTTTCTTTTTGAGGGGGGGGGGGGGGGGGGGGGGGGTCTCTGTCGTCCTCTCGTATATATCTATATATATATACATATACATAAATAGAAGACTTGACAAAAAAATGAACAGATACGGTCTTCTTCTGTTCTCCGGAATGAAAAGGGACAAGTGTTCCCATTCAGAAATATACAAAAATGGTCGACAACATAATGGTTTCAAATGAAACATATTTTTGTTTTGTTATTCATATTTTACCAGTATTATTGTTTTATTCTATAGTATTATTATTTTTTCTTTCTTTCTTTATTATTATTACTTTTTATTTATTTATTCATTTTTTAAAATATTTATTTATTGATTAATTTTTATTCATTTATTTATCTATTTATTTATCTATTTATTTTTTATTTATTTATTTATTTATTTATTTATTTATTTATTTATTTATCTATTTTTTTTTTTTTTTTTTTTTGGGGGGGGGGGGGGCTCAGCCCATATTCATATAGCCTTATAGAAGCTAGTTGTTCAACTAATTACACAGGAAATAGGATAATATGATAACTATTAAGGCCTATGAAGGTTTAATTAATTTGGGCCCAGGTCTGATCGACAACACTATGGTTATGAATGAAACATAACCTAGCAATAAAGCATATGCATTTGAAAAAGAAATACTGTTTTTGAAGCACCTTTAGGTAGAGTATTATTTGAACCCACCCCAACTGAGAGCACATTCGACTGGCAGATAATGATTCCATATAATCAAAGAAATCAAGGATGGTTACATCTCTTTGGACTGAATGTTTGATTTTTAAAAATGAAGTATAGATTGATATGAAATAATCAATTTCCATTAATGCAACGAAAATATATGTCCGTTAATCAAAAAATGAAATTAGGTTCATAAATCCAAAAATACATCTGAATAGGTTTGTAGTTTGAGGGTCTCATTTTAGTTTCTGATCTATAGTATAGAAGCTTATTCCGTTCTGGGGCGAATAAACCTTATTTCATATACACAACCTTCTTTTATCTTATTTTAAAAATTTTGTTTATTAATGAAATCAAGTTATTTCTTTAAAAAACTAACAATGTACAAGACCTCATATCATTTGCCCTTTTGGCCCCTAGATGACCTTTGAACTCACCATCCTAATGAAAAACATGTGGTATTATCCCAAGGATCATTTTGAATAAGTATGAACACAATTGATGCAGAAAAAAAAAACAAACAAACAACAACAAAAAAAATATTTGTTATGGTCTTACAGCCAACATACCGATACGATAAGTGACTAATATAGCCTTTAGCCAAGGCATTCAACGCTTTTATTTCCCAAAATGCACTAAACGAGTCTGAATACATAAAACTATCATGCGAGTCGCTAAGCTATAGTCTTATGTATGATAGTCTTATTTATTCAGACTCGTTTGGCGCATTTTAATAAAAGCGCCGAGTGCCTTGGCTAGAGGCTACGACTAATATGACTCTGCAAACACTTAACTCAGACCAGACAACAAAAACTTAATAAGAGACAGGACTTTGCCTTTTATTATTTTTAATCCATGTGAAAAAACAAAGAACAAACACAATTTCAATACAAATTTAGGTTCTACTAAAATACAGTCATGATCTGAACTTGACAAGCTTTCAATGTAAAATATACCATAAATGATACCGGATTTAAAGTACACATAGCTCCACAGAAGATTTTCACTTTGCAAACTTTCTATTCATTGGGCAATGTCAAGTTTGGTGTCGACCTTTTAGTATAATATCAACATTAGCATTCACCAAAATCAAATAAGACTGGTCTTGGGACAAGTCCCATCTTATTAAGTGTTGGGCTGTCAGTAATGTGATTGGATTCCCCCCCCCCCAAAAAAAAAAAAAAAAACCACAAAAAACTATGATTAGGTGTTTGAGGTATGGAAGGGAATCAAGAATGCGCTTCCAACACCAACACCAAACTTGAATTACCCAATATTACATTACAGTGGAATCTTGTTATAACGAGAACAGATATAACAAGGTTCCTGATAAAACAAGGTAATTTTGCTGGTCCCAACTCTTTGTATTCTTTTGTTTCGTTTTTTTTTTTTCATCCTGATATAACGATATTCCAGATATAACAAGGTAACTTCTATGGTCCCCAGGAACTCGCTGTAACGAGATTCCACTGCGTAACTTACTGTCGTCAAAAATATTTGCCAAGTCAAAATGAGAACACAATCTGTGTCATGTCCTGTTCATTGCATGATGATTAAGGAACGAATCTAATTGACACAAAAAAATTCCTGTACAAAATGGCTAAAACAAGAGAAGAATGTAAAGTTACATCTCAAGATTACACATTTCAAATTCACCAAAAGTTGTTTTTATTGAAATGCAATTGACCTACAAATACACACAAATCACTACAACTGTACATTTAATACCAGGGTTCCCAGCATTTCAAGAAAAAAACATGACCTGATTTTTCCCTGATGAAATCTATAAAATGCATTTCCAGTTTTGCGTGTTTTCTTTGTTGTTGCCGAGAAGCATTTGCAGTATAAAACACTAGTTTAACTGACTACCGAACTTTCAAATTTTGGGCCAATCTAAATTCCCTGACTTTTCCCTGACTGGAAAAAAGTAAAATAATTTTCCCTGATGGGCTGGGAACCCTGTAATATGGTGGCCACAACTGATTGTTGGCTACGGAGCACGTGTGTGCAATGCAGCTCACGTTGCATTCACGTAGCCATCATAGGCCAATTTCGGTGATTCAAACGTTTTTCAGGGAAAGGTTTTGTAAATAACCTTTTGCTTATGCATGTTGTACCTGCAATGTGCCGGTCTGAAAAAGTAGGTGCAACGCAGAATTTGTCTTAACAATCCATCGTAGAGGGTTGGGTGCTGCATTTATGACCACCACATATATTTAAAAAAAAAAAAAAAACCTGAAGAATGCCTAAATATGACTTACAGAATCCAAGAATAACAATTCTCAAGAAGAAAGCTAGGGAAAAGGGAAATTGTCCATTTTTACAATAACCGTTCCGGTTTTGCTCAAGAAAATACAACGCTCGGCACTAGTGCTTACATTTTTCACTCAATATTATTTATATTTCAAGAAATTCTACCCTAAAAATACCGGTAAAGCATCCAAGACCATTATAAATACATGTTATGCAGCTAATTTTCATTACTTCATTAAGTTATTTACACCCTTCCCAACCCCATTCTCAACCCAAGTAGGAATGTTGCAAGGTTATTATTAAAATAGTAAAAATAAAAATTTATTTTGATCTTTGTATATTTGGTGCTTGAACATGTTGACAAGAATTAATGTTCTTACTTATTTCCCATTTCACACTATTCTCTTCAAACAAATTTCCCCTCAAATTATTAGAAAATTGTGTGAAAATTTTTAATGAATAGTACTTGCAAACATGCTTTAGTATGAGGTATTGACCTACTGTTTAATGTCTGATTACTCAATATGATATGAAAAGCAATAAGCCAAAGCATTTTTTAATTCAGTCACTGATATGAATTGTAAATTTACAAAGTTTACAAAAGTATACAACTGTACATCTTTCAAATCTCTGCACTGATAGATCACCATTTGTTTCCCACCTATCCATTCAATCATCATCTACTCATCATCCTGAGGGCTAAGAGATCTAGATCTTGACCTATTATTCTGCTCGATGGGGGAGGGGCTACGGCTACGCCTAGGCGACTTGCTTCTTGATCGGCTACGACTATCCCGCTTCATCGGACTGTGAGATCTACTCCTGCTCCTCTTGGGGCTCTTGCTTCGGCTCCTAGACTTGCGAGAACGGGATCGAGATCGTGACCTGCTACGAGAACGGCTTCGGGATCTGCTTCTTGGAGACCTGGAGCGACGGCGTGATCGAGAGCGAGACCTTGAATAACTTCTTGACCATGAAAGAAAATAGCAAACATTTAAACATTTAAACAGTTAATCAAATTCTTCTTCTTGAGTCTGTTCTCTCAATGTTATAGGTTTGATTGTAACTTTTTACATTATGTTTCTTTTCAATTTTATCCTAAGCATAAGGTGATATCTCCCCTGAGCACTCAGGCTAAGGAGACCTCTTAGAGACTCTGGGACGTCATTACTAGAAGCTACTTTTTCAGTCTCAACAGATTTAAATAAGTCAAGGTTAACTGTACATGCATATCATTGCAGACAAAATCTTCTAGCAATGCTGTTAAAGTAAGTACAGACCATAATTGCAGGGGGGGGGGCATATTTACCAGCCGCGTTATTTGTTAAAGGTAGTGTCAGCCTTTTGCAGGCAAAATATTAAATTTCTAGTTTTTGAGAGGATATAGTAGTATACCAATAACTATTATCTTCCCACAACATGATTAAGCTCAATTGTGTATGTTTGTCATTATATTGCGATTATCAAAATTCATTCCTATTTTTTCGAACCTCGAAAAATATACCGTACGGTACGAACCGCTCTCCGTTAGCGCAGAGAACAATGCACGCTGATGCGCCGTGTGTATATTGCTGTGTGTTTTCCGTGCTGCACGCGCTGTAATATCAACGATGTTGATAGAGAGCTGGTCAAGATTGGTAGTCAGATTTTCGTTTCATATTACTGAACTAGGTAACCTATGACAATAAGATTGAATAGGTAGTATAGGTTGATCATTTTCTAAAGTTATGCCAAGATGCATTAGTTTTCGAAATTTGTGAAAAAGGATGACACTACCTTTAATGAAGTGAACATTACAACCGAGGACAAAATATTTTATAACCACATAAATACGATCATGAATATTTTTATTTGATGAGATCTCATCACACTGGACACAATTTAAAATAGATTGGGTCAGAGAAAATTGACTGAAACAAAATCTATCTTTGCTATTTTCATTGTCTCCCACTTCGATAAGTTTGGATTAAAGGGAATGATGAAGATCAAGAAATACTAACCTTTTCCTGGACGATGATGGTCGGTCTTCAACCAACTTGATGCGACGTCCACTCATATCAGATCCATCAAGCTTCTCAATGGCATTCTTCATGTCACTATATGTAGCAAACTCGACGATTCTAAACAAAACAAAAGGTAATCAGAAAAAAAAAATAATACAAATTCAATCTTGATCATGCTCTATCTTTCTGATGATCTGAACTTGAATACTAGAGGAAATAAATAAGACCATGCCATATAAGTCCAAATATTATATTATTACTGTAATTTTCTAATTGTTGTACATACCCAGAGCTGTCAACCAAATTGGACTAAAAATCCTACTACTTTCTTTGAAAATCTTATTTTTGCCTCACGTACGTCACTAGAAAATTTTCGGCACAGAATCTAGTACACTAGTGTTAAAAATAACCACCAACTTTACAGTTTACCTACAGTTTGCAATCAGGAAATATGACTTTTACGATTTCAGTTACGGGTAGATGGTCTGCTGATGAAAATGACAGATTGTGTTCTAAAAAGACAATACCGTAATTTTGGTTGATAGATTTGTACTTGCAATAACGGGAGTCGACTGTACTGTTGTACATACCCTTCATTCTTGTGCTGCTTGTGGGCATCTGCAAAGGTAACTTCTCCTGCCTGTCTCATGTAGTCCTTCAAGTCCTGATCAACCATAAAAGTGAACACATTGGTCAATAAATCACATCACTGTATTTTCACAGCATCCTTACAGAATGCACAAATCAAAATCAATTTCCTATTGAATATTAGGCATTTTTAATTTGCATGCAAATCATATACGCATCAAATAAATCGATACCAACCTATCAGCAATATAAGACAAATATTAGTGTTTTAAAAAAAAGCAAGATAATAAAAGAGGTTGGTCCTTGTAAAGAGTTGATGTATTGATAAGAGAAAAGGTAAGTTTCATTAGTAACAGATGGAGCCAGAAGTTGAATACATCGCAGTAAGAGGTGTTCATCCAGTCCATCCACAGCATCGGTAGTCTCCCATCCAATTAAGCTGCCCTCGTCTGTACAACAGGAAGATCAGGGGACCTAAATATCTGATATGAATCACTTCTTATAAACTGGGTTGCCTTTATTTTTTTACGCATGGATCACTACACTCATCAGTGTGCCTTGTAAGAAGTATCACATATAAAAAAAGTACAAAAAAATAGCTTCAGTTAAAAAATACAAGATATTGCTTTGATACCGATTCCTTATACTTTGTTACAGGCCCATAGTAGTTTAACCTGTTAATAATTAGTTAGTTTATCAGGTGATGTTTCACCTCATTTTCCACCTTTTCATGGATTACAAACCATTGTGAGAATCTGTCACAAGAATAGACATTCTTACAAGGCACACATTTCAGAACATGGGTAATTCAGTAGCTGTACATAAGACATACTACTATACCTTATACCACATCTGTCTCTGGCTTTACTCAGCGCGATACAAGGCCTCTTTATACTAAGCTCTGGAGGGAGCGCACCAGAGGGGCAGCAAACCAGCCAGATAGATCCACCAAGATCACATGACCAATAGCTGTCAGACCATCTCTACCAGACTTCTTTTATTCTTTAGGAACCAGCCAAAGATGACAGTGATGACAAAACAGTGCTCAAAAGAAGCACCGCTCTATAGAAGAATAACCCTCCCATTATTTTTTTCTTTCCCCTTCTTATATTGATGATCAAGAACTTGTTAAAGATAATTTCCTCCTCCCACTAGCCATAGCTAGTAAGCTTTTAATGCTTCCTAGGAGGCAGGGTGACAGGCTGCCATCCGACTACAGGGGATGTTTACATCTCAAAGAGTGCCCAGTGCCAGAATTAGGTAGGCCAAGAGGGAACGTCCCTAGGGGTGCTTCATCTCGCCCAACCTCTTTCTTTAGAGATACCCCACAGTTAGACCTCACAAGAGATCCTGCATCTCACAGCCAAGCCAAGCCAAGCCAACAGTCATTAGCCAGTAATTAGAACCCTGACATCTCCAAAGTATTTAGAGTGCTGAGGAGAGGATAACATGGTAGTTGAATTAAGTTTACATTGAAAAGTCTTTTTCTTGAAGGATGTAAGTTTATATAATGAATGGAGGAAGGAAAATGAAAATCCTCATCGATATCCTCTAAAAGACATTAATGGATAAACAGTTACAGTTTGAATTAAATATGATCGCACAAGCAAGAAAAAAAAAATACATATAAATTTTCAAATTAATAAGCATGAACATTCTAAAAATCATGTACTCTTTTTATTTTCTTATGAACCCGTTTGATATCTACCTGCCAGCTAACTCTAGTAGAAAGATTCTCCACAATGACACGATTCTCTGTTCTGACTGGAGGCCCATACCTGTACAGGAGATAACACCATAAAATTATTAAGATTTACAGCCACATTGTTACTTGGCTTGCAGGAAAATAATATATAGGAAAATAACTGTTGTTTCATGTTTTTTAATAATTTTTTTTTTCTTCATTTTTACAGAGGCTGAGGAGTTTCCTTACCCCAAACCTTTTCTAACTTAACCATTTTATGGTTTTCTTTTTTGTATTTGATACATATTTTGTTTGTTTTAATGAAAATACAAAAGCATCATTTAATATAGTGTCTACAAATATATACTCAAATCAAAATTCAACAGAATTTCCGGTATCAAAATATATGTAACACAACCTAATGTATAGAAGTACCTTTAACCAATGGCAAAGGCATTCCATTTCAAGCATGGATACACAACGATTAATTACATCATTACCAGTAAGGGAGAGAACAAGAAAGAAACATGGGTGGGGGGGGGGGGGTAATACGTGGCACCGAAAACAAGGGCAAGGCTGTTAAATCTGATGTGAATATATTATAATATCGGGTACATCAAGTTTCGAGTTAAACAAGAGTTGGTATACAGGGAATAAATTATGCTATTATACAAAATTTCTTTTTATGTACATGTAGCAATTTTTTTATACAGTTTGTACAAAAGTTGTTGGAAGTGCTTTCCTATCAATCAAAATTGGTAATCAAATTTGAGGAGTAAAATCATTGCCTGGTATCAGTATAAAGACTTTACATATTGTGCAAAAGTAAAAGCTTGATCAAGATTAGGTACCCCTAACTATCAACGCCATACCAGAAACTCAACTCTTGGTGTCAGATCCCCAATAGGCCATTTTTGAAAAATCTCAAACTCTTTCGTAAATTGAGTTTGAATTTCTCATGTTGAAGCTGAATTTTTCCTTCTTTTTGCATTTTTAATTTTCCTCTTTTTCTCCCACCCAACCTCTGAATCTCTGTATTTCACCTCTTTTACTACTTCCCAAAACAAATAAATAAAAAAATAAAAAAAGGATGTGTAAAATTTTGAAAGCATTGAAAGCTTTTGTAACCCTAGTAAAAGTGGACTATAGCCACAAGAATTTGGGCTTTGTGCCATTGATTTGGTCTATGTGCACATTTAGTTGGAGTTTCCCCGTTTGCAGGAGGGGGGGGGTCTAGGTGAGAAATTCTCATGCTTTACCTAATCTGCCCAGGGAGGGGGGGGGGGGGCTAATTTAGCCCCCCTCCCCGACATTTTTTGATAAATTTTTGGCAGGACAAGCTACAGCTGCGACGTTATCTTCTGGGTACCCGGTTAAAGAGTTACGGTAAGCATACTTGTGTACAAGTATCTGTGCGTCACCCCCAAAATTGCTCAAAAATGTGATTTCATGTAGAAAATCAATACAATTGTGTTTTCAGCTAAAATTCATGAGTTATCAGTTTTGTTTTTATTGAAAAAAAAAAAAACCAATGATTTTATTTGCTTCTATTTATGACCGAAATAATGTTGCCGATCAATTTTATTTTTTTAATAAAAAAAAAAAAAAAAAATAAAGGGTTACAAAATGCATAAGAAATTGAAAAAGAAGAAAGAACAAAAGATATTAATTTTGTTTTCTAGTACAATAATAATATAAGAGTGCTATATATTCACACCAAAAATTAGCATTCTATGAGCTCTATTCAGTGAATTACAGGAAAAATTCATGATTTTACACATAAAATAAAGCATCAACTATGCAGCTATGGAGTTTACGCCACATGGGACGTGCATGCCAATCACCACAACCCCCCTGTGCTATGTATGGAAAAAAATAAATAAATAAAAAATAAAAAATTTATATATACCAGGATATACAAACATTTCCTACATTCACATGCAATTTAAGCAAAAATATAGTGGTGAACCAAGACAAACATGATAAAAATGGAATAATTTTATATTCCAAAGAACTAAATTTACGCCGATTTATTTCCTTTTTTTTAAATAACGTTCAACCCTCTCAATCAAGACAGCAATATGGTTGCGCAAAAGGTAAATGCTACAAAAGTATTCAAACTTTAAAGACGACTTCATTTATAAAGATGCAGTAACATTGAATGATAATCAAATTTAAATTTATTTGATTTAGGTCATTTTGCCAACATGATTATAAACAGATCCTGGTCAGTAGGAATCCCTTAAAAATTGCAGGCAAATTGCTGGCTTTAATTTCAAGAAATCTATGATTTCATACTCAATTTTGAAAACCGTTACATGACACTTTTTCAAACAATGTGCATTTCAAGGCAGTACAATGTACACCGCATTTCCTGTTGTAAAGTTTCCATCTTTATACCGGGCTGCTAAGCTCTGAACAGAGTGGTAGTAAACTAATCATGCTCAACCGTACTATGCTTAGCCTTGTTTGTTTTCACTGTTTTAAGTACATGACTTCCATTTGATATGAAACTTTCAGTATTTTGTTTTGAAAAATAACCAAATTCTTGCCTTTGTGAGCCTCTACCACCACCCCCAGATCCACCTCCGAACCTGTGATGTTGGAGTAAAACACAACCAAATACTTCACTCTGTAGAACAAATAATTAGCTTGACAGGCAATAGTATATATACGATTTTAATCAATTAACATGTATTGTATTTCATCACACCAGTCAAGAGAGCAAAGTATATGTTAGGAGTATTTCAGTGCGATTGCTTCAGGAATCAAGGCAAGAATTTGCTGCATGGGGTTGTCTCGAGTCCATTAGTGTAAAGTTATACAGTGTAACATGGTGAGTATTAATTTAATTAAATTAAATTTAATTAATTAACGTTCAGAGCAACAATGATCAATGCATATTTTCCTTTTTTAATATAATCAAATGACAATAATAGTAGCAAATTCAACTTATTATGGTAACTACTCAAGAATTTAAATATGATTTTGGACAGTTAACATTCACAGAAGTACACCGAGTACAGCGCTAAAAATATAAGTATTTCAACAAAATGGCAAATTTTTTAGTTGGTACCCCAGGATACCATATACAGCATCATTTTACAAAAAGGAACAATCAAGTAAGTTGTCTGTTACAAATGTGTAATTAACCGTCTAATATTGTCTATCTTGACCTAATGGAGGCAATGAACATTCTTGACATGCAACACACAAGTATAAAGGTTCAGAATATCACCAGAAATGATGGCTTTATAAACACATTTTTAACTAAAATGAGTCAACACTAAATCTCATAAATGCGGATTAAAATTGTCAACATTGCTGTGACCTACAGAGCTTGTACGTACAAGGGCAGAGGTTCTATTTTTTTTAATTTTTTATTTGAGGACAGATGGGGGGGGGGTCACCTGTGCTGTGATTACAAGTTCTAAAAAGAAACAAGAAGAATATATAAAATGGATATCCAACCCCAGGAGAGTATCTTCTTCTTCTACTTCTAGTTAACCCTAAAAGGGCCGGGGGGGGGGGGGGGGGGGGGGGCCTAATCAGCCCCCCTCGACATTTCGCGCGGTCCCATGTCGCTGAAAAAAAATTTCCCGTTCCGCGCATTTATGACTTTTTTCTCTAACATCTTACGCAACTTTTAAAACTATTTTGGAAAAAATTGAGCGTACGGTTATGAAGTTGCACAACATTATGTAATGCAGCGCAGACTCAAAAACCAGAGATTTTCTGTATTTGTGTACAAAACATATGGGAAATGGCTTTTCAAGCTAAAATCACATTTCTGTATTTAAAATATGGTTATTAACCATTATTTTAGTTGATATTGCTCTAATCAATAGAGATAATCAATGACCGAAGTATCTCAAAAAAAAAAAAAACACAATAAAATACATAAGTCGAAAAACAAAGAAATACATAAGAAATTCTCAAAACAATAAAATACATAAGAAATTGAATTAGATACCGGATTTTTTTTTCACGTAAAATTGTTAGGAATACTACAAAGAATATTTACACCAAAAATTAACATTCCAGGAGCCTTATTTAACGATTTAGAGCAAAAAGTATGATTTCATGCATAAATTAGCATAATTAATTAATATGAATTAAAAAGACGATATTTTGGAAAAACGAACTATACAGTCTTGTAGATTACATCGCACACTACTATTGTGCAAATTTTCACGGCGATCGCGCGATCGGCGGCCGAGATCTGAAGGGGGGGGGGGGGGCCTAATCAGCCCCCCCCCGGCTGTGAGATGGCAAAAATAACCCGGCCTTTTTAGGGTTAAGTACATTCCAAAAGTGCTATATTCTTATATTCTTGTACTGCTGCTCGATTGCAACATGCTAAAATATCAACAATGTTTTTTTTTTCTCAATCTTGTATGAAAGAAAGAAATAAGAGAAATTACAAGAAAAAAAAAAGAATAAAATGAGACAGTAATAGAAGTTTGAAAAGTCTTGCTGTTCTTTCTATAATGGATCCTCAAATTGGCAAAATAGCTATAAAATAGCTGATTTTTTTTTCCCACAAATTTCCCCCATCATCTTCCGAACTGCATCTTACCCCCTTAACATACATGTTTGTCATGTGTAAATATATTTCATACCCAATATGTCAAGGTCTGGAGACAACCAAAAATGTGAGAAAGTATGGGATTGAAGAAAAAAAATTTGTTAGCCGTTGATCACTCAATAGCCACAATAATTTACAAGATTATAGTGTGCATTGCAACCAACAAGACTGTATAGAAAGAGTTTCTAAAATAATGTGTCTTTATTTAATTAATATTAATTGATTCTGGTAGTTTATGCATGAAGTCATACTTTTTGCTCTAAATCTTAGAATCTTAAATTTTGGTAAAAATATTCTTTTAAGTATTCCCAAACAATCGTATTTGGAAAAAATTCTGATATATAATTTACTTTTTATGTATTCTATTGTTTGTTGAATTTCTTAAATATTTCCTTGTTTATCAACATTTTGTTTTTGTATGACAGCAAGCCTACTCACTTGTCTCTGCCTCCTCCCCTGCCGCCGCCACTGCGGTATCCGTATCTATCATCACGATCTCGATCACGTCCACGACTTGTTCCTCTTGCAATCTCAACGAGAACCCTGAAAAAAAAAAATCACTTGAATATTACTGTTGGCTTTGCTGAAGATTCTAACATAGGGGGAACGTTCAATTTCTCCTTCCAAATCTCAAGTGTGTTAAGTTATATATTCATTAATTAGGCCAAAAAAAAAAAATTGTTTGGTTGTCCAATGAATGCCTTTTTTCAAAAATCGGGTCGGTCGGTCGGGTTTTTTTTTTTTTTTTCCTCCCATTGAAAAACAAAGAAAAACAAAGAAACGAATGACTTCCATTTTTGAGATCACTTTTACGTTTTATTGAGTTATGTAAAATGGGACTGCATGGAAAAATAACACATGTTATAATACTGTTTTATGAAAAATATATACAAATAAATATGATATTTTCGGCGTTTGGGTGAAAAAAAAAAAAAAAAAAAAGAGGTTGGTCGGGTCGGGCCGTTTTCAGAGGGTCGGTCGGTCGAGGACAACCAAACAAATTTTTTTTTTTGGCCTTATGGTCCTCCACACATTTTTTTGATAGATCAAGTAAAAGAAAAAGCAAAACATAGCTTTTAAGAGTAAATAAGTAGAATAGCTAACTCATATCTTGCTCTGATGGGCAAGTACAGAAGAGAATAAATCAAAGGGATATAATTCATACCTTTCACCAACCAAATCTTTGCCATTTAACTCGTATACAGCGTCATCTGCATCTCTGTAGTCTTCAAATTCCTGTAAGTAAAATAAATAAGGATATATCCTTCTTCATAATGTAGCTTTAGCATTGCCTCAATACCAGGCATAAATTCAAACCTACCGGTCTTTTGTCTCAGCAATAATGACCAATTAACTCCCAAATCTCAGGCAATTCCTGTCTGTCCTAAAGGTTTGCAATTATGATTACAGGATGAGCAGAAGAGTATATTTTTTCACATCCTGAACAAAGTTAACAAAATAAGTTAACAACAAAATATGTCAACAAAGAATATACAAAGGTACACTTAATATTTAATTTTGTTTTAGTAAAAAAAAAATATACACTTTGAGATGAACCAAAAGAACATTGTTTTGTTGAAGTTCTGGGCCCGTATTCCATAAACGACTTAAGCATGAAATTTAAGCATTTTTGCTTATCTTTTGGCTAAGACAAAATTCTTAGCCAAAATGCGCAATCCATAAACCCAAAATGGCTAAGATTTATTTCTTAACCTAAGACTTTTGGCTTAGCCGATTTTGACAGTTTAAGCATAAATTCTTAGATTTTGGCTAAGCCAAAAGTCTTAAATCGAGATGCGCCCTCAAATACGCACATAAAAATGAGAATTTTGTCTTAACTTTAAGCCTACTACATAGTGGCTTAACTTATATGCTGATTATACGGTAAGCTAATTTGAAACCACAAACTGAACATGACAACATTAATCAAATTCTTTTTAAATAATCAGATACATTTTAGACATACTTTGCAATCTAAAGCATCTTAAACTTTTAAACAGTTTAATTATATTCGTGAGATATAAACTAAATAGTAACGACATCCATGAATTGTTACAAATTTATCTCAAAACGGAAAAATGAAACTTTTATAAGCGTAATTTATACAGATTGCGTAGGGCATATAAGGCCCTTTGTTGCGCGCAACTATTTTTGTCATTTTGCTTCTGCGCGACCTTTGTGACGTCATAACAAGTTTAGACTTTTGCTTATTTTTTTCTGAACGCAGACAAAGAGCCCAACGTGTTTGGAATACGGCTAAGGCATTTTTCTTATCTTAGACAAAATCTTAGAAAAAATGCTTAGACTTAAGACAAATGCTTAAGTCCTTTATTGAATACGGGCCCAGTACTCAAGCTAACAACAAGTACATGAATAATCCAATGTTGTTGAAAATGTACACTAAATTATAGTAAACAAACTACAAACTACATATATTCTTGACAATACTCACCACAAACCCAAAGCCATTTTTGAGATTGATTTCACGTATCCTTCCAAATCCTTTGAAAAACCTTTCTACATCTCTCTCCCGAGCTTGGTAGCTCAACCTACCGATGTAGACTCTTGAACTGGACATAATCTACAAAGAAAGAGACAAATTTTAAATGGTAACTTTTATGCTCATTTTCAAAAAGTCAGAAAATTTCCTTTAAAATAAGGTAAAGTCTAGGGGGGCGTTTCACGAAACCATGGACAAGTTAGTCATATCTTTATCCACCAACCACGTAGTTAGCTCCAATCTTACTAAGTCCGTTACACAAAGCTCTTCCAAGCTCGACAATTTGTAATATCGATATTATCGGAGATGATGTCATCGAGCAATAGCCTTAATCACGGTTTCGTTGATATTTAGACATTGTGGTTTAGCAAAATTTTTCAATATTATCGAAATTGAAGTGATAAAATCGGTCAATAACAGTATGAAAGCTCATTAAATGATGTATAATTTATATAATATGAATTAAAACGCACAATGTTTCTTACTGCATATATTTACAAGGTGTCAATCATGAAATTAATAAGACCACGTCAGAACATGAGATGGGTACCCCCGGATGCGCTAATTTCATAGTTTTGTAAATCAGACTATAAAAAAGTACGCTAGCTGAAAATGGAGCTAGATTGAGGTTTTTCCCTAAATTTTCTGTTTGCTCACAAAAAGAAATTAATAGTGCATTGTAATTTAAAAAGAAATCTATTCAAAATTATTAATTTTGGGACTAATAGATCGATTTTAACTACCAACGTAGTCTCTGCGGGTCTCTTTATTTAGCTTTATGGTAAGCTGAATAATGCTTTTGCAATTTATTCAATATTATTTCTTGATTGGATATATTACGAGATATTATTTCTTTATTGGATATAAAAATCACTTAATTGTTAACAACCATTTATTTTCTAGATATTAGACCAAAATCCTGAGGTTGCCACATTTTGTATGAACAAAAATGAGAAAATCGAGATTGTCGCGGCAAATGCAATTCGCCCAAACCGATCGCTTGCCATAAATTGCGTTTGATTGACGTATCAGCGCTCTCCAAAAGATATGACAGGTCCGGAGCTGTCATAAGTATTTAGTCAGCTTGTTGTCCACGATCTTGTCAGAGAGGGCGCTTCGTGGAACCGCTTGTGGACAAGTTGTTCACTATCTCCGATTTAGTCAAGAAGTTAGACTTATGACGGTTTCGTGAAACGCCCCCTAGAAGTCTAACTGTTAGATTGCTTTAAATTCGGGTGCATGTCGTGGTTGGTCAAAATGCGACACGTGTGAATGCGATGCTGTATTTTCGATGCAAAGCCAAAGCCAAGGCTCTGAGGCTGAGCTGCATGCATATAAAACTGTGCAAAAAGTGATAACACAAGACTTTGACGTGGGGCCAAGATCACTTACACTTATTATGCATGGTCAATTTATAGTTGACCTTGCACTGGGAAGTACCTTACTGCAGCAGTTTTCTTCCAATGGAGAGTCCATGTAGAAAAGTGTCTTGAGCAGCTTGAGTCAAGCCAGGTCAAGGTGGCATAGCTTCTATTTAAAAAAGGGTCTAAATATTCTACTAAACAAAATTTAAAATATCTAGATCTAATGGATTGCAATGAGACTATAGTATAGATTATCTTTAATTTATTTTGAGGTAGGTTTAAAGCTGGTTTCGCTAATTATTATTGAGAAGTTTTCTCAGCAACCAAGAAGGCGACAAACAGCCATTTTTCAGTAGATCTCTACTCAGTGTCAGTCAGCGTTACCAGCCATACGTACCATAATTATCGTATTTGCATGATAATTTGGCCCTCTGTACGATTAATAATTGCAAAAAATGGCAAATGTACGATAATTTTGCACATTTGATCAGATAACACTGATCTAGATCTAGACTTAGTTCTATAGGCAAAATCAGTTGAAACTGACCTATAAAACCACAGAATGCCTCAAAGCTCCGGGGGCTCCGCCCCCAGACCCACGGAGAAAAGTTCCTCCATAATTTAGTAATTTATGCATGACGCTCGAATGATCACGAATTAGCATATGAAATACACTACCATTGTGCCTTCCAATGAACAATAGTCACGATAAAATTTAGATTTGTCATTTATTTTTTTGGTAAGTCCTCATTTCTTTATGCGTTTTGAAATATTGGGCGTACGTCCGACAGTGGATTCGTTGAAGTTCCTTTTTTATATTTCTCTTCTTTATTCAGAGATGCCACAGGGGTTAACTGAAATTTCCTGAACTTAGCGAAGCGAAGTGAGCGAAGCGAACGGAGCTCTCGCCCCCCCCAAGCCGGGAATCCAGGGACCCGCTTTAGGCCTAGGGCCCCTGGCGGGGGACCAGGGGGCAGTGCCCCCGGAAGCTCCTGGATTTTAGCATTTTTAAACAGTTTAGAGACTGCATTTTTGACACATTTCCCCAATTTTTTTTGCAAAACAAAAACAAATAAATCACAATGAATACAAAGTCTACATGTTTGTGTAATAAAACCCACAAATTTTACAAATATAACCATATTCACCTAGAATCTTAATCTATCTTATCTAATGCTTAATCCAAACCTTCAAACTGGAAGGAAAGATTAATATTAATATTACAAGGTTCAGGTAGGCAAGTTTTAAATTTAAATTTTAGTCACACACAGATCTGGCTGCCAACCGCTTTAGAAAGTAGAAGAATTGTAATTGGAGCTCAAAATTCGTAATTTTGAGAGAAAAAATCGTAATTTCTTACGCGGTAAGAAATTTCCTAAAAAATTGCAAAAAATCGGCACGCATCACAGAATTGTCGCTTAGAACTTGCCTAGGGCTAGGTACACAAAACTTAGCGATATTTTGCTTGTTGCTAGCATCTCGGAGCTCCCCATTTTATATTTGGTAGATTATTATGAATATATTATGGATAGAGATATCGTATGAACCACCATCATTGTTTCGCACGGAAGAAAAAAAATCCTTATTTCTCTTACGGCGGTAAAATTTTCTTTGAAAAAATCCGGGTGCCGAAGCAAAATTGCATATGAGCATCTGTTGTCACCTTTAAGGCAAGATGGTATGATACAAGGCCAGTTAAGTTCTATTTCTTCTTTCTTATTTTTGAGAAGTGTAAAGTTCCAATGTTGATCTCAATCCAATTCCATGGCCTAGCTTTTATAGATTCACAGGTATAATCCAAGTTTAACCAGCTAAAAAATGCAAGGGTAGTTTGTTGTTATTGTCTCATCAATCGGCACACATTGTTGTGCGCACGCGCGCGCGACTGCATGCGATTATGCACCCCAGCGCGAGCGCAGCTAACAGCACCGGCCAAAGCTAGGGCGAGTAGCCGAGCGGGGAGTCGATGGTTTTGACGTCCACATACGCGATGCAAACCTAATAATCGAACGGATTCGAAAGCATTTTTGCATCGGCGGCACCGATTCTCGAATTATTATCATATTAACTAATGATTCATTATAAAATTAATCAATTTGATTTTACAACTGACACTGATCTATAATATGAAATCTCTCTAATGAGTGGAGTAGAGGGCCCCGGACATTTCAAAATTATGAAATGTTGAAGTCTTTATATTATTTCAACCACATTGCTATGAGCAATGGATGAGTGAGATCGCGCATTCGAGCTAATATACGTTGAACCGACGTGGAGGGCTTGCAGCCTAAGAAGCTTGAATAAGGGACAGAACCCATTCAACTAAAGCATTGATATTAGTAGAAATATTTTTGTTAATTGACTATCTTGTAATGGACAATGTTTGTTTAGCGAATAGTAGAAATTTTGAACCGCGGATTAATTGACCTCATTACAGACTAGACTTTCTTCAGGCCCACAGACTGATTTTTTATTGGATAGATTTTATACGAAGGTCCCATGTAACATTATTTCTACTTAGTAGATTTTCAAGTTATTGCCAGTATATCAATGATGGGCGGGGGGGGCGGGGGCAAAATTGGCATTTCTGATTTTTGGGTACACCCGACTTTTTCCCCCTCGTCATCGGCATCAATTTTTCTTTTTCACGGGGAGCGGGGGGGAGGGGAGGTAAGTGTTTTCTTTTTTATTAACCCTTCATAAATGTCCGGGGGAGGGGGGGGGGGGGTGGGGGATTAGTAGGTGTAAAGATTTTTGGGGGGCCTCATCATAAAGGTCATGAAAAGGTATCAGTCATGATGGGTAACATTCATTGCGTAAATCGGGCCGGTCTCATTCACCCCCGCCCCCTCCCAAGAAGTAGCCCATTTTTTTAATTTTTTTTTTTTTTTTTTGTGGGGGGGGGGGGGGGCGGGCGGTGGGGGGTGGGGGAGGTGGAAGAGGGGGGTGGTGATATTTTTTTTTGGCCATTCATTAATTATAAATCGAGCTGGTCTTTAATTCCACCTTGGCTTATTTTTTTGTTTTTTTGTTGTTTTTGTTTTTTTTTATGGGGGGGGGGGTGGGTATGGTGTTAAATTTTTATTATTGCCTTTTTGTCCATAAGAGTATCGGCTAGAAGGTAAATCTGGCGGATAGAAGGATCCTTGGCCATTTTTTTCCTCTTTTATTATATTTTCAATTCCCTTTCTTGTTCTTCTTTATATTTTTTTTTTTCTTTCAGGGGGGTGGGGGTATCTAGGGTGTTAGATTTTTTTCATTTTTTAAAAATTTTTTATTTTGTCCATCATAATTATCTTAATCGGGGTCAATCGCTTTTTCTTTTTTTTTTTTTTTTTTTTGCAGGGGGCAGGGGGCAGGGGGGAGGAGAGGCTGGCTGGCCGGGGCCCTGGATACGTGCCCGGACATCCATACTGCAAATTTGTTTTCCACGCACCGTAACCGTGTACAGAAAAAAAGGTAACAGGAATAAAAGAGAAAGAGAAAGAGAGAAGGGGGGGGGGGAGAGAGGAGAGTAGAAAGAAAAAAATCTCATTCCTAAATAACGATTTTATTTGTGCTTAAAAATCAAATTATACATTCCATAGTCCATCAACGTTTTTTTTTACTCTTTAGGTGGCTGGTACAAAAGGAAGTCTAGCCAAAATAAATTTCATTGCTTGTTTTAATCGCACGAGTGATAAAATTAAGACGCCTATATACGAGACTAATGCTCTAAAGAGAAAAATTCTCTTTCCTGCAAGATCCCATGGAGAGCAGATCCACGCAAAGTGGTGAGGTTTTCCCCAGTTATTTTATAATAGGTTTCATGATTTTAGAGCTTAAAAAATAGCATATAATGTACATATATAGGCTAAACTATCATTTTGTACCCATATTTAAATGTATAAATGTGTATTTTATTTTTAAAAACAGGCATAAAATCGTGCGGTCAACTGGAGTGAGCTTCCGCCGTATAGGGCCCCTCCGCGGTGCAAGGTCACTATAGTTGACCGATGCATAAGTGTAAGTGGTTTCGCTCCTCCATCCAGCAATGCAAGCATGGGTGTGCGCGCGCATTCGGCCCCCCGCTGGCGCTAGTGCGCCGCTTGTACTTGTATGCAAAGATCATGCACTCAATGATCGTATTGCATACAATCCGGAAATTTCCAGAATTTTCGCCCGCCTTTTGAAATTTCCGGATTTCCGGAAATTTCCGGAAAAGTGGCATCTCTGTTTATTCTAAAAAAATATTGGATTTATAATTATAATTGATTTTAACATACGACTGATCATATAACATGAAATCTCTCTAATCGAGTGGAGTAGAGGGTCCGGAACATCTTTTCAAAATTATGAAGATGTCTGAAGTCTTTTTATATTTTTTCAACCCACATTGGCTATGAGCATGGATGAGTGAGATCGCGCATCAGTAAATATACGCTTGAACGACGTTGAGGGGCTTGCAGCCAATAAGAGCTTGAATATAAGAGGACAGAACCATATCATAAAGCATTGAGTATTACGAGAATTATATATTTTGTTATGACTATCTTGTAAGGACAATGTTTTGTTTAGCGAATAGTAAAAGTTTGAGCGCGGAACTTAATTGACTCTCCAATTACAGGACAGGCATTTACTTCCAGGCCCACAGACTGAATTTTTTTATTGAATAGAATTTTATATCACGAAGGTCCCATGTAACAATATTTCTACTTAGATAGATTTTCAAAGATCTGCCAGTTAACTTCAATGAGTGGCGGGGGGGGGGGGGGCAAAAATTGTGCATCTGATTTTTGGGTACACCCGATCTTTTTCCCCCTGTCCATGCATAACAATTTTCTTTTTCACGGCGGGGGGGGATGGGGGAGGTAAGTGGTTTTTTTTTTTTAACCCTTCATAAATGTCCGGGGGGGGGGAGGGAGGGGGGGTGGGGGATTGTAGGTTGTAGATTTTGGGGGGCCAACTCATCATAAGGTCATGAAGGTATCAGTCATATGGGGTAACATTCATTGGCGTAGTTAAATGGGCCGGTTCGTCCCCCCCCCACCCCCCGAATACCAATTTTATTTATATTTTTTTTTTTTTTTTCTGTGGGGGGGGGGGGGGCGGGCGGGGGGGGGGGTGGTGGGGGAGTAAAGAGGGGGGGGTTAAGTGTTTATTTTTTTTGGCCATTCCTATAAATTATAAATGAGCTGGTCCTATATTCCACCTTTGGCTTATTTTTTTGTTTTTTGTTGTTTTTTGTTTTCTTTTATTTTGGGGGGGGGGGTATGGTGTTAAATTTTTATTTTGGCCTTATTGGTACCATCAGAGAGTATCGGGCTAGAGTGTAAATCTGGCGGGATCGCCAATTTCCATTCTTGTGTTTTTTTCATCTATTCCTTTTTTGTCATTCCTCGTTCTTCTTTATTTTTTTATTTTCTTTTCAGCGGGGGTGGTGGGGTATTAGATAGGTTTAATTTTTTTCATTGTTTAAATTTTTTAATTTTGTCCATCATATATCTTTAATCGGTGGTTCATTCCGGCTTTTTTTTTTTTTTTTTTTGATTTTGCGGGGGCAGGGGCAGGGGGGAGGAGAGGTGGCTGGCGGGCACCCTGGATACGTGCCCCGACATCCATACTGCAAAGTTTTTTTCCCCCCAACGTTGTTCACAGAAAAAAAAGGTAACAGGAATAAAAGGAAAGGAGAAAGAGAGAAGGGGGGGGCGGGGAGAGTGGAGAGTGAGAGAAGAAAAAAATCTAACATTCCTAAAAAAACGATTTTTTATTGTGCTTAAAAATCAATTTTATAGGCTGATTTTATGAATTTTTGGATAGGCTATCGTATGAACCACCATCATGTTCGCACGGAAGAAAAAAAATCCTTATTTTCTTACGCGGTAAAAATTTCCTTTGAAAAAAATCGGGCGAACAAACCTTGCAATGATGAGCATGTTGTCACCTTTAGAAGATGGTATGATACAAGGCCATTAAGTCTATTTCTTCTTTCTTTTTTTGGAAGCTAAAGTTGCCATGTTGATCTCAATCAAATTCCCATGCGATAGCTTTTTAGATCCAGGTATAATCCAAGTTTAATCCAGCTAAAAAATCCAGGGTAGTTTGTTGTTATTGTCTCACGCACACATGTTCAGGCGCGCGCGCAGCCGCCTGCATGCGATATGCACCCAGCGCGAGCGCAGCTAACCACCGCCAAAAGCTAGGGCGAGTAGCCGAGCGGGGAGTCGATGGTTTCGCTCCACATACGCGTGCAAACCTAACTTCGAACGGATCGAAGCATTTTTGCATCGGCGGCCCCCGATTCCTAATTTAATTATCATATTAACTAAATGATTCATTTATAATTATAATTGATTTTACACTCACCTGATCTATAACATGAAATCTCTCTAATGAGTGGAGTAGAGCCCGGAACATTTCAAAATTATGAAATGTTGAAGTCTTTTATATTTTTCAACCACATTGCTATGAGCATGGATGAGTGAGATCGCGCATCAGCTAAATATACGTTGAACGACGTTGAGGGCTTGCAGCCAAAGAGCTTGAATAATAAGAGGACAGAACCCATTCATAAAGCATTAGAATATTACGAGAATTTTTTGTTATGACTATCTTGTAATGGACAATGTTTGTTTACGAATAGTAAACAAGTTTGACCCGCGGAACTTAATTGACCTCATTACAGGACTAGCTTTCTTCCAGGCCCACAGATGATTTTTTTATTGAATAGAATTTTATCACGAAGTCCCATGTAACAATATTTCTACTTAGATAGATTTTTCAAGATCCAGTAATTCAATGAGTGGGGGGGGGGGGGCAAAATTTGCATTCTAGATTTTGGTACACCCGATTTTCCCCTGTCATGCATCAATTTTTCTTTTCACGGGGAGGGGGGGATGGGGGAGGTAAGTGTTATTTCTTTTTTACCTTCAATAAATGTCCGGGGGGGGGGGGGGGGGGGGGTGGGGGTGTAGGTGTAATTTTGGGGGGCCCCATCATAAAGGTCATCAGGTATCAGTCATATGGGGTAACATTCATTGCGTTAAATCGGGCCGGTTCTCCCCCCCCCCCCCAATTTTTATTTATTTTTTTTTTTTTGTGGGGGGGGGGGCGGGGGGGGGGGGGGTAGTGTTAATTTTTTTTTGGCCCATCATAATTATAATCGAGCTGGTCTTTAATTTCCACCTTTGGCTTATTTTTTTGTTTTTTTTGTTTTTTGTTTTTTTTTTTGGGGGGGGGGGTATGGTGGTTAAATTTTTATTTTGCCTTTTGTCCATCAGGTATCGCTAGAGGTAAATCTGGCCGGTCGCCCATTTTCCTCTTTTTTTTTTCATTCCCCTTTCTTGTTCTCCTTTCATTTTTTTTTTCAGGGGGGTGGGGTATCCTAGTGTTTAATTTTTTCATTTTTTAAAATTTTTTATTTTGTCCATCATATATCTTAAATCGGGGTCAATCCGCTTTTTTTTTTTTTTTTTTTGCGGGGGCAGGGGCAGGGGGGAGAGAGGCTGGCTGCGGGCACCCTGGATACGTGCCCGACATCCATCTGCAAAGTTTTTCCCCCCAACCGTGTACAGAAAAAAGGTAACAGGATAAAAGAGAAAGAGAAAGAGAGAAGGGGGGGGGGAGGAGGAGAGGAGAGAAGAAAAAAATCTACATTCCTAAAAAAAAACGATTTTTATTTGTGCTTAAAAATCAATTATACATCATATCCATACTTTTTTTTCACTTTTATGGCTGGTACAAAAGGAAGGTCTAGCCAAAATAATTTCATTGCTTGTTTTAATCGCACGAGTGATAAAATTAAGACGCCTATATACGAGACTAATGCTCTAAGAGAAAAATTCTCTTTCCTGCAAGATCCCATGGAGAGCAGATCACGCAAAGTGGTGAGGTTTTCCCCAGTTATTTTATAATAGGTTTCATGATTTTAGAGCTTAAAAAATAGCATAAATGTACATATATAGGCTAACTATCATTTTGTACCCATATATTATAATGTAAAATGGTATTTATTTTAAAAAACAGCAACGTTGCGGTCAACTGAGTGAGCTTCGCCGATAGGGCCCCTCCGCGGTGCAAGGTCACTATAGTTGACCGATGGATAGTGTAAGTGGTTTCGCTCCTCTCCCAGCAATGCAAGCATGGGTGTGCGCGCGCATTCGGCCCCCGCTGGCGCTAGTGCGCCGTCTGTACTTGTATGCAAAAGATCATGCACTCAATTGATCGTATTGCATACAATCCGGGAAATTTCAGAATTTTGCCCGCCTTTTGAAATTCCGGATTTCCGGAAATTTCCGGAAAAGTGCATCTCTGTTTATTCTAAAAAATATTGGAAGAGTGGGTCTAGCAAACTGTTTTGAAGTCGGCGTCTTGCAGTTTTTCTTGCGAAATGGGTCCATTTGGTTATGATTGACAGCGCGCACGACAAGCGGTCTTTATCGGGAACAGCTGAATCGCGTTGTTCAGTACGGTCAACGCACTTCAGTCATCGCAACCGGGAGGCGGAGCTCCTCGCGATAGCTACCAGTAGCTAATCAGAGCGCCAATAATCAAAATGCATTGTTCTCTATTTCTGTAATTAAAAGCGGAATGGTAGACTTTTTTCCGTGAGACCCCACCCAAGAAATTATGGAACATTCCTGATCCGCAAAATGTTAAAAAAATATTTTTCGATTCAAAATTCAGGGGTCTTTTGGCACTTGCCGGACTTAACGTTAAAGTTCAAGCTCATATCACTCAATGAGTGGTGGATTTTTTTGCAAATTGCCATTGAATCTTGCATGTACGATAATTTTTGCTAAAAAATGATAATTTTGAGGTTCTTGTACAATAACTGACATCTCAACGGTTCAACCTGGCAACGCTGGTGTCAGTAGATCTAACTTAGTCGATCTAAGTTAGAATATTCTAAGTTAGATCTCCTGAGAGGGTCGACATTAATTATGATGTTGATGCATGTTGGTTTGCAGCTGTAATGTAATGGCATGCCAATGGCTAACTATACACAGCCCGTTGCCGAAGGCGACGGGGCTGTACTTCCACCACCCCTATTTTACAGCGTAACTTTCAGTGATGATGAGCGCAAAGTGAATTATACTGGTCAATTTAATCAATCTAATGTTAAAATGATGTTGTAAGGTTCTATGATGTTTTCACGCGTAACACGACTAAAATGAAAGTATATAAGAGCTTCTTGACTTACCAAATGAATTTTCCGTTGGCTTGTCTCTTCTCATAGTGTGGTGCCATCGTGCCATTTTTCTATACGTCATTTTACTGTGCGAAGACGTATGGAAGACAACGCACGCACGAGAAATATACATTGATGGACTCAATTTTCTGTATTTTTCTACATTTTTAGTTGATTACTTCATGTGAAACATTCGCAGATGTCACTAATTCAGAGAAAACTTCAAAGAATTGATTCAATGTGAGTATGAATTCAAATAAGGTATTTTTTACACGAAATTCTGTGTATGATAGATATTTTCAAAACTTCGCCAAATATGTCAACTGGTTCGTCAGTTCCCGTCGCTTCGCGACGGGGGCTGGTCGGTTTAGCCAATGGCATGCAATGGCAACAAGGCAGCCAAGGCAATGAATGGGCCGAGAAAGTTAGATCTAACTTTAGATTCTATACTTTGATGATGGATGGCCATGATGTAACGCTAGATCGTGAGCTTCTTACCAAAAATTCCAAGGGATAGACTCTAGTCTAACGTTAGGCCTAACGTTAGATCTAATCCGGCTCAGCCTCAAGCGCTCATTTCGCTTTTTTTTTTCTTCAATGCAATGACAATGCATTGGTAGCACGCAAACGCACGTTTGGCAAAGCCAAAGAATTTAAAAGAAAAAAAATCTCTCTTCAATCAATAACAGTGGAAATACAGTAAATCAAATATCAGACATCTCATTAAATACATTTTCCACAACATAACATAGGTTAAATTAGATAAAGACTCACGATTTTGACAACTAAACTCAGTTTGAACTCATACAAAATTTAAGTCCGCAACAGATATCACCAGGTCCAGGACAAAATTATGGCGGCGGCATGCTAACTACAGCGCCAACGCCATGAGAGGGCGCCCTGTTTTACCTTTTTTTTCTCTCTCTAGCTCTCTAGCTCTCTCTCTCCGCTAGCGCGAGCCTCCCTCTCTCTCTTCCCCCTCTCTTTCTCTCTCACACGTCACACACATCTCTCTAGTTTTACGAGAATACCTCTCTCTTTTTTTAAAACTCAGATTTAGGGAATGGAATGTCAAGGAGAGAACTAATAGCGCGTACAATATGGTAACAATAGTCGCAATCAGTTATAAGTCATGACTATTAAAGCTTCTAGAGTTCTTCTAAAAATTCGGAACTTCATAGACATAGTTCTTATCATGGGGGTGGGGGGGGGGGGGGGGTCAACGGTGGGTGAGTGATCTTCGATTTGGCTATATATGTAAGCTGTAATTATCCTACTTTCTCCTAACTCCTTGATCTATCCCCAGATCTATCAAATGGATTGTCGGAATGTCGGAAAAAATAAGAGAAAATTTTGAACTGAAACTACGTACGATGTGACTCAATTTAAAAATAAATGTATGATGTATGGAAAATTGAAATTATAACAAATGGGGATCATTCCTGTACTGAAAATTATTATTCCTGAAACTGTGGGATCCCCCCCCCCCCTATTGACCATTCCCAGTGAACTATACCTTGAGCTGGAGTCTTTTAGGACGTTTGATAACCAAATCTTGGAAGGCATGACCTAACTGTACGCCTGATAAAAAATCAGATGGTTCTGATAGAAGTGACAGACAAACCATGGATACTACTAGTAGTATCCGTGGACAGAATAAGTTGGTGAATGAAAATAGGCCGTGACAATCTTTATCCAGCACGTATACAGAGTGATTTGCATTTATTCTCATTAATTGAATTAAAGTCTTTTCTAAATTTGTGTCAGCAATTACAGGTGCGATTCCAGGGGGAATGGGCGAGCGGGACCGCCCCCCCCTAGCAATAAAAAAAATAATAAAAAAAATAAAATTAAAAAGGAGGGGATGATCAAACTCATATTGACCAACGTGAACCTTACCCCCTATAGACGAATACTCGATGACCTTCTTGATGGTCGAAAAAAAAAAACACACCTAACAACCCCGGCCCCAACCCCCACGCTTATCGCACGGAAAGCTAGCCTGACGTTACGTGAAGAAAAAAAAAATTAATGTATATCTTTTTGTAGCCCGATGTGACGGGAAAATATTTGGATGTACCAAAATTTCAAATTCCAATCCCCCCTCTCATGAGATCCTGGATCCGCCACTGAATTATTTATGATAGCCTTCGATTTTCCTGGCTCTCCCCCCCCCGCGCTCCCCGCGCTCCCCTATATAGCTTGGTTAAATTCTTTTTGTCTTTTGTTATTTACTTATTTATTTTTAATATATTAGTATTTTTTTATTTTTGTTCCCCAACGCACAAATCAACTTGTTACTTCTTTTGACAATATATACCGATTGATATAGCCTTGATATATTTATTAGAACGAAGGGCGGGCCCCACCCCCCCCCCCCCCCCCCCCCCGCCCCCGCTCCATATTGGCCATGTGACCATGCATGGCGTCCCTTGAAGAAAATATGCAAAATAGTTCGGGAGCGAGTAAAATCTGCATCACGTGTATTTTACGCAATGCGCAAACCATTGCTTTGAAGAAAATAAAAAAAGCTAAGAAAAAGAAAAAAAAGAACCAAGCGGAAAAAAAAAGCGGCGATGATAACGCGTGCGTGGTGCTAGTTGTGCTGTGACGCGGAATATCGAGAGAGGAGGGTTGCTGTATGCTGATATAGATATAGTATTAATAGACCGAGACTGTGATTTTTATCAATATTGTAATAGATTCTAAACGTAATAACTGACCTACTTTGAAGAAGTAAAATGTTAGTGTATTTCTCACTTCTCTGTAGAGAATCCTGGCTATTAGCTATTCTCCGTGAAGGTTCAGGGAAGCTAACTGGGAATGGGAATGGTGGGCATGTGCAGTCAATGCCAAGCCTAACTATACACAGCCCCGTTGCCGAAGGCGACGGGGCTGTACTTCCACCACCCATATTTACAGCGTAACTTTCAGTGATGATGAGCGCAAAGTGAATTATACTGGTCAATTTAATCAATATAATGTTAAAATGTTGTTGTAAGGTTTCTATGTGTTTCACGCGTAACAACGACTAAAAATGAAAGTATATATAGAGCTTCTTGACTTACCAAATTGAATTTTCCGTTGGCCTTGTCTCTTCTCATAGTGTTGGTGCCATCGCTGCCATTTTCTTATGACGTCATTTTACTGTGCGAGACGTATGGCGAAGACAACGCACGCACGGAGAATATACGTTGATGGACTCAATTTTCCTGTATTTTTCTACATTTTTAGTTGATTACTTCATGTGAAACATTCGCAGATGTCACTAATTCGAGGAAAAACTTCAAAGAATTGATTCAATGTGAGTATGAATTCAAATAAGGTATTTTGACCACGAAATTTGTGGTCATGTATAGATATTTTCAAAACTTCGCCAAATATGTCAACTGGTTCGTCAGTTCCCGTCGCTTCGCGACGGGGGCTGGTCGGTTTATGCCAAGCCAGGCAATATGCCATGGCCGACGCTTACACTTATGCATGGTCAATTCATAATTGACCTTGCACTGGGAAGTACCTTATTGCAGCAGTTTTCTTCCAATTTTTCTTCCAATTGACCATGCATAAGTGTAAGTGTGGCCGACGCGACGACGACGTGACGTTGGAGGTTATTTACAATAAAAAGTAACAGTTACACTTCGAGGGTGCAAGTAAAAACATGGCCACAATTGGAACTGTCCATCTCGAAATTAAAGCAAGCAGTTAGCTTGCAACTTTAAGAGATGCAAAACTGACTTATGGGTTTATAATCATGTTGGTAAAATGAGCTAATAGAAGAAATTGTCATTTGATTATCATTCAATGTTATAAAATTGCTCTGTGATTTTACGCATCGCACGTAGAAAAGTCTAACTGTTAACTGTTACAAATTCGTTTTTACAGAGCTAAGTTAGAGAACAATGCATTTTGATTGTTGGGCGCTCTGATTAGCTATCGCGCGGAGCTCCGCCTCCTGGTTGCGATGACTGAAGTGCGTTGACCGTAACTGAACGACGCGATTCAGCTGTTCCCGATAAAGACCGCTTTGTCGTGCGCGCTGTAATCATAACCAAAGTGGACCCATTTCGCAAGAAAAACTGCAAGACTCGACTTCACAAAAGGTTAAGCGGAGACCCACTCTTTCAATATTTTTTAGAATAAAGAAGAGAAATATAAAAAGGAACTTTAACGAATCCACTGTCGGACTTCGCCCAACATTTGAAAACGTATAGAACTAGATCTAAAGAAATTAGGACTTACCAAAAAAATAAATGATGAATCTAAATTGTATCGTGACTATTGTTCATTGGAAGGCACAATGTCAATGGTAGTGTTTTTCATATGCTAACGTGATCATTCGAGCATTGTGCATAAATTAATTTAATTATGGAGTAAAAATTTCTACGTGCATCGTGGTTGGTCAAAACGCGTCACGTGTGCATGCTGAAAAGATGATGCAAAGCACCATGGTGCATTTTTGCTGCGCAAAAAAAAAGTGATAAAAAATAGATCTACATCCCGGTTTTTTCTGTGTCTTGTTTACTTTCTTGGATGACGATCGTGATGTAGATCTTGAGCTACTTACCAAAAATATAATCCTAAAGGGAAACTGGTTTTTATACAGTTGCGATGGCCGTCGACCAGCTCACCCTTTGGTATAAGATATATTTAGCAGGTTATATGGCAATAATGACCAAGAACCAACAATCACTTTGGGATAGGGAAATAATAGGGTTTCAATCAAGGTAAATGCAGTTCAACTCTTTGGGTAAAACTTGAGGTTATTACATACAGTTATCAATATACTTCAGTCAACATCATACATCAGCAATACATCATATACTCATACACTACACATAATCTAATACTTACATACTATAAGGTCCAAACCGGTCGGTTGTCAAGCAGCAATCTCATCTGGCACTGCAAAAGCTCCCCTTCTTATTGGCTTCTGGAAGCACTCATGCAGTCAGCCAGCTCCTCAGGTATGCCAGGGATAATGTAGCCAGATGTGCCTAACTACATGTATTTACTACCAGGTACCTAACATACCTGGTTACCATGCTTCCTGGCAGAAGCTACATTCTATTTCATTGCATACATTATAATTGTTGCTGTCATGCATTGCTATTGATGCCCATTGATTGGCATGATCAAGGGTTGAGCAATACATAACATCGGTTTTCACTACAATCCCTTGGAATTTTTTTGGTAAGTAACTCAAGATCTACTAGATCTAGCAAAATGTCGCAATTTTATAAAAGCGTTAACACACTTCCCTGTATATTGCGATTAAACGTAAATGCAGTGATCGCTCGATGCTTCGGATGGGGCGCCGCTGCACACTCGCCTGCGGCTCGTTGCAGCGCAACCCCTATCCAAAGCTATCTCGCATTTCACTGCATTCACCGCTACTGCACGCTCGGGGATGTGTTAATGCTATATTACTACGGTTCCGGGACAACTCGCCCACCGGACAACCCGACCCTGGACAACTCGCCGGCTACCCTGGACAACTCGCCCAAGGCGAGTTGTCCAGGGTCAGGTGCGGGATCGGACGACTCGCCCACTTTCATGTTTCTTCTTCTTTTATCAATACATTCACTGATGTAGACGAATTATTCATACTTCATGAATTATATGGGTGTCATGATTATTATTCTAATCCTTTCTATTGAAAAAAAGTTAAAAATATTAAGTTTTAGGTTACTTACAACAAGTTTTTTTTTTCCGCCTTGTGATGAGAATAACTCGAAGGTGAACACCTGACCCGTTTTGAGATGAGCTGAATTTGCATCAAATTTGGAATAATGGTTGGTATAATTATATTTTAATAAAGTTAACTTTATTACTGAAAGCAAGATCTTCCTATTTTTACAGTTTTCTGTACTTGAAAAACGATTTCTAAACATGAATCATGAGCAAATTTCCCGACATATGAAACCCGCCTGAATAAATGAGTTGACTCGACGCGCCTTCCACTGGCGGGCTCGGGCGGGGGCGGGGGCAGCTCCTGGTCTGATCGCAGGCGGCTGACCCGCGCTTAGGCCACTTTCACTAGGTCTAACTTAGGTCTACACGCCTGCCCCCGCCCCCCGCCCCCGCCAGAGGCCTGGCAAGGCGCGTCGAGTCAACTCATTTATTCAGGCGGGTTTTACTGTCAGGAATTTGCTCATGATTCATGTTTAGAAATCGTTTTCAAGTTACAAAAAACTGTAAAAATAGGAAGATTTGCTTTCAGTAATAAAGTTAACTTTTATAAAATATAATTATATCAACCATTATTCCAAAATTTGATGCAAATTCAGCTTATCTCACAAACGGGTCAGGTGTTCACTCGAGTTATTCTCATTACAAGGCGAAAAAAAAACTTGTTGTAAGTAACCTAAAACTTAATATTTTTAACTTTTTTCAATAGAAATGATTATAATAATAATCATGCACCCATATAATCATGAAGTATGAATAATTCGTCTACATCAGTGAATGTATTGATAAAAGAAGAAGAAACATGAAAGTGGGCGAGTCGTCCGATCCTGCACCTGACCCTGGACAACTCGCCTTGGCGAGTTGTCCAGGGTAGCCGGCGAGTGTCCAGGGTCGGTTGTCCGGTGGGCGAGTTGTCTGGCTCCCATTACTACATCCCTTTAAACGCGTTTGATTGTACAGTCTGTGTAAAAAAAAATGTATGGTAAGGTGCCCAAGTCTGCGCAGTGCCTATGTTGCGCACCCACGTAAATCCGCGCGATTTTCATAGAACAAAACATCAAACTGACACCAATTTTCAATCTTAACCTCAACAATCCATTGAAACCAAAAATGCAAAAATAATTGAATAAAAATGAGTTTCAGCAAGTTTCATTTGTTACCCCTGAAAATTTCAATTCATGTCAAAAAAGAAAAGTCGGAAACTTCACTGCGCTTGAATGCGTGCAAAATGAGTGAGTGCGCAGACATGGGCACTATTCAGTTTTCTACACAAAATGACAAGCCCGTCTGAAAATCGTAAAAAACATTGTTCTTGTGAATAATTTCTTGAAATTTTTTGTTTCATTGATCATTAGAATATGATGAACGAAATAACATTGATGATTCTCAAAATAATATTTACTTTGAATAAAATCGAGATCGAATTTTAGGACGGTGCGCAGACTTGGGCACCGCCATCATACAGTCGGGGAAAAAATCATTTAGGGTGTAAATCTTTTCATATAATGCGTGTTTTTGGTCAAATTAAAGCCAAAAGATTTTTCTTCTGTGATGCACTTTGTCCTATATAATTTGTTTTGTAAACAAAAGTTATGCTAAGTTTTATGCGACGAGAAACAAATCGAAATTACGCCAATTCACGGTCATTTTGCGAAATCATACACAAAGGCATGGGACGGCATGCGAAAAATGGAATATTCTTGATTGCAGAAAATTAGTCATATCTCAAAAAATTACTGCACCAAATGTGATGAAAAAATTGCAGAAGAAAGTCTGATTTTCTAGCTTTAGGGTCATTCCATGCCAATTCACCCAATGAAAGCTGCAATTTTGCACCCTTCCGTCTCAGAATTTGCTCAATTTGGTACACATAAAGTTTAACATTACCTTCCCATGAAACAAAAAAAATTAGCGTAAACAGTTCGTCGGATTCCGAGCTATGGCCCGCCCTCTTTAGTGGCGGATCTACGGGGGGGGGGTTTTTGGGGGTTCAAACCCCCCCTTGTGATGCAAAAAAAAAAAAAAAAAAAAACGAGGAGAAAGGAGAAGAAGGAAAGAGGGAGAGAGAAGCAAAGAGGAGAGAGAAAGGAAGAAAAAGAAAGAAAGAGAAGGCAGTGGTGGATCTACGGGGGGGGGGGGGGGGGGGGTTCACCCCCCCCCCCTCCTTGGGCGGCTGCCTAGTAAAAAAATTATGCGCATGAGAATATGCCATCATAATGTCCAGACTCACATATATGTCCCTAAAGAAGCATCCTGTCTCAGCACAGCATTGGACAATATCATATATGGTCACACCCCCCCCCCCTCCAGTGCTATCCTAATCATGTTCCTCATCTAGTCTAGTTTGGATGCAGTAATCTTAACTCACTAGAAAGTGCCCCTTATTTATTCCATATATCTTTTAAAACCCAATATTTTCGGCTCGCGCTTCGCGCTCGCTGATACTAAATCATAATGCATAAATAACTTCAATTTTCAGCTCAAAATTTCAGCTCGCGCTTCGCGCTCGCAAATACTTAATAGGGTCTACAATACACATTATCTTTTAAAAAATTAATTAATACTAAAAAAGTGCCCTTTATTTATTCCATATATCTTTTAAAACCCATATTTTCGGCTCGCGCTTCGCGCTCGCTGATACTAAATCATAATGCACAAATACTTCAATTTTGAGCTCAAAATTTTCAGCTCGCGCTTCGCGCTCGCAGATACTTAATAGGGTCTACAATACACAATTATCTTTTAAAAAATAATTAATACTAAAAAAGTGCCCCTTATTTATTCCATATATCTTTCACCCAATATTTTCGGCTCGCGCTTCGCGCTCGCTGATACTAAATCATAATGCACAAATAACTTCAATTTGAGCGCAAAAATTTCAGCTCGCCGTTCGCGCTCGCAGATACTTAATAGGGCTACAATACGCAATTATCTTTTAAAAAATTAATTAATACTAAAAAGTGCCCCTTATTTTATTCCATATATTTTTCAAACCAATATTTCGGCTCGCGCTTCGCGCGTCGCTGATACTAAATCATAATGCACAAATAACTTCAATTTTGAGCGCAAAATTTTCAGCCGCGCTTCGCGCTCGCAAATACTTAATAGGGTCTACAATACACAATTATCTTTTAAAAATTAATTAATACTAAAAAGTGCCCCTTTATTTATTCCATATATCTTTTAAACCCATATTTTCGGGCTCGCGCTTCGCGCTCGCTGATACTAAATCATAATGCACAAATAACTTCAATTTGAGCTCAAAATTTTCAGCTCGCGCTTCGCGCTCGCAGATACTTAATAGGGTCTACAATACACAATTATCTTTTAAAACATTAATTAATACTAAAAAAGTGCCCCTTTATTTATTCCATATATCTTTCAAACCAATATTTTCGGCTCGCGCTTCGCGCTCGCTGATACTAAATCATAATGCACAAATAACTTCAATTTTGAGCGCAAAATTTTCAGCTCGAGCTTCGCGCTCGCAGATACTTAATAGGGTCTTCAATACACAATTATCTTTTAAAAAATTAATTAATACTAAAAAAGTGCCCCTTTATTTATTCCATATATCTTTCATAACCCAAAATTTTCGGCTCGCGCTTCGGGGATTGTCTAAAACTCGCGCTCCGCGCTCGTTTGCTCGCTCCGCTCGCAAGATTTTTTTTTTCATCCCCTCAACCCCCCCCCCCTTGGAAAAAACCTAGATCCGCCCCTGCTTTTTGATTCGTTTTGGCAAAAATGGGTGTGACCTTCCATTTCAACGGCACAATGCGCCTGAACTGGTTGACCAATTTTTGTAAAACTTGTACCATTCAAAAGGAAATTCAAAGAGGAATTCAAAAATGGTATCAAAAATATTATTGGAGCAATTTAAAGTGCTATGACCTTTGACCTTTCCTTTAACCTTGATTTTGACCCCCAGACGAATAATATTTTTACTTGATTTTTATGTATGTTAATTGTCCGTATAATATTAACATAACATGTAAATAGCTAAGATGATATTTTATTTCTTCACCTTTAAAAATTCTTTTTAATGTAATTTACAAAGTTACTGTTACCCCCACATATTAATATTTGTGTTGGTAATGTGTGTACAAGACTCCATTATACATGAATACTTTCAAACTGAAGTAACATTACAATCAAATGCCATAATGTATTCCATATCTGTTGCTGATGCTTCAAAGATCTCAAGGATGTATCCAGTTTGGGACAGTAGAGCTGACTACATGTAGGAAGCATTTTGTTTCTGTCAAAACCGCAGATTTCTGATGATTTGTATGTATACCTATTGCACCCCAATCAAAAGGGCTAAACAAATGTCTCTATTCATAGGCAAATGGAGTCTACGTACATATATACATTATCATTGTGTTTAATGTTTCCTATATTACCTGAAATGTTTAGTTTCCTGTTTTAATTGAATGTAATAAAACTTCAGTTTGGAAGTATTCAAGTAAGCCTATAATGGAGATTTGTACACACATTACCAACACAAATATCAGTATGTGGGGGTAACAGTAACTTTGTAAATTACATTAAAAAGAGTTTTTAAAGGTGAAGAAATAAAATATCATCCTAGATATTTACATGTTATGTTAATATTATACTGACAATTAACATACATAAAAATCAAGTAAAAATATTATTCGTCTGGGGGTCAAAATCAAGGTTAAAGGAAAGGTCAAAGGTCATAGCACTTTACATTGCTCCAATAATATTTTTGATACCATTTTTGAATTCCTCTTTGAATTTCCTTTTGAATGGTATCAGTTTCACAAAAATTGGTCAACCAGTTCAGGCGCATTGTGCTGTTGAAATGGAAGGTCACACCCATTTTTGCCAAAACGAATCAAAAAGGGCGGGCCATAGCTTGGAAACCGACGGACCATTTACGCTATTTTTTTTTTGTTTCATGGGAAGGTAATGTTAAACTTTATGTGTACCAAATTTGAGCAAATTCTGAGACGGTAGGGTGTAACCCATTGGGTGAATTGGCATGGAATGACCTGTTATGAAAATATCAAACAATACCAGGTTTTTATTAATCTTAATACTATAAAAAAATGTTTTCCAACTGTACCATTTTCTTTGACACAGATTGTAGATCTACTTCTGCCACCAGACATGCCAGAGGTACCGATGGGGTTAATGCATTTTTTTATCAACTCAATTAGCACAATTTCCTTTTTCTTTCTTTGTAGATAATGTCCAGTGCAAGAGTCTATATTGGAAGGTTGAGCTACCAAGCTCGGGAGAGAGATGTAGAGAGGTTTTTCAGAGGATTTGGAAGGATACGTGAAATCAATCTCAAAAATGGCTTTGGGTTTGTGGTGAGTATCATCAAGAAATTAGAATCAACATGTATCTTGCTTTACTGTAATACGTAGAACAACATTGGATTCCCATGGTTTACTTAGAGTACAAACTTTGAACAAAACAATGCTCCTGTGGTTTCTATTTAATTGATACATTTTTAATTAATTTATTTTTTACTCTAGAAGAATTAAATATTCAACAGTGTACCTTGATATATTCTTTCTTGTTTTTGTTTTTGGTTCTTTCTGACATGATTGGACGTTATAAATGCTCAGCTTTACGCCTCCCTTAGGTACTTGTTTACAAGAAACTAATTACTTTTAAGGAAATCTTTTAGATACCATAGACAAAATAGGTTTAGCAGTATTTTACATTTTGGAGTTACTGAAATTATGGTATGATAAAGGGTAGGCCTATATCCTTATTTATTTAACTCACAGGAATTTGAAGACTACCGAGATGCAGATGATGCTGTGTACGAGTTAAATGGAAGAGATTTGGTTGGTGAAAGGTATGAATTATATCCCATTGATTTGTTCTTTTTATTTGATTTCTTTGTTTTCTGAACTTACCCACCAGAGCAAGATAAGTGTAAGCTTTTGTAAATTTACTGTCAAATACTATTTTTACTTTTTCTTGTACTTTATCTATAAAAAGAAAAGTGCGGAGAGCCATGATAAATATATTTTGACACTATAGTTTTGGGAAGGGAAATTAAATGTTCCCCTTTATTTTATGTGTAAATCCTCAACAAAGCCAACAATAATATTCCAGTAATTATTTGATAATTTTCAGGGTTATCGTTGAGCATGCCAAAGGAACGAGTCGTGGACGTGATCGAGATGATAGATATGGATACCGCGGTGGTGGAGGCAGGGGAGGAGGTAGAGACAAGTGAGTAGGCTTGCTGTCATAATTATAAAGCTAGTATTTTTATTGCTGATGGATGTTTTGGACCTTTATATTTAGATAGCCATGTTGGGCTGAATTACTAGCTACATGAATATTCATTGCCTCTAGTAGTTTCAAATTAAAAACAAAACAAAACAAAAAACTGTTAATTTTGAATAAAAAAGTTTACAGGCAGCTTACAGTTTGGGGAATGTTTTTTTAAAAAATAGTTGTCACTTTGTGTGCCCCCATAGTAAGCAGGCATGATTTTTCTCCGCGGATCCGCGGATTTCCGCGGATTTTGAAATTCAAAAAAAAAAAAAAAAAAAAAAAAAAAAACAAAAAAAAATTTTTTTTTTTTTTTTTTTTTTTTTTTTTTTTGCCATTTTCATAGCGGAGGTGATTTCGGCGTTGTTTTCTATTGTGCTACTTCTGGAAATAATTTCCACTCCTCACTGTGTTGATTTGACCGAAAGTTGCAGCCCGAAGAAATCATGAATTTTTCTATCTAAAATTGCAAAATTTTTCTGCGGGAGGCGGGAACCCCCTCCCGCCCCAGGAAGTTCGGTCGCTCCGCTCCCTCACTGGTAGCAATTTTCCTCTTTTTTTGAAATTTCTCTGTCTCATGCCTGAGTAAGATTAAATTGGGATAAATTGGGAATATTGCTTTCAGTAAAATCTAGTTGAATGGTGCCTTTGTGCACAAAGGCATGGATTGATAAACAAAGGCTCTTCAGATGAACAAGTGAACAAGATAATTTTATAATGTTATTAGTCTAACATTTTCTCTGTTAAATCTTACCACTCTTCTTTTTAAAAAAAAGTTTGTCAAAACATGTTCTCAGTTTAAGAAAATAAGAAAACAAAATAATGGAATGCTAAATATGTTAACTTTTTGATCGTCCAAGTAATATCTTGCAATGCGCATGAGCGTTTGTCTGCAGAATCCATTGAAGTGAATTTCACATGAAATTTTAGTTTACCCAAGAAGCAAATTCTTGCCTTGATTCCTGAAGCTATCCACCAAAATACCCCTAATTTATATTTTGCTCTCTTGATTTGTGTAACGGAACCTAACGCCATACATGTTAAATTATCAACATTAATGTATATTATTGCCTGCCAAGCTAATTATTTGTTCTACAGAGTGAAGTATCTGGTTGTGTTTTACTCCAACATCACAGGTTCGGAGGCGGATCTGGGGGTGGTGGTAGAAGCTCACAAAGGCAAGAATTTGGTTATTTTTTAGCTAAATGAAAGAAAAAAAAATTGAAAATTGCTGATTCACTTCAACAGTACCACACCACACTATGCTAATTTGTTTTTGGATATTTGCCAAATTTTATTTCACTCAATAAAGTAGTATTTATTAATTGATTATTTATTCTGTAAATGCATACAGTGGCATATTTTATTTTATAATTTGTGTCCATCTCATGAATGGTGATTGAAAACACACAATGCTTAGAATGTGGTTTTTGTGTTGAAATGATTCTATCAATTGTATAAAGTGGGGAGTCAAGAATTTTGCCTGTTGAAGAAAAAAAAATGTCGTTTTTTGATGCGCGATATTTATAGGACTCTTGTCAGTCACTTTTGGTATTATAACCGTTTCCACCAGCACAGATTTGATGCCATGGGTCTGTAAAAAAAAAAATCCTGGCTTAGTCAGATATGAATTTCAATAGGACAAGTCTTCTTGTTGCAAATTGAATGCCGTAGAAAGAGTTATAATCAACCCAGTTGGAATTGTTGGCTTGGTTATAACTGGACTTTTCCACTGGATTGAAGTGAATAAGTCTGTGAAATTTCAACACCTTCAGTTACACTTTACTTTGCGCAACCATATTGCCATCTTGTCTGAACTTTGGAGAAATAAATTGCAGTGTTCAGCGAAAAATTTTGTTTGTTTCATACAAACATGTTTCGGTATTATCACGTTTGTCTTGGTTCGCCACTATATTTTTGTATAATTATGTTTATAGAAATTATATTTATCTGTATATTATTTTATTTTTTTTTGGTATTGCTATGTTGGTTTGGGGTAATATATCAGCGGAGAGCGTCGTCCATAAATAATGTACTATTAGAAGCCAAAGATTTAAAATATGCACAATATACTTTTGATAGCAAGTGAGCTGTAATGTTGAGGGAAGTGGCTTAAAGTGGAGGAATTAGTAAACTTTGTAAGTGATAAAAAAATTTCTATTTTCACAATTCCTTTTTATTCTGTTCAAATGGAAATAGCACCAGATGCTTCCGGTTTATTACCCATGAATAACGAAACTTGACAAAAGAAATTTATGAGATTTAAAGCTTCTAGAGAGAAAAATGGCAAAATATCATTCCGATTTTACATCGGCTTAGTGTTGGCGCGAGCATGCAACATCAGATCAATGTGGAATGCTTTGTCCATGATAAGTATGCTTTTGTATTCATGGATATGTTCAAATTAAAAAATGCTTGAGTTTCCTATCGTGTCCAAGTTTATGGATCCATGTTCACTGCCCTGTAACACAAAGACTTACAATTGATAAAAAATTATGATTGATTTTTTTTCTTGGTAGCTTCGTTTAGAAACCAGGTACAGTCATAAGGATTTCGATATGATTAAGATGGTTAAGATTAGGGTTGAGACTAGGGTTAGGATTAAGATCATCAACTCTGTAGCATCCTGTCCATGATGAGGCCACCAAGAAAAAATGGTAACTAAAAATCAGAGAGAGACAGACCAAATCATGAAAACATCACTCATGTTTTTTTGTCCCCGCCGAACGAGTTCGAGCAGGGGACTATGAAACGGGCTCCGTACGTATGTGTGTGTGTCCGTCCGTCCGTCCGTTGCGTCCGTATGTGAGTTCAATTTGCTACTCCTTCGCATTTTTCATCCGATTTCGATTCCGTTTGCTTTATATGATAGCACTAGGTTGATGGCTACAAACTTCTTCACAGAATTTGACCTTTGACCTTTGACCCTGATTTTTGACCTATATTGTTAATTGCTACAAAATGCTACTCTTCGCCATTTTTCATCCGATTCGATTCTGTTTGCTTTATATGATAGCACTAGGTGAGGGCTACAAAACTTCTTCACAGAAATTTGACTTTTGACCCTTTGACCTTTGACTTCATTTTTGACCTATATTGTTAATTGGCTACAAAATGCTACTCCTTCGCCATTTTTCATCCGATTTCGAATCCGTTTGCTTTATATGATAGCACTAGGTAGGGCTACTAAACTTCTCACGGAATTTTGACTTTTGACCCCTTTGACCTTTGACCTTGATTTATACTTATATTGTACATTGGCTACAAAATGCTACTCCTTCACCATTTTTTCTTCCGATTTATGATTCCGTTTGCTTTATGTGATAGCACTAGTTGATGGCTACAAAATTTTCTTCACCGAATTTTGGACCTTTACTTTTTTTTACCTATATTGTTAATTGGCTACAAAATGCTACCTCCTTCGCCACTTTTCATCTGATTTCGATTCCGTTTGCTTTATATGATAGCACTAGGTGATGCGCTACCAAACTTCTTCACAGAATTTTGACCTTTGACCTTTGACCCTGATTTTTGTACCTATATTGTTAATTGGCTACAAAATGCTACTCCTTCGCCATTTTTCTTCCGATTTCGATTCTGTTTGCTTTATGTGATAGCACTAGGTGAGGACTACAAAACTTCTTTCACAGAATTTTGACTTTTGACCCTTTGACCTTTGACCTTCATTTTTGACCTATATTGTTAATTTGGCTACAAAATGCTACTCCTTCGCCATTTTTCATCCGATTTCGAATCCGTTTGCTTTATATGATAGCACTAGGTGAGGGCTACTAAACTTCTTCACGGAATTTTGACTTTTGACCCCTTTGACCTTTGACCTTGATTATACTTATATTGTACATTTGGCTAAAAATGCTACTCTTCACCATTTTTCTTTCCGATTTCGATTCCGTTTGCTTTATGTGATAGCACTAGTTGATGGCTACAAAATTTCTTCACCGAATTTTGACCTTTGACCTTTATTTTTACCTATATTGTTAATTGGCTACAAAATGCTACTCCTTCGCCACTTTTCATCTGATTTCGATTCCGTTTGCTTTATTATGATAGCACTAGGTGATGGCTACCAAACTTCTCTCACGAATTTTGACCTTTGACCTTTGACCTGATTTTTGACCTATATTGTTAATTGGCTACAAAATGCTACTCCTTCGCCATTTCTTCCCGATTTCGATTCTGTTTGCTTTATGTGATAGCACTAGGTGTGAGGACTACAAAACTTCTTCACAGAATTTTGACTTTTGACCCTTTGACCTTTGACCTTGATTTTTGACCTATATTGTTAATTGGCTACAAATGCTACTCCTTCGCCATTTTTCATCCGATTTCGATTCTGTTTGCTTTATGTGATAGCACTAGGTGAGGCTACAAAACTTCTTCACAGATTTTTGACTTTTCACCCCTTTGACCTTTGACCTTGACTTTGATCTATATTGTACATTGGCTACAAATGCTACTTCTTCGCCATTTTTACCCGATTTCGATTCTGTTTGCCTATGTGATAGCACTGGATCGTGATAATAATGGGAATTTTACATTATCGGCGGGGACATATATTACGCGTCGCGTAATTTACTAATCCACTTGTTCCTATTATTACAGCAAGCTTAGTAGCAATGTAGTCGTAAATATTAATATTTTGTGGGTGTTTATCTACTATGCAGGTATGGGCCCCCAGTTAGAACAGATCATCGTATCATTGTGGAGAATCTTTCCAGTAAAGTTAGCTGGCAGGTATGTATCAAAGATGGTTCTTGTTCTTAAGGAATTAAATAAAAGTTAATTGTTTTCATAATGGACATTTATGTTTAATCGATTCTAAATTCTGTTTTCTCTCTACTTTTGTTGTCTTTTTATGCCTCCGCCACCATAGGTGGAGGCATCATGATTTTGGGTTATCTGTCCGTCCGTTTGCTGTTGTTGCAATAATAACAGTATGGTACGTATCACCATAGGAAGACAATCTGATTAGATTTTGGAGTACATAGATCACGGGTCTTTGAGGTTAACTTGTGAAATTGAATGTATTACATTTGTTATTATATCTCAAAGAACCAATTGAGAGATATGAACTTCAAACTTAGAGGTAATAGTATATGTGTTGACATGGGAAAATAATCTGACTTTATTGTGGAGTATGCAGGTCAAAAGTCAATGGTCACATGGGTCAACTTATATGGATTACATTATCGCAAACCTCTATGTGACTTTATTGTGGAGTATGCAGGTCAAAAGTCAATGGTCACATGGGTCAACTTATATGGAGTACATTATCGCAAAATCTCAAGAACCACATGAGATATGAACCTCTAACATACGCAGATTAGATATCACCATAGAAGGGGACGATCAGGATCTAATCAAATTTATGCGTGCTTAGGTCAAATATTAGGAGTCACAGAGGTCAACTTTAAAAATTCAGTGTAGTGAGTTTGTTATTGCAAAACCACTTGAGATATACATATAAAACTTTGAGATACTATGTATCAACATAAGAAGACAACCTGATCAGATTTTGGGATACTTAGTTCAAAGGTCACAGAATGCAACTAATGAAATTATTTGTTTTAAGGGCAGGGCATATCGGAGACACAGTCATATTTGTCTTTTTTGTTTTCCTTTTTATGCCTCCGCCACCGAAGGTGGTGTCGGAGGCATCATGTTTTCGGGTTGTCCGTCCTACCGTACGACCCACTTGCTCGTTATCGCGATATCTCAAGAACAACTTGAGATATCAACTTCAAACTTGGGGATAGTATTTACCGCCATAGGAAGATGATCTGATTAGATTTTAGAGTGTGTAGGTCAAAGGTCAAGGTCACGGAGGTCAAATAGTGAAATTCTATGTATTGAGTTCGTTATCGCGATATCTTAAGAACCATTTGAGATATGAGCTTCAAACTTAGTTGTAGTATGTACCACCATAGGAAGATGATCTGATTAGATTATGGATTATATAGGTTAAAGGTCAAGGGTCACAGAGGTCAAGATGTGAAAATCAATGTATTGAGTTTGTCATCGCGATATATCAGGAACCAATTAAGATGTAAACTTAAAATTTAAGGGTAGCATCTATCACCAGATGAATATGGTCTGATTAGGTTTGGGGTCACAAGGTCAAAGGTCAAGGTCAAAAGTGTCATTCTATAAAGCAAAATGAATAGATGAATGTGCGATATTTTTCTGATCTGGCAATGGCGGAGGCATATATTTCGACCGCGTGCGGTCGAGGATTCATCTTGTTTAATTTTTCTTTTTTTTGCTTGTATTTAATTTCATATTCATCTGTATATGGCTTTCAGATGAAGTTCATGATTTTTCTCCCCATTTATTATGTAAACATAATATCCTTCAAGAAATAAAGATAGAGGTTTTGATTTAAACTTAATTAAACTACCATGTTATCCTCTCTTCAGCACTCTAAATACTTCAGGGTTCTAATTACTGGCTAGTGACTGTTGGCTTGGCTTGGCTTGGCTATGAGATGCAGGCTCTCTTGCGAGGTCTGACTGAAGTGTATCTCTAAAGAAAGTTTGGGCGAGATGACGCACCCCTAGGGACGTTCCCTCTTGGCCTACCTTATTCTGGCACTGGGCACTCTTTGAGATGTAAACATCCCCTGTAGTCAGATGGCAGCCTGTCACCCTGCCTGCTAGAAAGCATTAAAAGCTTACTGGCTATGGCTAGTGGGAGGAGGAAATTATCTATAACAAGTTCTTGATCTGAAGGGAAAAGAAAAAAAGGGAGGGTGGACCTTCTATAGAGCACTGTTTTATCATCGCTGTCATCTTTGGCTGGTTCCTAAAGAAAAAAAGAAGTCTGGTAGAGATGGTCTGACAGCTAGTGGTCATGTGATCATGGTGGATCTATCTGGCTGGCTTGCTGCCTCTCTGGCTTGATCCCTCTCTCGCTCTCTCTCTCTCTCTATGGCTTGGATTACAGAGCTTAGTATAAAGAGGCCTTGTATCTCGCTGAGCTAAACCAGAGACAGATGTGGTAGAAGGTATAGTAGTATGTATTATGTACAGCTACTGAATTACCCATGTTATGAAATGTGTGCCTTGTAAGAATGTCTATTCTGGTGACAGAAAACAAACACTTTTAAATCTTTCAAAATTGTTTGGAATCCATGAAAAACAGGAAAATGAGTGTATGTCAGCGAATGGCAATACTTGCTAAAGAGTTTTATATACTCTATTATATGCACTGCAACATACACATATTAGTATTGATGAATTGATATAACATTAATACTTTGTCATTATAAATGAACAGTACTTTTCTTCTTCTTTTTTTTTTTTTTACTAGTGTATTACAACCTGATACTTCTTGCAAGGCACACTGTCACTGATGCGTGTAGTGATTGTATGTGTAATAAAAGAAAAAGAGCAACCCAGTTTATAGGAAATAATAGACGTGAGATCTTTAGATCCCCAGATCATCCTTTGGAACAGACGAGAGCAGCTTGATTGCACAGGACACTGCAGATGCTTTGGCTGGACTGGACAAATTTCTTCTTTCTTACATTCCCCTTCTTGTTCCATCTGTTACTAATGAAACTCACCTTTTTTCTTATCAATACATTAACCCTTTACAACGATTGACCTGTTTATTATCGTGCTTTTATAAAAAAAATGTTGATAATTTTGCTGATAGGTTGACTATAGATTTTATGCATATGCTTTGCATGTTAATAAATATATTTCCGAAATACGATAGGGGATGAATTGTGCATGCCGCTAGAATGCAATGAAAATGTGACCAATAATGATAGGATTATTAAACCATTATTTTTCTGTTCACTCTAATTGTTGATCAGGACTTGAAGGACTACATGAGACAAGCAGGAGAAGTTACCTTTGCAGATGCCCACAAGCAACACAAGAATGAAGGGTATGTACAACAGTAACAAAATTACAGTACAGTCTACTCTCATTATAACAAATACAAATCTATCAACCCAATTTACGGTACTGTCTATTCGTACAGTCTAGTACAAGTACAGATACGAGATTTTACGAGAACAATTTTATTTTCCTATCCAAAATTTGTATGATTTGTACCTATTAGGCAGTATATAACGAGATTTTGTTATAAGCACGTAAGATGCTTTGTCCAAAGGACCTTGGAGCATATAGTATTGTCTATAGAGATCATGAACAGAATTCTACGGAGAACAATGTGCTATGAATCCTCTACAGCTTATAGCCAGGCCTAAATGTTTCTTGAGGAAATCATCAGAAAGATACATCATGTAGATTGACTTTGTATGTCTAATTACCTTTTGTTTTGTATAGAATCGTTGAGTTTGCTACATATAGTGATTTGAAGAATGCCGTTGAGAAGCTTGATGGATCAGAAATCAGTGGACGATGCATCAAATTGGTGCAGGACAGACCATCATCATCTAGGAGAAGGTGAGAATTTTATGATCTTTTTTCTCTTTAATCCAAATTTTTGAAAGCAGTGAGATGATGAAAAACACAAGGACAGATTTTGCTATAGATCTACGCAATTCTCTTATTAAAATGCATTTGGTGTAATGAGATTTATCATAACTAGGTATTTTTGACAGTGATTTTCCTACCAAAAATATTTGTCGGTTAATAGGAGGGCAAACATGGCTAAATTTTGAAATGTACTTTTGGAACCCCTATTGTTTTCGCTTTCATAGTTCTTTTTTTTTTGGGGGGGGGGGGGGGTCTATACTTATTTACAACTTATGTTTTTATGTGCAGTGATTAAGTTTGAAACATATGTTTGTTATTTCTTTCAAGGTCAAGGAGTCGTTCAAGGTCTCGATCACGCCGTCGCTCCAGGTCTCCAAGAAGTAGATCCCGAAGCCGTTCTCGCAGCAGGTCACGATCTCGATCCCGTTCTCGCAAGTCTAGGAGCCGAAGCAAGAGCCCCAAGAGGAGCAGGAGTAGATCTCACAGTCCGATGAAGCGGGATAGTCGTAGTCGCTCAAGAAGCAAGTCAGCTAGGCGTAGCCGTAGCCCCTCCCCCATCGAGCAGAATAATAGGTCAAGATCTAGATCTCTTAGCCCTCAGGATGATGAGTAGAGAGGAGGGAGACCAAATGTGATCTATCAGTGCAGAGATTTGAAAGATGTACAGTTGTATACTTTTGTGACCTTTGTAAATTGACAATTCATTTCAGTGACTAAAGTTAATATCGATTTGGCTCATCGCTTTTTATAATTATATCACATTCAGTAATTTGTCATAAAGATATAGGTCATGGCCCGTATTCAATAAACGACTTAAGCATTTGTCTTAAGTCTAAGTATTTTTTCTAAGATTTTGTCTAAGATAAGAAAAATGCTTTAGCCGTATTCCAAACACGATGGGCTCTTTGTCTACGTTCAGAAAAAAATAAGCAAAAGTCTTAACTTGTTATGACGTCACAAAGGTCGTGCAGAAGCAAAATGACAAAAATAATTGTGCGCAACAAAGGGCCTTATGCCCTACGCAATCTGTATAAAATACGCTTATAAAAGTTTCATTTTTCCGTTTTGAAATAAATTTGTAACCATTTATGGATGTCGTTACTATTTAGTTTATATCTCTTGAATAGAATTAAACTGTTTAAAAGTATGAGCTGCTTCACATTGCCAATTATGTCTGAAATGTATCTGATTATTTCAAAAGAATTTGATTAATGTTTTCATGTTTAGTTTGTGGTTTCAAATGAGCTTGCCGTATAAATCAGCATATAAGTTAAGCCACTACGTAGTAGGCTTAAAGTTAAGATAAAATTCTCATTTTTATGAGCGTATTTGAAGGCGCATCTCGATTTAAGACTTTTGGCTTAGCCAAAATCTAAGAATTTATGCTTAAACTGTCAAAATCGGCTAAGCCAAATGTCTTAAGTTAAGAAAAAAATCTTAGCCATTTTGGGTTTATGGATTGCGCATTTTGGCTAAGAATTTTGTCTTAGCCAAAAGATAAGCAAAAATGCTTAAATTTCATGCTTAAGTAGTTTATGGAATACGGGCCCAGTACTTCATTGTAAAAACTTTTTGTAAGTAGGTAAGGTTCTTTAAATCTCTGCACAGAATTTTCAGGTTGTGACAGGGAAGTCATTTGTCTAAAATTAACCCTCTCGTTACCAGGCACTTTATCCAAAAAACTGGATTCTCTCACTTCATAAGCAATACCCCTAGAGTTTGCATCCATGCAAAAACTATCGTTTCCAGCTTTCCAACGGTATATAACTCAACTAGAGAGGGCGCTCTCTTGCAAAACAGCAGTAAAATCAGTTTCCCTTGTCACCAGTGTTCTATGGTGCCAAAAGGCGACTATGGTAATGAGAGGGTTAAAGTGCAAAAGATCATGCAAATCAGGAATAAATATTAATTCTTGTCGAAACCACATAAAGAAAAAATACAATGTTTTTACTATTTTATTAATGACCTTGCAGCATGTGTACTAGTTTCAAAAGAGGGACAGGGAAGGGGGTAAATATTTGACTCAATTAAGGAATATTCGCTCGTCTCATTTGTATTTATGATTCCCTTTGCATGTTGTATTTGTTTTCAAGTTGTAAAAATTATTGAAATGTTTGAGTGAATCATACTACTACTGCTGTTAAAAGAGCATTATATTATTCTTGAGAAAACCTGAATTGTTATTGTATAAATTTAAAATTTGCTTCTCTCGTAGCTCTTTGCTTGGTAACTATTATTCTTGGGCTTTTAAGATATATTTAGGCATTCCTCTACCCACTTTTTTTTTTATACATGTGCAAGGCAATTCCACGATAACACTGACAATTTGGAACAAATTTTCGCTTGTTCAAAGTAGGATACAAGCAAACTAAATATTTGGAAGAAACTGTATCTATTATCATAAGAAACCTTGAGCAACTTTTTATAGTTATAAACATTTTGAAAAATGATTATTTTTAATGGATGTAATCGCGATTTGGTAATAATAAATAACTACCATCAGGAAAAAAATATCAATGAGACAATGATGGCACATATTGTAAACAACTGCAATACTTTGGCCTCTGATTCTTGGTAATGTTTACCTATGTTGTTTTGTGTTTAATACACAATACATACCTAAGTTTGTAAGAGGGCCCATGATAATAACTTCAAGCAACAAAAATCTGAGAAAAGTGACTAAATGTAGGAAGAAGAGGCATTTAAAGCACAAAAGTCCCATATGTACAAATTTGTGTTGGGTCTATTTACTATTTATTCAGCCTCAGAAAACTGAATGACATAATTTTTCCTCTAAACTGTTTGGTTGCATTATAAAGAGATCGTTATTTTATTTTCAGATCCTAATTTGCATTTACAAAAGCATAGCACCACATTTAAAGAGAATCTAGTGTAGTGGGTAAGGTGAACCATGGGTCAAGGTATTTAGGAAGGATTTTATTGTAGAAAGTTCCACTGAAAAGGATTGCTCTTCAAATGCCTTCATAAGGATAATATGACCAAAAAAGCAGATATTTTCAGGTCCCGAAAATGTGAGCACATGTACATGTAGTCCTATACATGCATTTTTGTGTCCAGTGCATGTTACTCTTAAACATAATTTGGTAAATTTCTTATAACTTTCTTGATTTCAAATCCTCATATCAATAAACAATTCTTAGATAAATTGTTATCAACCTTTTCCATCACTTTGAGACAGTTTCTTCCACAATTCAATCTTATGACTACAACACTAGATTAGCTTTAAGGTTTCCCCTCCATGTCCACTTTATTATTGAATTGCCCTGTGGTTCTTATTGGTGTGTATTTGTTTTATGTAGGTCCTTGCATTCTTAGAAACACAAATTTTGATGAATTTACAATGTTTAATCTTGTTTTAGCCATTTTGTACAGGATTTTATTTTGATCATTATTACTGAAGTGAAAATTGCTATATCGTCATCATGCTGTAATGTGCAGGATATTACACAGAATGCGTTCGTTTTTTCGACTTTGCAAACTATTATGACATTTGGTTATTGTGTACAATGAATAGAAAGTTTGCAAAGAGACAAGTCATCTTTTTTGGCTGTGTGTACTTTATATCTGGTATCACCTGTATTATATTCTTCATTGAAAGCTTGTCAAGTCCTGATCATGACTGTATTTTAATAGAACATAAATTTGTAAGGAAATTGTTTTCACATGGATTAAAGAGAAAGAAAGGCAAACTTGTGTTTCTTGTTATTTTTACAAGAATTACATATTGAAAATAAGGTGCTGTACTGAATGTGTTGTGGGGCATACATTGCCTATTCATGTTACAATAGGTACAGATAAAATGATATTTAATAACATATGAAAATGATATTTAATAACAATGAAATTATCCACCTCAATTTCAAATACATGTATATGCAAAACTACATATTATGCATTAATTTAATATAGGAGAGGACTGTTTATACCAAATGCCCACCAAAGAAGAAGAAGAAGAAGGAAAAAAAAACTGATAAATCTACCTTCTAATGAAAATTGTTATCCAATTTTGAGAAATTTTTTATCAAAAAATATACATGTCTTTTCCTACCACTATGCCAAACAGTCTGAATATGTTTTTGAAATGAACATGAATTTAGAGTTGCAGAGGAATTGGCTATGAATTTGTTTGTTTCTTTGTTTTGTTTTGTTTTGTTTTTTTTTTTTTGGGGGCGGGGTGTAATAAATATTTTTTTTTATTGATTCATGATCACTTGAGATGATGCTTGATTGATTGCTTGGTTGAATATGTATTTGATTAATTTGTGCTTTTTGTCTGTTATATAAAAATAGATCACTGCAGCGAAACCACAAGCGATTTTTTTATTTATTTGATTTTTTGTTTTGTTCTTTCTACCTTTTTTTTTTTGTTTGTCATAAAGCAGGGACTCCTTTAGGGTTAACTTTTTTTTCTTTTTTTTGTTCCTTTGGGGGGGGGGGGGGGCTGGGGATAGTATTCCTGGAGGGCCTATATACAAATGTATATTATGTAAAAGTGGTTTTTTGAAGGGCAAGTATAGGCTACTAATAGTTTTGCGTAGGTATAACAAGTACAGCAATTGAAAATTCAACCTTTCTTCTTTCATTTGGTACCTATAATGCACTTCGAAAGAGCAACGCATAGATGAGCAAGAAATGTTTTAAAAGACTTTATTTAAACAAAAAATAAATTGCACGGGATGAGTGAACGAGATTTAGAAGGATGCAACAACCTTGCCCGGGGCGGGTGTATTCATTTAGCATTTCTTTTACAGTGCTCTTTGTTAGGTTTCTTTCATAAATTCTCACAGTGAAAGTGAGTACAAAGAGTAATTTTGTCGCGCCCTGCTGCCATCCAGTGCAGTTCTCATTCAGCTCAAATTGTTTTTGACATTTGAATTTCAGAATTTGTGTTCATTAGCAGTTTTGGTTCCCATTATAGGCCTATCAGGAGGTGCCCCTCAAAAGAGGAAATAATTCGATGAACTTCACAATTATGAATCATAAATTGTTTGTTTTACTGAAAATAATGACTGATCATAACTTTTTTTCTTTTGTAGGAGTCTTTTTACTATTTTGCAGGGGGCCGTAAGGCCTGAGCTGTTTGTTTGTTTGTTTTTTTTTTTTTTTCTTCTTCTTCATATTAAGACTATGATAACTGAAAAATGATGCTAGCTCGCGCTCGCATTGCAGCTAGTATTATTTGCACGTGTACTTCTACGCATGCGCACACGTAGCTTTATTTCAGGAGAAATTAAAGAAGTGCTAGTGCAGTGCATTCCGCCATTTTGAGGCCAGCTGGCGTGTATTTTGTACCAGAGGTGGAGGCCGTTTTGGGGATTTTCGTACCGTGATTTGATGTCAAAATCGTGAGTGTTCACTATGTTATGTGACGGAAATATATTCAAAGAGATGTTGGTCTTATCGTCGTTTCGGAAACCACTTGCTCAAATGCTAGTACACAACACTCATGCACTACACTCGTTTGATATATCAAACTCGTGCCTCCGACTCTACGTGACTCTGGCGTGGTTACAAAAATAATTTCTAACCTTGGTTAAAATAGTTTGGAAAGAGAACCTTCTATACATCTGGTCTCTTTGGTTCTCTCCAAGTATTAATTATTTGTTTGAATACTATCTTTTAAGCCTTAATACCTACCCAACAAAGTATCCAATAAATACATAACTTTAAAGGATAATTACATTCTATATGGAGTAGTGCGGGATTGCATAGGTGGGGCATCTTGAAACTTCATGGGGCACCTTTTATAAAACATATTTGTCCTGTTTAGTTCTAGGTAATAATTTTTAGGAGCAATCATTGGAATTATTTTGGATATGTCTGGACACTCTTGTAATATGGGTGTAGGTGCTGACATATGACACCTTTTTATTGCACACTTGACTTCTCTATAGGAAGAAAACTGGACCTGCAAGTATATAGGTTATCTTACTCAGTGCAGGGTCAATTATGAATTGACATGCATAAGTGATATAGTGATCTATCTAGTGTAACTATTAAGACAGCGCTGTATGAGGTGATTTGATCGTCATTTACTTGAATGATTGACGGGTGACCAATTTTTTGATTGGCGAAGCCCGGAGTTAGAAAAATAAAAATTTCGCTGGCTTTAATGAAACAGAAGTGCATACGGTCCGTCGCTAAATGCTCCGCCTGCTCTAGCCGCCTAGCCTAGCTTGCAGTAGCAGACGGCAACATTATGCGATGCGGGGTCTATATTCGCCTATGTACCTGTACCTGCGATAATGAACATTTCAAGTTACGTGTTTGAACCTGATTTTTGCCTTCATAATCAATCACTCTCACTGTATAGATAATTCATTTGTAACAACATATAAACATGGTGTGGAGAACCTGGTATTGCTTGGAAGTGGTTACATAATTCAATGTGAGTATTTATTTTAAAAAAAATATATTACTTGTGAGAGATTCGGGTATACCAAGTCCCCACTCCTATCATTTTATTGTCGTTGTGTGTTTCGTCAGCTTCCGCGTCACTATCGGAACGTTACGGGGACTAGGTCAGTTTATATTACTTCCTACAACACCGACGCAGCCCCCGTCGGCGAGCGACGGGAACTGACGCCGTACCACGTAGATCATCATTTGGCGAAGTTATTGGAAAATATCTATCATGACGAATTTGTGGTCAATGAAGTACACCTTTATTGCTTAAAAATTATTGAATTCATACTCATTTTGAAATTCAAATATCTTTGAAGTTTTTCCTTCGATTGGTATGACATCTGCGAATGTTTCACATGAAGTAATCATAATAACTTAGATAGAAAAAATACAGGAAGAATCGAAGTCCATCAACGTATATTTCTCCTCGTGCGTGCGTTGTCTTCGCCATAAGTAGTCGTCTTCGCACAGGTAAAATGAACGTATAAAGAAAATGTGGTGTACAGCGATGGCAGCCAACACTCATGAGAAGAAGACAAGGCCAACGGAAAATTTCAATTTGTAAGTCAATGAAGTTCTTTATATCAGCTTCAATTTTTAGTCGTTGGTTAGCGTGAAACATCATTAGAAATCTACAACAATTTAAGACATTAGAATTGATTAAATTGACCAGTATAATCACCTGGCTCGCTCATCATCGCTGGATAATTTTTGTCTGTAAATAGAGAGAGTGGTGGAAAGTACAAGCCCGTCGCCATTCTGCAACGGGGCTGTGCTATAGTTACTATAGTATTTATGTGTTAACTCTCATACTCATACTCATTAGGATAGGTACCTTAAATGAACTTAAATCGATATCCCCACAAACGCTACGCTGGGCGCTCTCGCCACATCACATGCAAATCGGGTAGAATATGTTTAAAAGCAAAAGATCGGTAACTGAGCATAGAACTTCAGTATATCGGCCTTGGGAAACTGCAAATGCAAATGCGCAGCAAGATTGTTTGGTGATTTTTTAAAAGATTTTTTTTTACACTATTTCAGTAAGATCTATTGATAATAGTATTAGTCATTTTTATAGAATGTGTACGACGGAAATAGTCATTATCAACCTTCATAATTCGCAGTAATTTTCCTCTTAAAATAGGTTAACACAAGGAAGTGTCTAATACTCATTTTAGAGGCATTGTTATCGAAACTTATCCTTGTTTTTGGCTCCCTCTATATTTTGGAGTGGTGAAAGTGTACTTTACATAGAAGTATTCTTTGGCATTTTAATGGCTTGTTTAGTAATGATTGTCCTATTTTTCCGTATGTCCTTAGTATATAGTCGATTACATACGTTTGGTTATGTAATCACGGTGGAGGTATAGAAATATTTATTGTTAAAGTAACTTAGTCACATACGTACCCATCCTTTGATTTTTCACCGAGGTTATATTCTTTCGTTTATCCGACGCGTGCGTGAGGCAATGTCTCGTGCCTGGACGACAACCTGATGTAAACAGAGCTCGAGATATGCGCTATGTGTTCATTGCGGCAGCCAATGATGATGGATCGTTTTGATCTTCTGAATAGTTCATTTGCAAAAGAGACGTATTTCTCCATGAAATTTATTCAATCACCGCATCTTTTATCGAAGTGAAGCCTGTATTTTAGCAGCTTGGTTTTTATTTAAGTTGCCCTTTCCGAGATATTAAAAGTGAGTATTTAAAGTTCATGTTACTATATGCTCTTAAATTGAGACACTGCGAACTATTTTTTAATGTATGATTTGTGACTGGTCAGGAGCATTATTTGATTTTTATTCTGTGGGAGTACTATCATTAAGGCAGCTTTCAATTTTCATTATGTCAGTACACTATAAAAGATCAATGGTGTAGATTTGCAATTGAAGGTTTCCCGCAACTGGGCTAGAACTACTGAACAGAAAATGGACGAGTGAATCACATTGAAATTGGAAATATGTAATAGAATATAGATCCTAGGCCATACGTTCCGGCATTATCGTGATTGAGGAACCACCATTTTACTTTGTAACAAGTGCAGCGCTTGCATTCAGTCCGACCAGTGGTGGTTTCTAACTCTTCCACCATAAACTCTAAAGTCCCCAATTTCAGAATCCTTTTGGTGATACGCACAGAAAGACGCGTGGAAGTTGGAGCCTGTTATGAATTACCGAGAGTACTAGACATAGACGGACTTACGTACGAAACATCAACAATCAGTCGTTACTTCAAAGATTGAGAACAAATGAAAGATATGAATATAAACATGGAAAATATCATCTTACGATATTGTTTTTCCAAATCTTCTGTAAACTTCCTATTATATCTGCTCTTTACCTGTGGAAAGGCGAAGTAAATATAGCATTTATTCCCTTTATGAATGTTTCATAGTAGACAAATTTTTAGTATATTATTTTCTGTTACAAATAAAATCGTATAAGAACTTAATTAATTCGTACATCTTTTGCCAAAGACTTATTTTGATTACCACTAGTTACCAATGAGTAAAAAATGCAAGCTTAATTCAATGGACGGCGATATTAATTTTGATGTGCTGCGTACCAATCTTCTCGGTTTTGGGTCGATAGTTAGAATTTTGCATTTCGACGATGTTCGGTGATCACATATGAGTCGAATGTCGACATGATTAAGCCAGTAGATTATCCTGTCTTGTTTGTTATATATTCGTTGTTAAGGTATTGATATAGCCCTTTGGATTCACTTCGTGAATTAGAATATGAAAAAAATAAGTGGTAGGCTAAATAAAAATAGAGTAGGTGCCTGTATAATATATATAATATTAACAAATAGTTTTGTTATATTATGTTAATTTTTACAAGCTAATATATGAGGTTAGAAGGAAATCCTTATGGTGGATTTTACTATCTAATTTTTTTATATAAAGGTATGAAGAAGTGGGCATGGATCCACAGTAGTGGGGGGGGTGGGTGGGGTGGTGAGGGTTGGGGAGGGGGGGGGGGGCGAGGAGGGGCGGGGTAGGGGGGGGTGGGGGGGGTGTGGGTATATCGGGGGCTGCTTTGGATTAGCAGATAATATAGGTGATCTCTAAATTCGTTGAAGATGGTATAGTACTTTTTTTGGTTTTGTACAGCAATGTTTACTTATCGGGCTGTGTCTTAAAATATTTTCCCCCCGCCCCAAAAAAAAAACAAAAAAATAAAATAGGATAATATAAGAAATAAATAAATAAATAAAAAAAATTAAAAAAATTAAAAAAATAAAAAAAATAAAAAAAATAAAAAATTAATAAAATGAATAATAGATATAAAACAAAACAAAACAAATAAACAACAAACATGAAATGAAAAAACTAAAAGGCAAAGAAAAAAAGATCATTATAGTATTTATAATGAGGGGCGCGGGAGGGGGTGTTCAGCCAACTTTCTCACAAAACTGTACAAAACAAAAGTTACTATACATTCAGCAGATTTTTAGTGTTCAGCCCGCACCCCCCCACTTGTGGATCCAGGCCCCTTCCTTCACTTTAAAAATTAGGAAATCAACAGGGCCTCT